>CM069858.1:98743769-99943769 GCA_036172795.1 Pelodytes ibericus | reverse complement strand
TTATATGATACATTTTGGCTGTGTTGCTCATTGATCCTTTTATTAGAGATAGGTTCTGGCTACCTGTCCTTTATAACAAAGAGGGGTTGAGAACAAGGCCGTTGGAATTGAATGGGAGGATGGAGAGTACAGGTGCAAACTATGTACTGCTAATATGCTCTCTCCTAAAGGGCATATATATGAAAATACATAATATATAGAAAGAAGCAGACATGCACACTGGTGTATAAGTCAAAAAAACTTTAATATTTATTAGGTAAATGTATCGACAAATGGGTACGCGTAAACAGTATATATCTCAAAGTCGGGGACACATAGTGCAAAAGAGCGTAAATATATCAATGTGATAGAAGCTGTAAACGTGGGAAGAGACGACCATAAAAAATGGCGAGCAAAACAATGGAGAAAATATATGAAAAAGTAGGGCAGTGTTAGAAATGAACCGCAGATGGAAAATACATCAAAAAGATAAAGAAAAAATAAGGCATGAAGAATAGTATACCGGGAGAGCACAAAAAACAGGGGAGGGGACACAAGGGAGTGTGTCCAGAACAAAAATAAATAAAAAAATGTAATCAGGAGAAAAAATGTGGTTATGTCAGGTAAACATCTTGAAAAATAGAGTATTAGTAAAAAGTATAGAACCACAAGAAAATATAAACAATAGAAAAAAATATAAAGCAAAGTCCAATGAACCAGATAGTAAACGAAAGTAAACACAAAAAAAACAAACAAGACACTACACAAAAAAACAAAAAAACACAAATAGTGCCTCTTGCAGTAAATAGCTGGACAGATCGAAACGTAGAAATCACAGGCAGAAAAAACAGCTGATCAGTAGGTTCTGATAAGGTCCATAGAAATGGACACAGTCTCACCCAGATCCAGTGGTTCAATTCGTTGGTGGTATGGTCGAGTTGGGTAAGTATAGCACTCTTCTGCTTGAAAAAAAATGTAAGTTCCAGGCTGTGATGAGGTAAGATCGTTGGTGTGAAAATAGCAGAGGACTTGAGGGGTAAGGGCACAGGCTACGCGTTCGGAGATCGCTCCTTCTGAGGCCATGCCGCATGGTTCGAATGACGGGCCTTAAATGCTCATTATCCTAGGGTACGTCATAGTAAAAGCGCCAGCGTCGCATGTGGAATCCGTCGAGGGGGTGTGTCCGTTGTCCTAACAACGGACGCGATGTTCATAGCGGTCGGTGAGAGCAGACCGAAATCTGCTCTCTTGAAGGAATGAGAGCAACACTGCTGCCTTGAAAAATAAGGGACCAGTGGGTCCAGCAAGTAAACAATGATAGAAAACGAGGGGGAGGGAGGGGGGGGGAGAAATGGAGAAACGGAGAAGAGACAAAATGTAAACAAATGAGAATAAATAGACATAAAGAGAAGGCAAGGAAAGGACAGACCAAGAGGAAAGAACAAGGACAGATATAGAGGCAAAGGGGAAGAACTAAAACATAAACAGAGGGACATACAGAGGGATATCCAGAGAACAAAAAATGTAAATGCAATAAAGATAAGAATAAAAATAAAAAGTAAACGAATAAAAATAAAAATAAATAAAAGACCAAAACGAAAATAAAGAAGATGCAAAAAGGAAACAAAATAGAAAAAATAGAAAAAAATAGAAAAAAATAGAAAAAAATAGAAAAAATGAAAAAAGTATAATGAACTATAAAAATACAAAATAAAATGAAAAATAATAATAAATAATGAAAAATAAAATACAAAATATGAAAAATAAGAACTACAAAATGCAAAAAAAATTAAAATAAAAAAGTACACATAAATTCAGGATAAATACAGTAGGAAACGCAAATATGTATGTAAGGAGAGCAGGGTCAGGGTAATAGAGGTTGTCAGGGCGGGGGGAAGTGGGACAGGGTGGTGCCGTAGGGAGAACAAGAAGAGAAAAAAAGATTGAAAACAGGACTACAAGGGATGAGATGGTGGAAGTGACGGAAGTACAAGGAAACTGCGGGGAATGGGGTCATTAGAGGAAATGTATAAGTTCATAGTCCTCATTGAGGCCTCTGGGTGAAATGGTGTCAAGGATGTTTATCCATTTGGTTTCCCTTTGTTTGAGACTTTTTTCTCGGTTCCCACCTCTCCGCGGTGGTGGGATATGGTCAATAACCTGAAACCGTAATTGGTTGACACTATGGCCTGCTTCTTTGAAGTGTTTGGCTACCGGTGCCTTGTTAGTATTGCCACCGGCAAGGGCGGCTCTGATGGAGGTCTTGTGTTCAGAGACTCGTTTTTTAATCTGTCTAGTTGTTTCACCAACGTATAGTAAGCCACAAGGGCATTTCAGAATATATATCACGTAAGTGGAATCACAGGTAAAATAATCGTTAACAGTGTATTTATTACCATAATGGGGATGTAAAAAGGTTTTACCTTTAATAATGCTATTGCATTGGTTGCAACTAAGACAGGGAAATGTGCCAAATTGGGGTTCAGCAAGGAATCTCGTCTTTGGTTTGCAGCTGCCTACGTCCGCCGATACCAAAGAGTCTTTAAGATTGTGGGACCTTGAGTAGGAGAAGAGAGGAGGGTTGTGCAATGACACTGGGAGGTTACTGTCTGATTCTAGTATGTTCCAGTGTTTCATGATAGCTTTCTTGATTTTACCACTGGCGTTGGTGAATGGAGATACAAATGGTACCCGAGCTAACGTGGTATTCTTGTTTCTGGGTTCCAATAAGGTATCTCGAGGAATGTTTGATAGCCGGTTCCTTTGGGTGCATAGGAGTTCCTGATTGTAGCCCCTATCTGCACATTTTTTGGACATTTCATCCAGTCGAGTTTCCAGTAGGAGAGGATTGCTTACAATCCTTTTAGTGCGGACGAGCTGACTGAAAGGGAGGCCTTTTTTGGAATGTTCCGGGTGGAAGCTGCTAAATAAGAGTAGATTGTTTTTATCCGTAGGTTTAGAATAGATATCGGTCTCAAGCTTATTGCCAGATCGTAACACCATGGTGTCCAGAAAGGATATACGTTGCTCGTTGAGCTCGCTGGTGAAGGTGATATTGGGGTTAATGGCATTGATATCCGTGACAAACTGGGTAAATTCACCTGTGGTGCCCGTCCAGCAGACAAATACATCATCGATATAGCGCTTCCAAAGCAGGCAGTGTTTGAAAAGGGGTGATTTATATATGCCACTTACCTCTAGGTGGTCCATATAGATGTTTGCGTATGTTGGAGCAACGTTGGAGCCCATCGCGGTTCCTATGTTCTGAAGGTAGAGGTGGTCTTCAAATAGAAAGTAATTCTCGGTGAGAATAAAACGAAGAAGACTGAGGACATAGTTCTTTTTAGCTGGATTCCAGGGGAATGTTGTGTCTGATTCGATGGTCCAGGACACAGCCTGGATACCACCTTCATGGGGTATGGAGGTGTATAGACTCTGTACATCTAGTGTCGCCAAATAGAAGTCTTCCATCTCTGGGATATTCACTGCATTGATTATGTTTAAAAAATGGTTGGTGTCCTTGACATGTGAGGTTTGGTTCACGACATATGGAGCCAAGAGTTTGTCCAGGAATATAGAAACTGGCTGGAAGATTGAGTCAGATCCTGCTACAATGGGTCTGCCCGGAGGTTTGGTAGCATGTTTATGAATCTTGGGAAGGGTGTAGAATACTGGGGTGAGTGGATAGGCAGTGTGCATGAATTTAGCTTGCTGGTTATTGATGACGCCATCCTCCAAGGCTTGTTTGTTGAGTGTTTGCAATACGGATTGTAGTCTGCTAACTGGGTCTGCGTCAAGTTTGCTATAGGTGTTCCCAATCGAGAGTTGTGTGTGTATTTCAGCAATATAATCATGGTGGTTCATAATGACCAATGCTCCACCCTTGTCTGCGGGTTTAATGCAGATAGACTTGTCTGTTCTGAGGTTCCGTATAGTATCTCGTTCTTGCTTGTTGAAGTTGGGTTTTGTTCTATATTTCTGCTTAAACCTGTTTTTGAACTCTGTGCGTTTAGTGTTTGCAAGTTCCTTCCTAGTGAGGTTAATATATGTTTCCACCGAGTGGTTCATGTTTGGTGGTTGGAATTTACTCCTTGGTTTGACCATCACAGGAAGGTGGCCTGGTGTGGAGGGCAAGATATCCGCGCTGGTAGTGCTGGTTTGTGGTGTCTCCGTGTTCGGTGGCTCACTCAGATAAGTCAGGATAGATCTTTGTGTGCGGTCCAGGGTTTGTGCACTTGGAGGATTGGTGGTCTGGGAAGGTCCTTTCTGATTGGTAGATGTAGGTTCTGTAGTAGAGTCAAAGAATGCCTTGAGTCTTAGGTTGCGAGAGAATTTGTAAAAGGCGACGTCGTAGTCGAGCCAATTGGTGTTAGGGGTCGGGATGAATGAGAGGCCTTTATTGAGCGTGTTGATTTCTAGTGTGCTCAGTGCTCTATCAGAGATATTGGCGACTAGGTTCGATGCGTTTGAAACCGAGTCTTCATTCGCCTCTGGGTGGTGTCTCTTCTGTTGTCCCCTTCGTGTTGGCCTTGTTGGCTTGAGGACGGCAGGTCTAAAAAAGAGGATGATGAGGAGGATGAAGAGGTGGTACCTGTTTCCTGCCATCTCAGAGGGCGAGATCTGTTGTTGGGTCTTTGGTTTTGTCTAAAGTCTTTGCGGTCGTACCAGCTATAGACTCTATCTAATTCGTAGTCCCTTTCGTCCCTTTGGAATTTCTTTTTCTTAAATTCTTCTGTTTCTTGTTTGTATGTGGCAAGTTTGGTGTCCAGACTCCGCTTCAATTCCTCTAATTTCTGCGGTGTGAACGTAAGTTCTACTTCCTTCTCAAGCTTTACAATCTCTGCTGTAGATCTATCCAGGTCGATCTGTAGGGTCTCAACTGTTAGTAACATTAAGTCAAATGAACATTTATTCAGAATTTTGTACCATTTCTGGCAGAACTGCGAGTTGTCTTTGCACAAGTTGGGGCGCAGACGGACTCTAAGACCTCTTGGGATTCGTCTGATCTTAAGGTATTCTATTAGAGTGTCAGTGTGCAATTCAGTATTGATCTTTTTTTTGAGCTCTCTCTCGAATTTAGATGTGATGCTATCGGTACCCTGTCCTAGGAACTGTCTGGTGGACCGGGTTGAGACTATCCTATCAAAATCCTGGTCACTGAAAGCAAAGGTGTCCATAGATGCGGGGTGAGAGGATGGAGTGAATAAATAAGTAGGAGGGGAAAAAAATATATATGACAGGTAGTAGATAAAGATGGGGAAGGGGGTGGTGGGTATGTAAGAGGCGGTGGTAGGTGGGCACTGGTAGAAGGTAGGGAGAAGGCTGTGGGTAGGGATGGAAGGAAACAGTGGTCTAGGTGGGACGTTTAGGGAGAAAAGAATGTAGTAAAATATAGGGACCAAGGCTCTGCAGGGTGAGCAATAGTAGAACACAGAGATGCAACGAGTGTCTCCTTAGGGCGGGTATCTGGAAACCAGATACAATGAGCTAGAAACAGCTCAAATAGGGAGAAGTAATGTAGTAAATTTGTCGGATACAAATAATAAACGGATAGTTCTCTAGGAGAAAAAAATGTATACAACAAAGAGGGGTTGAGAACAAGGTCGTTGGAATTGAATGGGAGGATGGAGAGTACAGGTGCAAACTATGTACTGCTAATATGCTCTCTCCTAAAGGGCATATATATGAAAATACATAATATATAGAAAGAAGCAGACATGCACACTGGTGTATAAGTCAAAAAAACTTTAATATTTATTAGGTAAATGTATCGACAAATGGGTACGCGTAAACAGTATATATCTCAAAGTCGGGGACACATAGTGCAAAAGAGCGTAAATATACCTGTCCTTTATACTTGTGAGTGTCATTCATCGATTTGACGCTTGGCTCTCCATCCTCTGATCTTCTTTTTGATAAAGCAATACAGCTGTATGCCCCAACCCGCTAGGTAATGACGCTTAATTTTTATTGGTTATTAATCTTGGATTTTTGTATTGTTTTTGCCTATGTCTGTATATCTTTTATGTTATTACTATGTATGGTAAAATATTTACTTGTAATAATATTATGTTGTGGATTGAAAAAAATATATCTCTATAGCCTGAAGAAATTTTAAAAGTAATAAAGATTTAAAAATAAAAAAAACATACTGTACACATCATAGAGGATGTAATAAATTAGACATATGAACAGGCAAAGTCCCCTAAGTCACAACTTCTGCCCCATGCAAATCAATACTCCAGGGGCAGAGCCTGGGAGGTTACACTATCACTCAAGCAGGCAGTGGTACTATCCATGTGCAGAATTCTGTCCATGCACAATGTGCACTCTCCAGTGTGCACTTGTTGACATTGGACTGACCTAGTGCGGTTAAACGTGCAGTGTTTGCGATCTAAGATCAAAAAAACCACTAAAACGATGATGCTTTAACCCCTTAAGGACAGAGCCATTGAAACATTTTTATCCATTCTTTTTATCCATTCTGGACAATGGCTATTTTAACATTTCTGTGCTGTTTGTGTTTAGCTGTAATTTTCTTCTTTGTCATTTGCTGTACCCACACATATTATATATTGTTTTTATCGGGAAAAGAGGGCTTTCTTTGGATGCCATCATTTTGATAATATCTTATAATAGTATATTAAAAAAATAATAAAATATGGTTAAAAAAAAAAAAAATCCTGACTTTCATTTGAAACATCTTCTCCTCATTGACAAAAGCGAACAAAAAAAACTGCTAAATAGATTCTACTATTTCTCCTGAGTACAGGGATACCACCCATGCATAGGTTTGTTGGGTTGTTTGGGGGCTAAAATGCCAAATTTGGGAGGTGCAGTTTTTTGTTTTCCAACATTTTTTACATGCAGACAGCCTGCACCCATTTTTGAAGCCAGCCAGTGTATTTTACCCCAATCTCTCATATTATTTTTTAAAGTAGACACCCAAGGCTATTTCAAATGGTGGTATTTTAACACTTTCCATGCACTAATTCTACCCCCAGCCTTTGTCAAAGTTTGTCAAACGATCTTTCGCTTCCTAAACACATGTGTGCAGGCGGCGCAGCCATTTTTAAATGGCTGCTACGATCACTCCGGGGAGTGATCGTTGCGCGTCCCTGCACTTTTTTTTGGTGTTGCACAATGCCTCTACCGCTGGTCACTTTCTTTACTCGATTTAGTGCATGACGTGCCAGGCACGTCACCTGTCGGCAAGTCCGCGATTTGCCGTGACGTGCCTTGCACGTCATCTGTCACGAAGGGGTTAATGCCTCAAGGTTGAGGTATTAAGCAACACCAAAATCCGGTGCCTGGGGCAACCGCGATCGCTCCACAGAGTGATTCGCAGGAGCCATGTTGGAGAGCTGCTGCCCTGTTATGGGTAGAGCGTCCGAAGCGAAAAAAAAAGAACTAACTTTTGTCGCTCTGATGCTGTTGCTAGATTGCCCCTAGAGGCAGTCAGCAACATTGCAATGTAAAAAAAAAAAGACTTAGCTAAAAATCTAGGGTTAGGGTTAGAATAATGGTTAAGGTTACAATTAAAATAGGGTTAGGGTAAAAGTTAATTAAAATTAAGAAACTATTTACAAAATTTAGAAACTATTTAGATGGGGTCTTTAAAGATTGTATTTGTGTCAATTATTTTTTTGATCAAAGTTAGAAAAAGTGTATTTTATAAGATATGAGGAATATAATGATATTTAACAAAAGTCCTTTTTATGGTGATAAAACAAATATATCAATTGTTTAGGTACAGTATGTGAGAAAGAAAGAAATTACAGCACAACAAACACCCCAGAAATGTCAAAACAGCCCATGTCACCAAGGGAAAGACAAAGTCAAAAGGTCATGTCACTGAGGGGATAAATACATTTAATTGAGTTGTATAAATACATAACCACATGATTAGAGGCATAGTAGACAACTAAAATCAGGGCTGAGGAACCTGCCAGTCAGCTTCTGATGAACTAAATCTCCTACAATGTTCTTTCAGCTAAGAGGCTGGCAGAGGCGTATGGGAAATGTAGTCCTGCAACATTTGGAGTGCTGTAGGTTAACCACTCCTGGCTTAAAGAGTGGAAGGTAATGGTTGAGGTAAAGCAGTTAATAGATGGAACAGAAGAGACAGAGTTAGTCAGTTGGTTAAGATACATACCTGATTTTGTGTATTTCTGGCAGTTAGGAGAAAGTCTATTAAGGTGCAATGGAGCATAACAGGGGAATGTCCTGGACTTAAAAGTGAGACATCAGTGGAGCTAAGAACCAAGTAGTGGTGTAAATTGAAGATCAAAAGTAGGGTTTGAGGAACAACTAGGAATAGCTTGAGAGACAGTGAGGGTTATGTAAAAAACAGATGCATATTATGTGGCACTATTTCTATGTGTGCTAGGTTAAAACATAACCACTAGTGTTGAGCGAACCCGAAACGCACTGTTCGGGTTCGTACCGAACATTACGGTTTTTGGACCCCGGACCCGAACACAGACATTTTACTGTATGTTCGGGTTGGAGTTCGGGGTTCGGCGATTACATTGTATGTAATGGTATGGGCTTTCTATAAACCGAAATAGAGTCCCCATTTCTACGAATAGGTCAATTGACCTATTCGTATGAATGGGGACTCTATTTCGGTTTATAGAAAGCCCATAGCATTACATGTATTCCATAAACCGAAAGTCTATAAACCGAAAGACATTCGGTTTATAGACTTTCGGTTTATGTAATACATGTAATGCTATTCTATGAACCGAAATAGAGTCCCCATTCATACGAATAGGTCAATTCGAACATCCAGGTGTCCGCTCAACTCTAATTACCACCAATATTTGAAACTGAATCCTAAAGAACACAGGTTGCTCATTTAAGTATGAGCAAAGTGGTAAATGTAATGTGAGCTGTATTGTGAGGTGATTGGTTGTGTGGGGAGAAAGAAAGGGCAGAGTCTATAATAATATCATCACTGAGATTAAGATAGTACAGAGACAAAATAAAAGATGCTCAGTTTTTCAGGAAATCACTAGTCATACAGTTAAAGACAGAGGTGGGGCAGTTAGTGATACAATTCACAAGAGAAGGGGAGAGGTCAGGGAAGGAAAATTAGATCTGAGTATCATCAACATACACTTGGTACTGCTGGAAACCAAAAGATGTTATCAGGTTGTCCAGGGAGGCTGTCAAGGACATTTAACCAAAATATCACTGATCTCACAAAGGCAACCTAACATGCTACATTGCCTAAACAAAGCCCAGATCATATCCAGACTCTGAAAGAAAGGAGTTTTCATTTGCTGTTAAACTAATTTGTTAAACAGTTGTTGTTGTTTGAGAAAATCGGAGGCTGAAAATCTTCAGCATGGGAGCCTGTGTCCAGCACAGGATCCTTCTAAACAAAGTAAGAATTACAGGTGAAATTATACCCCAAAGCTGCAGGACATAGGGAGAGAATTTGCTTTGAGAAAAATATAAATATCTACTCAAAATGCGATGGATTTCGGTCCTGAACTGATGTCCAGACTGATTAGGGGCACATATTGGGAACCAAATTCCAAGCTACCCAAAATTCCCTGATATGCCCTCAAATAGGTCCGCAATTCGGACATCATAGTTGGCTACATACCTGCCAAAAGGACACGAAACATACCTGAACTTAAAAGTACCTCTGTTTTACTCATAGACTTCTATGGGGATGATAGAGACTGCTTTAAAATAAATAAATACATTCACAAAAATAATTTAATAAATAAACAAAAAGCCCTGCTGTGGTCCCTTAAATATCTGTGGCAAGTAGTTTTTATATGGGACTGGGAGCTGGGCAAGTGCTCACAGACCCATATAAAATACACAGAGGAACAGGGCTGGTAACATTACCAGGGCTGGGAGATGCTAAAATAGGTTGCCCTGCCCCCCACATGATTAAATATATCTCCTTTGGGAGTTTGGTGGATGGGAAAATGCCCCCAGAACCCCAATCAAATAAATAATGTTCTCCACAAGGTTTAGGGACTCGCCAGACCTCAATAAATAAATAATTAAGTAATTAATTAAGTACCCCTCCCGTCTACCTTGCCCACCCCGCAGCATCCAAAGAGTGCCTTGTGAATAAAATAATTACCTGTCCTAGAAATCCAGCACTTGTCTGCAAGGCCCTTGAGTCCTCATCTTCAGTCCAGACAATGGGTTATCCCAAAGGATAAATATTCTTCCCTATTTGAGATCCCTAATGGGATTGAAGGCTTCTGATTAGCACCCAAAGGGTGTGTTTCTTTCAAAGACAAAGATAACCCCTAAGACAAGGGGAGAGGGTCCGGGCTCCACCGTCCTCGCACAGTGCCTCTCCAGCACTGCAAGGGTGTTTCAGCTGTGCGTGAGATCCAGGTGCCGGCTTCCCACGCTAACCCAGCGTTTTAAAGACCAACAAATTGAAATAGAAAAAGAAGGAAGAATCCGCACTCAGGATCTTTGGTGATAAATCCGTGATGATTTTAATGGCAAAAAATGGTGATAGATATAACAGCAGTAGACGGAGGGAAAAAACTTGACGCGTTTCGCGTGAACACACGCTTAATCATAAGTGAAATAAAATAGTGACAACCAAGGTATTTAAACATGTCCAGACCAATCAACATAAAGGTCAGGTAAATTAGAAAAGGGTGGAAAGGAGAAAACTGAAAAAAAACCTTAATTAATTAAACAAATAATCAGTGTATATATGTGTGCATAATAAAATAAATTGTGATTAAACTATAATAAAGCTTTTAGTGGAGAATTGATCTTTTATGTGTTTGTTATTAAATGTGTTTAATAAAAACCATATACTGTGCAATAAGTTAGGCATATATAATAAATTAGGCATATATAAAAAAGTCCTTGGTAGCTTAATGCCAATCCAAAATATACACATACAATGCCACATAAAAACAATTCATACATATAATGAATAAATATGGTTAGATACAAAGCGATCAATTCACTGTGCACATAAATGAATGGTTGGCTGTGCCTCAGCGAGTGTACATGCACATATGTATTTATAATATTGCAAAGATTTCTATTGTTACTAGAGCATAGTCAGTTGTAACTAATCTTTGTTGTATGCTGTATTAGTGCAGTCCATTCACTGTGGCACAGTCAGGATAATAAATTGTTATTTCTTTGTTGTTATTGTTGTTTCATTCAAAACCTTTCTTTTTTTTATTATTATTAAAAGGAATACGCTATATATTAGGAAGCATATCCTAAGACATATTCTATCCTATTGTTGGATATAGTGCATGTTTGATGAGACGATTTTATCATATTTTATATCCGAAGCAATACTCAATTGTTTTATTCTTATGTATATATTGAGAGGAGACCCTTTTTTTTTTTTTTGTATTCTCCCTTTTTTTCCCTCTTTTTGCACTAACCTTTAGTCATTGTTGGTCCCTCTCGATTTAGTATATACTAAACTATGGTGTGAATGATGAGCTATGGACAGAGAGGTAAAAGATAATTGTATTAGTCTATAAATACTCAGGACATGTGAACATAAGTTTAAAGGAGTTAAATCAGATCAGTTATTTAGAAAAAATGCGTGATGTCATATTCAGAGTTTAACCCATTTGGCTTTCTTGCGCCCAGGGCGAAGATCCAATAAACCTCCCTTTGACATAGGCGTCTGTATTTGTCTCCCCCCCTGGGTCCTTGTCTGACTTTTTCTATCACTGATACTGAAAAAAATGTAGTGTTATTATTATTGCAGAGTAGAAAGTGTCGTGCCACTGGGGTGTCTGTGCCTTTCTTGATATCTGATAGGTGTTCCCTAATCCGGCATTTAAGCTCGCGTATGGTACGGCCCACATATTGCTGGCCGCATTTACCACAAGAGATGACATATATTACAAATGAGGTACAGCAATTTGAATATTCTCTAAGTCTATGCACCCTTCCATCTGTCTTAGATACAATGCAATCTTTTTTGTCTACATGTTTGCATGTCATGCAGATGTTATGACCACAAGGGTATGTTCCTACACATTTTAACCACATAGAAGTTTGTTTATTTACAATTGTTTTATTCGAAGAGAAATGGCTTGGTGACAGAATGTCTTTTAGGGTCTGTGCTTTTCGATGTGTAAATTGGATCCCTGTTTTCAGCGCCTTGTGATATCCCGGATCTGCTCCCAGAATGGGCAAGTGTTTTTGTATAATGGTTTTAATTTCATTGTATTGTTGACTATATGTAGTCACAAACCTTGTTTTCGCCATGTTTTTTGGATGGTACTTTTGCTTCTCTATTATATTATCAGTGTCCTCATTTGTGAGTCTAGTTCTTAAGTTTCGGGGGTCAGGGCATTCAGGGAGCCTGTTTGAGATAAGATCTTTACGATCTCTGTCCTCTGCAATTTTGTATGCTCTATTTAGCATCCATTTAGGGTAACCTCTTAGATGTAATCTATTTTTAAGTTCTTTTGATTTTTCTTTATAAATTTCTGTGCTAGAACAATTTTGTTTGAGAGTTATAAAAAGGCCTACTGGGATATTTCTAATTACATTCTTGGAATGACAGCTTGTGGCATAGAGAACGGAGTTGCCGGCTGTTGGTTTTCTGTATGCCGCTGTTTCGATTTGACCAGTATTAGTATTGCCCATCAGTGTCACATCAAGGAAATCAATACTAGCTACTGCAGTTTGCATCGTAAATGACAAATTCAATTGATTGTCATTGACATATTTGAAAAAAAGTTTTTGATCACGTTCTGAACCCTGCCATATGAATAGCAGATCGTCAATGTACCGCCCATACCAGGCGATACATTGACGAAATGGATTCACATGGTCATAGATTCTCGAAATCTCCCAGGCTGCCATATACAGATTCGCGTATGAGGGCGCAAATCGTGCACCCATTGCCGTACCCCGTTTTTGTATGAAGAATTGGTCATTAAATATAAAAAAGTTATGTTTGAGTAGGAATTCTGTAACCTCTACTAGATAATCAATCAGTTCTGACGAATAATCACTAAACCTAATTAGTATTTGTTTTAATGCTAGTACTCCTGTTTTGTGGGGTATACTTGAGTATAGGGAGCTCACATCCATAGTGAGCCAGCTATAATTCCCTCTCCACTCAATTTGATCCATTTGATTTAGGACATCTTTAGTGTCCCTAAGAAAGCTATGTTGTTTGGCAACTATTGGCTGAAGATAGATGTCTAGCCATTCAGACAGGCCCTCCCCCAAGCTGCCAATGCTAGATACAATTGGACGGCCTGGGGGATTGCATTTGTCTTTATGTATCTTAGGTAAATAATAGAAAGTGGAAGTGGTATGATTTTGTCTGAATAAACATTCCACTTCCGATTTTTCTAGAATGCCCAGAAACATCCCTGTATCCAAAATGTTATTTAGATCCCTTAGGAACCTTTGGGTGGGATTCTGACTGAGTTTTAAGTATGTGTCCTCGTCCAGCAGTTGTCTTTCAGCTTCTCTAATGTATGCCTTTTTATCAAGAACTACCACTGAACCGCCTTTATCAGCATTTTTGATAATTATTTCCTCATTCTCTTTCAGTTTTTTTAGGGCCAGTTTTTGCTGGTCCTTAAAATTTTTTGGTTGTTTTCTATGAGGTTTTTTGTTTTTTAATGCTCGTAGCTCTAGCTCAATAGCTCTTTGAAAAATGTCAGTTTCAGGTGTGCGATGAGTGGTAGGATAAAATTTGGATTTATGTTTGAGAGAAGTGTTTATGTTGGAAATGTTTCTAAGAGAAATATCTTCATTTTCTAAGCTTAGCTCTTGTAGCTCCATTATTGTGCATTTTTCTCTAAATAAGAAATCCCTTACAGATATGTCATCAGCAGTAGTCTGAGCATAAGATATGTCAATATTGTCAACAGTAGTCTGAACATCAGGTACATCAATAGGATTACATGTATTACATAAGCCGACAGCCTATAAACCGAACGTTCGGTTTATAGGCTGTCGGCATTTCACTACACGGAGACAAAGTCTAAATTTATGAATGGAGACTCTGTCTCCGTGTAGTGAAATGCCGACAGCCTATAAACCGAATGTTCGGTTTATAGGCTGTCGGCTTATGTAATCCATGTAATCCTATTGCTATTCTATAAACCCAACGTTCGGTTTATAGAATAGCAATAGGATTACATGTATTCCATAAGCCGGAAGTCTATAAACCGAATGTTCGGTTTATAGACTTTCGGCTTATAGAAAACATGTAGTACTATTGCCTTTCTATGAACCGAACGAGAGCCCCATTCATAAGAATTTCTTATGAATGGGGCTCTCGTTCGGTTTATAGAAAGCCAATAGTATTATACGTATTCTATAAAACGAACGAATAAAACGAAAATAATGAACGAATTTCCTCTGGAACAAATGCAGTAATGAACGAAATTCGTTTTAGACAAAATAAATAACATTTTCATCCGAATGGACCAAAACGAAACGAAAATGTTAGTTTTGCACATGTCTAGTGAACTTACAACCAAGTTGCAAAGCTATAAAGTAGCACATCCAAGTAAATGCACAAAATTTACTTTATGGAGTCTATTCACTAAAAGGTGAGTTGCAGGTGAGTTCAAGTGAGATGAGGGGAGTTTAGATGAACATTTAATCTCATTAATTTACCTATACATTGTGCAGGAACAATCCGGGTGAGTTTACTTAGCGGGAAACTCACCAGATTTGTCCCTGCACAATGTATAGTTAAAATGGTGAGATTAAAAGTTCATCTCACCTCAACTCCCCTCATCTCACTTCAACTCACCTTTTAGTGAATAGACCGCTATCAATATCCAACAAGTGTACAAAACCACAAATATATGCAAAACAGTAAATTTAAAAAAAAAAAACATTACATACCAAATTGTACAAGGACGGACACCAGGCTTCTGGATGGAGAAACCCCAACGTTTTGGCAATAATCCATCTTCAAAGAAGAATACTTGAGGCATTTGTTTGGGATGTTTATTGTTTTTGTATAAAATTGTGTTTTTGCATCATTGGTCTCGAGCTGCAATACTCCCTGGTTTTCTGAGATTTGGGCATCCTATTCCACAACTACATATTTAGAGTGGCAATCGGATATTCACACAAAGAAATAGACAATGTGATTCTGTGGAATGGGAAGCTGCCAAATTCAGATTTGCAGATCTCTCTAGGCTGTACCCAAAGTAAGATGAATATCACACACTAGTAAGTAAAGGTAGCCTTCCATCAGTGATCTGTGAGTAACAGAAGGCTTCTCTATTATCAATAAACCTGCCAGTCTAATTGCCTTTAGCTGATGCAAGGTATGAATGATATGCCCATGTATGTCACTTTTCATAATGTACTGTACTGAACACTCATTTAAATCTCTTGTTTTACCATATGAGTTATATTGATGGTAGAAATTAGAACACACTGATTTAACATGTAAACTATGTCAAATTATTTCATAGAGGGGATTGCCAAATGATAACTTTGAGCACTAATACTACTGACAACTTATGCTGTCTGTGTCTCTGTGTCTTTATAACTTTGTGTATATAAAAGAAAAGCTAGATGTACATATGTATAAATACACACACACACACACACACACACACACACATATATATAATGTGATTAACCCATTGAATGTCTTCTGTGGATTACTATATTACATTATCATACTGACCAACATTTTAGAAAGGCACTTTTGTTTTGTAAGCGTGTATAGTGTGTGGCTATGGGCATGGTAGTATTGGAACATTTTAAGTAAATTAAGCACCAGTTGATAGCTATTTATGTAATTTTTGTCAATTAGAATATTTTTTTTTTTTTTTATATTTACACATTTACTGTAATGGAATATATATTTTATTATGAGTCTTATGTAGCTCTGGTGCTCTGTTATACACTAATACACACCAAACATTCTAAAATGGGGCGATGAATAGCTATTGTATTGTGGTTCATAATAAGGACTGTCCCTTCTAAAAAGGGACACTTTGCAGGTATGTGCTATATATACAATTTTAGTCACACTAGTCAAGGGAACAAACATATTGACAGAACATATGCTTTGCTTGACATACCAAACACCCTTTCCTCAGCTTCCAGTTATCTCCATTCACCCAGAAACTCCTTTTTTATAAATATATTTTTATTAGGTGCCTTTCTCGTCTGCCATTCTTCCGTAATCAGTATTACATACATTGCCTACCAGGGTCGTTAAAATGATGTTGGTTTGCATACCTTTCTCGCGTTGAAAGGGTTAAAGTGAATAACGCTAAAACACTGTCAAATATCCGAAACACGCGAGGCTGATTAAATGAACGGACACGATGTTGTCCCTCATCCCATTCCTGTGTTTTTATCATCCAACTCAACAGATACTGGCACGGGTACTTTTTGTTTAACCACAATACATTTGCTTCTTAATTAGTGAATACTCATCTGTCATCAGCAGCATCTATGACACTCCTCCCTATTAACATGAGCTGTCATAAATAATCAATGAGGCTGTATTAATATTCATGAGCTGGATTCTGTGTAGTCATGTGCAGTGATGCAGAGACAAGGGGGAGTGTTGCCAGGAGTGGAAACAGTGTGTGAGATACTAGAGGATGGGAACAGAGGCTTGCTGCACTACCTTGGTTTGCACTTGCAGCTAACAGTGGTGTGTCTATGTTTATATGCTGGAGTGACTGATGAACAGCAGTATTCAAGTCGGGAGGGTGATTCCCTGTCAAAGCATTTGCCATTCAGATCAAAAGGAATTAGAAACAGTTCTCAGTTTGTGCAAATTACAATGGGCTGCAATCTGTGCACTTTTCAGAAGAGAGAGGAACATTACAAACTGCTTTATGAGGTGGCACAGGTGAGTGGGCACAATTTCATCATCCTAAATCATTGACATCTATTGTTGTAGCCAGCGTCTGTGAAGTTCGGACATTGACCACAATAAAGTTGTATATTTTTTCTCTGTAGGAAGCGTTTGTTTCTTTTGATTTGAATTGTAACTTTTCCATTTTGCATGTGTTGACAGACAATTATAATATTTTATGTCTGATAATTTGAGTAAATATTTATTTGTTGGAAGGTCTTCCTGGCCATTAAACTGACTGTTAGTTCTGAATTACAATACACCTGACATTTTAAAGAAAGTAACATTCCTTTGGTAAATTGCAGAAGTGGCGTTCTATTGATGTGTTGATGTGTTGAGTAATATTCCAAAACCATTGAAGTAACATTCTAAATGCATTGTTCAGTTATTATTGTCAACGTTCCAGATGATTTCCGATCGAGGGACTGGATCTCTGAGCACAAACTCGAGGACTTTTTAAGCTCTGGTGTTGTATTAAATTGTTCTATAAATTACAAATTGCTTCTGACAGTGGCTGATCTGCAGCAGTCTAAACTATAGTGGCAATGCCAATCTGTATACACTGTAGAGTGTTGGTGGTCTATTGGCAGATCTGCAGCCAGGTACAGTGTCCAGTGCTTACTGACTTTCCCTTTAACTTCCTGACAAGATTAATTTCACAGCGAGCTAATTACAAAGCGGACTGTGTATATGAGGCAGGCCCCTCAGTTGCAGTGTTAATGTACCTTTTCACGGTAATGTGATCAGGGTCTCATTAGTACATTTCCAGAATGATACTGGGCATTAATTAAATATAAAAATGGCTCTCCTTATTGCTTTTGAATGGGAAAAATTCACTGTTAATTACTTCTGGGGGCAATATTTCAGCTTAATTTTTTTAAACGTGAAAGTGGATAGTTAGTTCTGGAATAATATATTTTTAGCTGATAGCCTGTCAGCTGTTTAAAGTCAAGATCTGTGGGTGGAACACTTTTTACTAGCTGATGCTTGGAATAGTGGCTCTAATTCAAATAAGTGGACCAGATAGTGATTGTCCAGTCTAGTTTGGAATAGCATCATGGTCTATTTGTACAGCATCTCTAGTGCAAATATGAATAATACATACTGTAAGTACTTTGACTTTATAAAAGTATGAGGAAGTCATTTTCCATTCTACTGCTAAATGCATCATTAATTCTAAGAAAATGAATTCCACTTTCGTCATATGTTTTAATGCTGGTTGCTCACATGTAGTAACAGTAACCATTACTGGTTTAAATAAACTATATTAGTTTGTGCGTCACCTTTACTGTTTTCATGATAAACCTTAATCTCTCTAAAAAGTGAGCAATTTTCTAGTGGAGTATGCATTCATTCCCCAGTCCTGCCAATGCATTGTTGGGTTTAATGTCACTGATAAGGGATCAGAAGAGAGCAATAATGTGCCTTGTGAAAGCGAGACTCCCTTTGCTCTATGACTGTGATGGCTAACCTTTGGCACTCCAGCTGTGCCATTTCCATGCTGCTCAGCCGTCTGTTTGGCTGGCTAAGCATCATAGCAAATGTAGTACGCAACAGCTGGAGATCCAAAGATTAGTCATCACTAGTCTGTATAGTGCGATGCCCAGCAATTTTTACACCATTTTAACTTTAAATGATAAAGTTTATTTCAGCGATTTTCATAATTTCTGCATTATTAACCATGTAGGTCGTTAGGACACAGATCACATGTATGAGTTTAAAACCAAAGCAAAAGTAGCTGTTTCTGATGATTGCAAATAAATTAGCCAGCTACAGTCTTAACACTTGATGCCATCAAATCCCTTTAATTTTATGGTCTTCTAGTTATGAGATCACAGCTCTGTTGTGCTTTTTTGATCTATTTCATTCCTGGTTATTTCTAAAGGGCACGGGACAAGTCAAAATCTGTCAGTGCTCTCAGACAAATATTAGTTGTTGTATTCCTGCTGCACTTGGCTACACACGGGTTCAAATGAGCCAAGCTTAATGTGCTTCTTGTGAAAGGGTATTTCAGGGTTAAAATCTTTATTGCTTCCAGTGTAGGCGATGTGATATTTAGCAGCCCTTTCCTTGGAGTCTAGGTATTGCTTCCAATGTTGGAATCAGTCAGATGCTCATTTTTGTATTTCTATGTGCAATGCCCACAGCTGGGTACTTTTGAAAATAGGATTCAAAGACCTGAAGCATTCAGTCTGGACTGGTACTGAGCAAAATCACTGTGAACTACATATAGTTATTGAAACTATGTATAATAAAATAACAAAAACAAAAGCAGTAGGGGAAAAAAACTCAGGCATAATTACATAAACATCCCAAATGGTTTCATATCCTTACAGAAAACAAATGAACGAAAGCCTTCACTCTGTGTACATTTAAATAGGATTTAAAACCAAATCCTAAATTAGAACTGTATTGTCATTGAATCCATGCAGCTTTTTGCCCGTGTGTCCACAGCCTTTTCGAAATAATAGGGGTCAATTCCGTATCCTTTCACCTCTTTTCCAAGGTTTTGTTGAATTCCACAGAGGCTCCAGGTATCGTCTGCACTGGTGACCTCTACTTTGTTGCTGCAGGACAGTGTTTTACATCACACAGTCTCTTTATTTAGAACAATTGAGCACAGCTGGATCTGCAAGAACAGTCCTGAATAAGAGAGGAAGATTACAGGATTCATGCTTATGAATTGATACACTTCAAACAAAACAATTGAAGCACTTTGTGTATGGTGAGATTACGCTATGGCAATGCAGAAGGGGATTCATTTTCCTCACTATTTGTACATACAAAAGTCTGTTTGCAACATATTACAGTCCATAACAATTAATTGCAGCATTAAGTATAAAAGGAACAAGGGACTGAGACTCTGTAGTACATTGTGTTTGGATCTTGTCTGTGTATGCTGACTCCCTGTGTTTTTAAATTGATAAGAAGAACACTATTTGTCCATTAGAGCTTTCACACCTAGTACTCGCAGCCATAGGAAGCTTAATTCCTGGATAGTTTAGCTGATGGTTATAGTGACAAATATGCAAGAACATCACATAGAAAAGATCTAGTTGAAAAGAAGATGTGAATCAAAACATATAGGATTTGTCAATTATTACTAGTTTCCCCACTCTAAACCTATAGAGGGCAGATATGAACTGAACTCTATACTTCCCATTACCTCCTCATGACAGATACCATATGATTGGCTGATATAGTCAACCTATTGCCAAGTAAGAACAGATACTAATCTATTCGCTTATGGTAAGGGCTGACTGAAGACTGCTTATTCCATGTTGAGCATAGATAATGAAATGTAGAGCAGGTGTGTTAAATTGCATCCCTCCACCTGCTGATAAACTACATCTGCCATAATTATATGCCAATAGGAGGCTGGTTAGACAAAATGGGAGATATATTCAATCAATTATTCGATGGCCACTGTTGAACACCCCTGTTGTAGAACATTTTGAACCACTAATCCCTAAAGATAACAGATATGATCAGTTTGGCCAAACTAGCATTTGCAATCACCACCTAAAACTCTCAGACCTAAATTGTGAATGTATTACCCAGTCAAGACAGACTAATGTCCATATTAGACTGTCTCAAAATCCTTTACCAAAAGCATTTACCACAGTCATGTCTGCCGGAAGTCATCTTCATGCATCCACAATTCTTAACACAATACCTATTCTGTACGGTAGCATAATGCATACACATTGTTACTTAACAATTAATGATAGTGCATCTACGTAACAGTGTAGTGGTAAACCTGTCTTTATTCATGGTTTAGTGCTTTCTGACCAGCTAGAGAAGACAGCCAGGCAACGAGAACTCTTTCTTACATAAATAAAAATCCATTCAGCACATTTCACTAATGTGAAATCAGCCTTTCAACATCAGGCTGATTTCTCAGCCTAAAACACGAAGACTTGTCCTAGTAATGAAAGTTATCAGACAGAAAATGTTCTATCTGAGGAACAATGGATTGGGGTTATGCATGTGTGATGCTAGCTAATTGAATACATTAATTAGGAAATGATTACTGATGAGGAGGACATTTCTTGGCAGGTAATGTTTTGATTAGAGGAGTTCACCTTGGGCATTTAACAAAGGTCATTGCAGTGAGCAATCACCAGTTATTTTTTATATTATTAATATTTTGTTCTTGCATCTACTTTTAGGAATCTAATATGTAGTTAGATAGAAGACATATATAACATTTTACATTTTTCTGTATGCTTGCAATAAATATAATATATATAATGATCATACCTGTAGGTGTATATATAGAAACTGGGACAGAGGTCTAAAAGTGGAGCCCTGACCCTGAATATATTATTGTTTTCCACTGTGATTGTTTCACTTTCAGAATGTTGTCCAAGAATTGGTGTTTACACATTAACGTAAATGAGTATGTGTTAACAATAACAAATCATTTAACTTGAAGAAATATCACAGAGATGTTACATTACCCAACTTAATGGTACTCATTTTATCAATCTCACAAGGATAAAAACATGAGTTAGCCTCACTTTTAATACAAAGGCTCACTTAGGTTTTTATTCATTATGGTACCATTGCAAGATGCACCACATTGTAATTCTAATTTCTTTTGAAAGTTAAAGACATAGTCCAGTTGAAAGAAAAATGACAATAGGAATCGCCAAAACCTTGTAACTCTTTACCTACACCTAGGGTTGCCACCTTTTCTTCAAAAAAATATCAGCCTTGCTGGTGCCTCCATAGACTTAACATTGGCATGAAGCCAATTTTTTACCGGCCTGCCGGTAAAATACCGGCCAGGTGGCAACCCTACCTACAACTGAACATTAATTCTAATAAATACAGAAGTGATTATGGTACGTTTTGTTCATATTAATATTTAATAACTAAAAACATAATCTTCTGTGCTGTAAAATGTAAGTAAGGAGCTTTATGATACAGTACATTTAGATGTACTGGGCAATTTGTATGGTTCTTTGCATGCTTGTTCGTGGCCAAGGTTATTAAGAGATAAGCAGATTACACACCTCTTTATTAACTGTAGAAGAAGAGAGATCCATGTTATATATGTATTTTTCATTTGAGTTCATTGGGTTGTAAGATTCCTAAAAAGCTAAACTTGGAGGTGTAGTTTAAAAGGACCGAGCATTGCACTTTGACTTTGTCTTAAAGCCTGCCAGATGTATGGATAGTTTCTCAGTTTATCAGTCTAACGATCACTTTAAATGTATCTATCATGGTCACCTCATCAAATATATTTGCAGGAACTGATCATACATGGTGATTTTCTTTTTATTAAACAGTGTACTTGATTGAGATATTAAAGTTACTCGTTAGGAGTGATGTTGCATCTCTTAGTACCAGCCCAGTTGCATCATAAATTCCAGTCACTTCTCCATGTGAATCACTTTGGCCATGTCAGCTTGAGTCAAGAATAATTGCATGCAAATCAGCTCACTTGATTATATGATTCAAATTCTTCTATATTGAAAATTTCACTGAATATTGGTGAACTAACAACAGTAAAGCATTTCAGGACTGATTACAAAAGTATAGATTAAATTAGTACTATATATAGCAGACTTTTCACCACTTTTTTTTTTTTTTTTTTTTAATAATATGCATGTGAGTCTATTCACTAAATAGTGAACTGTAACAATCAGGCAAAGTTGAGTCAGAATGAATTGATCCCTATGTGTTTTGAAGGCTATAAACAGATTTTTTTTTAGATCTGTTAAGTTGGAAATATTCAGACTGGGTGCAGGGAACATGCTTATTTTCTTGTATGATGAAATAAGCTAAATTATACTTTATAAATGTTATATGCAAAAATGGGGCCTGCTTAATGTAGCAGACGTATGACATTTTAACATCAACTCCATCTTCACACCCACTGCTTATCTACAGGAGTAGGCAAGCTTCGACATTCCAGATGTTGTGGACTGCACTTCCATCGTAACAACTGTAAGAGCATTATGGGAGATGTAGTCCACAACATTTGGAGCCACAACAATTTCCTACTGTTCTAGAATATATTTTAAAGCAGGCATGTTCAACTGGACACCACCAGACCTCTTGTGGGCCTCAAAAGCTTTCTATGATCTCAGTCTGCCTAACAGCATATTACACATAACTACATTATTTTTGTAAAATTACCTATCCCACCATCCTATGAAATATAATGGTCTATGATCATAGGTGGAGCCATTATAATAATAGCAAAGTATTTTATAGGGGAATTTACAATGACACTTCTCCAGCTTTCAAGTATGCTCTTGGACTAACAATATTGTCTAACATCTTGGTGATATGGATGTTATTACCCAACTTAATGGTACTCAATTTATCAACTTTGGAAGGATGAAAGGTTGAGCTGACTAAGCCAGATATCACACACGTAGCTTGAGCTTAGGGCTCTTACATAAGCATAAAGGTGTAAAGATACTAATGAAAGTGTAGCACTGCCTATTATTTGAAACAGAAGAAGACATGTTAACACATGAATTCCATTCCTTAGTTTGTATACGATTAAATATGTTATTTCAGTTAAAGGACTGCTGTATTGAAATTTAAAGATTGCCCCTTAAAATGTAAAAAAGATTCAACTAAGAAAATTATGCAATTTTTTTTTTAAATGAATTGCAAAGTCAAAATTGGACCTGTCATTAATGTAAACGTGAATAGCTATTTACACTATATTGTCAAGTATTGGGACACCTGTCCATTACACCAACAGGGATTTTTATGACATTGAATTCTAAATACTTAGACATTAATATGTAGTTGATCCACACTTTGCAGCTTTGATAGCTTCCATTCTTCTGGGAAGGTTCTCCGCAAGATTTTGTAGTGTGTCTGTGGGAATTGTTGCCCATTCATCCAGTAGAGCATTTGTGAGGTCAGGAACTGATGTTGGACAAGAGGGCCTTGCTTGCAATCTCTGTTCCAGTATGCCCCAAAGGTGTTTGATGAGCTTAACATAGTAACATAGGTTGAAAAAAGACACAGGTCCATCAAGTTCAACCCTTCTACCTATCATTTCAGCGTTTTGATCCAAAAGAAGGCAAAAAAAACCCTAAGGAAGCTATTTCGAATTTTGCCTCCTAGGGGGAAACAATTCCTTCTTGACTCCAAAAGGGCAATCAGATTTCTCCTTGGATCAAAAAGTTCTATTATTAATGCTCATTCTGTTATTAATACCCCTGTATGTTCTGCTTTTCTAAAAAAAACATCCAGACCATTTTTAAATGCATCTATTGTGGTTGATAGCACTACCTCTCTTGGCAGTGAATTTTATTGTCCTTACCGTAAAGAATCCCTTCCTTTGCTGCCTATGAAATCTTTGCTCTTCCAGTCTCAGGGGGTGACCTCTTGTTCTTTGTACATTTCTGTTAATGAATAGGTCCCTGGAGTGCTCCTTATATTGGCCCTGCACATATTTATATAATGTTATCATATCCCCTCTAAGACGCCTTTTTTCTAAAGTAAATAAATGCAATTTTTTAAGTCTCTCTTCATAACTAAGATCCTCCAATCCCCTTATTAATTTTGTAGCTCTCCTTTGCACTTTTTCTAGTTTCTTAATATCCTTTTTAAGGACTGGTGCCCAGAATTGTACTGCATATTCAAGGTGAGGTCTTACCATTGATTTGTAAAGAGGCAAGATGATGTCCTCCATCCGTGAATCTATACCTCGTTTTATACATGCCAATATATTATTGTCCCTTGCAGCTGCTGACTGGCATTGGGCACTGTTGCCAAATTTGTTATCTACAATGATTCCTAAATCCTTTTCGTTAGTAGTTTTTCCCAGGGAAATACCATTTAACGTATATGTTGCTTTGTTATTATATTTCCCATAATGCATAACTTTACATTTGTCTATATTGAACCTCATTTGCCAGTTCCCCACTCTGTCCAAATCTTCCTGTAAAGAAAAAACATCAAGATTAGTCTTTATTACCTTACCTAATTTTGTGTCATCAGCAAACACTGAGACATGGCACTCAGCACAACTTTCCCTTGGTGACAATGGCTGTTTTGACATTTCTAGGGTGTTTGTGTTTAGCTGTAATTTCTTTCTTTCTCACATACAGTACCCACACAAATTATATGTTGTTTTTATCGTCATCAGAAGGGCTTTCATTAGATACCATTATTTTCATCACATCTTATAATTTACTACAAAAAAAATTATAAAATATGATGAAAAATTAAAAAAAACCCACTTTTTCTATCTTTGACTTAAAATATAATTTATACAAATAAAATCATTAAAAAAGAACCCATCTAAATAGTTTCTAAACGTTGTCCCGAGTTCAAATATATGCATGATTCCATATTTTTCGGTATTTTTTTGCGAGTTATGGGGCAAAAAACAAAAATAGTGTTTTTTGTTTTTTTCCTATATTGACCTTTTGTCCCCAACGAGAACCCAAAATTTAACCCTAACACTAATCCTTATTATATCCCTTAATATTTTTTAATTTTAATTTAATTTTAACCCTATCCCTTATGCTAAAAAATATTTAATTTTAACCCTATAGGCAAATATAGCTATAAAACCTGTTTTTAATTAATTAAATGTGTATTTTAAATATTTTCCATTGCAATGCTACTTAACTACCACTAGGAGCAGTCAAGTAGCATATTCAGAGCGACGGAAGTGAAGTTACTTTCACTTCCGAAGCTCAGACCGGCAGAGGGCTTAGCCATATTGACGGAGCAGCATGCTCCTTCAATATGGCTCCCCACGATCGCTCCGTGGGGCGATCGTGGATGCCCCAAAATAGAAATTTCGGTGCTGGATATTGCCTCGACATCGACGCAATAGACCAGCACCGTTAAAGCGGTTTTCGCGATCGTTGATCGCGAAAACCGCTTGATTCACCGCAGGGAGTTTCTCCCAGGACGTGCCTGGCACGTCCTTTGTCGCGAAGGTGTTAATAAACATATAAACATATTAAAAAGAAGAGGTCCCAAAACAGACCCCTGAGGTACTCCGCTCACTGCCCTGGTCCAATTTGAAGCTTTACCATTTACAACAACCCTCTGGGTTCTATCTTTTATCCAATTTTCAATCCAAATACATACATTTGCCCCCAATCCTATTTCTCTCAATTTGTAGAGTAACCTTTTGTGTGGAACTGTATCAAATGCTTTAGCAAAATCCAAATAGATCACATCAACTGCCACACCTAGATCTATATTTTTACTGACCTCTTCATAGAATGTTATTAAGTTTGTTTGACAAGACCTGTCTTTCACAAAACCATGTTGACTTTTACTAATTATATTCTGATTTAAGATGTATTCTTGAGTGTACAGCTTTAGCAATCCTTCAAATAATTTCCCCACTACAGATGTCAAGCTCACTGGCCTATAATTACCAGGCAGAGATTTTGATCCCTTTTTAAATATTGGAATGACATCTGCCTTTCGCCAGTCTGTTGGCACTATACCTGAACTGAACAAATCCCTAAAGATCATAAATATTGGTCTGGCCAGAATTATGCTTAACTCTCTAAGGACCCTTGGGTGTATACCATCTGGCCCCGGGGCCTTGTCTATCTTAACAGAGTTTAATTGCATAAACACTTTTTCCTGTGTCAGCCAATCCCATGTTTGCGGTGACTGTTCCGTAACTTCCAGTAGCAGGGGCTCATCCATCTGTTCTTCCTTAGTATAAACAGAAGAAAAAAAAGTATTTAAAATGTCTGCTTTTTCTCTGTCCTCACTTACCAAATTTCCCATTTGGCATAACAAGGGCCCAACATTTTCCCTCTTCAGCTTTTTTACATTTATATACTTATAAAAAATTTGGGGGTTAATTTTACTCTCTTTAGCAATCCTTTTCTCATTTTCCAATTTAGCCATTTTAATTGCCTTTTTGCAGGCTTTGTTGGCATCTTTGTATTTTATAAATGATAGTGTTGATTCCTTGCTTTTATAATGTTTGAATGCCATTTTCTTGTTTTGCATTTCCTGTTTCACGGTACCGGTAAGCCACATTGGTTTTGATTTGTGTCTTTTGTATTTGTTTCCCAAAGGTATATATTGGGATGTGTACTTTTGTCAGGTATCTGTTTGTTTCCCAATGGTATATATTGGTATATATTGGGATGTGTACTTTTGTCAGGTATCTGTGTGGGCCAGTCAGGTTCCTCCACACCAACTCATTCAGTCATATCGTGGACCTTGTTTTCTGCACTGGGACACAGTCATGCTGGAATACAAAAGGACCTTCCCCAAACTGTTCCCACAAAGTTGGTATCTTAGCACTGTAGAAAATGTTTTCGAATGCTGAAGCATTAATATTTCCCTTCACTGGAAGTAAGGGCCCTAGCACAACCCCTGGAAAATAGCCCCATAACATTATCTCTCCTCAACCAAACTTTACAACTGGCACAGTGCAGTTAGGCAGGTAATGCTCTCCAGGCAGTCACCGAACCCAGATTTGTCATAAGACTGCCAAACAGCAAAGCATGATTCGTTACTCCACTGTGGCAGGTGGGCTGTGGAGTCCAGTGGCAGGTGGCTTACACAGCTTGATTTTATACACCTGTGGCAATGGATCTGATTGCCTTATCCCTTACACAGTACATGTTGTGATTATAAATGGGATATACGTTATAGGAATTGTTCAACCTTCCAAACCTAAAATGACATTATAACACAAAATGTGTATAGGGTATGCATTTTCTTTTTTCTTTGGTCCCTCAAGCTACATCAATAATATGTAGAAAACAGATTAAAATGAAAGTAACAAATTTGATTGTTATATCAATAGGAAATGTAATACCAGGAACTAATATTGATTGCACACATATTTTATTGCTGATAACTGTGGGAATCTAACTTTGTTTAGTCAAACCACAAAAACGACTCGGTTTGTAAAAAAAATAGGCTGATATCTTAGTAATAACTCATCATATTAAAAAAAAAAAAAATGTAACACTGATTTGAGCCAGCACAGTAGGAGTAATACTTTTCAACCAGTATGGTGTCATACTTTATTAATATTCCTTAAGCAAAACAGATCCTCAAGCAAATTATAACTTTTATAGATGTTTATTTGTTCCTAAAATGACTAGAAAAGAGTATATTACACTTTGTCGTCTATTCTCTAAACTTTTTTTTTCTTTTTCTAACTTGGCTACTATGGCCTGCTTTTTTGTAATTTAGCATTGTTTAATGTCAAATTACCCATATATATTTGTTTTCTCTGTAAACACAACAAAAAGCAACATTAAACTCTGAACACAATGCTTGGAGATGAAAGAGCATTACAATGGAAATCCCACCTTGGCCGGCAACCTTATATGTCCACCGTTGGACTGTATTGTTGTGTGCTTTTTGATCTGCATAAGTGTTTTGGAGAGCAAGACCATCCACCATTCTCTCAATGTAGATCCCAGACAGACAAGAGACGCACATTTTACATTTTTTTAAAATATACATAACATATCACATAAATTATTCACTTTATTAGATCAGATGCCATAATCAACCATGAATATTGAATTTTTAAAATTTAACAACTGTGTACCTCTATTAATAGTATTATTTTACTCGGCTACACATATTTAAGATAAACTACCAAGAAAGGTCACCAGCAGTTTAAAAGTATTTATTGACTTTTCAGTCACCATCACAATGACTGATGACTTTTAGGAAA
Source organism: Pelodytes ibericus (assembly GCA_036172795.1). NCBI lineage: Eukaryota > Metazoa > Chordata > Amphibia > Anura > Pelodytidae > Pelodytes > Pelodytes ibericus. Next base: position 99,915,267 of record CM069858.1, on the reverse strand, counting down.
AAGATTATACTACTAACCACTTACAAAAGGTGACATTTCTTATGCTGTTTTATAAAGGAACAATAAGAAGTTGAAAGGCTTGAATGCTTGATGGTATTTTTAAAATATTGAAGAGACCTATCTATTATTCAACATGCAGATACCATGAAATCCAATGTGGCAATTAAATTAAAAGATAAATTTTAAAAAGACCTAATAAAGCAATTTACATTTGAACATTGTACACATAACTGACATTAGGTAACTGATTAGCTCTCATCAATCAAGTAAAATTCCTACATATAAGTTTAAAATGAGCTTATATACAGACATACAGTATGTAACTGCCTAAATACTTAATTAGTGACAAGAAAGGGTTTATGAGTCTGTCAAGTAAGAGCAAAGCAGAAGTAGTGGATCTGTGAAATGGCACCCATGCAGGAGCTGGTTATGTGTCATTTGGCTGGTTTGTGTAAGCACTTAGCTTTCCATGAGCATTGTATTGGAAGGTGAAGATTATTAAAGGCTCAATATCTAAATTAATACCATGGTATGGTATTAATTGGTGTCTGTTAAACACTTTACAGTTTGGTTACCATGGTTACACATAACAATAGGAGCCAAATGATCATTACCTCAACAACAAATGTATAAATGGAAATAATATAATATACAACGATTATATTAAACCATAAGGTATTATTAGAGAGTTATATTCAATAACCAAATAACCAAATATCCACACACTTGATTAGGTTAAAGCATAACAAAGTTTAATGATAACTATAAAACAAAATCTACTATTGGTTATACAAATAAACAGTGCTAAAATACTCAATCTGATAATAGAACCACGAATAGTTAACTATATTCAAGTAAAAGAAGGTAAAGTAAAATGTAATAAAAACTAATACTTAGTTTTAACAGTTAGGTGACAATGTGCAAAGCCAGGAGAACTCTATACAAATGGAAGGACTGGCTTAGCAACTTCTTAGGTGGTGACACTTCAGGCTCCCCAGAGAGTTCTGACATCTCTTTCCTGTGTATCTCTTTAGATGCAGGCCCTTGTTGGTACAGCTTTTCCATACTATCACTGGTCAGGTGACCAGACTGTCAAACTGTCAGACTCCATGTTGTTTACAGTCCAGCCTTGAACAAATGCCAGCATGTTTATCTGGAAACACTGTTGCTTACACCACCTGCATGTACCACTCACATTTAAACCTATATATGTACACAGACATATTGCTATTTAAAGGATATCTGTGTATAAGCATGTCTATAACAAACATATTAGTCTAATTATAACTTTAAAGGTAGTTCAATCCAGTCATTCCAGGCTAATCTCTCTGCACACCATACATTTTGGCCTCCTGGCTTTTATCAGTGGGCAATGGTTGATAACCTGATGGACAGAGCAAGCAAGGGATTAAAATAAAAAAAAAAAATAGGTCTGTTAGGTCAGCTACACAAAGTATTGGGAGGTAACCAATTAGGGGCAACTAAAAAGTTATTTAGGGCAATTATGCCAATACAGACAAGACATTTTATAAGAATGTAATACTACTCCTGCCCAAAATATCCATTTTGGTATGCATCATTTCTTTTCTTTTTCTACACTTATTCTATCATATCAGTTATTGTTTTGAATGTTACATGCTTCTTTCTTCATTTAGTATGAAAGGTCATGTTCTTTTTTTTCCAATCATGACATTTCATTGCATGGACATACACCAATGTTATATATGAATTAAGTCAATATGTGTTTGTGTGTACACTTGCATGTGTGTATAACTTTCCCCCATCATTTGGTTCCATTTAAATACAATTCCATATCTTACCACAGGGAGTGTACGTGAGAACGTGTAGATAAGTCTTTAACAGTAGGAACTATTCACTAAAAAGCAAAATGTGGTGAACTGAAAAGGGAAAAGCAAAAATAAGGTATTAATAGCTGAATTGTAAAGACAGGTATCTATTCTAAATCAGCAAGTAATGGCTGATTTCTTGGACTGCATCACAGCTGTTTGTTTAGTGAATACACCTCAGTATATCTGTGCTCACTCTATGGGGTTTATTTGTTGAGTACTAGTGTGTTTTTGTCAAGATGTAGTTCATTGAACTATACATGTGTTATTGGGATGCTATGTTTCATAGTCATAAAGTTCGGCTTTTCCTTGTGCTACGTTCTCAACTTAGTAATGTCAACGATTATTCAAGAAAAACCCAACATAATTATGTATTCATTAATATATATATATATGTTTATTCTATATGTTATACTTTCTTTGTCAAACGTGACAAATCTAGAAATGTCTCTTTTATTTGTGCTGTTAAGACTCTGGACACAACAGGTTTTTATGGAAATGCTAAATACGTGCCTAGTGATACACAGAGTAGTATATTGTCTAGCAGACAAACAAGAGCTCTGCCCAACTGAACCTAGCAATTTGGCAGAAATTAGAAGGCTTTCATCAGCAATTGAGCATCAGATTCATGAACATCTCAAATTAAACAATGACTTGTCAAAATGAGTTTATTTAAACATCCAGATTCACCATCAAATAGAAACTTGGCAAGAATGATTGGAATTTATCAAAGTCCAGCTCTGTAGAGAAATCAGCAGCCAAGATGAGATATCATGTTTTTCAGCTAAACTAGCCATCACAATGGGCTTTACATTATTAACTGGCTCACACTTTCAGTTGGCTTGTTAGCAAATATGCCAAATACGGGAAGTCAAATGAAAATCAACTGCAAAGTCTGTAATTATTGATTTGCAATTCAACTACCAATCTGGACCAGAAAAAGCAACTATAGAGTGTTTATTTTATTTCACTCTTTACGGTCTTAAATGATATAAAGAAAAATGCTAAGACCTTGGCAGATTAATGGCAACTATGATCCTTCATAGTGGTAAAGTTACATATAACCTCTCTTTGTTTTATGCACCCAGTACGAATTAACAGGAGTCAATGTTTATTGGCATCTCACAGTCCACTCATGTCACTCAGAAAATATTGGAAGATTTGACATGGCTACCCCTAAGTATTGGCTATAATAAGTATCATTATGAAGGGACATATGAACTCTATGCTGCACGAATCCAGCAAATTATCCATTAATCAACCACTTGTCAGCATAAAAAGCTTTGGCCTAAATGTTCTGTTGATCATAATCTGCATACCTAACATATATATATATATATATATATATATATATATATATATATATATATATATATACAACTAAGTTACAAAGTAAATATAAACAAGTATTTAAATAATTTTGTTGGATTTTACATTTACATGTATATATAGATATACAACTTTTGGCAGATATGTTTGAGGAGCTTTATGACAGGGGGCTCAACAAACATAGTAGATAATACAAAAAAGCTGAACACTATAGAACAAGAAATAACACCTTGATAAAATAACATATGTGTCATTGGTAAACAGCCTTGTCAAAAATGTATAAAAGCATGAAAGATACTTAGAATTTAAACATTTAGGGCCAGTTCTATGATTTGTGGGTATAGGTTGTAAAATAATACATATGGTCAATATGTGGCAGAGTAATTGAAACATTTGATTTCTTTTCTGTTTTGCAATTTAATTGAACACAAATTAATAACAGCTACAAATAAACCCTCCTCTTTCACTGACACACCCCATGGTTTCTTCCTGTTCTTCGAGTATATAGATTACGCTTTCCCCTTAGTATATGGTTTATTTGCTTTACTTACATTCAAGAATACATTTCAATTCCCACCACTTTGCTACTAGTCTTGATATAGCATCTATTTTCAGGACTGTTTCTCCCAAAAAGGAAAGTAAACTCCCATCTTAATGTCTTACAACAATTGCATAGGAATAAACTGTACTAACAACAATTGCATTACATTGTTACTCAAGTGTTTACAAAGCAGCAGTAATATGTACAATGTGATAATAAAATATAACATCAGTTCTTTCTAGATAAAATAAAACATATGAATTGAAGGATATTTTGGATAAAAATGAGCGTGTAATGCAATTGCAAAAACAGAAGGTTTTGTTTATACTGACCTGAGAGCAGGTCAATTTTATACACTGGCTGCTATGCAAAATATTAACGTTAAACTGTATTCTAGAAAATGGAAATCTACTGGTCCTTTATAACTGGCGAATCTGTGACTTTCTCTTTAATGATAAGCAATCAACATTGGCTAAACAACCAGAACTGTATTGTACTTTCTGCCAATATATTATTATGTCCTACAGACTAGGTTATGCTATCTAACCATTTGATTCCAGTATCTTTAAACTTGAAAACTTGAAAAACGATTCAACATCATATGTTCTCTCTAAATCAACAATTAATTATAATAATCAAACAGTCATTCTGTCCTAGACACCTACCATTTCAATAACTCATAATGTCTTCTTTATTTCAGTCTGCCATAAATCAAACTGCATATTTATTTTAGTACTTTGCTCTAAAATTTGAATCTACTTCTATAAAAGTCTCTATTTATTGTGGCTGAAGTGTCAAGTATTCTGTCATGTGTGTTATTTTTTCTAAACTCTGTCTGCTGTATGCACTTTCATCATTCTGTAATTATATAAAGTATTTTATGCACGGTTGATGCCATATAAAAACAAAATTTGCCTGAACATCAGAGACTGGAATTTTCGCATATCACGTAACTCAGCTACACAGTTCCATTTTCTAAATATTATTTGAGTTCTGCGATTGAACCCTCCGGTGGTGATATTCACCTCATCAGAATGTGTTCCGTCCCGTGACTGGTAGTTTCCAATGTACTCATTCATCTTCTTGTCCCATTACATTTTGTTTGAATGATGCTCTGTACCCATTAAAATTGATGGAAAAGAACAAAGAGAAGACAAATGTGTCCTTCAATTGATTGTGTCTTTCAGAGAGTAAATGAGGCTACTGAGATCTAGAGAGAGAAAAATGTGAGATTACTTTTACCTCCTTTATTATAATTAGCATATCTCTCATGAAATCAATTAAAAATTATAATTTTTTTTACATACATGCAAATACATATATATATTTACACACACACAAATGTATAAATATAAACAGTACCGTTCAAAGGTCACTTAGAAATGTCATTGTGTTCCATGAAAACATCAGATTCGTTTTTTATTGATGTGGTAATTGCAACATTTATGCCGTAATATAAAAAAAAATTAAAATCATGATTTTGTTTTTTAAAATATGCTCTTATGGCATATTTTATCAATTTTCATGTTAATTAACCTTTAATAATATACTTTAATGTATTTTTATTCACTTTAAATTTAAATGCTTTAACTATTACTGGGCGGATTGAAATGGGCAAAATGTGGCTATTTTTCCTTTTCAGACCCAAATCAGCAGAAACTGACAAATTTTGGGCCAAAATCTGGCCTGATTTCAGCCAGATAGGGAAATATAGAATAAACCCCTAAATGGTTTTACTCACCTGGAGTGCTGCTTATGGATTTCTGTCTTCCATTTTAATTGTCCTTTTTCTCCTGAAAATTGTATTTATTACATCAAAGTTGCTCTTTTCAAGATGCCTGGGCCACTGTCGGTTAAAAAGTACCTAATAACTACAATAGCCGAGTTGGAAAATTCTCCAGTTCATCTTCATTTGAGTATTTTTCCAACTCATCTACACTGGCCTAAAGTTTGAAATTCCATCTGAATTATCTGCATTTCTCTTTTTATTGAGTAGATCCTTAAAGGGACTAGTGTCCAAAATGCATCTTCCAAATATTAGTGCATATTAATGTGCTTTCAAAGTACTTTAAAATGCATGTTTTACATATAGCATTGCTTAAAATACTGCGAATTTACAGCAGTTTGCACTAAACCAGGACTGCCCACACTAGCTGAGTAAAAGTCAATTTCCTTTTTTTTCTGCTGCAGGATCTAATGAGAATAATTTCATTCAAATAAATGGAATTTTCTGTATCTCTAGTGATGTCATCAGACAATGTGTTACACTGTTAAGAGATCCTACTGTGTACAAGAGCAAGGTCACTTAGAGTCCACATACTGTATTTAATTCCAGGAGCACAGGAAGTGACTAAAGAAAACAAAACTGTATATCCTTAGTGTCTATGTAGTCAGTGCTGGGTGAAATGAATTACAAGTTTTACACTTTATTACAACTTTGTGATAATCTTGGTGTAGTGGCAATGCTGTGGGCAGTGTGATAATCTTGAAGATGTTATTTTGTGCATGTCTCATGTCTGTTTCTATTTCTATTGGATCTGCATCACACAGATAGTCATCCTGTAAAGACATGCATTATTATAGTTATGGTGTTTGCTTTGTAACTGACAGACCAAAGGAACCTGTCAGGAATTTATACATTTGATTTCCTACATGCGCATGATGTTGCTAGCACTGACAGGTCATTACATGTATCAGCTGCCTGGTCATATGCGTTTCTTTCTAATGGGTCCATTAGATTGTTTTAGACACTACTTCTTTGTAGCTTTGTTAAAACAGTTCTATACAATATTGTCTCATCATCAAAGGTGTACATTAATTGTATTAATTACAGACATACAGTACTTATTACTGTTTTCTTTACTTCATCTATACTGCCTTAGTGTTTATATTACTACATGCATTATGTTTATTATGCTACTAATTACATAAAATATTTTATACTGCCACCTAGTGATTATTTTTAGAAAAGCTAAAAAAATATTTTATAATAGAATGTTCAGGTTCTGAGTGAATAGTCTTTTATATCAGAAGTTTTTTTCAGTATATTAATATTTGGCGTCAGTCAGCTATCAATTTATGCATAAGCTACTAGATATTTTAATGTTTTATCTTTTATTTCAACCAATGGTTGATTTGCACAATGGTTGGAAAATTAGAACAATGTTAAACTGGATGTATATAGTTGTCATCATAAGGGTTTGATAATACGTTCCTCTGAGTTTGATGTTTGCATTTTCTAGTTATGCTTAGTGACACAATAAACAATTGCATGATAATGCAACATTTACACTACATACAGAAAAGAGATATTAAAAATGTATCACTTATTGGGAAATGCAAAAAGAACTTGCTAAAATTATAACAAATACATATCTGAAAAACCATTTGCCACTTCTTATCGCTTAGCGCAGAGTATAGTGGCAATTATGTGTAATACATAAATGAAGGAGGATGAGTAAGACAAGCAGGAGGGAGGGGAGTTTTGTAACTTACGGGGATGGAATGACATGGAGAAAAAAAATTAGATGTCTAGGTAGTATTATGAGAGATTATAAGGATATTATCATTTTAACACTATACAACATATTACAAATATGAATAAAACATAAACTAATACAAAATATACATGAGTTCAGTTATTAAACATGGGTTATTGTTGTATTTTTGTTTGTTTGTTTAAAAAAAATAGAACACATGAGGCATTACATTTAAACATGGGAAATGTCTTATCAAGATTTAAAGAAAAAATTAAGTTAAATTGTTGAGCGGTCTCTAGAGGCAAGTGTTGAATTTGTGAGCTGTACAGGGCATCTGTGTGGCTGCCATTTAGTTCCTTCCATTTTATTATTTGTATAGTGTTTGGTCCTTCATCATATGTGTAAACAGTCTGCCAGTACTTATTTAGCTGATCAAGACATTGAATGCACTTCGATAAATGTAGTGATAAATGGCCCTGAGTGCTACTGCCTGCCTATCTGTATGTAAATTGTATTACATTTTGCATAGTGCTGTCCAACTTTCCAATAGATGGGAGATTTATTTGAACCAATGTAGCAATGGGCCAGAGTCAATTTAAAAAAAAATGTAATATAATAACACCTATGGAGTTCTCTAATATGTTGTGAGTGGGCCAGACAGCTTTAGTGAATGCCTCCTGTCTTGTGCACAAAGAAAACCAATTCTGTTGATTATATTAAGAATGTCTGTAATTTCCCTTGTGTTACAAATTCCCGTCTAGAGCATCGGCCCTTGACCTCCATGTCTTGACTTAATGTTTGTTCCACAGTCGTTATAGGGAAAGTCTCCTATGATAAGACTTCTTGATAAAAAAAAACTATTTAAGAAATGTGTCTTCTCGTTTCAATTCTGCTTTATTACCTGTAATCTTGTTAATGCCATTTTTTATGGTTTGTAATCGAGCCCTTATACTGATGAAATGAGACATCTATTCATGCATGGTACAGGGAAATTCATTCCTGATACCTCTGGCTTGTTAATGAAGGTGGAATCCACTCTTGGTCTAGAGCCTTACAACCTCCTTTAGTGGAAAATAGTGCTATGTCATAAGACATAGTGAACAAACAATGCAGGATCTTACATCAGAGATTTTACACAAATCCCAAAGTCCCCAAAATATTTAGACTTTCCACAAAATTCATCTATGTGTAAAACTCACAAGCTGGCTTGATGAATTGCAAATGTCAAGTGCGCATAGGTTTGTTCACTTATGTATGCATGGCAATATCACATCTTTTTACTCTAGCTTGATTCTCCAATTGACTTAGAACCTGATGAGCCTGGATCTTATCTGGATCCTAAGCAAATATACAGAGAAACTGAGTTCTCCAGTGGCAGAAAACATATTGAAAGCAGTCTCTTAAAATATTATATTTGGCAAAATTATATATTTATAAAATCATTATTGCCAATAAAACGAATGTAAATAAAAAGATTTTGCTGTAGTAAATAAGATGTTGCAATGTGACAAAATAATTGGTGATCTTTTTTATTAAAAATAAATTATATGATTAAACAGCACATATAATAATTATATTTCCCATGATTCCCTTAGTGTGAGAAACTGATTAATTTCCCATCCATAAAGAAAACTGACCTTTATGACCTACGTTCAACAATGTGGATGCAAATCCCATTAAATGAACATTAGTTTTAGAAAAATGAAATTTTAAGTACAATAACAGCATACCACTCAGGCAGAGGCCAAAAAAATAATAATTAACTTTGTTCCTCATCATGTGATAGGAACAAGTTGTTTTCTGTGTGACATCAAGAAGTTGCAGTGGCTTGGACGTGACTGATGGTATGCATGTGATTTTTTTAAGGTATGCTTCATTACCTCTTTATGAATGAGCGATAATCTGCTCCTATTTGTACATCCCTTGTTAGAGGATCATAAACACTGGCCAAGTCGGGCATGTGTTCTGCAGCAATTCCTTAAACAGTTGTGCTTTGATGAATAGTTTATGCATTTTCTGAAAAATAGTTTTCACATCTATGAATTTGCATTAGCACTGGTTAATCATGTATTTAGCATAGTGCTTTTTGTAAAGATACTGTATGCTCTTGTGGTTTGGTGAGCAAGGAGCATAGATTTACCCTTGGAAGAAAGAAAGCATTATGTTTGCATTTTTTGAATTCTAATTAAAATTCACACACTAAGTATCAAAGCAGCAACAGCAGTTAAAGCATAACCAGGATTATACTGAAGATAAGATGTATATGTTGTTGAAACACATAAGAACAAAGTTACAAAATATATTTTTTCTGAAGTTATTACAGCTACACACATCCCGCTTATTAAAGAGGAATAAACCCTCAAAAAAAAAAAAAACAATTTTCCATATAAAAGGTTTCCCCTAATACTTACCTTTTATTTTGGTCTAATGTGCTGGAACAAAAAACGTACCTATAAATATTCAATATTTTCTGTGATTCTTCTAATACTACCGTGCCAACATATTGTGTCGGTCTCAAAGTCTGTCTGCTCCCTCCTACTATAGTTTTATACTCCCTAGTATTTATATTAGCAATGGCACCACTGTCTCCTTCCTAAAAAAATTGAATTTATTCCTCATAAAGCAACATTTCAACCCCTCACAGGGTTGAAATGTTGATTTCTAAGGAATAAAGCCACTATTTTTCACAAGTGCCAGTTCCTGCAATTACTCATTTGTCCAGGCATCTTACCATGCTGCCTCTCTCGGTGCCCGTGCAGTCTGAAGTCTGATCGCCAAAATTTCATGTGACCCCTGGCACTCTGACATCAGACAGGCGTGGGGAGCGCCAGAGACAGCATGGGAACATGTCTGTGCATCTGGGCAGCACACAGACACCATGCTCACCCACAGAGGGCTGGTAACGGTAGATCAGAAGATCTCCATAGCCAATGCCTGTGCCAGCAAGCTTTTCTATTTTAAGGAATTTTTAGCCACCCTCCCAGCAAGGGCATCCGCAGAATGATTATAAATAATTTAAATGTCATTATATGCCAGGATTTAGCCATTCAATATGCCAGGATTTAACCCCTCAATATGCCAGGATTTAGCCATTTAATATGCCAGGATTTAGCCATTTAATATGCTAGGATTTAGCCTTTTAATATGCCAGGATTTAACCTCTCAATATGCCAGGATTTAACCCCGTCAATATGCCAGGATTTAGCCACCCAATATGCCAGGATTTAGCCATTTAATATGCCAGGATTCAATATGCCAGGATTTAGTCCCTCAATATGCAAGGATTTATCCATTTAATATGCCAGGATTTAGCCATTTAATATGCCAGGATTTAGCCATTTAATATGCCAGGATTTAACCTCTCAATATGCCAGGATTTAGCCATTTAATATGCCAGGATTTAACCCCTCAATATGCCAGGATTTAGCCACCCAATATGCCAGGATTTAGCCATTTAATATGCCAGGATTTAACCATTCAATATGCCAGGATTTAGCCCCTCAATATGGCAGGATTTAGCCATTTAATATGCCAGGATTTAGCAATTTAATATGCCAGGATTTAGCAATTTAATATGCCAGGATTTAGCCATTTAATATGCCAGGATTTAACCCCTCAATATGCCAGGATTTAGCCATCCAGTATGCCAGGATTTAGCCATTTAATATGCCAGGATTTAACCATTCAATATGCCAGGATTTAGCCCCTCAATATGCCAGGATTTAGCCATTTAATATGCTAGGATTTAACCTCTCAATATGCCAGGATTTAACCTCTCAATATGCCAGGATATAGCCATTTAATATGCCAGGATTTAACCTCTCAATATGCCAGGATTTAACCTCTCAATATGCCAGGATATAGCCATTTAATATGCCAGGATTTAACCCCTCAATATGCTAGGATTTAGCCATTTAATATGCCAGGATTTAGCCATTTAATATGCCAGGATTTAACCCCTCAATATGCCAGGATTTAGCCATTCAATATGCCAGGATTTAGCCCCTCAATATGCCAGGATTTAGCCCCTCAATATGCCATGATTTATCCATTTAATATGCAAGTATTTAGCAATTTAATATGCCAGGATTTAGCCATTTAATATGCCAGGATTTAACCCCTCAATATGCTAGGATTTAGCCATTTAATATGCCAGGATTTATCCATTTAATATGCCAGGATTTAACCCCTCAATATGCCAGGATTTAGCCACCCAATATGCCAGGATTTAGCCATTTAATATGCCAGGATTTAACCATTCAATATGCCAGGATTTAGCCCCTCAATATGCCAGGATTTAGCCATTTAATATGCCAGGATTAAGAAATGTAATATGCCAGGATTTAGCCATTTAATATACCAGGATTTAACCCCTCAATATGCCAGGATTTAGCCACCCAGTATGCCAAGATTTAGCAATTTAATATGACATGATTTAACCATTCAATATGCCAGGATTTACCCCCTCAATATGCCAGGATTTAGCCATTTAATATGCCAGGATTTAACCTCTCAATATGCCAGGATTTTATCTCTCAATATGCCAGGATTTAGCCATTTAATATGCCAGGATTTAGCCATTTAATATGCCAGGATTTAACCCCTCAATATGCTAGGATTTAGCCATTTAATATGCCAGGATTTAGCCATTTAATATGCCAGGATTTAACCCCTCAATATGCCAGGATTTAGCCATTCAATATGCCAGGATTTCGCCCCTCAATATGCCAGGATTTATCCATTTAATATGCCAGGATTTAGCAATTTAATATGCCAGGATTTAGCCATTTAATATGCCAGGATTTAACCCCTCAATATGCTAGGATTTAGCCATTTAATATGCCAGGATTTAACCTCTCAATATGCCAGGATTTTACCACTCAATATGCCAGGATTTAGCCATTTAATATGCCAGGATTTAGCCATTTAATATGCCAGGATTTAGCCATTTAATATGCCAGGATTTAACCCCTCAATATGCTAGGATTTAGCCATTTAATATGCCAGGATTTAGCCATTTAATATGCCAGGATTTAACCCCTCAATATGCCAGGATTTAGCCATTCAATATGCCAGGATTTAGCCCCTCAATATGCCAGGATTTATCCATTTAATATGCCAGGATTTAGCAATTTAATATGCCAGGATTTAGCCATTTAATATGTCAGGATTTAACCCCTCAATATGCTAGGATTTAGCCATTTAATATGCCAGGATTTAGCCATTTAATATGCTAGGATTTAGCCTTTTAATATGCCAGGATTTAACCTCTCAATATGCCAGGATTTAACCCCGTCAATATGCCAGGATTTAGCCACCCAATATGCCAGGATTTAGCCATTTAATATGCCAGGATTCAATATGCCAGGATTTAGTCCCTCAATATGCAAGGATTTATCCATTTAATATGCCAGGATTTAGCCATTTAATATGCCAGGATTTAGCCATTTAATATGCCAGGATTTAACCTCTCAATATGCCAGGATTTAGCCATTTAATATGCCAGGATTTAACCCCTCAATATGCCAGGATTTAGCCACCCAATATGCCAGGATTTAGCCATTTAATATGCCAGGATTTAACCATTCAATATGCCAGGATTTAGCCCCTCAATATGGCAGGATTTAGCCATTTAATATGCCAGGATTTAGCAATTTAATATGCCAGGATTTAGCAATTTAATATGCCAGGATTTAGCCATTTAATATGCCAGGATTTAACCCCTCAATATGCCAGGATTTAGCCATCCAGTATGCCAGGATTTAGCCATTTAATATGCCAGGATTTAACCATTCAATATGCCAGGATTTAGCCCCTCAATATGCCAGGATTTAGCCATTTAATATGCTAGGATTTAACCTCTCAATATGCCAGGATTTAACCTCTCAATATGCCAGGATATAGCCATTTAATATGCCAGGATTTAACCTCTCAATATGCCAGGATTTAACCTCTCAATATGCCAGGATATAGCCATTTAATATGCCAGGATTTAACCCCTCAATATGCTAGGATTTAGCCATTTAATATGCCAGGATTTAGCCATTTAATATGCCAGGATTTAACCCCTCAATATGCCAGGATTTAGCCATTCAATATGCCAGGATTTAGCCCCTCAATATGCCAGGATTTAGCCCCTCAATATGCCATGATTTATCCATTTAATATGCAAGTATTTAGCAATTTAATATGCCAGGATTTAGCCATTTAATATGCCAGGATTTAACCCCTCAATATGCTAGGATTTAGCCATTTAATATGCCAGGATTTATCCATTTAATATGCCAGGATTTAACCCCTCAATATGCCAGGATTTAGCCACCCAATATGCCAGGATTTAGCCATTTAATATGCCAGGATTTAACCATTCAATATGCCAGGATTTAGCCCCTCAATATGCCAGGATTTAGCCATTTAATATGCCAGGATTAAGAAATGTAATATGCCAGGATTTAGCCATTTAATATACCAGGATTTAACCCCTCAATATGCCAGGATTTAGCCACCCAGTATGCCAAGATTTAGCAATTTAATATGACATGATTTAACCATTCAATATGCCAGGATTTACCCCCTCAATATGCCAGGATTTAGCCATTTAATATGCCAGGATTTAACCTCTCAATATGCCAGGATTTTATCTCTCAATATGCCAGGATTTAGCCATTTAATATGCCAGGATTTAGCCATTTAATATGCCAGGATTTAACCCCTCAATATGCTAGGATTTAGCCATTTAATATGCCAGGATTTAGCCATTTAATATGCCAGGATTTAACCCCTCAATATGCCAGGATTTAGCCATTCAATATGCCAGGATTTCGCCCCTCAATATGCCAGGATTTATCCATTTAATATGCCAGGATTTAGCAATTTAATATGCCAGGATTTAGCCATTTATTATGCCAGGATTTAGCCATTTAATATGCCAGGATTTAGCAATTTAATATGCCAGGATTTAGCAATTTAATATGCCAGGATTTAGCCATTTAATATGCCAGGATTTAACCCCTCAATATGCCAGGATTTAGCCATCCAGTATGCCAGGATTTAGCCATTTAATATGCCAGGATTTAACCATTCAATATGCCAGGATTTAGCCCCTCAATATGCCAGGATTTAGCCATTTAATATGCTAGGATTTAACCTCTCAATATGCCAGGATTTAACCTCTCAATATGCCAGGATATAGCCATTTAATATGCCAGGATTTAACCTCTCAATATGCCAGGATTTAACCTCTCAATATGCCAGGATATAGCCATTTAATATGCCAGGATTTAACCCCTCAATATGCTAGGATTTAGCCATTTAATATGCCAGGATTTAGCCATTTAATATGCCAGGATTTAACCCCTCAATATGCCAGGATTTAGCCATTCAATATGCCAGGATTTAGCCCCTCAATATGCCAGGATTTAGCCCCTCAATATGCCATGATTTATCCATTTAATATGCAAGTATTTAGCAATTTAATATGCCAGGATTTAGCCATTTAATATGCCAGGATTTAACCCCTCAATATGCTAGGATTTAGCCATTTAATATGCCAGGATTTATCCATTTAATATGCCAGGATTTAACCCCTCAATATGCCAGGATTTAGCCACCCAATATGCCAGGATTTAGCCATTTAATATGCCAGGATTTAACCATTCAATATGCCAGGATTTAGCCCCTCAATATGCCAGGATTTAGCCATTTAATATGCCAGGATTAAGAAATGTAATATGCCAGGATTTAGCCATTTAATATACCAGGATTTAACCCCTCAATATGCCAGGATTTAGCCACCCAGTATGCCAAGATTTAGCAATTTAATATGACATGATTTAACCATTCAATATGCCAGGATTTACCCCCTCAATATGCCAGGATTTAGCCATTTAATATGCCAGGATTTAACCTCTCAATATGCCAGGATTTTATCTCTCAATATGCCAGGATTTAGCCATTTAATATGCCAGGATTTAGCCATTTAATATGCCAGGATTTAACCCCTCAATATGCTAGGATTTAGCCATTTAATATGCCAGGATTTAGCCATTTAATATGCCAGGATTTAACCCCTCAATATGCCAGGATTTAGCCATTCAATATGCCAGGATTTCGCCCCTCAATATGCCAGGATTTATCCATTTAATATGCCAGGATTTAGCAATTTAATATGCCAGGATTTAGCCATTTAATATGCCAGGATTTAACCCCTCAATATGCTAGGATTTAGCCATTTAATATGCCAGGATTTAACCTCTCAATATGCCAGGATTTTACCACTCAATATGCCAGGATTTAGCCATTTAATATGCCAGGATTTAGCCATTTAATATGCCAGGATTTAGCCATTTAATATGCCAGGATTTAACCCCTCAATATGCTAGGATTTAGCCATTTAATATGCCAGGATTTAGCCATTTAATATGCCAGGATTTAACCCCTCAATATGCCAGGATTTAGCCATTCAATATGCCAGGATTTAGCCCCTCAATATGCCAGGATTTATCCATTTAATATGCCAGGATTTAGCAATTTAATATGCCAGGATTTAGCCATTTAATATGTCAGGATTTAACCCCTCAATATGCTAGGATTTAGCCATTTAATATGCCAGGATTTAGCCATTTAATATGCTAGGATTTAGCCTTTTAATATGCCAGGATTTAACCTCTCAATATGCCAGGATTTAACCCCGTCAATATGCCAGGATTTAGCCACCCAATATGCCAGGATTTAGCCATTTAATATGCCAGGATTCAATATGCCAGGATTTAGTCCCTCAATATGCAAGGATTTATCCATTTAATATGCCAGGATTTAGCCATTTAATATGCCAGGATTTAGCCATTTAATATGCCAGGATTTAACCTCTCAATATGCCAGGATTTAGCCATTTAATATGCCAGGATTTAACCCCTCAATATGCCAGGATTTAGCCACCCAATATGCCAGGATTTAGCCATTTAATATGCCAGGATTTAACCATTCAATATGCCAGGATTTAGCCCCTCAATATGGCAGGATTTAGCCATTTAATATGCCAGGATTTAGCAATTTAATATGCCAGGATTTAGCAATTTAATATGCCAGGATTTAGCCATTTAATATGCCAGGATTTAACCCCTCAATATGCCAGGATTTAGCCATCCAGTATGCCAGGATTTAGCCATTTAATATGCCAGGATTTAACCATTCAATATGCCAGGATTTAGCCCCTCAATATGCCAGGATTTAGCCATTTAATATGCTAGGATTTAACCTCTCAATATGCCAGGATTTAACCTCTCAATATGCCAGGATATAGCCATTTAATATGCCAGGATTTAACCTCTCAATATGCCAGGATTTAACCTCTCAATATGCCAGGATATAGCCATTTAATATGCCAGGATTTAACCCCTCAATATGCTAGGATTTAGCCATTTAATATGCCAGGATTTAGCCATTTAATATGCCAGGATTTAACCCCTCAATATGCCAGGATTTAGCCATTCAATATGCCAGGATTTAGCCCCTCAATATGCCAGGATTTAGCCCCTCAATATGCCATGATTTATCCATTTAATATGCAAGTATTTAGCAATTTAATATGCCAGGATTTAGCCATTTAATATGCCAGGATTTAACCCCTCAATATGCTAGGATTTAGCCATTTAATATGCCAGGATTTATCCATTTAATATGCCAGGATTTAACCCCTCAATATGCCAGGATTTAGCCACCCAATATGCCAGGATTTAGCCATTTAATATGCCAGGATTTAACCATTCAATATGCCAGGATTTAGCCCCTCAATATGCCAGGATTTAGCCATTTAATATGCCAGGATTAAGAAATGTAATATGCCAGGATTTAGCCATTTAATATACCAGGATTTAACCCCTCAATATGCCAGGATTTAGCCACCCAGTATGCCAAGATTTAGCAATTTAATATGACATGATTTAACCATTCAATATGCCAGGATTTACCCCCTCAATATGCCAGGATTTAGCCATTTAATATGCCAGGATTTAACCTCTCAATATGCCAGGATTTTATCTCTCAATATGCCAGGATTTAGCCATTTAATATGCCAGGATTTAGCCATTTAATATGCCAGGATTTAACCCCTCAATATGCTAGGATTTAGCCATTTAATATGCCAGGATTTAGCCATTTAATATGCCAGGATTTAACCCCTCAATATGCCAGGATTTAGCCATTCAATATGCCAGGATTTCGCCCCTCAATATGCCAGGATTTATCCATTTAATATGCCAGGATTTAGCAATTTAATATGCCAGGATTTAGCCATTTAATATGCCAGGATTTAACCCCTCAATATGCTAGGATTTAGCCATTTAATATGCCAGGATTTAACCTCTCAATATGCCAGGATTTTACCACTCAATATGCCAGGATTTAGCCATTTAATATGCCAGGATTTAGCCATTTAATATGCCAGGATTTAGCCATTTAATATGCCAGGATTTAACCCCTCAATATGCTAGGATTTAGCCATTTAATATGCCAGGATTTAGCCATTTAATATGCCAGGATTTAACCCCTCAATATGCCAGGATTTAGCCATTCAATATGCCAGGATTTAGCCCCTCAATATGCCAGGATTTATCCATTTAATATGCCAGGATTTAGCAATTTAATATGCCAGGATTTAGCCATTTAATATGTCAGGATTTAACCCCTCAATATGCTAGGATTTAGCCATTTAATATGCCAGGATTTATCCCCTCAATATGCCAGGATTTAGCCATTTAATATGCCAGGATTTTGCCCCTCAATATGCCAGGATTTTGCCCCGCAATATGTCAGGATTTAGCAATTTAATATGCCAGGATTTAGCGATTTAATATGCCAGGATTTAACCCCTCAATATGCCAGGATTTAGCCACCCAGTATGCCAGGATTTAGCCATTTAATATGCCAGGATTTAACCATTCAATATGCCAGGATTTAGCCTCTCAATATGCCAGGATTTAGCCATTTAATATGCTAGGATTTAACCTCTCAATATGCCAGGATTTAACCTCTCAGTATGCCAGGATATAGCCATTTAATATGCCAGGATTTAACCTCTCAATATGCCAGGATTTAACCTCTCAATATGCCAGGATATAGCCATTTAATATGCCAGGATTTAGCCATTTAATATGCCAGGATTTAACCCCTCAATATGCTAGGATTTAGCCATTTAATATGCCAGGATTTAGCCATTTAATATGCCAGGATTTAACCCCTCAATATGCCAGGATTTAGCCATTCAATATGCCAGGATTTAGCCCCTCAATATGCCAGGATTTAGCCCCTCAATATGCCAGGATTTATCCATTTAATATGCAAGTATTTAGCAATTTAATATGCCAGGATTTAGCCATTTAATATGCCAGGATTTAACCCCTCAATATGCTAGGATTTTGCCATTTAATATGCCAGGATTTAGCCCCTCAATATGCCAGGATTTATCCATTTAATATGCCAGGATTTAACCCCTCAATATGCCAGGATTTAGCCACCCAATATGCCAGGATTTAGCCATTTAATATGCCAGGATTTAACCATTCAATATGCCAGGATTTAGCCCCTCAATATGCCAGGATTTAGCCATTTAATATGCCAGGATTTAGAAATGTAATAAGCCAGGATTTAGCCATTTAATATACCAGGATTTAACCCCTCAATATGCCAGGATTTAGCCACCCAGTATGCCAGGATTTAGCAATTTAATATGACATGATTTAACCATTCAATATGCCAGGATTTACCCCCTCAATATGCCAGGATTTAGCCATTTAATATGCCAGGATTTAACCTCTCAATATGCCAGGATTTTACCTCTCAATATGCCAGGATTTAGCCATTTAATATGCCAGGATTTAGCCATTTAATATGCCAGGATTTAACCCCTCAATATGCTAGGATTTAGCCATTTAATATGCCAGGATTTAGCCATTTAATATGCCAGGATTTAACCCCTCAATATGCCAGGATTTAGCCATTCAATATGCCAGGATTTCGCCCCTCAATATGCCAGGATTTATCCATTTAATATGCCAGGATTTAGCAATTTAATATGCCAGGATTTAGCCATTTAATATGCTAGGATTTAACCTCTCAATATGCCAGGATTTAACCCCTCAATATGCTAGGATTTAGCCATTTAATATGCCAGGATTTAACCTCTCAATATGCCAGGATTTTACCTCTCAATATGCCAGGATTTAGCCATTTAATATGCCAGGACTTAGCCATTTAATATGCCAGGATTTAACCCCTCAATATGCTAGGATTTAGCCATTTAATATGCCAGGATTTAGCCATTTAATATGCCAGGATTTAACCCCTCAATATGCCAGGATTTAGCCATTCAATATGCCAGGATTTATCCATTTAATATGCCAGGATTTAGCAATTTAATATGCCAGGATTTAGCCATTTAATATGTCAGGATTTAACCCCTCAATATGCTAGGATTTAGCCATTTAATATGCCAGGATTTATCCCCTCAATATGCCAGGATTTAGCCATTTAATATGCCAGGATTTTGCCCCTCAATATGCCAGGATTTTGCCCCGCAATATGTCAGGATTTAGCCCCTCAATATGCCAGGATTTGGCCATTCAGTATGCCAGGATTTAACCCCTTAATATGCCAGGATTTAGCAATTTAATATGCCAGGATTTAGCCATTTAATATGCCAGGATTTAACCCCTTAATATGCCAGGATTTAGCAATTTAATATGCCAGGATTTAGCCATTTATTATGCCAGGATTTAGCCACCCAATATGCCAGGATTTTGCCCATCAATATACCAGGATTTTTCCCCTCAATATGTCAGGATTTAGCCCCTCAATATGCCAAGATTTAACCCCTTAATATGCCAGGATTTTGCCACCCTATGCCTGGTTTTGCCACTCTATACCAGGATTTTGCCACCCAATATGCCAGGATTTTGCCCCTCAATATGCCAGGATTTAGCCCCTCAGTATGCCAGGATGTAGCCATTCAATATGCCAGGATTTAACCCCTTTATATGCCAGGATTTAGAAATTTAATATGCCAGGATTTAGCCATTTAATATGCCAGGATTTAACCCCTTAATATGCCAGGATTTAGCAATTTAATAAAACAAGTTAGTTATAAAGCTAGTTTTTAATCTGGCTCCTTGGGAGCAATCAATAGTCTTTGAAGCAATCCACGTGGTTACATTATTGTGTATAGTGGTAGGATGCAAAGTCTTCAAAAAACATGTTCTGGAGATGAGTAATATATATACATAAGTACATATATAGGAATAAACAAATAACTTGTGTGAATGTGCAGCAGGGCATGAATTGAAATAAAATAAGTATATAGAGGTTAATATAGTGAAGGGGTTAATGCATGCATGGGATAGGCATAAGGCTATCCTAGAAATAAGATAAGGACATAAACTAACACAAGTATTCAGATTTCTTTTTAAGTTAGGCAGAAATTGATCAGATTAGAATGGTTCTTACTTGCCGGCACATTCTATGAATGGCTCTATGAAGAGTTTAGCTTCAACACATTTTTGGAAATTCCCTGATGTGATGATGATTGTTTAGAAATTTAAGAATTGCAGATCGACACAGCCTAACTCAGCTCCTTATAATATAAATAGACCCTTTAACTTCTATTGATTTTTCCTCTATATCCATCACGGACACATGCTTGCCTTGGAACCTAAAGGAAAATTGTATATATACAGGTGTAAATGTATATATAAGTATTCTTGCTATTTTATTTTATTTCATTTAATTGCCTTTAACCATCAAATATGTTCCAAAGTGAAACCTTCTACATTTATGTGTAATAAACAGGTACATTTCATGTGAGCAACCATATTATTGACTTGTTACTGACCCTGGTCAACCAAAGAAAATGAAGTAGTTTCATAAAATGCCATATAATTGACTTTACATTTTCAACAACCACTTAACTCCAGTCATACCATTAGCCTAATCCTGATACCAACTTTCTTAACATTTAAATACCTGAGCATTCTGAACAAAGACGTGGATAGGAGATCAATAGTACTCAATACCTTTCTTTATTGTAAACTTGCATGCAGAGCTGTTTTTGCCTGTGATAGTAAAGATGTATAACAGACTTTACCTATTTTGCTTTGCCCTGTGACATTGTATAAATAGAATAAGTCATAATTTTGCACAAAGAACTACCCTGCCATATTGGTTTATTAAGAATGTGGAATGATTGAGAACTAACATGACTACTCCTGGGAACCCAACTTTGCCAACTATAGGCAAAATGTATCCAAATATTACAGATCCACACATCAAAAGCATCCGTGTCCAGCTTCTTATTTTGTATCTACGTTTACGGTAGACATTGTTTTACACTATGACTTTCTTGAAGGAAATTTCAAGAAAAATGTATAGTGCTTGCAGTGTAAGGAATTGATATATGAGAGGAATTTTATACATTATGCAGATGTCATTGTATATGCATTCTATTTTATTACCTGAATATACAAAAGACATCTACTTTTTTTTAAGTATGATTTGCTACAGTGTGTGACAAGAATATAATTGTCTGCCACGCAAGTTGTAAAGAAAGTTATTTACAACTAAGTTTGAAGTGCATACTGTCATTTTGGAAAAACATGTTGTTTATGCGTAGTGCTCTGCAATGGATTTTGAATACACAAGCAACATATAAAGCATGTATTACTGGAAAGAACAAAAGTGACTTCAAAACTATACTGTAATAAGTATTGTGATTTTTAACTGCAGCTACTACCTGAGGAGAAGGATGCAGGAAATAAATCTTTGAATGCTGAGTGTTATTTGGTTCCCTTCTATATAATCTAATCGTAATATTTGAAAAAGAGGCATTCACTCTGAAGCACTGTGATGTTTGCTGCACCGTTACATTCTATTGATTGTCATTTTTTTTGTATGCCAGCTCAATTTTATATTTACATAAATGTCTTCCATATGAGTACTCCATGCACTTGTTATATTTGTATTTATAGAAAAGTGTATTTGTCAGTTGCATCCATGCAATGTATTTCTCAATCCATGCAATGTCACTCATTGGTAGGTTGGCTTGACTTATAAGGTGAAAATCCAGTCGAGATTATTAACAGTGGCTTTCAAGGCTGGACCGTTCACCAGAGTTGAGATGAGACGTACATTTTATTTCATCTACTTTCATAATTATGCATTGTTCAGTGCCAAACTTGGCGAGTTTCTCAGGCAAAAAGAATAGCGCTGTCCCTGCAGAATGCTGTGTTAAAAATGACTGTTCAAAGTTTCTACAATACATTACCTATGGGAAGCTGAGCTCTTCTAGCAGGAGAAACTCACTACGTTTGACCTTGCAGAAATTATGGTTGGGTAGGTAATATGAAATGTTAACTCACCTGCAACTCACCATTTAGTGAATCTCCCGATCTAATGAGGTGACTGTGATTCACTTTATCTCTAGAAGAGGAAAAGACAATTGATTACACTCATTGTGAAAGATTAGAATATGTATTTTCAAGGTTGCCCCAGCACTTAAATTGCACTCACAAGACTTTCCCAAGCACCCAGATTGCACTCACAAGACTTAACCCAGCACCTAGACTGCACTCACAGGACTTACCCCAGTCATTAGACTTTAAATCAGATCCTGCAAATTTTCCCGGTATCCCGATAGGCCAGTCCTGCCCTAGTAAAAGCCTATGATTTGCTTCATTAGTATTGTAAATAAATGTATAGGAAAGAGAGAGGTGGGGGATGCAGAGGGAAATAGGCAGCATGGTAAATCATAAACCACAAATATGTATATGAGTAAAAGTGCTCCATGTGTTATCTTAACGGGGTAGTTTGGTTCCACAGCTTAATTCTGAATATACATCAAAGCAAAAATGATAAAGAGTAGAAACATGATGTATATGCTTTATAAAATACCACTTTTTAACAAAAGGTTGCTAATCACAAATAAAGATGAACAGATTGTCATAACGTCTAATAAAATACAGTTTCTTCTTATTTGTACATATTTTTATCATTCCAAGCTTTTATTCTATTTTTATTTGATGTATAATAGGAATTAAACGCTGAAACGAAATAACCTCTCAAAAGAACACCTGGCGCACATTTCTGTGCGTATGTACACTACCATTTAAACGTTTTGGGTCACTTAGAAATGTCCTTGTGTTTGAAATAAATAGCAAATAACATCAAATGGATCAGAAATACAGTGTAGACATTGTTACTGTTGTAAGTGACTATTGTAGCTGAAAATGGCTGATTTGTAATGAAATATTTGCATTATCAAAAA
This sequence comes from Pelodytes ibericus, assembly GCA_036172795.1. Lineage (NCBI taxonomy): Eukaryota > Metazoa > Chordata > Amphibia > Anura > Pelodytidae > Pelodytes > Pelodytes ibericus. The sequence goes on along the minus strand of CM069858.1, from coordinate 99,891,762 downwards.
CCATCACTCCTGTGCTCCACCGGCACCTTGTGGTAGCTAATTCAAGTTTATCAATGTAAAAGGCTAACAGAACATTAGAAAACCCTTTTGCAAGTATGTTACAACATCTTAAAACTGTTATGCTCATAAAATAAGCAATTAAACTGGCCTCCTAAGTTCTGGAGCATCAACATTTGTAGGTTCAAATACAGGCGTAGTATGGCCAGACACAAAGAACTTTGCTCTGAAACTCATCAGTGTAAACTGCTTCTGAGAAATGAAGGCTATTTCATGCAAGAAATTTCCAAGAAACTAAAGATCTCATATAACGGTGTGTCTTACTTCCTCACAAAAAAATGCAAACTGGCTTTAACCAAAATAGAAAGAGGAATGGGAGGCAAGGAGAGAAGTGTCAGGGTTCTACCCTGACCTCCTGACTCATGCATTTAAAAATCCTATTTGTTGTGCTTATATACCACCTTCCTCCTCTAGAGGCCACCCTACCTTTGTTTTCTTGTATTACTTCCCCTCTGTTGGGGTTAGGTGGGCTCATTAACTTTTGCTTCTGCTTTAGTCACACTATCTAGGGTGTTCCTGCTTAGTTACCCTACTCAGGAATCACCCTTACCTAAGGTTACCTTGTTTAACTCTCTCTACCCCTATCTCTGCTTTTTCTATTGTCCCTGCTAATGCTCTTTTGTTTATACTGCAGTTCCTAGTAAAATCATTTGTCCTATTCTGCAGTCCCTTGCTAAAGTCTCCTTTTGTCCCTGTTTCAGTCCTTATTCCAACCCTTAATTCTTATTTCTATATCTGTTCTCATCCTGCATAATGAATAACAACATGCAAATAGCCACCTCCTCTATCCCTGCAGTGAAACTCCTACCTGACCTGGCAAATGCCCTGACGAGTAGTCTACTTTGAGAAACAGATACTTCACAGGTCCTCAATTGGCAGCTACATTTAATAGTACCCTCAAAGCACTGGTATCAACATCAACAGTGAACTGTGGAACCTGGGATGCTGGTCATCTAGGCAGAGTTGCAAAGAAAAATCCATATCTCATACTGACCAATAGAAAGAAAACATTAAGACTGGCAAAAACCCCCAACAGACACTGGAAAGAGGAATATTGGAATAAAGTGTTATGGACAGACGAATTTAAGTTTGAGGTGTTCGGCTCACAAAGAAGAATATTCCTTAAACGCAGATTTGTGAGATGCAGAGACCAAATGAAAAAATGCTGGAGATGTATTTGACACTGTCTAGCATGGTGAGGGCAATGTCATAGTCATTGGGGTTGGAGATTTGTTCAAGGTAAAACTGGTATTGAACAAAGAAGACTATCACTCTATAACCTGTGGACGACACTTGATTGGAGACAACAGGCCAATGACCCAAAGCATGGCTCCAGACTTTACATGAACTATTTAGGGAAGAAGCAGTCAGCTGGTACTATAATGGAGTAGCAAGCATAGTCACTAGATCTCAACTCTATTGAGCTGTTGTGAGACCAGTTTGACCGTATGATCCTTAAGAAGTGGTGATTCAGGAAGAATGGGGTAAAATCATTATGTCTAACCTTGTCAATGCCTTGACTGTTTTCCTAGTCATTTTGCAACTCATTTGATGTTTTCATTCCCCAACGTTGGTGCTGCCATTTATATTGCTGTTCTTCACTAGTATGTCAGGTCTGTAGTTTTGTCCCTATTGTCTATTAGACTAGGCCTGTAATTTATAGAATAGATTTTTTTAAATGAAAAAAAAAAGTCATCAGCAAAATGTAATCACAGCACAAAGGTTCTTTTCTTTTATCATTTGCAAACAATTTCCCCCCAAAAAATGCAAAATGCTGCTGAGCCATAATTTATTAACAGCATACCCGTATTCATTTTGAATAATACTATTGTTATCCCTTAGTAACAGGAGTAATCTTTCAGAGTAGTCAAAGAAACAGTTTGTCTCTTGAGGTAAACAAAACATGGTGGATGGTATTAAGAAGTGTAAGAATGAACTATCCCTTGTGTCTGTCTGGATTCCAGGCTCTGTTTGTTCCTTTCTAACATTGTCAATATTATTTTCAATCTTTCATACCCCTTTGTGAGCTTTTACTAGAATACTGATAAACAAGCATTATTAAGTGTAAAAAAAAAAAAAGAACTTGGTTTTGAAGGTTTGACAAAGTTGTCTGTTTCATTGGAATAAATAGTTGGTGACAGGGAAAGGGCTGCACTGATACTGAGCATTTCAGGTCTGAAATTATTTTCACAGATGTAGGAGTCTGCTGCAGCAGAACAGAGAGAGACAGATCACATAATGAGGACAAAGAGCCAGGCTTTCCACAAAGGGTTGTGAAGACGAGGGAGAGGAAGCTTGCGTCTTGGCAGGTCATTCCCACTGCACCCTGCTTGGAGTGATAAGAGCGTATTTGACAGTGTCTGATACTGTTGTAAGCACACCTCTTTGCTCACTGCAAAGGCATGAGGGCTCGGGAGAGGATTGATAAGAAACACAATGAATAAATAAATAACAAGGCCTACTCAGTGACTATAGTAATTTGCATTACATTAGCAAATAGCAATGCTCTCATAGGCAAGGTAATGGGCCCGACTGAAAAAAATACTCTCTGATAACTTTTTAATGTGAATTAATAACTTTTGAAATTAGTCACCTATATAAAGGGTCAGTTCACTCCTGCTCAAATATGAACCAAGTGTGCAGAATTGATCAATTGACAGATACACCTTTTATATAGCCATTCAGTAACCCACTGTGTTGGACGGGATGGGGATACCTGCCTCCTCCCACCAATTTTTTTTTTTTTTTATTATAGATGTACAAAAAATATAAAGAAGAACATACAAAAATACAGCATACAGTGTACAATAAACAAATACATGGTCTTGGTAGTACAAAATTAAGCTGGTCAAGATGTAAAAAATGTAAGAGCTTATAGCTGTAATAAATTGTTATTAGTTAATCTTGATCGGCTTACAACACGGTTTGGGACCGTGGTTTCTCTCCAATGACGAGATAAACATATTTTTATGGCCATTAATATATGAATCACAAGAATATATTGTGGTTTCGAAAGGTTTGGAAAGTTAAAATGAAAGAGAAAATTTTCTAGGGATAAATTACTTAATTTGATATCTAGGCTTTCAAGAAGAGTTAAAGTTTTTTGTTTAAGATTTTTTAACATATGACAGTTCCACCAGATATGTGCAAGCGAACCTGGTTCTTTCTTGCAGCACCACCATAGGTTGGACGTTTCTGTTTGAAATTTACAAAGCTTAGTCGGAACAAGGTACCACCTATGCAAAATTTTTGTAAATATTTCTTGAATATTGATACAATGAATATGTTTTTTTACAAGTTTATTAGATTTTGCCCAGGTTTGAATTGGGTAGACCTTATCAAGGTCTGCCTCCCATTTTTTGATACTATGAGATTTCTCTTTTTCTCCCCTATTGCTTATATATTTTCTGATTCTAGATATTAGTTTTCTATGTGGGCCCTCAATTAGATTTTCAAGAGTCTTTTCTCCCTGTTTTTATTTCTTAATAGATCTTTAATTCTCCAATAGGTGAACATTTCGTATCTTGGAATATTATACTTTGCTTGGAGTTGTGAGAAGGTGAATATGTTGGTCCCTTCGAGAAGATCTATAATTTTCCCTAAGCCCGCTTTTGTCCAACTTTCCAGGTTTAAATCTCTGGTCATAAACTTCAAAGATTCAAGAGGGGTTAACGTAGAGAACCCACCAATTTTTTTTAATAGTAGTATGTTTTATTTTTTTTAATCTTTGTTTTTTTTGTACACATTACATTTACAAATATAGTGTATAGGGAAGGAGTGGAAACTGCTGATTTCTGTGTCAACCAGCTCTCAGAGCTGTTCATGAATGTATTACTATTCTTTTTAGAATAAGATTACATTTACTCAGTAATTTATTTATTTTTCATTATTGTGACTAGGGAGAATCTGAGGAAACAAAAATGGAGGTAATAACTGCAGCAATTTGGTTTTTGATTAACCTTATACTGATTGTGTAGAATATATATATATAATAAAGGCTTATGAACAGGTGTTTCTATTATATATATATATAAATATATATATATAAAAAAGACAAAGAGATCAGCGCACTCATATATATAATATGTCTCTTTAATTGTGTTTGTAAAGCTCTGTATCAAGTACATTGTAATTTGTTTTTGCCATATTAATAAATGTTGGTCAATACTAACATTTCCAGGACATACTTGTAAACGAGAGAATAAATCTATCTACTCCAGTAAAATCCTTTGTTATTTATATTAATGTAACCTTAATCTCCTAAATGTTTAAGTTAAATGTAACCTCATTGTTTTTAACATATACATATACTCCTCCACTCCAGCTATCTCAAGTCATGGTTTTGTTCATTACTTCATGTCATAATCATTTGACCATCCCTTTCAATTAAGTTTCCTGCCCTTTTTTTCCTCTGGCGGTAGCTCAAGTAAGAACTCTAATGTAGATCTGGACAGCAGAGCAATGTACTTTGAATAAAATGTGTTGGGGCAATTTTAGATCACCCCAAGCTACCCCACTACCTCCACTTGCCATGAAAGCACTCAAAATGTTAACCCATTTAGTGCTGTAGGGAGCACTGTCTGTGTTCCCTACAGCACTGAAAAGGTTAACATGTGTAAATGGCAACTGTGATAAGCAGCCTGCTGCACATTTAAGTCATGGGCTTTTTTTGTGTGTAAAACTTATGGGTAAAAATTGTAAGGTTTTTTTGCATGTTAGTTTTTACCGGCTGTAAATGAAGCATTGTTTGTGTGGAGATTACTGCACAAAACAGTGTCTCAATGCTGTTGTTTACCTGGTCTACTAAACCTCCAAAGAAATTATGAAGGCTTTTAGAAGCTGTAGTCATTTTTTTTAAACAGGTGTAGTAATGATATACTGACCCCCTCGAACTTTGTTAGTGGCAGGCATTAAATCCAAAATACCTTTTGATTAATGGAAATTTGTCAAGTAATGGGGAGGATTGCATCTACCCCATTACGTACATTTAGGGTAAAAATGTTAGTATTGTTATACAAAATGTTAGTGATCAGAGTGTTGGCTTGCTTATATGTAATTTGTGCTAACTCACTTTTCTGTAACTGCAGCAAGTAACATTTGTATTATATAGCAGCCAAAAATAAAATGTATTTTCTTTGGTCTGTAGGACAGAGCTATAGCTATCTCTATCTGATCCGAGGCAAAAAGAGAATATTGTGCCCCCATTAAATATAATTTCATAGCTGTTATTTTTCAGAAAATGAAAGAAGGCACATTAATAACAAGAAAATGTATTATTCATTAATAGATCTTTTTAGTAAATAGCAGATTTATACTATATAGCTCCTATGTCTGCCAGATATAGTAGCTTCTATTAGTTTATAGTTAGAGAGAGTGGTATAGTATAGCTCCTATTCATGTATAATTAGCTGGACATAGATGGTGCTATTATGTATGTAGTTAACCAGATATTACTAGTGATGCAGCATCTCTCCAATCATTATGTAGCTAGCAAGACCTAGAAATGAGTAACCACAAACATGAGTACACCTGGGAGTAAGGCTTTGATTATTAGTGTTCTTATTAAAACATATTATGGGAGTCTTTTGGCTAAGCATGCTCACAGCCTGTAATAACACTTTCTCTCAAGCCAGAGGATCCATCTTCTTGTATATATCTCCTGCATAAGTATAAGCACCTGCCACTTGGTTAATGTATTTCCCCCTAGTACCTGCTGGCTGGCCACCATGCCTACACGAGTGTTCCTGTTGAATCATAGTTACATTATTTCTATAAATTGCATCACAGTGTCTTGCTTTACACCTATGTGAGTTGTGCTTAGTGCTTGTGTACATGTGTCAGTGGTTCAAATGTCATCAAAGGCAATATGAATTTACAGTGTTCATAAATGTATTTTACAGGTGAATGAGTGCATATTAACCTCACCAGTTGCAGCATGTGACAGTGCTATTGGCCAGGGTAACAAGGTCACTGCAATTGTGGGGTCTTATCAAAATATTAAATGGAACTTTAATTAGTAAGTGCACTTTAAATGTGCATTAGTACATTGAACGGAAAGTACAAATCTCCTAAATCTTGTCCATGTGTAAGCTGGCTATGGATCATGGGGGTTGCTATTATGAATCAGTCTGATAATGGAATACTTTTAATGAAAGAGTATTCTCTGGTCTCTTTCTCATTAGCCACTAATGCACATTTTTTTTAAAAATAGCTCTGATTAATGGTTTATGACAAAAAATATATACCTTTACAATTTTACTCTTGCTGTACAATAATGTGGCCTTTTTCTAGTATCGTTTGCAAATTTTGTACTAACAAACATGAGCAGATGTTTTTTTTTTCCTTAGCAATTTACAGTATCTGACTGTAAGTTATTTATTTGTCTTTCTTCTTCCTCTTGTTGGCCCATTTGTGTTTTTTCCAGTAAAATGTCTGCTCGAGAGAGAGAGAGTAAAACTAGATGAAAATGGCACTCTCGATTTGCTTTCAGTCATATGGTTCATGCCTTATTTTCCCTCCATTTACCCATGTCATGAACATCTGTGGTCCTGTTATGGTAACTTTCACTATGTTTTGAACATCTGCGGTGCTGTCATTTTAAGCTTCTTTGTGTTATGACCATGCTGTATGAAAAAGAAATTGACATACGCAAGCCCTTTAATGGCTTCAAACTACCTGTTAATGACTGTGGCAGAGGAGCCTGCTTTGCAGTCTGAGTCTTCAATTAAGCATCTGCCCAGCCTGGAACCAGGCCTCCTAATTGGAGAGAAACAGGCTCTCAGCAGGTTGCACAAGATTGATTCATCACTTATAACCTAATGTAACTGATTTTGTGCTATTTTTTGTTGTTGATGTTTATACTGTAGTTTACTTCTGTCACTGTTGTCATTTCAGTGAGTTAACTGCGAGGCAGGCTTCTGTTTTCAGCTATCTTGATGAAATGTATCATTTAAATTGAGAAGTGGCCCCCGGTGAACTTTGTCAGCTAGCATTGGTGTGTTTCTAAGAAGAAATAAAAATCCTCCATTGTCTCGCCTAGCATATCCTGAACTTTGTATTGTTCACACAGTTTTGTAAACTTTCTAGCCTCCTGTCTACAAAAATTTCCATCAAAACAATCTCGATAACAATCAACTGCTTTCAGCATTGTCTAATTCCACAGACTGTTAGGTTAGTCACATGTCACAATAAAACATAAAACATTTTACCTCACGGTTTCATAAAAACAACCCAGTTAACAGAAAGCTGGTTTACTGCATCTCATCATTTTTAAAACATAGAACTAGTGTTTTGTTAGTCCTTTCTGGTCTCAGACTGAGGTAATTAGGGCCTGTAGTTAAATAATGGTTTCTATGTCATTGATATCTGTCCTGTCTATCGATCTGCTTTGGAATGGAGAATATTGAGTGCTGCTCTATTTGCTAATCCCATCTACCCTTTAATCACTGGATGAAGTGGTAAATAAATGTTTTTTTTAAACAAACCTGAATCCTGATTCTTTATCAAGCTAATTTCAAGAGATGGAACTTAAGAGTTATATGTGCATGTTCTTTTGCATGTACAGCATCACAAGTAGCTATGTTATTAAAATAGAATTAGCAATGAAAAACAAGTTGTGGGTTTTTCATCCAATTTACTGGGAAAAAATAGATTTAACAGGTTTGTTTCCAATCAAGTGTTCATATTACCAATTTTAACAGATGTATATATTTATTTATTTATATATATATTTGAGTGTGGTATCCATTTATTGTTCACTGTGTAGATACACTATATACAGTTGCAATGTAAATTTAATGTCTATTATATAAATCAGTTTATACTAGAATAAACATGACTCAGGGAAGACATTGTATTTCTCTTGCAAACATTGTACAAAGGAGTTTTAGTTTTATGTTTTTTTGAGACTTTCGGATGAATATAATTGGTAAAAAATATTCAGAAGTACTTTTAATACAACCAAAATATGGTTTATTGCAAATTTCTGGGACTAAGCCATCAACCAATTTTATATGAGAATGTACTTATACAGATGGTATGTAACTCTTCACTGTATGCCCATTGTAATTCAGTTCTATTATTCAGCACTGTTTAGTTTGCCAACCATTCATAAAAATAATGTTTAAAGACAAATAAGAAAGCAAACAAAAGTATTTCTCTGAAAACCTGATTTATCAAAATTTTGGTTTACATACCTCATGTGAAGGTAAACTAAATTATTTTGGGGTCATAGTGTTACTGTACTGTTAAGAAACAATAACATGTCCTAAATTATAATAACAGTATCAAAGGCCCAAGGAAGCAAAAAGTGGCCATTCATTTCCTCACAGTAATCCAGTGTGCTCTGATGAATTGGTCCCTAATTGCTACCACTCCTATCCCAATCTCTTAGAATATATTGTTAAGTGCACACTGAGTATATGTTTACTGCTATTTTTCTTTTACATAGAAGTGATTGTTTAATTGCAGATTAAAGATTAATGCAAATCTAATGATTCCGTAAAGGGTACTTGAGACAACAGCTTCTTGCATCAGGCTGTATGCATTCATCTTTCAAACTGGCCATAAATTTGGCTGGGAATTAAATAGTAAGTAGCTGTGATTGCAGTCCCGGTCTCTGAAGGCACTCGCAGCAATGAAAATAAATGAACAGGCTCTCACACAAAGAATGTTTCATTGTGGTCATTAGTGACTAGAAGTGCAGCAGGTGAAATTGACTACTGGAAATCTTGTCACATGTCTGTTAAACATGCCAAGTGAGTTGAATTACAGTAAATCCAATGCTTAGACTAAGGACATTCAACCCATTACTAACTCACTGTACATTATAGATATTTTTTTTATCTAATATAGGTTTTTTTTTTCAGACCATCATAGTTTAACATGTCAAGTTCGTATTTTTTTCCTTTTATGTATATTTTTCTGTGTCCAGGTGGGTTTGTTGGACAAAGGTGGCACTTTACAGGAGGCGGCAATTTGCTGCCTTTGCTGCTGTCCAGTTTTTTAAAATCTATTTTATTTTTTAGTGATCACTAGGGGACTGGAAGCATTCTAAAATGTCTATAAGGGGTGGATTACTAGCACAGACTGCCTGCTCCTCTCCCCCACACTCAACGATCTTTAGTCACATGACATCCCAGCGCTCAAAAACCAGGTGACATACTGTACAAGGAGTGCAGTGCGCTGAGGGGAAAAAAACAACTGCACCGCACAGCATATTTATGCATGTGCGTGTGTGACAGTGTGTATGTAACTAGGTGTAAGATTTGTGTTTGTGTTTGTGTGATTGTGTATGTATGTGTGACCTTGTGCATGTATGTGTGCAGGGAAAGAGTGATTTAGAGGAGCAGCATTCCAGTTCTGGACCCAGGCAGCACAATCAACTTGCAAGAAATTGCTTATGGCTTTAATAGACAATGAGGAACTCTAAGTTCTTGTACATAAATATGAATTATTCCTTCAATATGATATTCCACCATACATCGACAAGGTGGCAGGGGACACAGACAGACCTAATCAGGCAAGCCACCTTACGCATTTCCCGCTTTGCTAGCTTTGAATTATATGTCTTGGGCCAGCCCTGTTTCTTTACACATCATATTATGTAATTAGCACAGAAGAAGAACAACAATGCACAGCACCCACCAGTGGCACCAGTAGTGAAATCATGAACATTGGCGAATTTAATAACAAAATGGACTAGGCAAAGATAAATAATGGGATACAACGTAAATTTCAATTATTGATTATCAAAAATAAAAATAAATACAAGATTGTTTGAAGCAATGTGAGTTTGTGCACCTACAAACCTTATAGTGAATAAACAACAAAGGCAATTCAACGCAGGTACTGCTTCTCAACAGTCTGAATCCACAGACATAGCAAAGACAAAAGGGTAACACCAATAAAAAAAATGCAGAATTGCGGCTGTGTACGCTTGGTACTTATAATGATATGCTGCCAAATGCAGTAATGAAGATTTACTGCACTTCCAAAGTTTGTTCCATCAAATTTGCCATGTAAATGTGAGGCCATCAAATTTAAAGCAATCTGATAACACTGACTGACACTTGCTGACACAAACATCAGCCAGCTGTGATAGGATTCGTAATTTACTCTATTCTAGCTAAATTGCAAACTTAAAAGGACAAGAGTATATACGGATAGTGCAGAAGAAAGTACGAGTAGCGATACACATTGAAATGCCCAGCCCGCCTTTCTGACACATCTCCATCAGGGGTGAAGGTATAGTGACATAGCAGAAGCTTGTAGTGATTGCAGTGCAAGTATTTAGAAAGAAGATCCATAAGAATTGGTGGGCTGATATGATTCATGTGTATCACGTGATGTAAGCAACTCAAGAAACACAAGTTTGCTCTTGTGGATAACATGACCATTAAACCTATGTGGTTATTATGAAGGTGCTCAGTAAATTCTTCAAATATCATGATGTAATCTGTCCAAAGGAGAAGTATGTTGTCAATAAAACGTATTCACAAGGGTATGTACTGAGTGTAGAAAATCAAGGAATCTGTGAATACCATAATCTTCTCCCACCATGCTAGAAACAGATCAGCATAACTGTACTCGTGTCTGTTGGTAAAAGTTTCCAACAAATTTTTTTTTAAATCATGGGTCATCACAATAGTATTGGGAGAGCCAATATTCACATTGCTGTGGTATGTGAGATGCACAATGTGCACTGTGTCTACATCCAAACTTGTCAGATATGCTCCCTGCTGTAATTTTACATCTTTCAACCTTTGGATTCTATGTAAATAGATGTTCATATTCTGAGTAAAAGAATCATTCCACAATTGGTCTGCCTGGTAGATGGAACAGGCTTTTATGCACTTTTGGGAGCCAATGAAAGGTGGGGACAGTGGGATATGAAACAGTCTTGAATTAAAATGTGTCCTTAGTTATTATACCTGTTGACAGGACATTGGTCAAGATAGACCTCAAAGTGATCACAAATTCCTTAGTGGAATCCTTGGCTAACTTAATGTAACCATTGTGGTCTGAAAGGTGTACCATCTCAACATAGTCTTTTCTAGCCATGATTACTATGTTACCAGCTTTATCGGCCAGTTTCATTTCTATCTGCTTTTTTCCACAAGTTTTTAGGTTCTTTTGTTCAGATAATTTGTCTGAAAATGTGATTGTCTAAAAGTGAAATGAGTGTGTGTAGGCTAGGTGCGTCTTTGGACGTAAAGCCCAGTGATGTTGCTTTTCTTATCTCTCTTTGTTTAAAATGTGCATGTAGTGCGAGTTTTCTTGAAAACAGATTTTTATCAAATTTTGGGTTACCCCATAATCTATGTGCAGCATAATGTTGTATAGATGAATTGCAAAATGGGGCCTACTCTAGTAAAAAGTAATGCTTTTATATCACATTTTCCATTGTGTAGAATAGATTATATTAGTCATATAATGGACATTATACTCTATTGTAAATTTGTTACTGCTCTTGTCAGACAGTTTAACCATATATTTCCCCTATATGACATGCATGAACAAATATGTCTGAGATGTTCCATCTTTGAATGTTTAGATTTTTATTTATTTCATAATAAACACTATTTTATAATGATCCATTTTCACAAATCTCCCCAGAGATTGTACACAGAGTAAAATACTTTATTTGAAGTACCACTTCCTGTTAGCAGGGCATGTTGGAACTGTAATAAAATAAATGTACTCACTCAAGTAATGAATTATTTACTGTTTGTTCCATAATTTAGCATATAATTAACTGCTATTCAAATATAGTCCCCAATGCTACTCTCTGAATAACAGCATTGCATATTCAGAGTCACAGGCAACTTTTGCAAGATGTGCATCTTGATTTAATGTAGTCCGTACTTGGAAATGAGATACTGGTGTATGCCAAAATATCAATAGAGTCTCCACTGCTTTTGCTTAGGGGAAAAGCTCTGCAGTGTAAAATATAAATCTGCTAGCATTCAAGTTTTTTACTGCAATTGATTACTTTAGGTTCAGTTGCAGGATGTATATTAACAATTTATACATTCTCATTTTGATTGGATGATTAGTTGGATGTCCATTGCTTTGGAATATACAGCACAAGTCACTAGTACACAAAGAGTTCAACATTTGCTACATTGAAACACAATGGGGGAGCAATCGTCATGTGCGCCAATGTATAAAGCAGACGCCAAGCAAAATTTCTGGTGTCTGTATTATCTGCGCCGAATGCGTAGATTTATGTTGTGTTGGGTGCTTGCTGCGCCGGCGCAGTCTATGTATAAAAAATCTGACGGGGATTCCCTGCCAAACACTGTTAGGTGGAGATCCCTTTTCACGACACATTTTTTAATACAGGAGTTTTTATACATAACCCACAGTGTGTTTGTTCTAAAGTCTCCCATTATGCAGCCCTAATTAATGCTGTCGGTCCCCAAAGTAATAGACAAATGTTCTTTTTATGTCCCCAGCATCATTCCATCACATTCTTGATAATAGCCAGTGACAGCTTTTTAATTTAAATGCACCTTTTCAATACAAATTTTGACTTTTAAGCCCAAAGCAATACTCCAATTACATTAAAGTCATCTGTTGAGATTCTTTTTGTTTGGTGTTGGAATTGTAAGAGGACCAAGAAACTCTGGCACTCTGCATCTGCTGAGTAGAGTTAATAATATAAACTTGCCACGGTCTCATAAACTGGCTTTGCGCCATCTGGATTGTCCCACTATGAATGATGTTCAGATGTATCTTAAAACTCACTGTTTAGTGACAGTAAAAATCCTAATGGCGAGGGCATGGAGACAGAACACCCCTCTCAATACTGCCCATCTCTCGACACAATTAGAGATACAGCTAAAACTTGAGAAAGGAATTAGTGGGCTAAGTAGTTCCTCTATTAAAAGTAAAGAGAAGTAAAGAGATTTGAGAAAAATATTTGGAAAAGCTGATGTTCATTGTGAGCAAGAGGATAAGGGATGGCTTCTTTAATATATAAAAATGAGTCCTGGCATTGGAAGACATGCACCGGGGGAACGGGCACCAATTTACCATTATGGCAATTTGTGTTGTCCGTGTCTTTTATGATATGTTGTGTTAATGAAACAGTAGTTATTTATTGTCTTATTGTATATTTCAATTAAACTTTATTTTAAAAAATATATTTGTTTTACAATGTATAGTTAAATATATAGTTATAAAGTAGTAATGGATCAAATTTACTAGTAATTATTTGCTACTAACTACTCTTCCTAAAAGAAGTTCACTCCTCTTTGGCAATTTGAAATATCGGGAGCTATAATCAATGGTGTACTATGGATTATCCATTATCCTAAAGATACAAAATCTGAAATGACCCAACATCTGGAAAAATATTTTTGGATAAGGGGCAGTTCAGATATGGGATACTTACCTTCCAGTAGCCCTGTTGTGATGCTTCTTTACTTCACCCTCCCGGGTGCTATACAATGGAAGCAAGAGCTCATGAAAAATGTAATTCCCATAGCGCTGTGTAGGGAGGTATGGACTGTCCCGCTCGGAGCGGATCATTTTGGCAGGACTGTGGAGCAGGTAATTTCAGAAGCTGCATTCCTATAAATGATCAACATTACCTCAACTTTCCTTGACTACTGTTCATTCGTCAGCGAAACGGGTTACATTTAGGTTATAGAAAATATAAAAGGATGGACTCTGTCGCTTTATCTGCACCAGCAGCAATAAACCTGTGTAATTTCCCTAATCACACACCACAGTGAAGTTCTATAATTTAAGGAAAAAGATGGTTTATGCTCTTGGTGACTACCACATACAGCAGTGAAGCTGCATGTGCTGCAATGAGCATGCAATCCCCCTATTGTAGCATGCAGCAATATTGCTAACTTACCAATTATTTTGCCTGATTGTACTCAGTGGTGCGGTATGCAGTCATCACACTGATGTCTATGTTGGTACCAGCTCTGACATCACTACATGCGACATGCCGACATCTTCATGTCTGTAAATGTGATGTATGTAAGTGTGTGTATACATGTACTGTAAGTGTGTATGCATGTACTGTGTGTGTATGTAACTCAGTGTGTGTGCATGTACTGTATGTGTGTGTTTGATTATGTTTGTGTGTATGCAAATGTGTATGTGAGTAAGTATATGTGTATGCAACTGTGGGTAGACATGTACAGTATGCCAGTATACAACTGTGTGTGAGTATGTATGTGAGTATGCAACTGTGTGTGTGTGTATGCAACAGTTTGTGTATGTTTGTGTGTATGCAGCTGTGTGTGCGTGGGTATGTATGTGTATATCCATGTACTGTGTCTGTGTATGAGTTGTAAGTGTGGATATATGTACTGTATGTATGTGTGTAAGTGTGTATGCATGTCCTATATGTGTGCATGTGTATATAGGTGTGTTATCCTCTACTGTGTGTTTGTGTATGTAAGTGTGGATGCATCTACTGTATGTCTGTGTTTGGATGTTTATATGCATCTACTATATGTCTGTGTGTGAGTATGTGTGTGAGTATGTGAGTATGCATTTACTGTATGTGTGTGAGTATTTAAGTGTGTATGCATGTACTGCATGTAAGTGTGTATGCATGTACTGTATGTTTGTGTGTAAATGTAAGTGTATATGCATCTACCTAATGTGTGTGTTTACATGTACTGTATGTGTGTGTGAGTATGTATATGTGTCTGCTTTTGTGTGTGTGTGATGTTTTTGTTTACTTTACTAACAATCTTCCTTTCTATGTGTAACCCCTTCGTGATGCATGGTGCTTACTTTTCAGACGACGCAAACACCACAACGTCATGTTTTGTTCCTGGCCACTGATAGCGATTGGTGATTGGTAGCCAGGAACACCATGGCAAAGACCCAATCAGGGTCTTAATAGACACCCCGGACATCACGTTTGACATCATGGAGGTGTGCCCGAACTCAGAAATTAAGTAAAATGTAGCCGGTGCTCGCTTTGAGCAGCAGCTACATTTTCCCTGTCAGATTGAGGTCACTCAAAGTGGCCTCATCTGATGGGTAGCATCCCACTGCAAGTCCCTGCCGAGATGAACTGTTTAACACTGGACATACTATGATGTCCTAGCGTCTTTTAGGTACTCTAAAATCAGGACGGCATAGTACAACCTAGCGTCGGGAAGGGGTTCATATTCAGTGTTGGCACTTTGAGGTCTGCATCTTCATTTATGCAGAATATTGGGCATTCAGCCCCAAAAAAGATCGCCATCACTGACCTATAGCATAAACCGTGACTAAAGGAATAATTGCTAATTTTAACTGTGCAATTGCATAAAGAAGCTCTTCCAATGCTTATATTACATATAAAAGAAAAAGAAGAGACACACATGGCATAATATTTTCCTTTAAGATGTAAATAGTAGGTGTCACTTAGAAACTCAAAGTTATAAAGGCACATCAAGATGTAGTCCCTGTGTAATAAGATGGGGCTCTTCCTCTCCTTTTGTATCACTAAAATCAGAGGCGGAAAACATGGGCCCATATAGGCACAACATCTATTTATTATAAAATATAAACATTTTTACATGTGGTTAAACGGCATGCATAAACTCCCCATTGGACGGCAAGGTGTGATGTTCAACTAGAGGATCTACAGCAGCCATGATCCAGCTAGTAAATGGAACAAGTAGCAGCATAAAAAAGCAACAAAGGTATACAGTAGCAGTCCAAGAAGTAGACAGTCGTTGCTGGTGCAGTATAGAGGGATCACGCTATGTGCCCGCTCTAGTCTTCTACCTGGTGTTTCTTCAATTTAGATTATAGAATTGATAAGCAAAGAGCTGCCCGTGTTTGTATCCCTTCTCCGTTGAAGCTTTTCCCAGAACAAGTCTCCACCACCTAGGGAAAGTATGTTAGCCAACACCAACAGATACTCAACCCTCTCCTAAGATCCTGCAAAGCAGCAGGTTTTGGCAATAGATTAATACTGAAGTCTGTAGTGTCCAAGCCATAATCATGGAACAGGCGAATGAGTCCCTGTACAACTTGAAGTCTCGTAGTCCCCCCAGAGAGAGGTATCCAGTTCACCTAGGACTAACTACCTGTTATCCCCATGAGTCTATCCTGATGTTGTATATAATATGATGCTGTTGCCAGTTAACTGCATTAGAGAACTTCTAGTGCATTTCGTCTTTGCTAAAGTTGAGGGAGAGAGAGATATTCAGCATTAAATCTCACTACATGGATCCTGCAATCTAGCCAAGTTTATGGTACTCTATCCATATTCCTGAGACTCAGCAGAGGCAGAGCAGGTTCCTATTGCTGCATTACCAAAACTAGTAAATAGCATACAGGGAAGAAGTACTGACAAAACCCTAAACAAACCCTAGTAATTAATATAAGGAGTTATAAAATGTCATTAGGTCATGATATTTTAAATACCCTGTGAGGGGTGAGTGCTGGGTTTCATTGAGTATAGCAGGTGCAGGATTCCTTAAAGTGGCAGTTCTACCTACAGTGTCTGGGGGAAAAAAATTTGTTATATAAATATTGCACGATGCAAAGTATAGAAAGAGAACCAGATCTGCCTTACACAATTCTTTCCTCCACACTTCCTATCTCCTACAATTGCAAATAAAAAATAATAGATTTCCTGTGGTTGCTAAAGCAACAGTTCTGTTTATTTCGCCAAGCCTTCCTCTTTGGATGTCACTGAAATTAGAAGGCCCGTTGAAATTATTGTCAATATAAAATTACAGAAGAACTATAATTTGTTTTAAAGTAAAAATCTGTGCATTTCACATATAATAAAAATATGTACAATGTACGAGAAAATAAGCTGCGTGGAACTAGCCCTTCAGTTGATAAAGGTTTGGCAGCTATGTGAATGCTGCCTGAATGTGCTTTATGATATTGTTTTTACTCTGTAGTTAGATCAGCTTTTGTAATTAGCTGTCATCACAAGAACATTTTATAGTGGAGTAGCAAACATTTTAATAATTTTTGTAAGACATATTCCTAAAATAGTTTTAAAAGTTACAAGCTTTTGTAGGTTAAAAAAACAGTCCTTCAATGATGGAGGACGCATAAAAAGACATACAATATGTATGAAAACAGTCTGCTAAATTAAAGAAATCCCAACATAGAGAAAAAGAGGCAAATGTGTCCGATCTTGGGGTTTTAATTTCCTCTAGCTGAAGGCTGGAAACAGACTTCAGTCCTTATACATTCTCTGAAATTAAATCAAAGGTAGTCAGATTTTGAGGCTACACCATTTCTCCTTTTTATAGCTTTTATACAGCGGATTTGACATGCCGTTCTCATGCAGGCGCATCAAGAATATTAAAATACTCACATTATCAGTCTTTTGCCCCAAGCTTGATTTAATGAATGCATAATACTAGATCTTGTGAGAGCAAGGATTAAATTGACTAAATCACTTCATATCAGAGTTACATATCAGCAATTAATAGCTGCTTGTCATTGTCCTGCACAATTGATATTATGATGTCTACTAAATTTATTTTTACTATAATGAGTTTTTCCATTTTTCATTATACAATGACACCTTTTTTAGTCGAATTCATATATATGTATGCACATTTGCATTATATCTGCAAATCTCTAATTTGGACAGCATCACTGTGTTGCAAAGCACGTAATGAAGGAAATGTAATTTTCTGTTCTAGTCATTTAACAATTAGTGCACTGGACAACATTGTGGTTTATGATAGCATTGACAGACAGACAGACAGACAAAATCAATAAACAAGCAGCTAAATGTAGCTGATATAGCTGACTGTAGTTTCCAGTTGTTTTCTTTCCTTTGGAAGATGGTGAGGCTGGACTAGGGCATCTCTTTTGTAGGCCCATGCCATCTTAACCATTTGATTTTAATATATTAGGAATATATTCATGCCCAACATACGCCACTGGCAAAATGGTACACCAGTGGGTATGGCTTGGCAGCAGTGATGCTGCCACTGTGGCAACCTAACTGCGCATGTGCACAATTCATTCACCTCCCATAATATTGAGACACCAAAACCTTACATACTGAATCATAGACAATGAATCCCCTATGTTGGGTAAGTAGACTTACCTTTGTATAATTATTAGATCTGTATTAGACACGTGCATTCGTTTTCGGACAAATGCATTTTCGTCCGAAAATAGCATTTTCGTCCATTTGTCCGAAAAACTAATAACGAAAATGCTAAACTAACGAAAGCCGAATGAACGAATGGTTAATAAACGAAAATCATTCGTCCATTTGTCCATTCGTGCTATTAGCATTCTATAAACCGAAATAGAGTCAGTTTATAGAATACCAATAGCATTACATACATTCCATAAACCGAAAGTCGTTCATTATGTCGGTTTATGAAATGTATGTAATGCTATTGGTGCAGAAATTCTTATGAATGGGGACTCTAGTTCGGTTTATAGAAAGCCAATAGTATTACATGTGTTCCATTAGCCGAAAGTCTATAAACCGAACGACGTTTCGGTTTATAGACTTTCGGTTTATGGAATGTGTAGGTCAATTGATTCGTACGAACGAATAAAACGAAACGAAAATAATGAATGAATTTCGTCTGAAACGAATGCAGTAATGAACGAAATTCGTTTTAGACAAACTAAATAAGATTTTCGTCCAAATGGACGAAAACGAAACGAAAATGTTAGTTTTGCACATGTCTAATCTGTATATGAAATAATGTATTTACTTCTCCTCATTCCATTTACACTTAGTGAGAAAATGTTTTACTCCTTTGGCACATTTTGACATAAGTTTCTTTGATACTCTCACCTGATCCCTCCCAGTCATCTACTATTAAGCATCAGTAAGCTTCTCATTTATATATCATCTACTGGTTTTAAAGTAGGGAGTCAATGGACAGTCATTAAAACTAATGTATTACTAGTTGTTTACACATTAATTGTTCATGTTCTTTCACACCACCTAACATAAGTATATTTACTTGTTTTCAATTCAATACAACCATTAGCATGATAACATAAATTGCCAGTCATGATTTGTGTATTAATATTCAGTTAAACAATGATCAAACAACCAGTTGTTTCAACCCTCTATCTAAACCCAGGAGATTACCAAGGAGTCAAGGTCTTGACCTCTCTACTCTAAATATATTTCTCCAGATATCGCTGGTAAATGTAATATTATTTTACAACCGGGCTGTATATTTTGCTCAGCAAAACAGAACACTAATTACACCTAAAGATTGCTTCAATTAAATCTACACTTAATTAGCTATGCTAAGCCTTTCCTTGAGCTTCTAATATTTACAGTTGAATAATTTCTTTAGTACTTTTAATTAAAATTGTTTTTTTTCTAAGATCCACAGGTTAGCCACGTGTACACTCAACATAAAAGTTTGCACTTCAGAGTCTCATTGGTTTCCAGGTGCCATCTAATTAATCTTTTCTGATTAAATGTTCAAAAATTCATCTGAAATGCAAAGTACTGTGTGCTGATATGGAACATTGGAGAGCGTAGATAGGCTTTCAAAGTGATAATTTTATCGCCTCAAAGTAATTTTATAAAGGCCACAAGTGCTAATTGTTTTCATGAGGTAAACAGATAAGGGCATATTCGCCAGCCTCTAGCAGTATCATTACATACGCAAAGAACTTGATGTGATTTCATGTTTATGTGGGACAGCTGTCAATTAAAGAATGATGCTCTACGCAAATAATGCGATTATAATTAAAAAGAGCTACTTTGTTTAAAATTGCAAAAGGACAGTAAGTCAGCTGATTTTCTTTAATTACAGTATGAATCAAATTGGACTTTTCATTTTATGGACCTATAAAGTTTATTTGTTTATTTGTGTTCTATCTTTTATAGAGATACTTGAATTCTGTGTGCCTATTGTAAGAGAGATTGTCTGTCTCAGTTTGTAATTCTTTAACCATCTAGTCTGCTACAGGGTTTCCTGACATTTTTTTAAATGCATAGGCTGTAGCATTACCACAGAAAGTTGTGTTATTTTTTATTTTTTATTTGGAGGTTGTTTGCACTAATTATATATTCATATGTGTACATATCTGATAAAAATAACAGACAATTTTATAAGGTATTTTAAATTTGTAGTATTTATTTGCAATAAGGTTTTACTCCTATACAGAGGTATAATCCACTTTAAAGAAAAGATGCAATGCAAAAAAAATAGCATAGCAACTGTGTGTGGATTTTAGGTCCAGGGATCTGTGTTGTATATTGTCATCAGATGCAGCTGTCAACATTGAGTATTTTGTAACTTCTTTTAAACAGGTGTGTTATGTGTTTTTTTTTATTTTTTATAGACTGGTAGTATGATATATATATGAGATAATTGTATGAGATAATTTATTATTTCAATAAACAGTCATTTTTAACATGTATTTATATGGAAACAAATATTCTAAAAGTAGAAATATTACTTAGAATGAAAAGTACAGTTTTTCAACATTTCTCAACCAGAAAAATAGTTTTTTGACATCTAGAGTTTTTAATAAATAGACAAGAGCATTACTCATTCTGGATAAATCCTTCTATAAACAAAATAAATAACATGCCTTTGTTAAAATAATATTGTGGGCATGTACTAATAAAGTGAATATATTTCCTGTGCAAAAACTACTTTTGGTCCTTGCTTCTTTTGCAATGTACTAAACATGTAACACTCAGATAGTAAATATGAGCAAACTGTGAATAAAAAGCGTGCATATTTGTGAATAGAAATGTCATTTTCCCAAACAAGATTATTTTTCACAAAATATTCACAATTTTGCTATGCAGTCCAATTTGATATGTGTTTAACAACATATTTAAAAAGGCTATTTGCTCTCTTACCATTCAATGAAGCAGTATTAGTTGCTCAGGAGTTTTTAATATAACGCATTATTAGTGCTGGCCTATTAATTTATTGAAAATATGTTTATGCAGATGAAGTAGCGCTAAGTCACATATGAAAATATAAAAATACCAAGAATATCATAGTGTAACCTGTATTATTTAAGTGAATCAATGTGATGAATGGTAATATACTTACAAACAAATATTGTAATCAGGTCTCAAATCATAAGTGGTTCAATCTTCCCTCTATGGGCCCTATGTGGTTCTGTGTGAAAAATATAAAAGGCACATAGAGAGGTATAGCTTTAAAAAGTAAAACCTCCATTAATGGATCAACTTACAAAATGTAGTGGCTCAACCAGTGGGCTGAACAGCAAAGTGTCAGTGCAGATGTATACAAAGTGCCAAAAAATGTCCAAACAGGATATAGTCCAAGCCTCTAAAGCCTCTCTCTGCATTTTTCTGAGCGCTGTCCCGGCTTCCTCAGGAGAAATGGCTGTATTTCTTTGCACTATTTATTTATGAACCAACATTTGTTGTTTCAATGTTAATTTAGTTGCTTAATATACTTTGGTTAAACAAAGCCTTTATACCCATGATTTCCATATTGTTTTTGAATTAAAGTTTTTATTTAAATGTATTTCCTTAGATGTTTGTGTTTGTAATAATTCCACTTTCTCAATTCGTATTAATAATTCCCTATCTTTAGTTTCCATTTAAAGAAAAGAGTTATTATTTTCATGTAATAAACCAAATGCTCGGGTCCGTCATATGGACAGCAAACAGAATATACCAGTCCTGACATTTATGCAATAGAGTTACGGATAGTGTTGAGCGAACCCGAACCGCACTGTTCGGGTTCGTACCAAACATTACGGTTTTTGGACCCCGGACCCGAACACGGACATTTCACTGTATGTTCGGGTTGGAGTTTGGCGATTTAATGGTGCGTTTTGAAAGGCTGCAGGGCAGCCAATCAACAAGCGTTTGACTCGTTTGCCCTTAGATGCCATCACAGCCATGCCTACTAATGGCATGGCTGTGATTGGCCAGTGCCACATGTGACCCAGCCTCTATATATAAGCTGGAGTCTCGTACACGCACATCACATGAGCTCTTCTTAGTGTAGGGAGAGGATGCAGCAGCTGTGAGGGACAGATTAAAAAAAATTCTGATGTTGAATCTACAAACTACAGCGATTATTCAAACTACAGCGATTATTCAAATTACAGTGATTATTTTAGTGGGTGCTATACTACATATTTGTACCCTGCCATAAGCCCAGTGCCACAGAGAGTTCAGTGCACTTATGACTGCACATGACTTTAATCCTGTTCTGTTAGCTCAGTGGGCAACATCTAGGCATTTTTAAATACTGCAATTTGTTGGTGTTAAATATTACATTTGCGTCCTGCACCTCATATCTGAGAGTCAAATAGAACCGTCAAATACTGTGCTTACAGCGCACTTTGAAAAATTCTAATAGTTTTGGGTGGTAAATAGTACATTTGTGTCTTGCGGTGCACTACATATCTGAGAGTCAAATAGAACAGTCCAATACTGTGCTTACAGCGCACTTTGAAAAATTCTAATAGTTTTGGGTGGTAAATAGTACATTTGCATCTTGCGGTGCACTTCATATCTGAGAGTCAAATAGAACAGTGAAATACTGTGGTTACAGTGCACTTTGAAAAATTCTAATTGTTTTGGGTGCTAAATAGTACATTTGCATCTTGCGGTGCACTTCATATCTGAGAGTCAAATAGAACACTGAAATACTGTGGTTACAGTGCACTTTGAAAAATTCTAATTGTTTGTGGTGCTAAATAGTACATTTGAGTCTTGCGGTGCACTTCATATCTGAGAGTCAAATAGAACAGTGAAATACTGTGGTTACAGTGCACCTTGAAAAATTCTAATTGTTTTGTGTGCTAAATAGTACATTTGCGTCTTGCTGTGCACTTCATATCTGAGAGTCAAATAGAACAGTCCAATACTATGCTTACAGCACACTTTGAAAAATTCTAATTGTTGTGCTAAATAGTACATTTACGGCCTGCACTTCATATCTGAGAGTCAAATAGAACAGTCCAATACTGTGCTTACAGCGCACTTTGAAAAATTCTAATTGTTGTGCTAAATAGTACATGTACGGCCTGCACTTCATATCTGAGAGTCAAATAGAACAGTCCAATACTTTGCTTACAGCGCACTTTGAAAAATTATAATTGTTGTGCTAAATTGTACATATACGTCTTGCAGTGCCTTTTTTGCAGTCCAATAAACAAAAAAAAAAACAAATAAAAAACAGTGTGGGCTACCTCCTCCTCCTCCTCCAGCGCCGCTTCCACCTACACCGCCACGGTCACCACCTCCTCAACCTATGGGTCACTTAGTATAAACTGAAAGAGAATACCCTGCACTCCAACCTTCTCTCAAATGGATCATTCTGTTGATCCTCCTGGCATCCATGCTTTAGATTTATGTTCTTCCAAAGCTAAAATCAAAGATTCCATCTAGTGCTATTTTATGGCTCAGCTGTATTTGTAATTTGTATGTATTTTATGTTATTTTCAGTTATTTCCCTATCCACATTTGCTTTCAGGGCACTTGTCCTACTCTTACCCACATTTTATTTCCTTTTTCATCCCTCTAGCCATTTCCATGACTTTTTTAGAGGCATTTTAGTGGCCAAAAGTTCGTGTACCCTTGATTTCAATGGGGTTCAGGTTCGGAGTCAAGTTCGGGGTCAAGTTTGAGCACGGACCCGGACATTTTTTCGAAGTTCGGTCGAACCTGCCGAACCCGAACATCCAGGTGTCCGCTCAGCTCTAGTTATGGACAATATGTCATCAGCCTAGTGGCAAGATATTTGCTAGATTACAAGACTTATTTTCAACTTAAAATTGTACATACAATTATAATGATGCAGGGGAATGAATTGTAATTGAATTGAATTGTAATTGAATTATAATGAGGTAGTGTTGAATTAAGGAGTTGCCATGATTCATCTAAATATAAAGTCGCAGAGTATTGTGAATAGGGTTGCCACCTGGCCAGTATTTTACTGGCAGGCCGCTAAAAAATTGACATCAGACCCAGTGCCGGACTGGGGAAAAAAACAGCCCTGGAAAAAAATTGTATACCAGCCCCATAGCATAACATATTTTTTTTTTTCATTAAAGAGAAAACCATACATTTTAAAAGCTCAACTGAAGAGTGTATTATTTATAGATAAGACTGATATATAAGCCTGCCTAGGGCAATATATAACTCCAGTATATACACAGGCTTATATCAGACACAATACCCTAACATATATCCCATACAGAGGGCAGTACATAGGCCCCTGTATGTATAAAAAGTTAAATGAATTGCCCTGTGCAGAGGTATATATCAGGGGCAGTGTGTGAGACATAACCTTTTGTACATACTGGGTGGATATATTTAAGTACCTCAGCACCAAAATTGAACTCACAGGACTTGCCCCAGACCAGCACTGAGATTGCACCACAGGAGCAGATCCATAGTCTTTTTTCAGGAGGGGATCTGCCCATGTCGGTTTGTATTTTTATATCCTCCGACTGTGTAGTCACTCTCTCCTCCCCTCTTGTGTGTGTAGTATCTCTCCCCGCTCATTTCTGTAGTCTCCTTTCTCCCCTCCCATTTCTGTATTCTCCTTTCTCCCCCTCTTATTTCTGTAGTGTTTCTCTCACTCCCTCCCCGCCCCCCGTAGTGTTTTCCATTCTCCTGTAGTGTCCCACCCCTGTAGTGTCTCTTCCCACCCCCTGGAATGTCTCTCTATACCCCCTATAATGTCTCTCTCGCTCTCTCCTCATGTAGTGCCTCTCTTTCCCTCATGTAATATCTCTTTGCCCCCTGTAATGTAATGTCCCTCTCTCTTCCCCCCGCCTGTAATGTCTCTCTTGCTCACTCCCCTTTAGTGCCTCTCTTTCCCCCCTGTAATGTCTCTCTCCCCTGTAATGACTCTCTTTGCCCTCCTGTAATGTCTCTCTCGCACTCTCCCCCTGTGGTGCCTCTTTTTCCCACCTGTAATATATCTTTGTCCCCTGTAATGTCTCTCTTTGCCCCCTGTAATGTCTCTCTTTGCCCCCTGTAGTGCCTCTCTTTCCTCCCTGTAATGTCTCTCTCTCACCCCATCTCCACCTATAATGTCTCTCTTTGCCCCCTTTAATATCTCTCTCCCCTTGTAGTGCCTCTCCCCCCCTGTAATGTCTCTCTCCCCTGTAATGACTCTCTTTGCCCCCTGTAATGTCTCTCTCGCACTCTCCCCCTGTGGGGCCTCTCTTTCCCCCCTGTAATGTCTCTCTCCCCTGTAATGACTCTCTTTGCCCTCCTGTAATGTCTCTCTCGCACTCTCCCCCTGTGGGGCCTCTCTTTCCCACCTGTAATATATCTTTGTCCCCTGTAATGTCTCTCTTTGCCCCCTGTAATGTCTCTCTCCCCTTGTAGTGCCTCTCTTTCCTCCCTGTAATGTCTCTCTCTCACCCCATCTCCCCCTATATTGTCTCTCTTTGCCCCCTTTAATATCTCTCTCCCCTTGTAGTGCCTCTCCCCCCCTGTAATGTCTCTCTCTCACCCCAACTCCCCCTATAATTTCTCTCTTTGCCCCCTGTAATGTATCTCTCCCCCCTAATGTCTATCTCTCTCCCCCGCCCGTCCGTCCCGCCCCCCCCCCCCAACTTGCGGCCACTTACCTCCACCCCGCCTCCAAACTGGAACTGCTGCCGCAACATCTTAAAGTGGCGGCGGGCAGCGAACATCCTATGACTGCATCCAAATTATTTAAATCGGCGGTGGCGGACGCCAAATTTCTTAAAGCAGCAGCCGCCGCTGAACTACTTAAAGTGAACTTAAAGTGGCCACAGTGGTCCACTGGGATTTTTCCCGGTATCCCGGTGGGTCAGTCCGGCCCTGATCGGACTAATATAAAGACAGTACCAAGGCCGGTATTTTTCTGAAGAAAAGGTGGCAACCCTAATTGTGAAAACAGCCTGATGGCATAGAAGAGACATACTGCTTAGTGTACAGGTCAACATTTATATATTTCTCTCCCTGTATATTCAGACAGAAAGTAAATGAAAATCCTAATAACTAACAATAATTTACAAATAAAAGCAATGATTATTTTTGAGACTCATAAAAATAATTTACTTAAGCAATAATGGTGCAAACTTTGAAGAAAATAAATGAATGTGCTTAGAATAAGTGGCAGAACAGATAAGTGTAAAAATTATGGGATTTCCTGCAGTGAAAATGTCTCTCCAATTCTTTTTAAAACATTATTTGATGCTTCAAATTATACAGTGAATTATATTTTGGGTTTATTTATAATGCTGCATGGAAGGCTACAGCTGGGTTTTGTATTATACAACCATAAATAATATATTTAATATATATAAATATTTATAGGATGAAGGTATAGCAACATATCCCCGACCTGTCCTGCTTTCCGCAGGACAGTCCTGATTTTTTTTGGCTCTACCCCACTGTCTTGCCGAGCTCTACCTCTGTCCCTCTTTTCTGGACAGAGGTAGAGTTTGGCAGGACAGTGGGATTAAGAATGTCAATACTGCAATCATTAGTCCCAGTGTCTGGGACACCGAACAAGAAGTAATGTGTATGTGCAGCACTGTAAGGTAGAATGACAGTACTACCGCACATATGTGGTGGTGCTGACACTAAACCTCCCTAAACACAAATCATATTGGACTGCATAGCAAAATATTGCACACCAGACAGCTATCATTTGTAATTTTTGTGATGGATAGTAGGCAGTGTGCTTCATCACCTTCCATGGCCAATCAAATAGCACAAAAACTAGTAGTTCAATATATTCTGGTGCTGAGCCGCCTAAATATTCTTTCTTGGACCCTATAGCACAATACTTCATAATTCTGACACTATGCCTTTCCAACTCTTTTTGTTTATGATGATTCATTTATGGGGTGTGGTATTGCTCTGAACTTTTTTAGTGTAGTTTTAAGGCAACATGTTTATATCTTTCATTTTGTCTTTGGAATCAGTAAGCCATTGATTAATTATATCGTGCTGGGATATCATGTAGCCATAAAAACCAATATACTGTCATGAAGTGTTTGGGATAGCACTGTCTGTCCTCGCTGTTCAAGGATACAAACAAGAACATATTTCATTCATGCATGTGAGAGCTACCGTTTGTTTTATTAGCTATCAAAAATATGGAAACCGTAAATGGTTCTAATAGTCCAATCTGGTGCAGCTGAAACAAAAAACAATTTGAGGAAACCTTGACCTGTCTACTGAAGCGGCCCTTTTTTGTTTTTCCAAAATGGATTGGAAATCGTAAATCACTGTTAGAGTGGACAGTTCATTGATGTATGCTCTTTGTTTTTTATAAGTGAGTCAGATGATATGGGTCACTTGTTTTCCTTTTCAATAGCATTAGACACACTTATTGACTTGGGAGTTACCTGTTTTACATAAGATTTCTTCAGAATTAGTGAGATAACAGTAACCAGATTGTATTGGTTTCTAGACACATATATGTGTGTCAGTGTGCATGTGTATACACTGATATATAGTGTAGTAGTCCAAGTCACTGCTCTGTCACTTCAAATAATTAGATAGGTGGGTGTTGTAAATGGCTAACAAAGGTATTGGAAATGTATTAGAAACTCTAGAGTCCAATGGGTACATAGAAAGTTTTCTTTTGATGTACATCCAAATATGTATGTCTAAATCTGTGCATCTGTAGTAGGGTCGATGTTCAAAAATAGTGAACAAAAAATGTATTAACAATTTAACAAAAGTTAAGTTTATTTGGTAGCTGGGGTGTCCCTTTAAGAAAATTGAGTTGTTTTTCTATTTAGTCCTGACTAAGGGAACATTTACATTTTACTGGGCTTTATGATAGGCTTATTACCTCAATTGCTCAACACTTGTCTAATTGTACTATAGCTTAGCTATGTTAAATCCATCACTTTCATATTTACAGTTGAATAACTCCTCTGCTAATTTTCAGTTTTAATTGTCTTGATGTTCTACAAATGAACTTGGTGAATGCATAATAACTTAATCAAACATTTCAGCATTCCCAGGTTTTCCTGTACTATCTAAATAATCTTTACTGTTTATATGTACATTGCAATTGGTACTCAAGGTAATTTCTGTTGACATGGAGCATAGGAGAGCATTTACTTGTCTCCACCATGATTGTATTAACCATTCAAACTAATTTAAAAATGCCTCAAGTGCTTAATGTTTTGATGAGGCAAGCACATAAAAATCTGCCAACTAAGGTCCAGATTCTATTGACTGTGAAATGTATACAGAATACATGCAGAAAACTTTATCAATATGGATATTTGTGAGTGTAACAATTGTTGTTGCTTGGTTTGGAATACGCTTCTCAAGTATCATATCTTTTGCAGATATAACTCACAATGATCTCAAACAGGTGCGGATGCTCCATATGGGCTAGGTGTGCACCGCACGTTTGCAGCAGTTGACAGCTGCATCCAGCAAATGTGCCCCGGCTTGCTCTTACTGCTGCCGGATATGACAGGAAGTACAGGAGCCTGGGAAGTGGGGATTTTTTTATTGGGCATACTGGCTGAGGCATATTACTGGGCACCCTGGTGGTTGCATATTATTGGCAACAGTGGCTGTGGCATATTACTGGCAGTGGCATATTACTGGGCATACTGACTGTGGCAAATTACTGAGCATACTGGCTGTGGCATATTACTTGGCATACTGGCTGTGGCATGTTAATGGACAAAGAGTTTAATACTAACGGCATACTGGCTGTGGCATACTAATGGACATACTGGTTGGGGCATATTACTGGGCATACCGGCAGTTGCATATTATTGGGCATACTGTCTGTGGCATATTACTGGGAATACTGGCTATGGCATGTTAATGGGCAAAGAGTGGCATATTAATGGGCATACTGGCTGGGGCATATTAATGTGCAAATGAACAGTGGCATATGGGCATACTGGCTGTGGCATATTTTTTAGTATATAAATTTTTATTAAACATTTTAAACAGAAAATATAAACCTACTTGGTACGATAACCTCATCAATTTCCATAAATATATAATCTTGTATAACAATCCCTTGTTCTGAACTTGTTGTCATAAAACTCTGTACCATAAAACCCAGACAATTACATAAAACAGTCACAGACACAGATCAAACCACTAAGTGTTCATATACACGCCAACATACAGCAATTTGCTACTGAGAGTGGAGAGAAGAAACAAATGGATAAAATAGGTAACTTAGACGGGACAGTGTGTTAAAAACTCACCTATCCAGAGACATAATTGTTCCACAGGCCCCATGTCTCCAGGCTAATGTCGTTTCTTGTTTTCTCCATGTCCATTTGATATGAAATCTGTGTTTTTAAATTATTCCAGATGGAAACCTCTTGAGATTTCCATAACCTGGCAATGAGAAGCTTTGCTGCAAGAAGCACATGTGTAGCCAAGAATATCTCCTTTTTACAGAGTCTTGGCCAACCCAAATGGAGGAGGGCCGCTACAGGGATCTTTTCAAAGTTCCAACAGTAATATTATTCAGAAGTGTAAAAACCATATCCCAGTATTTCTCTAGGCTGCTGAACTCCCACCAAACATGTATCATGGAGCCAGATGCGAGTTACATCGCCAACATGTTGGGGAAGTACCTGGGTACATGACAGATATCCTGCTAGGGACCAGGTACCATCTCTGTAGTATCTTATATTGCAATTCGATTAGATTTAGGCTATGCACTGATTTATTTATTTTTGGAATAATCTGTTTCCATTCTACAATATTGAGAGATTCATGCAGGTCTCTATTTCATATTGTAAATATCCTGTTTATGTCTCGTTCATTAACGTCCTCATTCTCAGAGAGAAGATCATGATCTCTGATAAAGTGGCATTTTAATATGTAAATGAAGAGTAGCAAATGGGCATACTGGCTGTGGCATACTAATGGGCATACTGGTTGTGGCATATTAATGGGCATGATGTCTGTGGCATATTAATGAGAAAATGAACAGTGGCATATG
The DNA here is from genome assembly GCA_036172795.1 of Pelodytes ibericus. Lineage (NCBI taxonomy): Eukaryota > Metazoa > Chordata > Amphibia > Anura > Pelodytidae > Pelodytes > Pelodytes ibericus. The sequence goes on along the minus strand of CM069858.1, from coordinate 99,861,817 downwards.
GGCATAATGACTGTGACATATTAATGGACAAATGAACATTGGCATATGGGCATAATGGCTGTGGCATATTGGTGGCAAATTGGATGTGGCATATTAATGGGCATACTGACCATGACATATTAGTGGGAAAATTGGCTGTGGCATATTAGGAGGCAAATTGGCTGTGGCATATGTTAATGGCAATCTGATTGTGACATGTTTATTAGTAAATGATAGACATGTGCATTCGTTTTCAGACTAATGCATTTTCGGACGAAAATAGCATTTTCGTCCATTCCTCCGAAAAACAAATAACGAAAATGCTAAACTAACGAAAGCCGAAAAAACGAATGGTTAATAAACGAAAATAATTTGTCCATTCATCCATTCATGCTATTGGCATTCTATAAACCAAAATAGAGTCCCTATTCATACGAATTGACCTATTTCAACTCTATTTCGGTTTATAGAATAACAATAGCATTACATACATTCCATAAACCAACATAATGAACGACTTTGAGTTTATGGAATGTATGTAATGCTATTGGTATTCTATAAACCAAAATAGAGTTGAAATATGTCAATTCGTATGAATGGGGACTCTATTCCGGTTTATAGAAAGCCAATAGCATTACATTATTCTCCCATTATTGATTGCAGATCTCACCTGATATAAAATGGATATGGATATGTTATCCAATCTCACAGGTCCACACAGCAAGTACTATGCTGCTTTAATTGTTTAATGTTTCATATAGTTGTCAAATGTTTCAAGTGAATTGTATATGAAACATTCCTTTATCAAACCAAATATTAGAGATCTTCTAGATTATTTATATTAAGCGGAATGCATTCTCAATTTGCTGCAATGTTGTTTGTTACACTGAAATAAACAAGTACATCTGCAAATTCTCTATTTCAAATATTAGTTACTAAAATATGAGTGAAAAATGTCATTTGAAAAACAGCTGTAAAGCATTTTGGTCCAAACTTAACAGTGAAAAGATTGTGTTGTTGCATATAGAAGAAATATCTGAATTACAGGCATACCACATATTAAAAACACAATTGGTCCAGAGCATGTATGTAAAACAAAAATATTTTGTGTGTGTGTGTGTGTGTGTGATGGAACCCTCTATCACTGGGGCTCCTTTAGCGGGCTGAAGGTTAGCCTCCTCCCCACAGACAATAGCCCTGGCAAGGGAAGGGGTACAACATATTGTCAACACTGGTTTGCTAAAATTCTTCCCAGGTGCAGAAAACCTATTTTCTGATTTTTCTGACAATTTAATATTGTAAACAGAAGTGTGTACAGACTTTATTTTGTGCTTTTTGACCTCTGTTATTGCATGTTTTGTATGTTACTGTTGAAATGTAAATCCATGTGTTAAGTGTCTATCTCTCCTTATGATAACGTACCGGGGTCTTGATCTTTCTTGACCCCGGTACGTTTTACAATGAATAAAGATCAAGAAAGAATTCAGTTTCTAGATGTTGAATTGTTTCGATCAGGAGAAAAATTGGGGTACACTCTTTTCAGGAAAGCAACTGACAGAAATACAATGTTGCACGCCAACAGTTTTCACCCTGAATCGACGAAAAGATCATTACCGTTGTCCCAGTTTCTGCGTGTTATGCGGAACAACTCTGATGAAGATACTCAGGAGATACAGCTACGAGAAATGGCTTTAAGATTTTACTCTCAGGGATATTCAAAATCCACTGTCCAGGCAGCTCTTCAAAAAGCTAGACAGAAACTGAACAAGACAAAAACTACAAGTGTCAATTCTCGGATAGTCTTCTCTACAAGATTCGACACTGCGTCCCATGACGTCAGAAAAATCATTTCTCGGAATTGGCGGTTACTCCAAAGAGATCCAAAATTGGCCCCGTACACCGTAGACACCCTGATGATGTGTTACAGAAGGGGAGCTAATTTGAGGGACCGTCTAATGAAATCCGATCCGACACATTGCTATATGGCTGGCCCGGGTACATTGAATTTCCAGAGACCCGGTTGCTACAGGTGTCTAAATTGTGTGACGTGTTCTCATATGAACGCGACTTCTCATTTTGTTCATCCCCATGCAGGAAGAAGATATGCCATCAAACAACGTATCACGTGCACTACAGATCATGTTCTATATTTGATAACCTGTCCATGTAGCCTTGTATACATAGGTAAAACTAGTGTCACCTTGAAAGAACGGATCCGGGGTCACCATTCATCTATCATGACGGCCTACCGAGACAAAAAGACTGATAAACCGGTGGCTAGGCATTTTTTGGAGGAAGGTCATCGACTGTCTCAGTTTCGATTTGTGGCATTTGAACACATACCCCCCATGACAAGAGGTGGTGACCGTTCACAGCGCCTTTTACAGAGAGAAGCTTATTGGATCAGGACACTTGACACTGTGGCCCCCAGAGGCCTTAATGAATATTTATCATTTTCATCATTTTTGCTTCCTCGTTCATAAGTCTGTCTTATTGTTAGTCTAGTGCTTTTTTTCATTTTTTTATATATTCTTTATGCACATTTTTCTTCCATTTTTTCTATCCTATTTTATTTTTTTATTTCATTCAGTCACAGGTTTTTGTTTTGTGTTGTAAGTGTGTATTTTTTTGTGCCATATTTTGTATTACTAGTTTGTATTTTGTTTAGTTATTTTATGCCTCTGTCCCTGCCCACTTTATTGTTTAGTATTCTTGTTTCCCTATCTAGGTAACGCTATTGCGGTTGCCATGACAACCATTAGCTTCATGTTTATTGCATGAGCTTTTCTGAGTAATCTTAACTCAGAGCTCTCTTTCAACTGTTCCCCTTTAGTTGTGGCCATTTTTTCCCTTTTTTTCCATTTCATTTTATTTCCGTGTGTGCTTTCTTTGCAACACATGGAGACTGAAGCACCGATGGTTACCATGGTAACGCGTATACAGACGCGTCTAGCCATGCGTTTGCTCTCTATGGTTCTCCTCACTTCCGGTTTCGGTTTTTCAGCTTTCCTGAGTGGCGAGGTGTACACACCCGGGTTATGTAAGTACTTTGTCATGTGTTCCTTATTATCATTATTGTTAATTGACTAATTAAGTGTAGCATACTATATAAGTAGTGCTTTTATGTTTGTGCAAATCAGTCTTGATAATGGCTCCTGGTTGGAGCCAAACGTCGATTTTTTGATGCAATTTATGCTCCTTTCTTAATACATCGACTTTTTTTCGTAACGTCATAGAGACGGATCACCGCATATGTTGCGTTAAAGTTGCCAATGCTCTAATTCTATATTTAGAGAGTGCCAAACTTCCACTGCCATTAATATCAGCACAAAAGCTTTTTTGGCCGGAGCTTCATGGAATGGGTTGAATGAATACCTCACATCACCAAGTACAATGCCAAGCATTTGTTCATGTAGTGTAAAGCATGCCACCGTGGGGCTCTGGAGCAGTGGAAACGTATTTTGTGGCCTAATGGGCGAGTCTGGGTTTGGTGGATGCCAGGCGAACATTACCTGCCTGACTGCATTGTGCCAACTCTAAAGTTTGATGGAGGAGGGATAATTTTATGGGGCTGTTTTTCAGGGTTTGGGCTAGGCCCCTTGCTTCAAGTGAAGGGAAATCATAAAGCTTCAGCATACCAAAACATTTTGGACAATGCTATGCTTCCAACTTTGAGTGAATAGTTTGAGGAAGGTCCTTTTCTATTCTAACATGACTATACCCCAATGCACAAAGCACAAATAAGTAAGCACAATGTCTTTGGCTAGCCCTGAATATGGTCATTGATAATACATTTTTAATGCTCTATTTTGTAATAGTGCATTTCACAGGACCAGCTATGTTGGTCTTGCAAGAAGGAACACATGAGCTTTGTACTTGCACAATGCATAGTTCTCATCTTAGCTTTTGTGAATAGCCTCATTGTCACCAAGTTATAGTGTGTTAAATAAATACATGGGAGATAATATTATTTTAAATATTTTAAACAGTTATTCTTAGAAATATGTTATATGTATAGTATAATAGCCATGTGAGCTTTCTTCAAAGTCATCCCAGTAGAAATACAATCATGACATTTACTCATTGTGTTGCTTGTAATTTCCATTATATCATGCTTGTTAAAGAAATGATTAACACTTAAAATACACATTGCTCATCATAAAACAACATATTTTCCATTTTCCATAATTCCATTAGATTAATTTTTCTAGCAAGAGTTTGTCAGAGGCGTCACTAGGGTTGGTGTCACCTGGTGCGGTAATTCAGGGTGTTACCCCCCCCCCCCCCTGGATTTCCTCCAATACCATGCCAAACAGATTCCTTAGTAATGCCAGTCAGATGGTCCATTAAATATGCCACATACAGGAGCCCCACAAATTATTCCACACATAGGACCCCATTAATAATGCCAAAAACAGGAGCCCCTTAACTAATATGCCAGTATTAGTTTGCCATTATTATGCCACAGCCAATTTGTCCATTAATATGCCACCCCCCTTCCCCAGTACTTACCTATTATCAGCGGATGTGGCTTGGTGAAAAAAAAATATGAAAAGTTCAGCAGCACAATGCGCTGTGAGGAGAATCCGATACGCACCCCCCTTGTTACGCCAGTGGAGCTTGTTATGGGTTTCAGTGCCAGACTTTTTTAAATTTTCCATCTCTTATTGTGTGTGTAGTTTTTGACATTAGCTCTTCATAGAAGTAGGAGATGGTAGTCCAACGTACCATAGACTTTGTATGTATACAGCCCTGCAAAAATCCTGCTGATTGAAATATAATTAGGAGAACTATAATCAGCTCTCATACCCAGCAAACTTTCAATAAGCATAATTGCAATGGATTTTTTATTAAGTCACCAAACTTTCAAACTAACCCGGATTTCATGAAGAAGGTCACTGTGACCATAACTTATCCAACAAGTGATAACTGTAATGTGCAATAAACCTTTATAAAGCCATTATTCACTGCTTATTCAGTCACGTTGAGTTAAACGTCTTCAGCGCACATCTTTAAGCACCATGATTTGCCAGAAGGCAGCCATCGATCTATTCAATACCACTTAGCTTGGAAGGGAACTTTCAAAGGGAATCCACAGTCGACTGTCTGGGAACTATTTCTACAGTAATAAGAGCACTGCAAATTTGACAATTCATCTATAATAAACAGTATATTATAAGGTCAGATAATGTAATCTTTTACTTACAAGGGAAAATAATAAAATTCTACTGTAGATAGTGCTAATGTTGAGCGCCAAAGTCTCAGTAAACTTTTTGGGGGAAAAAATTGCTTTTTTAATAGAACCAAAGTAATTTTCTTTTGAGAGAAGCAACATGCTTTGGGAATTTAGAAGAGGAGAGCTAATTATTATACCCCTCCTGCTCATAGCAGAAATAGTGAAAGACAGCAGGCCGGTGAATCAGCCTATACTCTTTGATATGAAGCATAAACATTTGACACATGGAAAAATTAGCATATCTTTAAAAGTACATTTTACTCCCCCCCCACACACACACTAGAACACTGTTAAATAACATTTTCTTCTGTTTATGAATACGTAGTTATTTTTAAACTTTAGTAGCACTATGTTTTAAAAAAATATATGTTTTTAAATGTCAATGTTCCTTGAAACACAATTATATCACATTTATCTATTCATATATCACAGTAAACAAACTGTACAAATAAATGAATGTTGATAATTAGTAAAGCTGTACATTCTATGAGCTCTGTAGCTCATAAGGCTCTAATTTGTCTATTTTTCTAACTAAATAATATATTAATGCTTGCGTTTTGAAGTTCACTTGTTTGTTCATAATGATGGGTTGTATCAGTGAAAGAACCATTGTGGTATGGGTTCCTGGGTCAACATTCTCAGATTTTTCCTTTTATGTCTTGCCATGTATGATGGCAGGAGGGAATGTTACCTAATGTAAACTAATATCCAACCACAACATTTATTTAAAATAGGCCACAGCATATGTTTATAACTTTTTAAATATTATAAATACACTTTGCATAAATATTTCAATCACAGAAAAAAAACACAATAACATTACATTTTTAACTTGTTAAACTTTGTTAACCAAAGTCCTGAGAGGCCACTCTGGCATCGTTCATTCTCATATTTTTTGGCACCTATCTCCTTCCTATTACTGACCACCAGCTGGCTATTAGCTCAGTGGGGGCAACTGCTAGTAGTGACTTACTACTGGCCAGAGTTTAGGGGAGTAAACTATTCCTCCTTTATTCTAAACTTGATTTTCAAGGACACCCCCACCTGCTGCGACAAGAGAGAAGCATTAAAACAAGACACACAGTTAAACTCATGAATTAATTATAGGATGGAGGGTTGGAAAAAATTGCCACTAGGCCAGTATGTTTTAAAATGGCTGCTATGGGGAGGGGGAGCCTGACACTTATAGCCGTCCTTTCGGGAGTGGATCCTTCAGGTGGAGAAAATCCGCACATTGGAAGAGCTGATTGCACGCTCAGAGGACCAGTACGGTAGATATAGATGTATCTGGTATTATTGGCTCGAGACCCTATGACACATACACTTCTACAATCTTAGAGATTCGCAACTAACCTCAGTGCTGTAGATCTTTCCCAACCCCTACCTTACCACAATCCCCCCTCCCCCCTCACCAAATTAATATTACACATTTTTTCCTCTAATTATTTGATGGATGTTAAGTCTATGATGTTCTGATATGCCTCCCGCTGCGTTGGGACCGATTCGATATGTTATTACACCTTTCCCCTCCACTTTTTATTTTTTATTTCTGTAATCCCTCCCTTATCCCTCCATGCGTTTTCGTTATGTTCCTTAAAAATCAACACAAATATATTTAGGAATAAAAAAGAAAGGGAGTCAACAAAACATAGTTGCATTACTTAGTGGTAATTAACTTTCTTAAATTAAAGATTTACAATGCTAATATTTTAGTTTTTGTGATTCTGTCATAATGCTCACAATCTGTTTCACACAAAAATGCTCATACTGTGGGTGTTAAGTTACGAAAAACATTGTTTTGTTTTACTTAATTGACTACCTATAATAAGTGCATGGCATTGGATAATTTATATCACTGTTTAATTCCTGGTCTGGATATAATCAAAAAGCCAATTACGTCCATTAGTTGTCCAATAACTAAACCAAGTTCACCTTTCGTCCTTAAATGAGAAGTTATTACATCATATGGGGTAGATGATAGAGCATGTGTATGCCAGTGAAGCATATAGTAATTGAAAGCAATATGCTATCATTAAGTTGTAATGAAAACCATAATTGACAGTTCCCGATTGAGCATTAAATTCTTTAATGCATTCTTATTTGGTCACAAATAATCTCCACTAAAGGTACAGGCTGTCCTGGAAATGACCTGTTGTCACCTTATAGAACATAATGAAATCAATAAATGTTAGTTGGCAGGACATAATTGACTGTTTTTCATTGCACCTTTGCTGTAATATTCTAATAGTATTTGTTGATGTAAAGAGTAAAATAAATAGGACCAATCTTGCAGACATGTGGTTTATCAAGACAAAGTAGAGGGTGGAAAAAAATATAAAATGGTATGTTAAAATACTTTATTATGAACGCACCCAGTGTGATTCTACTTGTTTATAGACCTGCACAAATGGAAAAAGAGAAAAAGCTGCTAAAACCACTGCAAGGCCCATTTCCACTGCCTTAGATGAAAGTTCACTATAATTGAGACAAATTGATGATAGCGCTAAAAAAGTAAAAAAGATATATAGGGCTAAATACAGTTTTAATTACAGTATATAAATAAAAAAACATAAAATATAATTACACATTAGTACATTAAATATAAAAAAAAAGCCAGCATGAATAAATAAAGTTTGCTTGTAATGCGCTGAGACCACCTGACTACTGTTGCAGAACAAACAAAAGTAAAGCGAACTGTGATCCATCAAAAATGATAATAAAAAATGATTTAACTGAAATTGTAATTTGTCAGATGTTCAATCAAATGAATTAAACTTCACGTGTCATATCCCACCATAGGTGGGATGAAAAGACTGCACTAGAGAAAGTATCCGCTCTTGAACTCTGAAGAAAAGATTTTATTACAGTCCAAAACACTGGAAACAGCCTATCGAAAAGAGCACACTGTTGCAGTGAGAGAAATACAAGTCTTCGGGGGAACTCTATGCAAAAAATCACTCCAGGAAAATCCTGAATACTGTGGCTGAAGGAGACCAAAACACCCAGTGTGCTATACTTTGTATGGTGGCTGCAGCGGAACAAACAATGGATTGTAATAAAATATATTCTTCACATTTCAACAGTGGATACTTTTCGTCATTCCTATGGTGCAGTATGATATGTGACGTCTGGTGATAGAATGCCCTCCCAATACCTATATCCTGTGCGGTGAAGTATGTAGGAGCATCGTTTGTAAGTGTGCCATTGCATCAACATTTATAGATTTATCATCTATTGCCTTAATGTGTATAAACTTCACCATATTGTGTTTCATTTTTCAGGTCTTTTTTATATGAACCATGCTGCATACGTAAGCTTATTTTTACATACATCACTAATATCATGTTTTGCACAGCTTTGGAGTATTTACACTGTGCGTTATCATCACTGTGAATTATTGTATTATTTTTTTCAGACATATCGCTTATTTTGTATTGCGATTTGTGTTACAGTATCACTTCAAGCTATTTTTATTTTATTTTCTATTTTTCACATTTTAAGTGTCCATATTCTGCACTTTGTGCTTTCCTCGTTTGTTTTTCACTTTTAGACAGTCCAGGTGGTCTGTTTTTCTTGAGCACGAGCTGTGAGGGTTTTTGTGGAAACCTTTGTCATTAGATTTGGCTTATTTGCTAAACCTGTGATTATCATTTGTGTGTTGCTCATCCTTTCTGTTCTTTGTATTGCACTGAGCTCTACCTCTGTCCTGAAAAGCGGAACAGAGTTAGAGCTTATCAGGACAGCGGGACAGACGCCCCAAAGTGGGACAGTTGGGAGGTATGTTATTATAACAGAATCCCACCCTTTGATTGAAAAAATAGTGTACAGTGGGACAGTGTACCACTATACATGCTTCCATGTCCAATGACAGCACCATCTGCCCACACCTTCACATTACCCATGATATGACAGATACTCAGTGAGTAATTACATGAGGTCTCATACCCATGAGCCACAAGGTTACATATTATTATGCTGTTGAATTGGAGGGATAGCCTGATTTGTCTATTACACAACTGGTAGCTTGACACCAGCATTTAACTATCATCAGGACGGTCCTTCCCAAATTTAAGTGACCCTGATTCCCTGCATGTTCTGGGGCTGAGGCAATATATATAATATGGCTCTGTTGTGTTTACTATAATGGCAGGTATTAGTAGCTGGTGTATATACTACTTCATTGCTTTGTGAGGCTAATGAAGATATGGTGGTTATTTTGTCTACGGCTGCCTGGTTGCTCTCAACTGCTGGATAAGTCTGTAATTTTTACAGTCCCACTTCTGCTGCATATTGTACATAGTTTGAGTATTGATGTAATATTTTATTATTAATATATCGGTCCCTGGCTCACTGTACCTAAAGTTACATCAGCGGTACACTGGTAGGCCAATGTAGGTCAAAACGTACAACTGTGGTTTGCTGTGTTCCTTGTACAAAAGAGACTTGCCATGCATTTCTGGTCTGGACTCCCCTTATGGGCAGGATTAGTCTGATATGCTAATGTAGTGTCATCCTCTGTAAAAATGGTGATGCCCCTCCCTGAGTAGGTACCATCCTATAGGAAAGACTAACCATTTCCTATAGGAAAGACTATGAGATGTGGCTCCCGCCCAATTTTTTGTCTCTGTTAGTCTTTGTTTGTCTTTGTATTTTAGGTACACAAATCTGTTTGGGAAATCACTTTGAGTGCACCCGCTGCTCAGAGGTAGGGGCCCAGTGAATTGTTTTACCCAGTGCCTATTGGTCTGTAAATTTGGCCCTGAATGTAAATCACTGTCCTTTTTATTCACCTATGCAACTGAGAATGTCCAAAATAGGCTGAAACCGTAGGGCTTCAGTAGCTCAGTGGACCCCTAAAGCGTGCTTGGATTCTGGGCAGCTGCCCCTTTTACCCTGTGGTAAAGACAGCCCTTTTTCTTATACTTAGAACATATTAGGTTATTTATATGTCTTGTAGCAAAGTTCAAACATAAGAGCAATCAAAAGGGACAATCTAATGATTTTCATCATAATTATGCTACTTTCAAACCAGTTGACCTATATATGATAATCCTAAATATACCATAGCTAGCATATTTTAGTATATACATGTATGATATATACATTCATATCCAAACGCACGTTAGCTGTTTAAAGACAACCGTCTTTTGTTAATTGTATATTAAGAGTCAAATGCATGAGTTATGGATTGCTGACCTTTTCTGTAGACTAACAGCATGTTATTAACTTCTGCTTGAGTGCATTGTGACATAGCTGCTTATATCATACAAAAATTAACAAGAAAGATCGATTTAAAGGTCAAAAAGTTAAACATGTTACTATGCATAGAACTGACTACATCTTAACAAGAGTTCATATGTGGTGCACGACTTTATTATTAATAATTAATTAATCATTTTTGCTATAACTGATAATTCTTGAAAAACAGAAATGTTTGTGAATATCTAAATAGACAGATGATGACTGTAACACCAGCATGCAATTCTCTGAAAGTAACTTGAAAGATATTTGCAAAAAAAAAAAAAAACTTAATAAAGAGACATTACCACCTACATAAGATTTAACTAGATAACCTGGTCATTGGAATGACAGGCAACAGAGGGTTGTAGTCAATAGGGTATATTCGATGCAAGGTCTTGTTACTAGTGGGGTACCTCAGGGATCTGTACTTGGACCCATTCTCTTTAATATTTTTATTAGCAATATTGCAGAAGGTCTTGTTGGCAAAGTATGTCTTTTTGCTGATGATACAAATATTTGCAGCAGGGTTGATATTCATGGAGGGAAAAGCCAAATGGCAAATGATTTCGATAAACTAGAAAAATGGTCCGAGCAGTGGCAACTGACATTTAATGTGGACAAGTGCAAGATTATGCACCTTGGGCGTAAAAACCCAAAAGCAGAATATAGAATATTTGGTACAGTCCTAACCTCAACATCTGAGGAAAGGGATTTAGGAGTAATAATTTCAGAGGACTTGAAGGTAGGTAGGCAATGCAATAGAGCAGCAGGAAATGCTAGCAGAATGCTTGGTTGCATAGGGAGAGGTATTAGCAGTAGGAAGAGGGAAGTGCTCATGCCATTGTACAGAGCACTGGTGAGACCTCACTTGGAGTATTGTACGCAGTACTGGAGACCGTATCTCCAGAAGGATATTGATACTTTGGAGAGAGTTCAGAGAAGGGCTACTAAACTGGTTCATGGGTTGAAGGATAAAACTTACCAGGAAAGGTTAAAGCATCTTAACATGTATAGCTTGGAGGAAAGACATAACAGGGGGGATATGATAGAAACATTTAAATACATAAAGGGAATCAACACAGTAAAGGAAGAGAGTATATTTAAAAGAAGAAAAACTACTACAACTAGAGGACATAGTCTTAAATTAGAGGGGCAACGATTTAAAAGTAATATCAGGAAGTATTACTTTACTGAGAGGGTAGTGGATGTATGGAATAGCCTTCCAGCAGAAGTGGTAGAGGTCAACACAGTCAAGGATTTTAAGCATGCGTGGGATAGACACAAGGCTATCCTAGCTATAAGACCGGGAACGGGGGACTAATAAAAGTACTCAAAAAAAAAAATTGGGCAGACTAGATGGACCGAATGGTTCTTATCTGCCGACACATTCTATGTTTCTATGTTTCTATTGAAAACGAACACATTTATAAATCACGTGCCACTGTTTTTTCTTTGATGAATTCAGTCTGTTTTCTAATAGGCAAACTGACTGTTGCATATGTTAATGACAAAGTGACTGTGGCATGTTAATTGGTACCTGACAGTGGTTTATTTTAATTGGCATGCTGTGGCATGTTCTGTGGGGCAAAATAACATGTACTGTGGGTGCAATATAGGTGCATGGCAAGTGCTGTGGGAACTGTATGGTGCTGTGTGAAATCCTTTGGGTGCAATATGGGTGCAGAAAAAGGGAATAAAAACAAGACATGCAATTTGTCAATAACATTTTTATTACATATACAAATAGTTGAATGTGATATCAAAATAGTTGAAAATAATATTAAAAAGTTTACATTTACATACAGTTTTGTACAATGCGCCTTTAGAAAAATTGGGTCGAGGGAGGCCCACTGCTAAAGACTTTGCCCAGGGCCCACTAGGGTCTTAAAGCGGCCCTGTGATGGGGGCATGTGATGGGGTGATGAGGCATGTGATGGGGTAATGGAGCATGTGATGGGGACATGTTATGGGGCATGTAATGTGCATGTAATGGGGTGATGGGGGCATGTAATGGGGGTGATGGGTCATGTTGTGGGTGTGAACGTGGGTAGGGGGGGTGCCCAAATTTTGTCTGCCTAGAGCAGCACAAAATCAAGATACACCACTGTATTCACCTTTTAGTGAATAAACCCCTATGTCCGCCTTGGGGTTGGTTTTCTAAAGTCTTGACAACTGATGTGAATTTTTATTTGCCTCTCCAAATAGTTAAAAATGCATGCCCCCTACCAACTGCTTGAAGATTAAGTACAAAGAACCTGTAGAAATGTCCATTGATGTAAAACTTGTTAAGCAGATAAGACAATTTTGTATTTATTGGTTTAAATGTGCATGTCGGTGCTACGTCTGGATATAATAATGCAGATTAGCTGCCCACATTTAATTTATTTTGAAATTCCTCACTCTAAACTTTTAAATGAAGATCTGAGGCAAAATGCTGTCAAAACATTAGGTCAATCAATTTTGCTAAACCAGATAAGTGGATTAAAATTAGAACCGACTGATGTGAATTTACACCCAGCAAAAAGCAACAGATATTTATTTCACTTTAACAAATGGTAATTGAATGAAAAAGTTAGAAGAAACTGCAGGTAGATCCTATATTTATAAATGCGCAAATAATTTATTGTTTCTGATATTTGTTTTACTATGCTACTATTTAATTAACCCCTTCGCTCCTGGCCCTGGTCACAAAGTGATCAGAAGTTAGGGACTTACAGGCAGAGAACCAATCAGGGTCTTTACAGAACATTGATGGTCGGGCATGGTGTGTTCTAGTCATTTTGAGCGTCAGCATCATTTTCTATGTCAGACTGAGAACACTTAAAGTGGCCTCATCTGACACTGGGGACTTTAGGGAAGCATGTATCTTTACTCTGTCAATCTTTACATGGGTTTACTCTGAGCTTTATCTCTCATCAGAGCTCTTCATGCATCTTGTGCACGCTGATCAACTCACAGCAGAGGCTTTCACTGCTCATCTGAAAGGGGTCTGAATTTAGTGAGGCTCAGCTGATTCCATGTGAAAACGAGGGTCTTTCTGTGCACTAGTAGAGAGACAGCCACAGACCAGACCGGGCTGTCTGCTTTCCATAGAAGCATGGCAACAGCCAGTTAGAGAATAAACTGGTATGTTCTATGAAAAGTACATGCCAGTTTATCCACACACTGGGGACAACAAATTTTTCACTTGTGCGTCTATATTAGAAGTACAAGTGACAAAAAATGAGCTGTCCTTTAAATCACCCATACAATGTGCAATGGGGATGGATTAAAAAGGCACACATGGTTAGTGCACCTTTAGTGTACTAGTGGCGCTATTTTCACTTGCATCAATGTATACGATGATCTCGCAACAAATGTAGTAGGTATTAAGAATCCAAATTTTTCTGGAGCTTAAAAAGTGTCAGGCATCCCCACCAAACATTATTTGGCGGTGGTGCAATATCCTGCACATAAAACTATCAGGATGTAAAAATATAGGCAAAATCACAGCTATACATATTACAAAGCAATTATGCCTTTATTTTTAACTTACCTACACTAACTTTTTATATATAACTTTTAGTCTGCTTGGTTAAGCACATGCATGTTAACTGACAGGAAACTCTAATGCTAAATAAACTACTGACATACTATCAACCACTGTAGTAGAATCTAATCCCAGAGTCATTTTTTTTTTTTTTTGCTGTACATCCACATTTCATAGCAATAAAACACCTCTTCATCGGGTCATAGATAATAATACAAAGTCTACAAACATGTATAGAGCACATAAAACAATGTCTCTCTCTATACTCTATGTCTTACTCTATAGATCTCAGAAAATCTCTAGAGCTGGAATCCAAATCCCTGGGGGTAGAGGCTAAACTGAAAAGAGGAGAAGTAGATGTAGTGATAATAAAGCAAAATGAAAAGAAAAAAAAAAGATGAAGAACTTAAAACAAAATCACAATTCCGATTCCTGATAAAGGAAACTAGAAGAATCAATAATGTAAAACTAAGCAGATAGGCAAATATATAATAAAAAGATCACAAATCAATTATAAAGCAAGTATATGATCAGGATGCATGTCTACATTTCAATACAAGTCAATAGAGTCACGTTGTTGGTTCAAACCAGTGTTAATGAATTGAACATCGACATGGCAAACACAAGACCATACACTTGCTTCTAGAGATTGTAGATATATTTTTATACAGTCAACAGTAATCAAATAAAACCAAAATATTATGCGAGGAATTACAATTGTTTAAATCATAGCTAGGAACTGTATACAAAATGACTTTTATAAATAATTTATTAAAAACATATGCTAAAGCTCAGAGGGGATAACACATATAGCAACATTTAGAAACAAGTTAAATAGTGTCTTTTTTACCATCTGTAATTGTTAAAAGATTTTATTAGTTCAAAGTTAAAAAAAAAAATTATTTTTTCATCATAGTTTATATTTTTTATAGTAAATTATATGATATGATGAAAATAATGGAATCTAAATAAAGCCTATTTTATCGTGATAAAGAGTACATAATACGTGTGGGTATATTGAATGAGAAAGAGGAAAATGACAGATAAACACAGACACCACAGAAATGTTAAAACAGCCATTGTCAAGAAGGGTACAAGTATTTTTTTTATTTTAATACAAAATATTTTATATTATTTTATGTTCATTTACTTTATTTTTTTGTGTTTAATTAATGTATCATGTTATTTTTTAATTTTTACATTTAATGAGTTTTATTTTATTACACTTCGGGCCAATTTGGGAGGACTTTGGCTGTTTTGGCTATCGCCAAAGTCCTCCCTTTAACTTCGGGGGGGGGGGGGGGGGATTTGGCTATATTCGCAATAGCAAACGTCTTCCTGAAATGGCCCAGGAGTAAACATAAGTCCTTCACATAGAAGTCTATCGGGAGGACCGAGGCTACCACTTCTACCAAGGATATCACTTTGTTTTGATGCATTTTGTTGGGAGATATCGGCGTGGAGTCAACTATGAACAGCACATTTAAAAAAGAGTTTTATATATTTTTTGTAATTTTATTTTACCTGAGATGTCGGCAGTTATTCCAAATGACTATGGTGAATGTACATTACATGTGTGTCCTATAAGGATTCTTCAGAGGTTTACAATAGTAAAAGAAGTAAAAAGATGTACAATTCAACAAAACTTTTTTATATTTTTAAAAAAATAAACCAATTTAAAACTACAAATGTAGGGATTTTTAGTGCAGCCTCTGTACAATTGACTTTAAATAATTGTTCACATTTTGCAGGTTATTTTACATAACTTATTTGTGACTAACTCATCCCAAAACCTTTTAGACTTATGATAGAACTATTGGATTTTCTAATGTTTTCTGAAGTTTTTCTATTTTACATAGTGTACTTGTATCTATCAAATGGATTAGACATATCTTGGATAATGTATCTTCCACTTAGATATGTTATATGCAATGTCTTTGTGTTTATTAACATTTATAATCAAAAACAACAGTGAAAGATATACAGTGATACATACTCAAAACCATAATTCCCAATGATTTATAAAAGCTGACTTTGGTCTGGAAAACGCCTAACGTGTTCACTATTCCAAAGCTTGATTTTTGGAACAAGAAAAAATGAATGAAGCAATAAACAATAATTTGTCATTTGTATGTTTGTGTTTACTAGGTCAATGGAAAGGATCTCTCCAAAGCTTCCCATGAAGAAGCGGTTGAAGCCTTCAGAAATGCTAAGGAACCAATAGTAGTTCAGGTTTTAAGAAGAGTGCCCGCTAGCAGAGGCCATGGAAGTTCACAGGAGATACATCTCGTGAATGTCAGCACTCAAACAGACATTACCTTTGAACACATCATGGCACTAGCCAAACTCCGACCATCTACTCCGCCTGTTCCTGACATTTGCCCTTTTCTCCTCTCTGACAGGTACAGGGTTTTGTTTCCATAAATGTAATGAATGTAGAAGAAGAAGAATTAAATTAATTTTATAAGTGTCATCTGTGTCCTATAGCCAGCAAGAGCTAACAGCCAGTGGTGGTCCCTGATGAAAGCCAAGACAAAAAAATCTTGTTTTATGTCACATGGTTCTTTCCTATCAAAAGGCCCATGCTGAGCATTATATAGTACATTTACTATTCCCCAAATCGTATTTCAGAAGAATAAAATGAATAAGAAGATATTCTGCCTGCTAATTCCTAACTTTTAGACACCATGTAGAGATTAGACAGAACTTACAAACTTCTAAAAAAACGAAGAAGCCAAGTGCATAATAATACCATCTTTCAAGTCATTCAATAGTTAGAATTGTATAGATATTTTTCAATACTTTGTATTAAGAGTACTTCTATATTTATTGAAGGTATTGTGTCCACATGTGTGATATTTTACAAAATGTATAATGTGGACATAGCTTCATTAGCAGACCGGCAATCCTTCAAAGTAGACGGATTGGAATCCTGCAGTTGCAGAACATTGCTGTTCCTTTGTTATAAATGTAGTGCCGGATTTCTTTTGATTTGCTGCACAGATCATTGCCTAGAATCCAATTTAAGCTATGAAAATGACTACTCTAAGTGTGCAGTAAATGAAAAGAAACATATCTTTTTGTTCAGTGTTTCTTCAGATTAGCAACCCATCCTAACCCCTTGGAACGGGAAAGCTGTAGATAAGTTTGTCATATTTTAATTAAAAAAAATAAGAAAGAACATTGTCTCATCTGGTTTTCTTGCACCAATTTCTCCCACATAGCTGCCATTCTCTCCATCCAATGGAGCATGAATTTTATGAAGGTAATGAGTATCTTTCCAGCCTGCCTGCTGATGGGGAGAGAACTGAAGACTTTGAGTATGAGGTGAGCTCATTTCTCATTGTGTCGTGTTGCTCATATTTCTCTCCATGCATAACAGAACTCATTAATAACTGTGTTTACATGTATTTGTCTAATAATATAACACTAGAACATTTCTGTTTTATGTCAAAACAAACAAAATCATTATGTTCCATTATTTCTTCTTTATAATGAATTCCCTGTCGATATTTAAAATATGTTTTCTGTTTCATTTTGGTTTAACAAGAATTGAAGTACACGATTCTTCAAACATGGATAAATGTGTTTTAAGTAGAAATGTAAGCTGTGAATAACTATCACCAGGCAAGGAAGAATTTAAAAATGCAACTCCCAAAATATTTCCCTGTTAAAAGGATGTTTGGTTTATTACTCTTGAATTATTTTAATGTGTAAATCAATTAAAGGTAAACTGAAATACGTGTAATTTCTATTATTTTAAAAGATCAGCTAATATCTCATAGTTGTACACTCAACTTTATCTATGGGTTATTTTCTGAAGCAGTCACTTATTTTATTTTTTCTGAAGAGTGGTGTTGATTTAAGTTGCAAAACCGGTTAAAACATTTTTTAACAATACTGTATGTTGATAATATAGAAGGGTGTGCACTATGGGTTTACACTAAGGTTTAGCAATAACTTTTAATTTGTCAGCAAAATAGCATGAATGCAAATGCTGTAAGCGATATCCAATACAGATGAATGATGAGGTGGTCCCACAAATGTTTGCCAAGATAGCTGTAGATTCACATTGACAAAGTAGTTTGCACACCCTAAAACATTTGTGGGACCAACTCATCCACCATTTTTATGTATTAAAGTATGGATTTCCTGTGCAACACTTTCTGAGCGCTGTGGTAATTTTTTGCTGTTTTCCTAGATTTTTAGCACCACTATTGGCGCACTGGTGTTTTGTTATTTGGTACTATTAAATACATTAGAGGCACGTTTGACATGCCAGCTACGTCAAGGAAAAGCTGTCAGTGAATGATAGCTGACATTATTACACAAACGAAAGCTGCACACCAAATGCAGGCGTTTAACCAAAACATTAGGGTCTTTTATTTTGTGTGTATATTTTCTAGCCCAGGCTATAGTAACTTAGTTGTGTTATATGTATGTGAATGCATATTATTGCTTTCTTATATTTATGTGGATTCATATCTGACATAGATTTCCAAACTCGGTTGGCTCAGCACAAAATATTTGAAGTGACTGCATGCCAAGGGGTGCTCTGCTGAGAAAAAATATTTGAGGGGGACTCCACTCCCCTCCACAGCAAAACTAGTTAAACAAAAAAAGTCCAATGGAACTCCAGACAAAGTAATTTAAAAAAAATAACAAAAATAAATTTATTAGTCAAAAAGTGAAAATGAAAAAATGATGACAAAAAACACAACATCAAATATAGAACAAAAAAGAACACAGATGGGTTATGTAGTCATGTTGACAGCTTCCGTTTAATGCATCTCGCACAGAGGTGACTTTTGTAAAAGCAATATCTGACTTATGTTGTGTGACCGACAGCAAGGAATTGTGCTGGAGGGAGTCTATATATCTCCCCAGATTTTGCAAAGTTCCTACTTTGTGAAATTAGCCCCAGGGAAATGTGTTATGTTACACATACATAAAGTGCTATATTAAGTTTATGTGTGGGCCCTGGGGTGGAGCACTTGGAGAGTAAGGTGGGACAGTGCTCCACTCCACATTTTAGATGTTGCTTGGAACCTACAGGTGAGAAGTCCAGTGTCAGAGTTTCAATCCTAATTTACCTCACCTGAAAGGGATTGTTGATTACAGGTGCTGTTAAGTACTCCCCTGCCAGAGGAGGGAGAGAGATTGTGTTTGATTTCTGTGAGTGGAAACAGAGAGCTGAAAACACTGAAACAGTAAGGTTGTGATTTATGGTTATGTTGGGAAATGGACAAGCCATCCAACCCAGCTAGCTTAGTATTTTTGTTTAGTTAGTGCTCAGAAGAGCAAGGATTTTGTTTTATATCTTATTACAACCTGTTATACCTTACTGTGCATTTATCTTGGAACCACAATAAAAGAAAACAAGTCATTTTACCTCATCCAGCGTGTGAAGTGCCTCTGAAGCCTGAAAAGACTGTGTGTAAAACCCAAATCCCAGGACAAGGTACCAAGGGAAAGGAGTACTTTTGTCACATATGGTGGAGAATGCGGGCAACACACGGCAACGTCTGTTAGTCAGGACAAAGAGACTGGAAAAATGGAGGATGTCATGAAAGCTTTGCTCCAGTCCACTGCTGTACAGCAAGAGACCAACAGAAGGACTGTGGAGACTAACGCAATACAGCAAGAGAGCATTTCAACACTACAGCAACTTGTACTCGCTCAAAAGGAAAATACTGATGCTTTATTCAAGCAAGTTGAAGCAGCACAGGCTGCAGCTCATCAGTTGCTCAGAGAAGAGCAGCGACATGCCACGTGTGCCATACAGCAGGAGTTCCAAAGTTTATCACAAAGGCTGGCAAGGGATGCCACAGAATCACCACAATGTTCAAAGGTAATCAGAGTGAGTCACTACTTGCAAAAGATGGTACCCACAGATGATATAGAGGCCTACCTGGTGGCATTTGAGCAAACTGCTGAGCGAGAAGGTTGGCCTGCAGTTGAATGGGCAAGTCTGCTAACACCATTTCTTACTGGTGAATCCCAGAAAGCATACTATGATCTTGAACCAGCTGAAGCCAGTGACTACAAGAAGCTGAAAGCAGAAATAGTGGCACGCCTGGGGGTGACAACAGCCGTCCGTGCCCAGAGATTTAATTTGTGGACTTACAGCCTGGATAAAACGGTTCGTTCACAGATATTTGACTTGATACACCTTGCCAAAAAATGGTTGCAGCCAGAGATCAACTCACCCAGCCGCATTGTGGAGCAACTGGTGATGGAAAGATTCCTGAGAGGATTACTTATTGGACTTCGTAGGTGGGTCAGTCAGAGCAATCCCCAAACAGCAGACCAATTGGTTGAATTGGTTGAAAAGTACATAGCAGCGGGAGAACTGTTTCAACCTCCTGGACAAGAGAGACCCAAGAATCTGAAAACCTACAGCCCCAGTAAACCCGGTAAGACTGTTCCAGGGAAAAATGGGTCTTTTGATGAGAGAACAAGGTTTTCTTACCCAAGGGACATTGTTAAAAGGGAAAAAGAATTTGGGAGGTGGGAAGAGCCTACAAAGGAATCAGAAAGTACTTATTATGGTATAAAGTGCTTTAAATGCAGAAACTTTGGGCATATGGCAAAAGACTGTCCTGAAAATGTTGAACCAATGGAGTGTAATGTTGGTGATAATTGGGAAGGAATTGCACTCTATTCACAGGTTGTATGTTCTGCAAAGAAAAGTGGTTATTTGAATAGACACCCAGGGTGTACCGTGAATGTGGAAGGGAAAAATATACAGGCGTTGCTAGATTCAGGAAGTATGGTTTCCCTTCTAAACCAATCCTTATTACGGGATACTCATGTTGTTAACTCTGAAAATGTTGAAATTGCTTGTGTGCATGGGGATATACATAACTACCCTACTGCTGATATACTAGTTAAGACCCAGTGTGGTTCTGTAAACTGCAGAGTGGGGTTGGTACCAAAACTGGCACATGAGATGATTATTGGAAGGGATTTTCCCCATTTTCTATCCCTTTGGGCCTGTTTTGAAAACCCGTTAGGTGAACAGAATGTTGAATTTCCTTTTGCACACACTCTAGCAGATGACAGGGCTCATGATGAGGGGACTAACTGTATGCAGCATTCCCTTATAACAACATTAGTTAGTGAAAACCCAGAACAAACTAATGTGGGACCTTCTAGAATCTCTGAACCATAAATAGAGTTAATTGATTTAGAGGTTAGGCCTGGTAACTTCAGAAGTGCACAGTGGTCTGACCCAACATTATCGGTAGCCAGGAATAATATTTCTCTAAGGAATGGATCCTCTGTCAATCCAGGAATTTCTCTTACTTAACCTTATTTTGAAGTGGATAATGATCTGTTGTACAGAGTTGATAAAAAGGAGTCAGTTATTACAAAGCAGCTGTTAGTACCTCAAGCCTATTGGCCCACTGTGTTAAAACTTGCACATAGTCATGTTTTGGGTGGCCACCTAGGGGTTGACAAAAAAAGAGAGCGAGTGTTGAGGAGATTTTATTGGCCTGGAGTAATTGCAGCAATCATAAGTTACTGTTTGTCATGCCCTGAATGTCAGGTTACTGCGCCTTTTACGCCTTACCGTAGCCCTTTAGTACCCTTGCCTGTATTGAAGTGCCTATTGAACGTATTGCTATGGATTTTGTGGGTCCTCTGGTAAAATCCACTAGGGGGCATCATTATATATTGGTAGTACTAGACTATGCTACCCATTACCCTGAGGCAATACATATGTGTACAACCTCAGCAAAGTCCATTGCTAAAGAGTTAATGATGATGTTTAGCCAGGTTGGGATTCCCAAGGAGATCCTAACAGATCAGGGTACTCCATTCATGTCTAAAGTTACAAAGGAACTCTGCAAGCTCCTACACATTAAACACCTCAAAACCTCTGTTTATCACCAACAAACTAATGGTTTGGTTGAGCGATTTAATAAGACTTTAAAAACAATGCTGCGCAAAGTAACTGATAAGGATGGAAAAAACTGGGACTTTCTATTACCCTATTTAATGTTTGCCATAAGAGAAGTACCCCAAGCTTCTACTGGTTTCTCACCTTTTGAATTATTATATGGTAGACACCCCAGGGGGTTACTTGACATAGCAAAGGAAACTTGGGAACAAGAAGCTACCCCACATCGCAGCGTAATAGAACATATAACTGAGATGCAAGAACGTATTGAGGCCGTTATGCCAATAGTCAGGGAACATATGCAAAAGGCTCAACAAAATCAGAATAGCTACAATAAGAATGCTAGAATTCAAGTGTTTCAACCAGGAGACAGAGTGTTATTCCTGATCCCCAAGGTAGAGAACAAATTCCTGGCAACTTGGCATGGGCCAAATGAGATTATTGAAAGAGTGGGTAGGTAAATTACAAAGTAAGGCTACCAGGTAGACGAAAGGAAGTGCAATTATACCATGTCAATTTACTAAAACCATGGAAAGAAATGGAAATTCTTGTTATTACAGAGACTTCAACCTTCCCTGATAGGTGTAATATTGACCCAGAAGTAAATATCTCCAAGACCCTGTCCATACACCAGACAAGGGAAGTTAAGGAGTTTATTAGATTAAATAAAGAAGTATTCTCCCCAGTCCCTGGAAGGAGTAGTGTGATCAAACATGATATTTTGACAGAACCAGGGAAAAGGGTCAATCTCAAACCATATAGAATACACGAGGCTCGCAGAGAAGCTATCAGAGCAGAGGTTAAGAAAATGTTAGATCTTGGAGTAATTGAGGAGTCACAAAGCGACTGGAACAGTCCAATTGTGCTGGTACCAAAACCTGATAATACAGTACGGTTTTGTAATGATTATCGCAAACTGAATGCTATTTCTAAGTTTGATGCATACCCCATGCTTGAGTTGATGAGCTAGTGGAAAGACTTGGAAGAGCTTGGTACCGTACTACACTAGACTTAACCAAGGGTTATCGGCAAGTACCACTCACAGAGCGAGCAAAAGAAAAGACATCATTTTCTACTCCTGATGGCCTATTTCAGTATAGAGTTTTGCCTTTTGGCTTGATTGGTGCCCCCACCACATTCCAAAGAATGATGGACAGGATACTAAAGCCACATGTGCGCTATGCAGCGGCATACTTGGATGATGTTGTAGTACACAGTGAGGATTGGGAATCTCACCTTCCAAAAGTACAGGCTTTCCTAAACTCAATACAAAATGCTGGCCTAACCGCTAACCTCAATAAGTGTACAATCGGCCTAGAGGAAGCAAAATATTTGGGCTACGCTATTGGTAGGGGACTAGTGAAGCCTCAGATTGCTAAAATTGAAGCCATCAGAAATTGGCCGATACCTCTGACTAAGAAACAGGTGAGAACATTTCTTGGCCTCATTGGATATTACTGGAGGTTTATACCCAATTTTGCTACACTTGGAAGCCCGTTAACTGACCTTACTAAAGCTAATGCTCCAGTAGTGGTAAAATGGTCCCCAGAGACTGAACAAGCGTTCAGAAACCTTAAAGAAGCCATTTGTGCCCAACCAGTGTTGGTAACACCTGACTTTTCTAAATAATTTATCTTACAGACAGATGCATCTGATGTAGGGCTTGGTGCCATTCTTTCTCAGGAAATTAAGGGTGAGGAGCACCCCATATTATATTTAAGAAGGAAGCTTACTCCCCAAGAACAAAACTATTCCATTGTTGAAAAGGAGTGTCTGGCTATAAAATGGGCTGTAGACACACTTAAATACTATCTTTTGGAAAGAAGGTTACGATTAGTGACAGACCATGCACCCCTTACTTGGATGAGCCAGAACAGGGAGAAAAACAGTAGAGTGACCCACTGGTTCCTTGGCTTGCAACCCTATAATTTTTCCATAGAGCATAGGGCGGGTTATAAAGAGGGGAATGCAAATGGTCTCTCACGGATGTACTCGCTAATGTCCGTGGTCGCTCGACCTAACTGGTCTGAGCTGGGGGGAGAATATGTGACCGACAGCAAGGAAATGTGCTGGAGGGAGTCTATATATCTCCCCAGATTTTGCAAAGTTCCTACTTTGTGTAATTAGCCCCAGGGAAATGTGTTATGTTACACATTCATAAAGTGCTATATTAAGTTTATGTGTGGGCCCTGGGGTGGAGCACTTGGAGAGTAAGGTGGGACAGTGCTCCACTCCACATTTTAGATGTTGCTCGGAACCTACAGGTGAGAAGTCCAGTGTCAGAGTTTCAGTCCTAATTTACCTCACCTGAAAGGGATTGTTGATTACAGGTGCTGTTAAGTACTTTTGTTTTATATCTTATTACAACCTGTTATACCTTACTGTGCGTTTATCTTGGAACCACAATAAAAGAAAACAAGTCATTTTACCTCATCCAGCGTGTGAAGTGCCTCTGAAGCCTGAAAAGACTGTGTGTAATACCCAAATCCCAGGACAAGGTACCAAGGGAAAGGAGTACTTTTGTCACAGTTGCTTTATTAGTCTATAGGCTGGATTGTCTGTTGGCAATTTATTTTGCCTACATTATTTATGTTATTATTTTATTTTTATGTTATTCTAATACATTTTCATCATATTTCCATGGCCTTAGTTTCTGTTCTAATAACATACCTGGTATGTCCTGCAGTGAAACACGCATAGACAGCAGTAAAGGGTCTGTGATGCCTCAATACTAAGGCATCCAGCAACACCACACAGGCGCAATATGGGAAGACAGTATATCCCTTCAATATGATGCTGCCCTGTAGTCAGCAAGGGCTCTGGAAGTGATCAGTGATAACATTTGTTGTTTAGTTGCTGGCTTAGTGATGCACTTATGGTTACAGATGGGTTAGTGTTATGGTTAGATTTAGGGTGATGAATAGGGTTCAGGTCAAAAGGTTACTGTTGGAGAAAATGGTTAGGAAACAAAACATTCTACTTTGAGTAATTGCCCCATAAATCCTCTGTGGAAATTAATTTAGGTGTTATTGTTGACAATTGACTGTGCAGCTATGTGCCTTCTCATACAACTGTTGTCATGTATTAAAGGGGCAATTTGTCTAAGAGATCAGAAAATAATTTTGCCTTTTTATAAAGCATAGTAGTACTACATCTGGACTAGGCAGTGCAGTTTTGGGCACCAGTAAAAATACAAGGATTTAATGGAAATAGAGAAGGGCTACAAAAATTATTAAAGAAATGGAAAAGTAAGTTTTCAAAAGTGGGAATGTTTGCTCTGGTGGGGATATAATAAACCTTTACAAGTATGTTATTGGTAAATATAAATATAATTTGGAGATATATAAAGTGTACCATCCAGACAACATGACCTTAAGATTGGAAGAAAGGAGCTAAATTGCACAACAGACTTCCATCTTGTTTTGGCCATTTGAAGCAATATATCAAAAAAGGTAGGATTTTTTTAGATACGGAATGCATACAGGGTTAATTAAACGTAAACAGGTAATGCTGATCCTGGGTGATTCTGCCTTGAAGTCAGGAAGGGATAAGTTGCCCTTTGCAATGACATTACAGTTTCAGTAGGTTTTCTTGCCTTCTTATGGATCAACAAATATGGGAAGAGTTGAACTTGATGGACTACATGTCTTTTTTCAACTTCATTATCTACTTAAATATGTTGCTGCCTGTAAATGTCTACAGGATGGACTGAAATGTTGATCTTGTGCTAGGAAGTCTTCTGGGTTATCTATCTACTCAATGTATAAGGTGTAGAGTGGTTTGATTATGCATAGAGAAAAGATGTGTGAAAGAAAATGATCTATGGATAAGAAAAGCGAGTATAAGGTGACAGCTATGAAGATGACCCAGAAAACA
This sequence comes from Pelodytes ibericus, assembly GCA_036172795.1. Lineage (NCBI taxonomy): Eukaryota > Metazoa > Chordata > Amphibia > Anura > Pelodytidae > Pelodytes > Pelodytes ibericus. The sequence goes on along the minus strand of CM069858.1, from coordinate 99,836,050 downwards.
AGTTCCCCCACCCTCAGTAGAGCTAAAGAAAGAAAAAAAGCTTCTCTTTTTCTAGCTAACGTTGAAACAAAATATAGACTTTCCTTAGCAAGTAAAAGACAGAATGAAACTGCTACAATTGAAAAGACCCTAGAACAATTAAAGTACAAAAGGAGAATTCTTCATCTCTATCTAACTGTGCCCCCATTTAGAGTTACTCCTGTATCAGAAAATGGGTTATTCTTGAAGGAAGGTAGTCAGAGGGGTTGGATCAAAACCAGGAGAATCGTCAATGAGCCAACTTGGCTGGATCAGAATCAGCAGAGTTAGAACCAAAAAAGGCGATGATAGCAGAGAAATTAGATTTGTCAAAATTGCTGGTTTGGCTGCTAAATCAGTCAATGTGCAGGCGAGGTAAAAAACAAAACAAAAAAAAACAAATACGAAACAACTGCTACCCATGCAAAATCGTGTTCTTCTCTATGATTCGCTAAGCATTTGTGATAGGGTCCATTTAATAAAACATGTTTGATTTTGCTTAGCTGCTTATTATGTCTTACATCATTGTAATCTAGGACAGGCTACATTATGTGGTTAAATAAAACATTATGTTAACTCAACTTTCAGTAACATTATATTATGTTGCCTGGCTGGTAGTATATATTAATATATAACCATCGTATTCCAGTTTATGCCTCTGGTTTAACCATTATAGAATTGATTAAACTATACCATCAAAGAAAATATTGTAGTACTCCTGTTGTATCACTTAGCACTGAACCTTTTTTGGTACATATACACTGATCAGCCATAACATTTTGACCACTGACAGGTGAAGTGAATAACACGGATAACTCGTTATCATGGTACCTGTCAGTGGATGGGATAGATTAGGCAGCAAGTGAACACTTTGTCCTGAAAGTTGATGTGTAAGAATCAGAAAAATTGGGCAAACGTAAGGATCTGAGGGACTTTGACAAGGGATAAATCGTGATGGCTAGACATCTACAGGGTCAGAGCATCTCCAAAACTGCAGCTCTGTGGGTTGTTCCCAGTCTGCAGTGGTCACTACCTTTCAAAAGTGGTCCAAGGAAGGAAAAGCTGTGAACTGACAACAGGGTTATGGGTGGCCAAGGCACATTGATGCACGTGGGGAGAAAAGGCTGACCCATGTGGACTGTAGCTCAAATTGCTGGTTCTGATAGAAAGGAGTAAGAACACACAGTGCATTGCAGTTTGTTGCGTATGGGTCTGAGTAGCCACAGACCAGTCAAGGTGCCCATGGTGACACCTGTCTACTGCTGAAAGCACCTAAATTGTGCACGTGAGCATCAGAAATTTACCACGGAGCAAGGGAAGAAGGTGGCCTGGTCCGATGAATCACATTTTCTTTTACATCACGTGAATGGCCGGGTGCATGTGCGTTTCATACCTGGAGAACACAGTGGAGTCTGATGCTGGTAAACCTTGGGTCCTGCCATTCATGTGGATGTTACTTTGACACGTAGCACCTAGCTAATCATTGTTGCAGACCATGTAAACAGTATTCCCTGGTGGCATTGACCTTTTTGAGAAGGATAATGTGCCCTGCCACGAAGCAAAAAGGGTTCAGGAATTATTTGAGGCACACAACAACGAGTTCAAGGTGTGGACTTGGTCTCCATATTCCCCAGATCTAAATCCAATTGAGCATGTGCAATGTGCTAGACAAGCAAGTTTGATGCCTGGAGGACCCACCTCACAACTTACAGGACTTATTGGATCTGCTGCTAATTTCTTGGTGCTAGATACCGCCGCACACCTTCAGCGGTCTAGTGGAGTCCATGTCTCGACGGGTCAGGGCTGTTTTGGTGGCAAAAGAGGAACTTACACAATATTAGGTGGCCATAATGTTATTGCTAATCGGTGTGCATATATTAGGTAGAACATAGTGGTTTGATGTCTAGATATGGAATAACATTTTATTATCAGTTTGGTTTTATTTTGAAAGGAATTTATGTATGATAATAGTTTAGAAAATTGAATGGATAATTGATTTAGTCAAGTGATTCTAATATAGTCCTTTCATCTTATGAAAAAACCCAAGTGTTTTTTGTTCTGCTTTCTGAAGTACATTAAGTTTATAAAATCATAACAAGTATTCAAGTTTATGCTGGACATCACTCCCTTTTTGTGGGGTTAAACTGGAGCTAAAAAAAAAACCCTAATTAGATTAAAAAAAAATTACAAGTTTGAAACCAGTTATGAAAATGTTAAACCCTTAAGAGTCAGGTTGCGCACAGCTGGTTTCAGATTGCTAATAAGAGGAAGAAATATTTTCACTTCATTTGACATTCAAGCTGGTAACATAGCAGACACATTTTGTATTGATGGAAAGTTTAGTATGGGGAATCATGCCCTCTCAATTCAGTTATTAATCCTTATTAACAGCTCACATAAGTTTTATGACACTAGTAAACGCCCAGACAGATTTTCAGTAGCCTCTAATCTCTGCTAATCATTCCATTATATTCAATAATTTGCTGTTAGCTGTGATTCAATTGCCCACAGAAAACTGTCTGACTAGCTTGCATGCAGCCTGGAACACAGAATCAAGGAATTATGGGTATGCATAAGGAGCTATGTCTCCTTGTGTCACTCTCAACCAATGGATATCAGTAACTCTTTGCAAATGCTATGACTAAACGAAATACCCATTGCCATTGTCTATGCATCTTATACATAACATTAAATATTTATCACTTGTTTCCATAGGATGTTCAGTTATCATAGGTAACGACACAAAATGGGTTTGATTCAATGGCCCCCATTATTTACTGCACCCAGGATTTTTAAACTGCCAAATGCATTTCTATCTTGAGTAGCGTGTGATTCAGCTGCAATTGAGACCATAATTATTCAGTGCATTAAAGCACTGGTATTGCGGTAGGGGAACAATGGTGTTTATAATAAAATGCCATATTCCCTATTTCCCCGTTAAAATTATGCTAGGAGACTGTGCATGTCATAGCCACCCACATCCCCTAACATCCCCTTGCATCCCATGGCCCCTGTAATAAATACAGTCTTTCTGGGGGCTGCAGGCCAGCATATGTCTGTGGTCTCCATATAAAGTAAATAATGCCCCCCTGGGACCACAAGCCAATGCAATGCTTCCCCCTATCATCACCTTGCCCAGGTAGGGGAGGGACAGTCAGAAATTACCATTTGAGTGCCATGAGGGTGGGCTGTGAAAAGCACTGCCCACACACCTAGCACGCAAAGGGTGCCCTATAGGGAAAAATATACCTGCATCCAAGTTCCAGCGGCTATTCGTGACTCCCTCATCTTCCGGCCGTTTGAAAGGGGCCATCCATAAAACAAATAATACCGGAGGCCGGGTATTACAAAACACAATAGGAGACTACTGTGTATTGAAATACCAGCCCTCATTGGCCCATGGTCAGGTGGGCCCATTTTTTACTTATTTTGGGACAACAGGCATAGTGTCATTCCATGGTTCCAGGAGGCCATTATTTATTTTATATGAGGGCAGTAGGATACTCCATCCTGCAGGTCCTGGAGGCACTGTATTTAATTATATTGGGGCCAAGGGCATAGTGGTAGCCCCATGGGGTCAATAATTAATTTTGATGGAGCATCACACCATGACACGGGAGAACTGATCTGCACTGAGCCAATATCGGGGGGGGGGGGGGGGGGTGATGAACAATTAATTTCATTCAAAGTTGTTATGGAGGGTTTAATCAATTGTGTATTTAGGCCTAGGCCCGCTAACACATCCTGGCACATCCTCCTTACAAAATGGATGTGTGCAGGATGAGGGAGTTAGTCCGTTAGCCAGACTGCATGCTTTACCTCCTTCTACTCAGTGCTCATATTCTGCAGTAGGCACCGGTGCACCTATTTCAGGGAAACAAAGAGGCATAAATAAGCTGTAAGGCACAGATGGCACAGATATGCTATTTGGGTGCAAAGAATGCACAAAAAAGCTGTTTGGGCGCAAAGATGACACCGAAATTGTGTTTTGCCACAAAGATGGCACATGCAAAGAATCAATATCTGGGCTACCGCTCTGGATGGACAATATATAAATAAAAGACTTCTAACCCGTGGGTGCTGGTTCCTATTCTGTTATATGCTCAGCAAGCACAGAAATGTAGCTCCAAGAGCAACGAAACCAGATGTGGCACTCAAGCTTTTACAATAATTTCTTTACTGCAATCCAATTGTAGTGCAGGTAAATGAAGAATACATAACAACAAAACAAAATCACATGGATGGTAAATCATGGCTAAGCAAATGCTTTACTCGTTTTCTCACACCAGTGGTTGCACTTACAGAAATACAAATGAAATATAAATGAAACCACATATCATTTTACAATGAGTGTTAGAAAACATATGTAGAATGACATCTGCTTAAAGAAAATGACCGCTCCCTGTATCAAAATTTTGATCAGTTCCCCAGTGTATCAGAATATAGTAACTGTGTGTATTGAAAGGAAGGTGCCTGAAGGACTAATTGTTTAAAAGGTAATTAAAGTATTAAGCCTCACTTATTGTTTGAGTATAATTACTCTGTAATTGCACAGGGCTTTAGGGGGAGCACTATGACTCTTCTGATTGCTTTTTTTTTATAAGCTATTGGTTTTGGTAATCTGATTATACTGTGCCTTAGCAAAAAGTATCTACTCAATATTTAATTTAACTTGGCAAAGTGATATATTTTATTTTTAATAATATTATATTGTTTTCTTTTGCTAATTAATATAGGTTACAACCTAGTCTGGGCACATAGTTAAAGGGACTGTATTTCCTAATCGATGTTTTTACTTTGCATGTAGAAGACAAAAAAATGATTGGAAATTATTTATACATGGTGTTAGCAAAATTACATGCAAATGCCTAAATGAGGAGAAAAGTGTGTTTTAAATGTCTGTGGGGTCTTCTTATGGCATCACCTGTGGCCTAATATGCAAGTAAAATGCTTTGCAATGGGACAAGTGTAATTTGCATATTAGGCCACAGGTGATGTCATAAGCAGGAGACACCACAGACACTGTGCATTGTAGTGGGGCTCACCTGTGTATGGATGTATATATAAATAGTTCCTCCTGTTGAAGGCAATTTGCAGAAACATTGGGGTGCTGTGCTTTATATTCCCTGGTCTCAATCCGTATACAGGGCCGGCCTTAAGTGTTCCGGCGCCCTGTGCGGGATTCCCCCGTGGCGCCCCCCCCCCCCATGTATGTATCTCTCTCCCTTCCGATGTTTGTCCCTTTCCTCTTCATTGCCCTGTCTGTCTCTCTCTAACTCCCCCATACCTGTTCTCTCTCTCCCTCTGTTCTGTCTCTGTCTCCTCCTCTTCCTCTGTTCTGTCTCTCTCTCTCCCCCCCCGTTCTGTCTCTCTCCCCCCTGTTCTGTCTCTTTCTCTCTCCCATTCCCCCTGTTCTGTCTTTCTCTCCATCCCTCCCCCTGTCTGTCTCTCTCTCCCTCCCCCTGTTCTGTCTCTCTCTCCCCCCTGTTCTGTCTGTCTCTCTCTCTCTCTCCCCCTTCCCCCTGTTCTGTCTCTCTCTCCCTCCCTCTGTTTTTTCTCTCTCCACCCTGTTCTATATCTCTCTCTCCCCCTTCCAGCTGTTCTGTCTCTCTCTCCCTCCCTCTGTTTTTTCTCTCTCCTCCCTGTTCTATATCGCTCTCTCCCCCTTCCAGCTGTTCTGTCTCTCTCTCTCCCATTCCCCCTGTTCTGTCTTTCTCTCCATCCCTCCCACTGTCTGTCTCTCTCCCCCCCTGTTCTGTCTCCCCCCCCCCCCTGTTGTCTGTCTCTCTCTCTCCCCCTTCCCCCTGTTCTGTCTCTCCCCCCTCCCCTTGTTCTGTCTCTCCCCCCTGCCTCTCTCTCCCACCCCTCCCCTCCCTTTGCCTTCAAAAGTGGATACAGGGAGGGGGCGGGGCTAACCGGCTCAGCGTTGTAGCTCCGCCCCCACTCTGTGAAGCAGAGCAGCGTCTGCTTCACTGGGAGCCCAGGGCAGCAAGAGAAGGTGCTGCTCGGCTCCCCATGCTTAATGCAAGCATGGGGAGCCGAGCAGCACTTTCTCATGCTGCCAGTGGCTCCCCGTGAAGCAGATGCTGCTCTGCTTCGCAGCGTGGGGGCGGAGCTACAACGCTGAGCCAGTTAGCTCCGCCCCCTCCCTGGATCCAGCAGAGCATGCCGAGCAGAGGGCTGGTGAGGGGGGATCTTTTGATCTCCCCCATCCAGTGCCTCTACCGGCTTTTTTTTTTTACTTTCGGCGGGAGGGCGCCCCCTGGGGTGTTGCGCCCTGTGCGCTCGCACAGGTCGCACACCCCTAAGGCCGGCCCTGTCCGTATACATCATTTTAGCCTTTGCTACTACATTCCATTGTATGTGTGGATTCATAATGTATATTAGTAGTCTATATTATGGTCATCAGCTCGGTATTTTTTACTTTTTCCTCTATTCTATTTTATATATGTGATTAATAAAATTTATATTTTATATATTACTAGTTTACATTGGGTGTGGTGTGTTTATTGCTGTTAATCTGGTAGTTTGGGACTACCCTGGGGCTTGCACGCAGATAAATCTTTTTAGATGTGGTTTTTTTCTGCCTATTTCCAGCTTTCCTGCCTTATTGTGTTCTTAGTGGATTAAATCATAACTGAATACCCTTTATATGTTGGGCAGTTATAAATGAAATGTGCTTCTAGGTTTACTATTTGTTTACTATTTTTGTTTTCAGTTTATTTTTAGCACTTTAGTATATCCAAAGAAAGTGTCTGTACAAGGGCACAGACTCCTTGGCAAGGTCTGCGGAGGTCCCTAGAGCATCATTAAACTGTCCATCACAAAGTACAGGAGATGTCCACAAGGAACAATGTTGGTGCTTACCCTTGGGTATATCATAAATTCTATATAGTAATAGTTATGTTTACACTCAATTTTACGTGTTGCAGAAATAGCATGCCCTTCTTACTGTCAATGATATTGTATATGTGTAGTGTTTAAGTCAATAACTTTTTTACACTGGCAAATAATAAACAGGAACTTAAAAGAATTACCCAGTTTCTATCGTTATTTTTATATTGTGTTTAGAAATAAATTTACCATGAGGTGAACACATTATCTGATATGCCGATGCTGAATAAGATTGAAAAATAATACATGTTACAGTCCTCTGGCTAAAGCATTATCTCCATCTAGCACATGGAATTGATAAACACAAATGTCTTTTCGCTACACTACCAGCCATATCTATTTAGGTGGATCTGACATCAATTCTGATTTGTCCCCACTCTCTTCTTCTTGAAAAGTCATGGCATTCTCTGTCTGTCATCACTGATAAGTGAAAAGACAGAAGGGAATCCAATTTTGTTTGTGATTGCAAAGCTGTCAACAGATTCGACTTGTTTACAGGTTTATGGACACTTTTTGGCTTCTTAGTTATTTTTAGATGCATTTACCAAGTAACCTCTTTAAATGCATTTTCTCTACAAGATTGCTTTGTGATAAATTAATGTGATATCAAAATATAACAATTTAGACACGAGTAACCAAAAGGGAAAGGTGTCTTTAAGAAAGCGGTATGCATATTGGAAAATGTCCCCTGTAATTTTACATGCCTGATACAAACCATGTATGTATATTAACCCCTTAAGAACAAGAGTGTTCTAGGGTCTTTCTAATTAAGTGTACTCATACACTATATATATATTTTTTTTTTAAATGTATATTTTTTATGCCATATTTATATTTGAAAAGCTCATTGTATTTTTTATTATTATTATTTTTTTTATTGGCCATGCCAAGGGGTTAGCTGACCTATGGAGCCAAACTGAGTCAAAGCAGAATTGTAGCCAAGTTACTGAATGTAATAAAAACTATAAAATATTAGCAGAATGAGTTAACACTACCTTGATAGTATGAAAACTGTGCAGGGAAAGGCAAAATGGACAATGTTAACTCACTAATAGTAAATATGAAGAGTGTGTGAAAAAGTCTCAAAAGTATGATATTTGGTGAGACAGTTTTGTGATATTAAGTTAATAAGAATTTTACTTTGGAAGTACAAATAACAGTGGACATTTTTGAAAGTTTTTCTTCTTCACATTCATAAAAATACATATTAATAAAAAAAAAACTACCAAAACATTCTTTTGACAACTCTGTGGACGGGTTCTCCTTTGTTCTGTTAACATCCCTTGGCCCTCCAGCATTCTGAGTCATTATTAATCTCTGACTACAGCATTGTGTTGCAAGCTAATGATACTGATCACAAAAATAAAATCATCTCAGGATGCATGGGAATTGCTAAAAGATTGTCAGTTATCCTGGGTGTGACTACAATGTTTCCTTCAGCAATTTACTTGCTTACATTTGCCATTTTAAATGAATCAATGCTTTGTAACTGTGAACACATACCATGTGTTTCCTATGCAAATGCAGGCTTTAAAAATACCACACAGTACAATGGTATTGTACAGTCTAAGTCTATATATTTCTTAAACACAATTACAGATATTTGATACTAAGTGATACGAGTTAAGACATTCTATTTTGCTAACAACAGAGATATTATTCTATGGAACTTCCCTTTTTAATCTAATAAATATAACCCATGGAATAACATTGGGATTTCTTTTTTACTGGACTGCCTATTCAAGTGTACAATCAGTAGATATTTGTTTTGTAGTTTGAAACCTATAATAATAAAAACTTTCAAAAAATAATTAAAAAGCAATCACATTAATGTTAACATGTTATCTGGGAGGAACCTGTAAGGAAGTGCTGATTAACCTCTGGTACTCTACCAGGCTGAGCATAATAGGAAATGTAGATCTCAACAGCTGGAGGGCGCAGGTTAGTCATAATTTCTGTAGGGTCCGGATAGATGAAATGTTTAAAACAATTAGGAAACTTGCATTATCAGGTTTGCTTTAGTACTTGACAGTACTTTGTTTTTCATGGAAAAAAAAAGAAATAAATAATAGTCTGAATAAAAAAAGGATCTTAACTCGGGAGTTATGTTATTAAGTTTAGTATAGTGGTGTCTGTGGTCCTCCAGCTGTTTCTGGACTTCAGCTAGCATGATTCTCTGCCATCCCTAAAGGATGTTAGGGAATTTGGGGAATTTGTAGTTCACTAGAAACTGGATGGCCAAAGTTGGAAGTCTAACAGCCATAAGCCAATGTTTTGCACCATTAGGCTGCAGGTATGTTGCTAAACTTCAATCTTCCACATTAATAAAATTGGATATGATGAACGTTACATTGATCAGAAGCAATAAGTGTGCAAGCTGGATAGCCCGTCGCATTAACCGTTGTTTTCTAACATAAATGAACGTTAGAGCTTAAGTAAACAATGTTTTAATTAGCTACCTTCAATATTTATTTAGAAAGTGATTTACCAGGAAGAATACGTTGAGTTTTCCTGGGGACCAAGTCCAGAACGGTATTGCACAATGGTTCACATTTAACAGTAGATTAAAAACACATAGATACATTTACATAAGTTGGGGAGAGAATATACAGATGAAATATTGATTGATGCGAAAAAAAAGAGAAAACAATAACAAACATGTATGTTATATAAAGGAATAAGATGTAGATTTAAAATATTTAATATTAGATGGGCCATCTATGAATTAATTCTGTAAAATGTATTCAGAAAAGGATTTAGTATTTATAGCTAAAGTTTCAAATTCATTATTTCAAGCTAAAAACCGTAGAAATTATATTGATTCATGAAACATTTCTGTTTGTGTCACTCCAAAGATCAGTCAGCTAGTAAAATAGACTTTATTCTGAAGGCAGGACTTTGACAGCTGGCTTTATTTTTAATGTTAAACAAGATAAAGAGCATCTGAATAAAGAGCTCTCTTTTGTTATTTTCCCTATCTTCATCATTATTTGACAGTAGATCTGATTTGTGTTTTAAATTCAGGAAAGGCTCATGAGACCAAATTTATGAGCATCATTTAGGGACCTTTTAGAATAAATCATTATTATGAATAAACAAACGATGATGAAAGTAATGTATTTGCTTTAATCTAAAAAAGATACTTTTTTTTACTGTATTATGATTCCGATTAAGGCAAAACAAACTATTATTAGCAATAGTGTAACCTAAACTGGTTGGAACTACAGTTCCTTTTCTAGGCCTGAACAGTGGATTTACCAATTGCTAGTTACAAATGATCTGGTAGGTTGAACAGATTTCCCTTTTCAATAAGGATGCTTGGAATTGAAATATTCTCTGGTAGCTTTGATTTTAATATAAGCCTATGATTAAGTGCTTTTGAAAGCACGAAACGCGTAAGGCATCTCTTTTTTCACTGTGTCCTGTCCAGTTTCTTTTTTGTACCTGCCTTTTACATGATTTATTAAAATGGCTTAATTTTGGCATCCCCTGTCTACTGTGAGCTCCCTCCGCAAACCGTTTGCTGCTTCTAAACTTTGATTGATTATACAGGCAGGATAGCCTGGCCTCGAGGGAGGCTCCACTTTGTCTACTTAGGGCTAAAATAGGAAGAATCATTTTTACCTGGCTTTTGACGAGGAGGTCCTTCAGTTTATTTGTTTTGTTGATTTTAATCTATCCCTATAATATGCATTTTTAAAAAGTAAATATTTTTGTACGGTATATATATGGCTGATCGGTGTGTATTCCCTGGTGGTATTGGCCAATTTCAGTAGGATAATGTGCCCTGCCACAAAGCAAAAATAGTTCAAGAATGGTTTCAGGAACACTACAATGAGTTCAAGGTGTTGACTTGGACTCCAAATTCCTCAGATCTCAATCCAATAGAGCCTCTGTGGGCTCTGCTGGACAAACAAGTCCGATCCATGGGCCCCACCTCGCAACTTACAGAATTAATAAGATCTGCTGCTTACCGCTTGGTGCCAAATTCCACAGCACACCTTCAGAGGTCTAGTGGATTTCATGCTTCGACGGGTCAGTGATGTTTTGGCAGCAAAGTATATATATATATATAGATATATATATATACAATCACTGTTTGTACATTAATTACTGCAAAAAACAGTGCTTCAATGCCGTTTTTTTAACGAGACCCGCTAAACCTCTATAGAAAGCATGGACGTTTTTAGCGGGTACAGTAATTTGGTAATAATGATACTACTGCACCCAATTGTGTTAGCATCGGGCCCATTAATTTACCATTAACACCATTTTTTTAAGTTAGCATGGGCCATTGAATCTACCCCACTATGTTCAATTCATTTTAGCAGGATCTCAGTTTAAAAAGGACCTGAAAATCTTCCTATCTTCAAGTTCTAGTCCTGTACTGAATTTGCCTTTACTAGTAATAACACCAAAATTTCCCCATGTGACTGTCTGTTTTCTTTGACTCAGTTCTCGGCTTTCTTTATCACATCCAATCTGTCACCAAATCATAGCATCTGCACCTAAAAGCACTGCTTTACACTTGCCCATTTCTCACTAAATCTTCTGCAACCTGTTATTTCCCACTAGACTACTATAACCTTCTCCTTCTCATCCTTCTTCTGGCTCAATGCTCTGCCCTGTGATCTATTCAAAGTGATGTTGCAGGTACTTGCAGTACCTTCTCTCCTTCTCTGGTTTGTAAAGCTCCCCACAGACTTCCTGTTCCTGCTAAGATCGCATTCAAAATTCTGACTCGGTCCCAAGAATATACCCTCCTCAAAAGATAATCTCCTGTGTGACCACTACTGACATCTGCAAGACATCACCTGATCTTCCCTGTATCTGGAATACACTTCGGCGGCACATCCATGTGTTTGGTGTTGGGTAAATTTTAAGTTTCTTTGAAGAGGTATGTTTTGAACAACTTCTTAGATCCAGAGTAAAGATAGGTTGTTCAAACCTCACCTCTTCATAAACTCTTTACTCTTGAGCTTCAAAAAGTTTCTCAAAACTTACCTATTCACAGAAACTTACAACACACTCAACAATTTACCAAATTATGGAGCTGCTGGAGTACCCAGTCTATAAGTGAACGGGTAATGCATAGCGCTTTACATTTTATAAATCTTAAGTGGAGCCCGTACATCATGTCAGAGTTTATCTGAATGGTGGTGGGTGAGTTCAGAAAGCAAGACATGTACGGTATATGTCTTGCTTTCTGAACTCACCCAACACCATTCAGATAAACTCTGACCAGACGTATCATGCTGTCATAATCCCATAATTGACTTTCTGCCGCCTCACTTTTTATCTGCCTGTTGTCCCCCACTAGATTGTAAGGTTGTGAGCAGGTTTCTTAGTACTACTTGTACTGCTCCATCTATTCTCATCCAAATATGTCCTATGATTCATATTCTGCACCAAGTGCAGAAAATAACTAAATCATATGATAAAATCTCCCAGTGCAAAATAGTTAGAAAATATGTTACTACTGTCATTTTTTTAGATAACATAAATTTTTCTGGCCATTATAACTTGTGACAGTAGCAAAGAGCTAAACAAGAGTGTAATAATTTTATAGCATGGAGCGGATTCCAAGTGCATAATTTTTCCAACTGAAAATCAGAGCACCGAATCACAACCAATTTTCGATTACTTTGGCGATCCAAATGGCCTTTTAGATTGGACCATCCAGGCATCATTGAAATGTCCTTGAATTTGTCTGAAATCAGAAAAATGTTACCCAATGGGGGCTGTACAAGCTTTTTCCACACCTTACTTTTAAGTACAGTGGTCACAGGGGGAATCCAGGCCACCTATAATGGCTGATCTAGTTGCAGTAGTGAATCCTTCAACCACTGCACTTACAAGTGATATGTGGACAAAGCTGGTATGGTGGAAAGCGGGGGTGTATTGCAATGGTGGAGACATGTGGTGATGTGATGCATGGTCAGAGGAAAATGTGGCAATTTGCCTATGGTGGCCCAGTGGTTTCTACCCTTTGCTTAAATTACTCTAATATGTAAAGGTACTCTTTTAGTTGCACAGTTAAGAATGGTGCATTGCAAATCTGTCATCACACTGTGAACATGAAATGGTATGGTGTTATACGTGACATGATGTTGGAAGGGTGTAGATAACCCAACAGCCTCTTGATGGTGAACATAAACGCTGCAGAGTTAATTCTGTCACAGCTCCAATTACATTTTTCCTGCAAATCAGTTTGCAATAAAATTGATGGTGCTTTTTTAATACTACATTAAATGTCAGTTAAATAAACTTGGAAAACACTGCCACTAGAGGTCAGCAATCTGTGTCTATGGGGTTATGATTTAATATGATGAGTACTGTCCATGGTACTGAAAAGGATATCCTGAAATATGTAACATGCAAAAATGATGTCTATCATGGATGTCTAAATTATATAAAAATACTGGAATAGTTTGTATCAAAAGTGTTAAATGTTTTCCTTATTGCTATTTTAGATTTAAATTGGTAACATCTTATGATTTGGCCCAAACAGTCTTCATGACCACTGTTTAAGTGCCATAAAGCATTCATTTATTTAATATGGCTTTACAGATGGATGTAAATAATTGTAATCACTTTAAAAAAAAAAAAACATGTCATTTGGCAGACATATTTAGTGATGTTAGGCTGGAATAACTTATTTTTGAAGTAATTAAGCAAAATGATAAAAATCAGAAATTTCTCATATGGTGGGCTATATTCTGATGCATATCTCATATACATATATACAGGGTGTCACAATCAGGGGGTACTGCAATTCTTACTCACACAGACTGGTGTCTGGACGAATACATATTTCATAGAAAAAATAAAGAATATTTAATAAAGTAACAGAAATACAGCCAATTTGAAGATGGACTAAGCACCCTCGTATAACCTTTAATCACGAAGAGTCTCAGCTATTGTCTGTATACAACACAATTGAAATGCCCTCACATAAATCATAGTTGCACAGCTCCATCTGATATCTTCTGGATTGTGCACAATGGGAGTTGTGTTAAAAGGGCAGTATTAATCAGAGAAAAATGACCTCCTATATCACTTTTCAGGGTTTAGTCCTTATTTGATACTCTCATGACGTTGTGACTATTTTATGGTACATTTATTGTATATTGACCAAAAAAATGCATTACAAGGTAGTTCATATGGATTTTTGTTATATTTACACTATAATTATAAATATATTGCAAACAATATTCTTGTAAAAGCACTGGTGATCAAAGAATAAATATATACTGTCAGACAAAAGAATGATGTACATTGAATGTCTAATGAACAAATCAAACCACACCACAAAGGACTGCAAGTATGGCTTTAAATCACATCAAATGACAACATATGGACACCTTGAGATCCACTGACTCACTGACCTGTCAAAACAAACCATAAAGGATCCTCTCCACTACAGTACAAAACACAAGGCAGGAGGAAAAGGAATTGCTTTTGAGTTATCTTTGGCATAGTGATTCTAGGCAACAATCGCAAATATTTTAATTCACAAGTAAATACAACTAAATGTTTTTGTTAAAAATTACTAAATTTCATGTCTCAAAAATAAGTCATAAATGATCTGCTGTGTTTCGTTCAAGAGGTTGGAATAAAAGAATAGCTAATTTAATTTCGCAAAAATACATTGTTCTTTTTAAAATCTCTTTCTGCTTAATAAAATTTCTGATATCAAAGTAGTGGTAGTGGTCACTAAATAAATAAAATTATAGGCCCCACGTCGCCATGGGCAAGCACAATGTCGTGGTCACAATCAGTGCTGTATTTACCGCGAGGCATCCTAGGCGGATGCCTAGGGCAGCAAATATTGGGGGACCCTGCACTGAAAAAAAAAAATTAAGATTTTTTTTTTTTTTAAATCTTCCCCTTTAAAAAAAAAAAAAAAAACGCGCTTGCAGGCAGAGAGGGAGGTGAGAAGGGATCGGAAGATCCCCCCTCACCTTCCCTCTGCCGGCAGGCTGCATGGGGAGCCGAACAGGCAGCACAGATGAACATCCGTACTGCCTGTTCGGCTCCCCGCGCAGTGTGACACGGAAGTGCCGACAGTCACGTGACCGGCGTGCTGACGTCATACGTGCGCCGGGTCACGTGACCTGTCAGCACAACCACCTGGGAGCCGAACAGGCAGCATGGAGGAGACCATGCTGCCTGCCACTAGCCACCAGGGAAAAAGGTAGGTGCTGGGGAGATGGGGGGATTTGGGCAAATTGTCTGGGGCTTATTAAATGGCAAATAACACTGGCATATTATTGGGCAAATTGGCTGGGGCATATTATGGCAAATAACACTGGCATATTATTGGGCAAATTGGCTGGGGCTTATTAAATGGCAAATAACACTGGCATATTATTGGGCAAATTGGCTGGGGCATATTAAATGGCAAATAACACTGGCATATTATTAGGAAAATTGGCTTGGGCATATTAAATGACAAATAACACTGGCATATTATTGGGCAAATTGGCTGGGGCATATTAAATGGCAAATAACACTGGCATATTATTGGGCAAATTGGCTGGGGCATATCAAATGGCAAATAACACTGGCATATTATTGGGCAAATTGGCTGGGGCATATCAAATGGCAAATAACACTGGCATATTATTGGGCAAATTGGCTATGGGATATTAAATGGCAAATAACACTGGCATATTACTGGGCAAATTGGCTGGGGCATATTAAATGGCAAATAACACTGGCATATTATTGGGCAAATTAGCAGGGGGATATTAAATGGCAAATAACACTGGCATATTATTGGGCAAATTAGCAGGGGCATATTAAATGGCAAATAACACTGCCATATTATTGGGCAAATTAGCAGGGGCATATTAAATGACAAATAACACTGGCATATTATTGAGAACATTGGCTGGGGCTTATTGAAGGCAAATCACACTGGCATATTGGGCAAATTGGCAGGGGCATATTAAATGGCAAATAATACTGGCTTAATATTGGGCAAATTGGCTGGGGCATATTAAATGGCAGAATAACACTGGCATATTATTGGGGAAATTGGCTGTGACTTATTAATGGCAAATAATACTGGCATATTATTGGGCAAATTGGCTGGGGCATATTAATGGAAAATGATACTGGCATATTATTGGGCAAATTAGCTGGGGAATATTAATGGCAAATAATATTGGCAATGTGTATGTAATGTGGTGATGGAGGCATGTAAATGGAGTGATGGGGCATGTCCTTGGTGTGCAACGTGGGTTATGGGTCATGTCGTGGGTGTGCATCGTGGGTAGGGGGGGTGCCCAAAATTACACCACTGGTCCCAATATAAATAAATTTTGGCCGCAAGCTTGTAAATGTCTGCTATCCTCAATATAAGCATGCAGGCGCTAATATACCTAAACTAATTACCCCCTGGGCTTGTGGTTGGTGAAATGCCCTAAACCATATTAAAATAAAATTACATAAGCCCTGGGCTTGGGGCCCAGATTGAATAAAACATATTTGCCACCATTCCCCCCTCACTTTAACACATGCTATTTTTGCAGTCCCAAGTGAGATAGCATGTGATAGTATGAATGCAGCTGGTGCAGTATTTTGTGGGGTCCATAGAATGTACCCCAGTATCTTTATTTTGACCTAAATATCTGTATTTTTGCTATTATAAAACTGGTCATTTGAAACAGCAAAGACATAATGCTTAAGGAGTATTCTCAATTTAATGTGATTCTAAAGGTTTATTTACTTATGATTTGTAAATCCAAATCAATATGCATTGTTTAATCTAATTGTTTTTCAGTTGTTCATCTTATCATTGGAATCCCATAAGAACAAAATCATTTTATTTTGTGACCATTTTCTTTGGCTGGTTTGTAACCCATTTGTTTTCTCACCAATACAACAGAGTTCATGATTTACTTGCAATGTTACAGATTCTGACTGTGGAAATTATTTTTGTGATTTCTCTGCTGCTGTAGATTGCCCTCCAATGTCTATATTTTATAACAGTTCTTATCAGAAAACTCCTTGGAAGAGCAATTTATGTCCAAAAGTGGCATCTCTGTTGCAGCAATGATTGTGGGCACACCCAAGTGTATATCATCATAATGTCTTGAAGTGGATTTAGGATTGGCTATATATAGCAGTGTAACTGCTCTGAAAAAGTATATTGCGGATTTCTCTTCTCCTTCAGACTAATACAAGTGTTTCAACCAGTATGCTTGCTGCACAAATCTCTTAATATATATAAAAATGTGAACGTTTATTGAGGGAGGGTGACTTTACTGAAAACTACTTAATGCAAATATTAAATGGTCAGTCAAAATTAGTGGCCAGGCAACAGTGGTTCTTTAAGTACTTTTTCCATAACTACAATTGCTTTCTACTAAACTTCTCAGAGAAAAATACAAACTTCTTTTGAAATAAAAAGGGTATCTGATGACAGATGCAAGCAAAATATATCTAAGCACACACAAATACATATATATATATATATATATATATATATAGTCATTTATATATTATACATGTGAGATAAATATATCTAAGCACACACATACATATATATATATATATATATATAGTAATTTATATATTATACATATGAGATAAATATATCTAAGCACACACATATACATATATATATAGTAATTTAAATATTATACATGTGAGATAAATATATCTAAGCACACACATATACATATATATACATATATAGTAATTTATATATTATACATGTGAGATAAATAAATCTAAGCACATATAGAACATAGAATTACTCAGGGAGAGAATGAGGGTCCCCAGATTTGCAATTCAAACTGCTTACACGAATGGATATACTGCCACTTTTTGTCAGCATAAAATCCAACATCAGTATTGTGTTTATGTACTTACCAGGGTGTGATCTCAATTAGGGTCATGTAGTGTGCTTTTACTTATTGTGAGTATTTATATTTGTGTCTCAACACCAGTAGGTTATTTTGATAAAGGTCTTAGGTGGAGACTGAAACATAGAGGTTGATATAATACACCATGACATATACTTTAGGAAGAAATCATGTGAGTGCTCATCATTTAGAGTTATGCATTATCAGCTTATGGCACCAGGGTCGGTCACATTATAGAGTCTGTGAAATGCAGAAGATTTTGGTAGATTTGGGTATATACTGTATTTGCTCCAATATAAACAACCCCCCAAAAAAGTCTTAATGAGTGAAAAATAAAAGACCTAAATATAAAGTGACCCTCTAGGGAAAGACTTTGGTAATAAATATTGCTTCACGTGTAAAAAAAAAGTAATATTTAAAAAAAAAAAAACCTTTAAAAAAAAAATGTGTTGATTTTATGTACTTTATCGCCCCCACATCACTTGCCACAGCACCCACACAACTTACCACAGCACCCACATAGTGCCCCCAACAGAACTTGTCGTAGCACCCACATTGCACCAAGTGGACTTCCCACTACATCTACATTGTACCCAATGGACTTGCCACTGCACCCATATTGCATACCAGGACTTGCACCTGTAATTGATGCCAGAATTTCCCATTGGACCCATAATGTATCACAAAACTTGCTATTGCATCTATATTGCATCCGGGAACTTGTTCTGTGAATGTTTAACCCAATTTACTACTTTTACAGGAAGTTGAGTTATGTCGCCTTAACAATCAAGATAGACTGGGCCTCACAGTCTGCTACAGAACGGACGATGAGGAAGACACTGGGATCTATGTCAGTGAGGTAAATACTAAAATAATAGCACATATAGAAGGTTAGAATGTAATGTGTGGGTCTCTGTGGATTTAGTTTTTTTCTATTTGTGGTCACTAAAGATTTGAGTTTTTATTTATTTCCATTTCTTATTTTTAAAAGGAGAAAGGTAATAACCATCTCAAAGTGATCAAACCTTTGAAGCATCCAAATCATACAAAATAAAACATTTAAAACACCATAGTTTATTGTCTTGATACTTCCAAACACATACATTTGCAGGCCATTTTACTTGAGCACCAGCTGACAAATAACTTAGAGGTTTCATGTTATTTTTTATTCCTTGAGTCAAAAAATCATTATTTAATTTTCAATTGCCCAGAATTTTCTCTACAGGGCAGATTACTGATTTGCTTGAAAAGCCCAGGTTGCCTGTAATTACTTACTATTTTAGAGTAATATAAAAGACTGATTTATTATTGAGGTGACAGCCCATTATAGAGGGGGGGGGGGGGGAGAATATGTAACATTTTATATGAAATGTAACCTAAAACCAAATGCTACACTTGAGGTGATCTGCTTGAAAAATAGCTCCTGGCATGACAGGACTAAATAAATGTTTCAGGATAACCATCAGCAGAAAGGTGATAGATAGTGCTCACAGTATGGCCGCTGGATCATTATTCATTCCTGAAATATTGCAACATAGATAAGCCAGAGAGCCCTGAATGTTAGTTTAATGCAAGCTGACTGAATTTATTCATAAAAAAGGGCATTTATCAGATTTCAGAAAGGTTTATGACCCAAAATGTTTTGCTAAATGACAAACTTAACAAAAGTGCAACCAGGTAAGTCTAATAAAGAACAGCTTCTCTTTCATGTACATATTTAATTGGATAAATATTATTTGATACTTGTCATAGGAAAATTTAAAAAGATTTTTGTGAAGATTATCTACACTAAATATTATATTAATAAACTTTAACTCTGTGGCAGTGATATGTGCAACATATTTAATTGTGCCTCTTATATAATATATATTTTTAATTCGGTTTTTTTCACAAGTGTCCTTTGTAAATTGCCAAAATTTACTTTTAGTGAGAGATATAGTATCATCTAAAAACATAAATAACTCTTTAAATGCCAGTGATTAGTGCAACATTTTTCTTTTATCTGCATTTAGACAGAACATCCGTTATCATCACTTCACTATTTTGTTATCCCTTCCTTAATATTGTTATTTATATACATTTTGGTATTTCCCCCATTTTTAGGTTGATCCAAATAGTATTGCTGCAAGAGATGGTCGCATCCGAGAAGGAGACAGAATTTTGCAGGTATGCCTAGAATATGAGAGCATTATTTTAATGCTGCCTGTTTTAAATAAGCTATAGCTAAGCAATTGATTACAATGAATTACTATAATTCCTAGACTATGACACAAAGGGTTCTTATCTGCCAACACATTCTATGTTTCTATGTAGTAACTGCAAAAAACATGCTATAGACATAGTCAGTGCCTCCATTATTGTCAGCCCACTTATATAAGATCAATCCATCAACAGGGCCCATGCCAAGATATGAGCTGTTCCGTTACCACTGACTGTACCCAGTTCATTACCATACTTAGCATGCATACAATTCCCCTGTGGGTTGAGCCTACTGCCTCACTTTTAGACCAAAAAGCCTTATAATGATAACAGATATAGTTGGAGAAAAAACTATATTCGGGCAGGTGTTTGAGAAGGAAAGTAACAAGGGAAAGACTAAAATTGACATAGATGAGTTGTCTTAAATGTCATTGTTTCTTTTGAAAACATCGCTTGTGCCTGACATTATAGAAAATATAGCTATTTATATCAATGGGCTTATAGAGAAACAAATTCCTTAATGCTGCTGGCACTAAATGTATTGTTAGTTGTTATTTCTATGTCTTGTGATTAGTGTTGAGCGAACCCGAACCGCACTGTTCGGGTTCGTACCGAACATTACGTTTTTTGGACCCCGGACCCGAACACGGACATTCAACTCTATGTTCGTGTTGGAGTTCGGGGTTCGGCAGGGCCGGTGCCACCTGTAAGGCGACCTAGGCAGCCGCCTAGGGCGCAACTTAGCAGGGGGCGCCGGAAATGTGAAAAAAAAAATCCTCCCCCTTCCCTCTTACTTACCTCCTCGCTGCTGCTCTGTCTCCCGGTGCAGGTCCGTGGCTGTGAGGGAAGCGTTGTGCGCTCCCCTCCAGCCGATGCGGATCCAATAAAGTTTTTTTTAAATAAACTTTAATGAATGCGCATTGGCTGGACGGGAACGCACAACGCTTCCCTCACAGCCACGGACCTGCAGCACCAGGAGACAGAGCAGCAGCGAGGAGGAAAGTAAGGGGGAAGGGAGGAGGAAGAGGGTGGCTAAATTCTGGCACATTGAGAGGTTTAATAATCCTGGCATATTGGGTGGCTAAATCCTGGCATATTGAGAGGCATAATCCTGGCATATTGAGGGGCATAATCCTGGCATATTTAGGGGCATAATCCTGGCATATTGTGTGGGGAAAATCTTGGCATATTGAGTGGCATAATAATCCTGGCATATTGGGTGGCTAAGTCCTGGCACATTGAGAGGCATAATACTGGCATATTGAGGGGCATAATCCTGGCACAGCGATTATTCAAATTACAGTGATTATTTTAGTGGGTACTATACTACATATTTGTACCCTGCCCTGAGCCCTGTGCCACAGAGAGTGCAGTGCACTTGCAACTGCATGTGTGCCAGGCACATGACTTTAATCCTGTTCTGTTAGCTCAGTGGGCAACATCTAGGCATTTTTAAATACTGCAATTTGTTGGTGTTAAATATTACATTTGCGTCCTGCACTTCATATCTGAGAGTCAAATAGAACCGTCAAATACTGTGCTTACAGCGCACTTTGAAAAATTCTAATTGTTTTGGGTGCTAAATAGCACATTTGCATCTTGAGGTGCACTTCATATCTGAGAGTCAAATAGAACAATCCAATACTGTGCTTACAGCGCACTTTGAAAAATTCTAATTGTTTTGGGTGCTAAATAGTACATTTGCGTCTTGCGGTGCACTTTATATCTGAGAGTCAAATAGAACAGTCCAATACTGTGCTTACAGTGCACTTTGAAAAATTCTGTCTACCTCCTCCTCTTCCTCCTCCAGCGCCGCTTCCACCTACACCGTCACAGTCACCGCCTCCTCAAACTATGGGTCACTTAGTATAAACTGAAAGAAAATACCCTGCACTCCAACCCTCTCTCAAATAAATAATTCTGTTGATCCTCCTGGCAGCCATGCTTTAGATTTAGATGTATGTTCTTCCAAAGCTAAAATCAAAGATTCCATCTAGTGCTATTTTATGGCTCAGCTGTATTTGTAATTTGTATGTATTTTATGTTATTTAAGTTATTTCCCTATCCATATTTGTTTGCAGGGCACTTGTCCTACTCTTACCCACATTTGACTTCATTTTGCAGCCCTCTAGCCCTTTCCAGTACTTTTTTAGAGGCATTTTAGTGGCCAAAAGTTTGTGTCCCCATTGACTTCAATGGGGTTCGGGGTCAAGTTCGGGGTCAAGTTCGAGCATGGACCCGGACATTTTTCCGAAGTTCGGCCGAACCTGCCGAACCTGAACATCCAGGTGTCCGCTCAACTCTACTTGTGATACAACCGACAAAGGATGTCAAGACACAAGTGAATCCAGTGTGTATTTGAAGACATTGTGACATTTCACCTCTGTATTTCCACCAAAAACATGACTGGAAAAAAAAAATTACATTTTTATGCTGCTATCATCTTGGAGAATCAGTAATCTTTTGAGATCAATTGGATCTATGAGATAGCTGTCTGTTCTAAAACTGATCTTAAATAACACACATTAAGTTTTAGTACTTGGATATATTTATCCCAGTGCCTGTGTGGCACAGAATCTGAGCATTTAGTCTGCTGAGAACGGATAGCAGACTAGAGAAACAGGTATAGCTGTAGACAGTACTGTGATGGGGTGATAAGAGCCCTTGCAAAATCATTACTCATTCAGGCAGGAGCTAGGACTGAACGATCACACGTCGTATCCATTTACTGCTTCCTTAAAAATAAATCCAGACATGCACGTATATATCCATCTTTCTCTTTACCTTTGTCACTTCAGCTGTATGTGTATATACCGTATTGATCTGATTAAAGGTCGTAGTTTTTCCCCCTAATATCATTTCTTTTACCTATATTTTAGGATGGGAGAAAGGATATTCTCGGAGTGCTCAACTAAGTCTGCTTGCACTACCAGTACATGAACAGACTGAGCAGATTAAACAGATCACTCGGAGCTTCAGTGGTAGCTCAGTCCATCTTTGAATGCGGTCCCCTTGGGAATGAAAGTGCTGCTCCGAGTGCTTTGTTTAATCTGCTCAGTCTGTTCACACACTGGTTGCAGTGTAGTGCAGACAGAGCTGGGCATTCACTAAAAGCTGAGTTTTAAAAATCACCAATAGAGGGGATCTCTAGGACGATAAACCTGCAATAACCGAGACATACTATTGGCCCCAGCAGACCCCAGTCAGATGCAAGCAGGACTCTCCAGATCAGCTCTGCCTCATTTGAGAATAAACCTGAGTATGTCTCTAAAGATACATGTTGAGAGCCAGATTTTTAACATTTGCTTCTGGCAGTAAAATAAAAAAATATTCTTTATTTTTTTTTTTTTATAGTATATCTTTATTAGTTTTCTTTTTTTCCATAACATGTAAAACACGAAAGACATTGACAGACATACAAAAAACATCATATATACAACAAATTATTATGTCCCAGTGCAACGAGGGGTGGCCGCTCTGATCCCTTCTTAAAGTGCTTATTATATTTAGATTCACTTCTATAAAGAGTCTTATAAGTATCTTCCGGACTCTTTCGGCAAAATATCCCTCCCCGCCCCTCCTTGCACAGGTCAATAAAATGTACTGTAATCTTACAGACCGATCGAGAGACCTTTGCCCCACCCGGGGGGGAGCATTTCAAGGTTTCATAGACATATCCTTTTTGAGGAGTTCTTCCCATCTTTCCCCTTTTTATTTTCAATTTTTATTTTGATATTGGTTTGGGCCTGTTGTATTAAGATGGTATTAGATAGCCATATCTCTCTTCTATTTATCTACATCTGTTCTAACTGCTCTAATATATATGTATAGAGTTTGCATAGTCTTCTAGATGCTGATGGTTGTAGATTACTCAAACTCTTTTCCATCCTTGCCTGATAAGTTACTTGATTTATCAGTTGGATTTTTTTAAAGGGTTTGCTTGATCTCCACGCTCTAGCTATTAGAACCTTTGTGGCCACCCAACAATGAATGGCTATCTGCTGATTATCTTTAGATGATTCTTTTAGCTTTAAATGTAAGAGAGCAGATTCTGGCTTCCAGGTCGTATTACTATTGGTAAGTTTATTAATCAATTCGAAAGCCCAATCCCATAGGACAGCAACAGCCTTGCAACTCCACCAGACATGAAGGAAAGTGCCGTTTTCCACCCCACATCTCCAGCACTTAGATGATAAATGTGGGTACATTTTTGTCAGGGCAGATGGGACTCTGTACCACCTATACATTATTTTAAATTGATTTTCTGCTAGATTGAGACATCTTGTTGTTTTATTTGTCTGGGCAAAGGAGCCTGCCCCCTCCTCATCTGTAATTTTGATTGCTAGCTCCCTCTCCCATATCGACTTCACTTTTATAGGGTATGTATTTCTCATCATTACTAGAGAATTTGTCTTTGCTGTGATTTTAGGTATTTGTTTGTATGAGAATATTTTAGTTAGCTCTTGTTTTAGTGTATCCAAGTTATGACACACATTGTTCTTCATAAAATTTTTGATTCTCAGATACGAAAATATCTCTCTGGAGGGAAGGGAATATTTCTCTCTCAGTGTTTCAAAAGGCAATAATTTGCCTTGTTCACACAAATCTCCTATTGGACATTCATGAGCTTTATCCCAGTTCTTTAAGGTGATGTCTTTTATATTATATTGTATTGCTTTTAGTTTACATGAAGGAATCATTTTATTTTGTAGGTTCATAGTTTTTTTGATAGTGTCCCATTCCTTGATCACCTGGCCTAGAATCCTTGATTTGCCCATCAGACCTTTAGAGTGAATTTTGTTACTATTTAACCATAGGTAGTATTCAAGATCCTCTTTGTCTGCTGCCTCTTTTTCTATAAGGTACCATGGTTCTTTATGGAGTGAGAGATTCTGGAGGTTGTGAGCATGAACTATCATACTTGAATGGTAATTATTCTCAATAATAGGGTAGCTAAGACCTCCTTGTTTTACTTTTCTTGCCATATTAAATTTATTGATTCTTGGGGGTTTTCCTTTCCAAATAAATGTTTTAAAACTTTCTTGGACCATATCCATCCAGGATCGGTGTATCCCCCAAGGTATCATTTTAAAGAGGTAGCACCATTTTGGCATGATATAGTAATTGACTAAATTAATCCTACCCCACCACGATATTTCGGTATTCCTCCAATCTTGCAGCTTCTGGTTTGTTTCTCTCAATAATCTTATAAAGTTTACCTCCATCACTCTCTCTACCTCATCCGGAAATTGTAATCCTAGGTACTCACAGCCTTTTGAAGTCCACGTGAAATTAAATTTTCTTTTTAAATTATCGAGGGTGTATTTCTGTAAATTTTTAGTCATAACCTTTGTTTTATCTAAATTTAATTTATAATTTGATATTGAGGCATATCTATTTATTTCATCCATCAGATAAGGTAGAGAGTGAGACGGGGATGTGAGAGAAATCAATACGTCATCTGCGTATAAAGCTATTTTGTGGTCTGCATCTTTGGTTCTGAAACCGATAATTTCTTTGTTGTTCCTAATATTAATTGCCAATGGCTCAATTGAAAGAATATATATCAGCGGGGAGAGGGGGCAACCTTGTCTTGTTCCATTTGATAATGGAAACCAATTTGCACAGATATTAGGTCCCACTGTCCTAGCTGTTGGGCCCTTATAGAGTGCCATAATAGCATTATAGATCCACCCATCTATGCCGAATGCCTTCAGTACTCTCTCTAGGTAATCCCACCCGACCCTATCGAAAGCCTTTTCGGCATCTAACGCTAGGGTCGCAAGTGGGGTTCCCTGTAGCTCAGCCTGGTCCATTATATCTAATAGTCTTCTGGTATTGTTGGTTGATGATCTGCCTGGTATGAAACCAATTTGGTCCGGATGTATCACTGAGGCAAGCATTGGTTTTAATCTATTGGCTAGGATGGTTGCATATAATTTCATATCAGCATTTATAAGTGAAATAGGTCGGTAATTCATAAGTTCTGTAGGATCTTTGTTAGGTTTCAAAATAGGTAAAATGTTGGCTTTTAGTAACTCGCCTGGTATACCTTTGGCACAGGCCATTTCATTGAATGTTTGAGTCAATGGGCCTACAATATCGTCTTTAAAGGTCTTATAAAATAGATGAGTATAGCCGTCTGGTCCGGGAGTTTTATTGGTGGCTAGATTTCTTATTGCCAATTCAAGTTCTTCCGTGGTAAAAGGACTATTCAGATTTACTTGATGTATTTCTGATATCTTAGGAATAGCTGTGTTTTTTATGTATAGGTCTATATCTTTGGTATTAGAATTTTGTGATAAATTGTATAGTTTATAATAGAATTCATTAAACTGGGTGCCAATACTTTCAGGGGTCAGATGAACCTTATCGTCGACTATCAGTTTATCTATAGTTCTTTTAGTATAATATGTTTTTATTTTATTTGAGAGTAACTTGTCTGCCCTGTTACCTTTGTAATAGTATTTTATCTTCAGCTTTTCCAGGGATTTTATCATCTTCTCCTCTAATTTGCTGTTTATTTTGGTTTGTATATCTAATATTTTGGTCACATAATTTATGGACGGCGCCAGTTTATTTTTATTGGTAATATCAAATAATTCTATATACAAGTCGGATAGTTCTTTTCCTCCCTTTCTTTTATAATTTTTTTCCATTAATAAAAAAAAAAAAAAAAAAAAAAAAAAAAAAAAAAAAAAAAAAAAAAAAAATATTCTTTAATTCACTTTAAGCACAGAAACAACTGTGACATTTCAGATGGACAATACACCTTAATAAATAAAATAAAATAATTTATTCAGGAAAAAGGGAATTGCAGGGAGTTGACAAGGTAATCTCAAGCTTAAAGCCAAAGTAGCCAAATTGGCAAAATATTTCAATTCAACTGAATCGCCTACTTTTGCCTTAAGTTTAACATTTCCTTGTCAATTCCCTGAAATTCCCTCTTACATGACTAAAGCCCTAATTTTTTCTAATAAACTTTATTGATGTTATTTGTTTATTAATATATATTAAACAGATTAACATGACCACTAAGGGTTTTTACAGAGATGCAAAATAGTGAAACGCGCTGAATGGAGTTTTCATCAAAGAATTACTTTGTTCGAGTGTATTAACAGAGTATAATGTAACAAAATTATAGAAATCTACAGATCAGCAGAATACTAAACTGTCACATTAGGTTCTGAAAATAAATTGTCCCTACAACAAAATTGGTTGTAATTATGAAATATGATGCATGTAGATGACGGTTTTAACTAAACTCTCGGGACGTTCATTATTATAATTGGACCTTTTTCTGACTGAAACTGTGCTGTTATTTCATCATGTACAAAGCTCCATTCAAGGACCTTTCGAGGGATGAATTACGATGTTGATGTTTTATGTACTGTAGCATCGCTAACCAAAGATTTACAGTCAGCTCATCTAACACTTTTAATCAAAATACTATAATTTAACACTTTAATGAGCAAACTTCACTTATGTTGCCAGTAGTTAGCTGTGAGAATATTCTGTTAAATTAATGTATCTTCTTTACTCACTGTACACAAGGTCACTAATATATTTTAATGTGAGTGACAGTTATTTTGTTATTCTGGGCATAATTTGCCCAATTTAAATTTTATTTATGGTTGCTCGAAATAGAAACCATTTTACAGGTTTATACACTGATTAAGTGGAATAACAATCAGCATTGTCCTCTAAGTATTGCCTGTTGAGAGATAATAGTGTAGCTCTTTCTAATTGGCTCTGTGCATGGCTATAGTTTGACTGATTTCAGCTGTAGAATTGCCATTCTTCCTTCCACCAGTGCTATTATCTCAGAGTGACACTTCCATTACTCTGAACGGAAAAAGATGAACGTCACCTGTCAGAGACTGGTTAATTGTGTTGCTAGATGTATGTTACCGGGGCGCAAGTTGGACATTTATGAACATAACTGTTTCCTCTGATGTTTGCAATCCTTCACCAATCGATACCATTCTTATAGTAAGCGTATAATTGAGTGACGGCATTTACCACCGAGGGATGAGAATGAGTCCACTGTGCAGATTTTACTGTCCATACATTTTCCACAAATGAGCTGATATTTGCCCATTACTGCATGTTGCTTTGTTGAAGTTGAAGTCATATCCTTTTATCATGTGTCTGTTTCTGCTTTTCCAGATTAATGGGCAAGATATCCAGAATAGAGAAGAGGCGGTGGCGTTGCTTTCCAGTGATGAATGCAAAAAAATTGTCCTGCTGGTTGCGAGACCAGACATACCGGTGAGTAGAGAGAATTCAGTGAAAAGGGGTTATCAAGTGCCAGAAATTCTTGATTTGTGATACCTGAAAGAGTTAAAGACTAATCACTGTTACAAAATGACAAATCTAGTCACACACACACACACACAAAGAAAAATTGACAAAGAAAGATTCTTTTCCAAGTGATGTGATTTTGAAATAGTGAAACTGAAGAGTCTTGTGTTCATGTTTTAAGCCAGTTCAGGGATGGAGTACAGTATGCAAAGTATTATGCATCCGGGTTCAGGTATGGGGCCCAGTATCAAGAAATGGACTACAAAAGGGGTAATCCAAATATGAGGTCAAAAAAACAGTCCAGGAGTCAAAGGCAGCAGAAAACATAATCAAGTGATCAGTCTGAGGTCAGTAACCGGAGAAACCAACAGGATACAATCTGGAACAGGATTGGAGTATGGGGGCATCAGAAACAAATGAGCAAAGAGTCTTGGTTCAGACAGGCTTATATTCTGTGCAAAGAGGAAGCAGGTGGTAGTGCTAATGAGGGTGACCAGCAGGTGTATGCCACAAGTCCAGCTTGCCAGGAATAGCAGGATGGATATTAACTAGTGCTGAAAGAAGGCTGGGTGGCAGGTCTACACAGTCCAGTGAACCTGGTCGCCATTAGAGTGAGAGAATTAACTATTTCCATGTTTTTGTTTTCATACAGCGCTTTGTGTTATTATTTGTTGAGATGAATATCTTCCAATATGACATTTCTTTAAGTAGGTTTGCTGCATAGCTCTTTATCTTATACCTGTCAGTTTCCGATATCTCAGACCTGGTGTTGCGAGCAATCCATAAATTCTTTACATGTGATGCATTATGTATGAAATCAATAATGGAATTGACATATCGGTTTGTGTATATTGAAAATTATTATATAATAAGTTATTAAAGTGCAGTTTAAGAATTTCAAAATCAAATTTGTAATGTATAATCCAACAGTTCGATTATACTACACATCATTTACACTCTGTACATCACTCTTATCGTGTCAGAGCAGACACCAAGGGTAGTCCACTGATTTATTGCGCATCCATGTGTGTTATTCACAGTCTCCAACCCAGAACTATTACATGTGTGTGCATTGTCCTAGTGAACATGGAAACCTGTGTAGATTGCAATCCTGGTAGTACTTCAGGGAAAGACCCCACAGATGTGGAAAATGTCCACTGCTCATAAAATATAGTGATTTACTGTAATATAGGTAGCTGTTCAGTTTTAAAGTGGACAGTGTTGTATTTTCATTATCTACCCAGGTCAAGAAAATGCAGGCAATATCTCCTATGTATCGCTGTTTAAATGGTGACGTCATGATTTGTGTATTTTTTTTTTAAATTCTGGTAAATAATTAGGTATTCCAGTATTTTAGTTACAGCCCTCTGTGTCCAGTTGCCTAGCAATTCTAGTCAGTGGGGAAACCGTGTTTGTTTTTTTAATAGTTACTTTGTGCCCCCTATTAAAGTCATCCTTGTCCTTGGTAACCAAACTAATGGTCTACTCCCTCTACTTTATATCCCATGCCGTTATGCATCTCTTCTCCTTCGTTGCCCAGAGACAGTTAAGTTGTATTTGAGTTTGCAAAACAGTATTCTGGAAAAATAAGTTTAATGCAAACTTATAGACTAATTTATCAAACTTTGTCCATGACTAATCCCACACAGCCATCTACTGCCTCACAAGGATTGTACATATCATTTGCCACTGTCTACTCATTTTAAATGTGTTTTATGTCAGGAAATGTTAAAGATTATAAACAAATTAGTCCTTTTGTTTCAAATGAGCTTAAAAGGCACCAGAAATGAATGCTATTTATTTATTTCTAGCATAAAGCAAAATACAAAAGGCTGCTTTCTGAACAGTCATTATGATGAAAGGAAGAGCCCAACTAATGCTATTAGGCCATACACTGCATTATTACTAATGTAATGTAATGTACTTATGTATTCTTTACAGCTGGATGAAGGGTGGCTGGATGATGAAAGGAATGCGTTTTTGGAGGAATTAGGCATGGAAATGTTGGAAGAACAACATAATGAAGTGATGCAATACACAGCTAATGAAGTGCAACAGGTAGAGACTACTCCATTCAGGATAAAACAAGCCTTTTAATTGTTTGCATAAAAAGATTGCATAGAAAAGATAATGACAGCATGTGTTAGACTAATGATGTTTTACACTTGTATATTGTAAGGATGCAATCATTAATTTATGTACTGAGAGGATTCTATTATGCTCAGGATACCAGAATAACAGAACAAGATAAAATATCCTGTGGTAAACATTTTAAGACAAACATTATGATGAACTATGTTTACAGAAAAAAAAGAACAACATGGACATTTATAGACAAATTATTGTGTTATTTTGTCAAAATTATGTACTTGTTGCTGTCTTGGTACATGCACATTTCATTAAAGTAATTTTAATTATTTATCTTCTAATAAACTGTGTTGTACTTAAGTTAGCATGAATAATATACTCAAACAGTATTAGTGCCAATGGTTTTGTTCTACTCACCCGTACTGTATCTCTTTTACAATGACAAGATTAAGAAGAATAAAGAAGAATAGCAAAATAATATATTCATTACTTTAGCAGAGTGCTGGAATATTTTACCCCTCCTCTTTACATGAATAAAGTTGTTTTGCAACACACTTCCTGGTTGAGCCCCATCTTCCCATGTTTGCTCTTCTGACTGGCCATAATCATTGCGCTCTGGAAGGCATTGGGAAAAAAACTATAATTTACCTTTGAGGCAGCTATTCTTAGACATTGTGGACATTATCTAAACTTTCAATGCATTTCCCATGCTGATAAGGTTTCAAACTAATTCTGGGCAGCTCAGAATTTATCAATAATAATGGAAGGCTGTTAAATAGACTATAGTGCCAATGTCATTGAAACTAATGGACAGGGGGCAATTTGCATTTAGCACCAAATGGTGCCCTTGATATCTAAACCAGGGATAGGAAAAAGTGGCCATACAAGGCCACCTATGTCTGTATTAAGATCTGTGAATGTCCAAGCAACAGCATTATATTGTTTGTCAGAACGTCTAGTAATTGTCCACCATGAACAATGATGGTGTCTACCCCTCATCTAGATGCATCAAAATCTTATTTCATTTATTTATGGACTTTGCAAAACAGGCCTAATGTTTTCTACATTTTCTTTTTTCATAAAATACCCTTCTCTTCAACCTCTTTTAAAGTAGTGTTCTTTGTGTGTCTCATATGCCAGTGTTTTAGTAAATAAAACGTACCTTGCATAATTTCATTTTTTCTTTCTCAAAGCAGAAAAAGACAGAAGAGGAAGATGGCACTACAGACACAGCAACCTCTTCATCCAACAACCATGAAAAAGACAGTGGTGTTGGACGAACAGATGAGAGCCAACGTAACGATGAGAGCTCAGAAGTAGAAAACACAGCAGAGGATCCCAATATTACAGCTCTGCAAATAAGCGGGCAATTGAGACAGAGCCAAGACACGTTAGGAAGCATAGAACTGCACTGCAATGAAAGCTTTGTATCTGGAGAGTACATGGATTCGGATTTTACTGGCAATCAAGAAGAAGAGTGTGACAGGTACAGACAACTCTTGGAGCTTAAGTGCCAGATCAGAAACCGAGGAGAATATGATCTGTATTATTCCAGCAGCACCATTGAATGTAGCAGGTCAGAACAGGGTGGAGTAGAACATGAGTTACAAATGTTGAATGAAGAACTGAGAAATATCGAGCTTGAGTGCCAAAGTATTATGCAGGCTCATCGGCGCCAAAATGTAAAAGAAGAGAGTGAAAATATCTGGTCTGTTAATGAGGATGGGTTACAAAATTATAGCACCAGCATAGATTTAAAAAGCAGAAAACTGGGTGAACTCACAGAGCACCCAGTGAGATCAGATAAGGACAGCTCAAGTGCTTACAACACAGCTGAGAGCTGTAGAAGCACACCTCTGACTGTAGACCGTTCACCTGACAGCTCCCTCCAGCGAATAATTAGTATTACCAACCGCAAAAATCTCAGAAGCACTATTGTTACAAATCATTTATCATCTGGATTAAGTAGCATTGAGAACACACCAAATAAACATAAAACTAATCAACATAATCTTAGTGCTGAATTTCAAGAAAATGCATTGGCCTGTTGCAAATTGTCAGAAGTTAATAAACATAGTACTGAGGAAATTCCCTACCTTTCACCTTATCACAGTTCTACATATAGATATGGAAATATACCTGTTCATGCAAGACATTATCAAAGTTACATGCAACTTATCCAACAAAAATCTGCAGTAGATTATTCACAAAGTCAGCTAAACCTGGTCTCCATGTGCAAAGAATCACAAAGATCAACAGAGCCAAGGATGGAGTGGAAAGTGAAGATCCGAAGCGATGGAACAAGATACATCACTAAAAGGCCAGTGAGAGATAAGCTTCTGAAGGAACGTGCCTTAAAAATCAAAGAGGAAAGGAGTGGAATGACTACGGATGATGATACGATGAGTGAAATGAAAATGGGCCGTTACTGGAGCAAAGAGGAGAGGAAACAGCATCTTATGAGAGCAAAGGAGCAAAGACGAAGGCGTGAGTTTATGATGCGCAGTAGATTGGAGTGTTTAAAAGAAAGTCCCATGAGCGGCAGTGAAAGTAAAAAGGAAGTTAGCATCATTGAACTGAGTCATAAAAAAATGATGAAAAAACGTAACAAAAAGATTTTGGACAACTGGATGACAATCCAAGAACTCATGACACATGGTGAAAAGTCTCCAGATGGTGCCAGATTACACAATGCCTTTTTGTCAGTCACTACTGTTTGAGTATGGCTGCCAAGAAGTATGCTACCTTTTTAGGTAGAGTACAGTTGCCTCGTTCAATGTGGCATTTTTATATATATCTTGTGACTGTTTATAGTTTCAATTTTTGTAAACAACTATTTGCCAATTCGATTTTTTTTCATATATAACTACTTTCTTTATCAATATTGCATTACTTGTGAAAATTTTAAGATATTCATTTTTTTGAAGAAACTGAAACTTGAAATAAGCCATTTGTTTAACTATAATGTATTTATTGTAATTTGAAATCTGGATTTATTTCTGTAGTTTGTTTTCTACTTTCATGACAATATAAATACCAAAATAAACCGTTTTTGTATACTTGCTTTTTGGCATACATGCAACTAATCTTCCTCTGTAGTCTTCATAATGTGCCACATCTCATCTTATGGCAGCAAACTTGTTTGGTTGAGATGTTGTACATGAACTATGTAATTTACAACTGTGTTTGTCCAAGTCAATTGTCAGTGGGCAACCTTGCCAGGAATTGTATTGACATCAGTCATGTAGATAGCTATGATAACTGTGGAGATGGAAGCAAAATAAATTGTTATTCATCATTGACAAAATGGCTATACTACTGTGGTTTTACTTTATTTTAAAGAACCAGTGTCATGAAATGTATAATATGTTTAAAAGTGTGTTCTTTTATCAAAAAAATAGAGGACATAGCAACATGATTGGAGAGGGAGAGACCTTCGTGGATGACCTAGGCCTTTATGTGTGTTTTGTTTTTGTTATTTTGTATGTTTGTTTTTGTTTTGTTTTTTTGCTTTTTTTTAAAGCAATTATTATTATGTGCTAGCATTTTGCTCAAAATATACTACAAAAGAAGGAAATACATGTTCGTTTTTTTCAGTGGGTCTGCATGTTCCATATTGTAGCAAAAGTACATATTGGGAAACAAGGGCACGCATATGCACATACCATAATTAAAATACAAATAGAATGTTATAGTTGAGTTGGAAAAATAGTAACAGGACAAAAGAGAACAGCATATGCACAGGAGGGCTGGCAATATTTGCCCAAGGATGGGGAAAGCTAATTTTGTTAACTTTGGTGCACTTTAATCAGCCCACTGATTATTATCAGATACAGACAAAAATAAACAATCAAGAAAGCTATGCTGACAGGTCATGAACAGCAATTTATAGACCAGACAATTGGTTAGAAAGTGCTACACGCTAGAGCTTGTCAAAGAAAAAAGACCATTGAGTCATGTTAGAGAGCAGCCATGTGACTATTGCCTCCCTGCCACCTATGCTAACCATCCCCTGAGTATATATAAGGAGTGGGTGAGAGATGAATATACAGTGCCTTGCAAAAGTATTCACCCCCCTTGACTTTTTACCTATTTTATAACATTACAGCCTTAAGTTTGATGTTTTATTAATCTGAATTTTATGTAATGGATCAGAACACAATAGTCTAAATTGCTGAAGTGAAATGAGAAAAATATATACATAAAACTATTTTTAGAAGTAGAAAACAGAAAATTGGCATGTGCGTATGTATTCACCCCCTTTGTTATGAAGCCCATAAAAAGCTCTGGTGCAACCAATTACCTTCAGAAGTCACATAATTAGTGAAATGATGTTCACCTGTGTGCAATCTAAGTGTCACGTGATCTGTCATTACATATACACACCTTTTTTTAAAGGCCTCAGAGGCTGCAACACTGAATGTTGTTGAGAAGTACAAGTCAGGGTTAGGTTATAAAAAAATATCCAAATCTTTGATGAACCCCAGGAGCACCATCTATCATAACCAAATGGAAATAACATGGCACAACAGCAAACCTGCCGCCCACCAAAACTCACGGACCAGGCAAGGAGGGCATTAATCAAAGAGGCAGCACAGAGACCTAAGGTAACCCTAGAGGAGCTGCAGAGTTCTACAGCAGAGACTGCAGTATCTGTACATAGGACGACAATAAGCCGTATGCTTCATAGAGTTAGGCTTTATGGCAGAGTGGCCAGAAGAAAGCCATTACTTTCAGCAAAAAAAAAAAAAAATTGCACGTTTTGAGTTTGCAAAAAGGCATTGGGGAGACTCCCAAAATGTATGGAGGAATGTGCTCTGGTCTGATGAGACTAAAATTTTCGGCCATCAAAGAAAATGCTATGTCTGGCGCAAACCCAACACATCACATCACCCAAAGAATGCCATCCCCACAGTGAAATATGGTGATGGCAGCATCATGCTGTGGGGATGTTTTTTCAGCAGCCGGGACCGGGAAACTAGTCAGAGTTGAGGGAAAGATGGATGGTGCCAAATACTGGGATATTCTTGAGCAAAACCTGTACCACTCTGTGAGTGATTTGAGGTTAGGATGGAGGTTCACCTTCCAGCAGGACAATAACCCCAAACACACTACTAAAGCAACACTTGAGTGGTTTAAGGGGAAACATGGAAATGTGTTGGAATGGCCTAGTCAAAGCCCAGACCACAATCCAATAGAAAATCTGTAGTCAGACTTAAAGATTGCTGTTCACAAGCGCAAACCATCCAACTTGAAAGAGCTGGAGCAGTTTTGCTAGGAAGAATGGGCAAAAATCCCAGTGGTAAGATGTGGCAAGCTCATAGAGACTTATCCAAAGTAACTTGGAGCTGTGATTGAAGCAAAAGGTGGCTCTACAAAGTATTAGGGGGGTGAATAGTTATGCATATTGACTTTTTCTGTTATTTTGTCCTATTTGTTGTTTGCTTCACAATAAAAAAACATCTTCAAAGTTGTGGGCATGTTCTGTAAATTAAATGATGCAAATCCTCTAACAATCCATGTTAATTCCAGGTTGTGAGGCAACAAAACACGAAAAATGCTAAGGGGGTGAATACTTTTGCAAGGTCTATGCTATACAGAAAACAATTCATTTATAAAAAGCAATAATGTAGTATAATTTAATGAAGTTATAAAACAAATAGCTCATACACACTTTTCATTGGAGAATTTATTGCATGTATTGTCACAAAGCCAAGAGTTTTCAAACTGCATCACATAATTGGGAGTGAGAGTGGAGTTCCCAAAAAAATGTAAACAACTTACATAGTTATTATGAATTTATTGGTAATAAAGATAATATCAGCCCTTCAGTTCATGTGTTCTAAAGAAGAAGTAATATGTGCATTAGCTTATTAATTTATAATAAAAGAGAGACAGACAACATTGGGGGAGGATGGGGGAGAGAGACAGACAACGCTGGGGGGAGGGAGGGGTGGAGATACAGACAACATTGGGGGAGGGTGGTGGAGAGGTACAGACACTGTTGAGCAGAGCATTGGGTAAGTCTGGGGGGTAGGGGCAGTATTGGCACATAAAAGGCAAATAAAAACAAGAAATGCATTTTTTTATATCATAAGTTTTTATTAAATATGAAAAAGCAATTTACATGTGAATATATACAAGTTAAACTTGTTTCCTATAGGGTAGTCTTATATTCAGGCTTTTAGTTTTTTTCCTAAAGGAATATCCATAGTTTGGGGGATCATCTAATAATCAGGGTCGTCTTATATTCGAGCAAATACGGTACATTGCAGCAAGTTTTCTGTCACATCTGGCATTCTGATTTCTCCTGTCATTTTTATATTCCACAACATGTCTTGGTTCCTGAACAAACAAAATGCTAGAATGCCTGTGATTGACATTTACTAGTTCAAGGAAATTAGTAGAGCAGGCAGTGGTTATATTATATTTGGTAGCAGTTTAAACATTAAAAAATAAGGGATTTTTAGCCATGTTCTAGCACATCAGTAAATCTACAAGGGTTTATTTTTCCTTTTGTTCTTAAATCACCTTTATCTACTCAGTCAACTAGATTAGCTCCTGAGATTTACAAGTTATCATTCACATTAAAATTCAATGTAAACTCTTAGCAAATCAATGGATGACATTGCTTCCAGAGATGATTTTCCTCTGCTTTTAAGCATGTCTCCTGAATGTCAAGAAGAAATCTCTAGGCAGTGACTTAATGAAAAGGAAAGAAAAGAATAACTGGAGAAACACAAAAGGGAATTGTAAAAGCATGAGCAACTTAAAAATGTTTATTACTAACTTATGAGAGTCTCTTCTCAAAACAACAGCATGCTTATCGATAGTTACAGACACACTCTTCTCTAAATATTAATAAAAGGAAATGGAAATTGAACACGTCACTTGTGAAAAATGACATAAACCTGTTCAGCATCTCATTAAAAGGAAATGTTAATGAGATGCTTCAATTAGTTATGCCCCACATGCGAATAAATATTCCTAGGAAGAGCAAGATGAATAATTAAGGTTTTTCGTTGCATATGTATGCACTTTTTAAAGATTTTATATTTGTGTCATTGTATATATATATTCTATATATACACATTCAAAAGAAAACATTGGTTTATTCATTAAACACTGAATTATAGTGATTGACAAGAAACTGAGACCAAAATTACTGTGTAAGAAAAGTGTTTGCAGTTTAGTTACCTTGTCATATAGCTATCCCTTTGTATTTGATATTTTGTTCCTTTAAGCATACTATGTGCTGATCCATTATATATAGATTTTCTATATATATACATTCAAAAGAAAACATTGGTTTATTCATTAAACACTGAATTATAGTGATTGACAAGAAACTGAGACCAAAATGACTGTGTAAGAAAAGTGTTTGCAGTTTAGTTACCTTGTCATATAGCTATCCCTTTGTATTTGATATTTTGTTCCTTTAAGCATACTATGTGCTGACCCATTATATATAGATTTTCTATATATATATACATTCAAAAGAAAACATTGGTTTATTCATTAAACACTGAATTATAGTGATTGACAAGAAACTGAGACCAAAATTACTGTGTAAGAAAAGTGTTTGCAGCTTAGTTGCCTTGTCATATAGCTATCCCTTTGTATTTGATATTTTGTTCCTTTAAGCATACTATGTGCTGACCCAGTTAAGGGTTACTGGAATCTACCCCTGATGGTAGACCATTTTTCATGGGCAGTATATGGCATTGCATATTGCTAAATTCAGTTATCAAGTATTGTTAAATCCGAAAATGACAAACACTAATCTGGTGAGCAGTCCTCAAGAAACAAAGCTGCACCACTATTTTATTTCGCTCACATATAGCAATGTTGTGTCTGTGATTTAATAGTTTATGTATACAAATGTGCCACTATTTGTCTGCTCTTGGTGCTTATGTGATATCGTTTTCCAAAATAAATTCTACAGTATTTTTAATTTGTAGACAGAAAGATCTTTGTAATAAAAATGTTCTACAAAGAAGCCTTGTTTGCTGAGATACAAACCTTTGTCTGTTTAAGGTGCAGCATTTTGTCAGTGTCCAAATGTGCCTTTTGGCAGACAAATGTTTGGTAGGCATAGCCTTTTCTGTCATCTAACAATGAATGGTGTCCCAAAGCAGAGCTTTGCTTGGTAAGTATCCTAATGCCTTGAAAAAAAATCCATTTCAACAAAAGCAGGACAAGTGCCATTATATCCAGGTCAATGCTGTTAAGCAATGATAAAAATGTTTTTGTAGGTTTACGCAGTGACTTACGCAGCTGTATATTTCCAAATCTTCTATGACATAATATAGTGACCAATAATTCACATTTTGAACAGATAAATTACAGTCAACTGGAACATGTTGTACAAAACAATAGTAGCTGATTTTGGCAGAATTATAACATATAGACTGGGTACCTACAATGTGTGCTCAGAAACCTTTTTACCTTCTGTATTCTTAACTATATACTAAATGTTACATTTATATGCTAAATATTATTATATAATAGATTCACAACTCACAAAAACAGGTAGATGTTGGCAACTATGCAACCCGACTACCAAACTTGACTTCCAATGTGGTCTGCTTGGACTTAATTTTAAACCTTAATGTCTATGTTTCTATGTTTCCTCATAATAACTGGGTTGAATCATTTCAATAAAGAAATGGTTCCAACCACCCAAAACAATGTACACTAAAAAATATAATAAAACATTGTATGAATACACTATAACATAAACACAAATATATCAAAACAGATAAAGTTGTGCTGAAAAATCCTATAATATTTAGTCAGTTCACAAAGTATGCTTTGCAGATAGGCTACAACATAGTGTCCATGTAGTTTTAGGCTAACATTGGCATCAGCGATCAGCAAAGCTAATCCACGCCTACTCTCCAGGTAAAATGATATACCAGCATTAGGATCATAACAATGCAGCCAAGGGTAAGGAAGAACATAACCCGATTTGTCTGCTGCCCTTTCAGCTCCAATAAACAGCTGAGATTAGTAAGAGAAATCAAAAATGGTCTAAATGGCATCCCAAAACTCCAGGGGTCTGCCCAATGGGCGTGTAATTACAGCACTAGCTGCATACAGATATGCACTGCCTCACTGAAACCGGAATCCCGATTCAAATGTTAAATCCCCAGGTGTGCCACTAGAATTTGTACCCACCTCACCTTGTAAATGTAGCCAAATAGTTCCGCAAATGTGAAAATAAAAGCCACTGACATGTATATTCAAAGTGCTCATAGATTCCACATCCACCATGTTTCACCAATTAGGTGTTCATCCATGTTCACAACTGATTGTTTAAGCTGATTTTTATACTCCGGCTTCTGGAAATTAGGTGAAGAATACAAATGCAATTCAATAAACCAATATTAAATAGTTCATGCTTATATGTGTTTAATAAGTATCACCATAATTCCTTCATGGAAGCCCACTATCTTTTATCTTCATTACCAGTCGTATAACTCATAAACCAACTCAGATTAGTACCAGAATAATTATTTTTTTGATTTTATTCACTGGGTTTCTTCCCCTGCAATAAACTCATACCAAGGTATATGTAATCCCAGTTTAGACATGCACAATTGTCCCTCATAAAAACAAAGTTTCCAGACCTCATTCCAGGAGTCATGTTGTCTTGCTACTAAACTGTTGAGATCTTTATTTATTATGTCACCAATGTGCTCCAGGATTCTTTACCTTAATATGCCGCGCTTTCATACCTACATACATAATAAATCTTATAAGTTGTGGTCCATCTGCTCTCCGCCTCTCAGAAAATAACAAAGCATGTATGTCACTGCTGCTTGCTCTTTGATGCACCTTTTGGAGTATTTTCTGTCTCTGAATATAGCTCTTAATTCCTTCAACTGTTTCGCAGAGGGATAATTCAAGGAGCAATTCTTATAAATCCAGATAAACTGACCCACCAAAATCTCCTCAATTAGATTTTGTGGATTGTTGCTAAAAGTAAAATATTGATGGCTCTCTCTTTCCTATGCACTTCTGTTCTCAAAACAGTTCCATTTTCTCAGTCCATAAGTCCAAAAACATTAAAGATTTATCACTGACACTATGTGGAAATCATTACTATTTAATTGTGACAAATACACCTCAAACTGAACTGGTGTGCCCTTTCATATTGTCAGGATGTCACATTTACGCTCGTATGTACATATATATATATATATATATATATATATATATATATATACTGGGAGCATGAGGAGCCAAACACCACCTCATGCTCCCAGTAGCCCAGATGTAAACGGGCATTGGTGCAGGCACCCCATGGTCGTACTGCTCACATGCAAAAAGAAAAGACTTCCAAAAGTAAAAAACAAGTTATTAGTAAGGCTCATCTGCAATACCCTTATGACAAGATCTGTATGTTTGGCCAATCTCATACCTCTGGCTCCAAAACAAATCTACATGCCTTAAATCCAAGTTCATGTGGAACTGATGAATAAAGGGCCAGGATGTCCATGATCATCTAACCTTTTTAAGACATACGTTTAACCTGAGAGGGCAATCCCGAGAGAAAAAGTATGCAGTATCTCTTCTCTTTTTGATTAAACAGGCCTTCCTACTCTAAGTGTAATATTTAAAGCTTCAAAAGGGGTATTTTGGACCTTTTCCATAGGGTTGCTACTTTGTTTCTTACAATGTTTATCACCACATAATTTAAGTCCAGGGCCGGTGCAAGGATTTTTGCCGCCCTAGGCAAAATAAAAATTGCCACCCCCCACACACACATATATTATCAGCCGCTAGTGGTGCTTCCGTGATTCTCACTGTGAACATTACAGTGGGAGGATGCGGAACATCAAAAAAAAAAAAAACATTCGCAGCTGAGAGGAGGATCGGGGAGGAAAGTTCCCAGCTGTGGCGCTGGAGAAAGGTAAATGGCTGAAGGGGTTTTAACCCCTTCAGCTCAGTGGGAGGGGGACACGAGGGTGCCCCACACCTAAGGACTATATAGTGCCAGGAAAATGAATTTGTTTTCCTGGCACTATAGTGCTCCTTTAAAATCAGTACTGCACAGTGTCTTTTCTCTGCAGCGACAGGCTATAGACACAAGTACCACTACATTAAACTGTAGTGGTTCTGGGACTATAGTGTCCTTTAAATGTGAGGTAAATTGGTTTCCAATGTAGTATTAATAACTAAACAACTAAATAATAAACATATTGAATTGTCTACTTACCACCAGGACATTAAGATGATCTGGTCTCTGTCTGCAGTCTGGCTCTTGGTCTGGCTCTGGGGACTGGAGACAAACACCAATGGATTTTGCTCCCTAATACGCCAGGACTTAGCCTCTCAATGTGCCATGATTTTGCCCCTCATTATGCCAGGATTATGCCCCTCAATATGCCAGGATTTTCCCCCACAATATGCCAGGATTATGCCCCTCAATATCCCAGGATTATGCCTCTCAATATGCCAGGATTATGCCCCTCAATATACCAGGATTATGCCCCTC
This sequence comes from Pelodytes ibericus, assembly GCA_036172795.1. Classification (NCBI taxonomy): domain Eukaryota; kingdom Metazoa; phylum Chordata; class Amphibia; order Anura; family Pelodytidae; genus Pelodytes; species Pelodytes ibericus. Next base: position 99,794,167 of record CM069858.1, on the reverse strand, counting down.
AATATCCCAGGATTATGCCTCTCAATATCCCTAGATTATGCCTCTCAATATCCCAGGATTAGGTCCCTCAATATACCAGGATTATGCCTCTCAATATGCCAGAATTATGCCCCTCAATATGCCAGGATTTTCCCCCACAATATGCCAGGATTATACCCCTCAATATTCCAGGATTTTCCCCCACAATATGCCAGGATTATGCCTCTCAATATCCCAGGATTATTATGCCCCTCAATATGCCAGGATAATGCCCCTCAATATGCCAGGATTATGCCCCACAATATGCCAGGATTATGCCTCTCAATATGCCAGGATTATGCCTCTCAATATCCCAGGATTATGCCCCTCAATATGACAGGATTATGCCCCCACAATATGCCAGGATTATGCCTCTCAATATGCCAGGATTATGCCCCTCAATATCCCAGGATTATGCCTCTCAATATGCCAGGATTATGCCCCTCAATATCCCAGGATTTTACCCCACAATATGCCGGGATTTAGCCACCCAATATGCCAGGATTTTCCCCCACAATATGCCAGGATTTTCCCCCACAATATGCCAGGATTTTCCCCCACAATATGCCAGCCAGGATTTAGCCACCCAATATGCCAGTATTTTCCCCAACAATATGCCAGCCAGGACTTAGCCACCCAATATGCCAGGATTTTCCCCCACAATATGCCAGGATTTAGCCACCCAATATGCCAGGATTTTCCCCCACAATATGCCAGCCAGGATTTAGCCACCCAATATGCCAGGATTTTCCCCCACAATATGCCAGCCAGGATTTAGCCACCCAATATGCCAGGATTTTCCCCCACAATATGCCAGCCAGGATTTAGCCACCCAATATGCCAGGATTTTCGCCCACAATATGCCAGCCAAGATTTAGCCACCCAATATGCCAGGATTTTCCCCCACAATATGCCAGCCAGGACTTAGCCACCCAATATGCCAGGATTTTCCCCCACAAAATACCAGCCAGGATTTAGCCACCCAATATGCCAGGATTTTCCCCCACAATATGCCATTGGCTGGAGGGGAGCGCACAACGCTTCCCTCACAGCCACGGACCTCCACCGGAGACAGAGCAGCAGCGACGAGGTAAGTAAGGGGGAGGAATTTTTTTTTTGACACAGGGTACCTGCGCCCAAGCTAAGATGCGCCCTAGGCAGCTGCCCAAGTCACCTTACTGGTGGCGCCGGCCCTGTTTAAGTCCGCTCCCATCTTTTGCCTTATTCTTCACTCCAAAACAGCAACCCCTCTGATCCAAATCTTGTCATTATCTCATATTCAACCTTTTTCACAAACAGACTAACATTTGGAGATATTGAAAGTGAGGGCATGTAAGTAAGTGTTTTTCATTTGGTATACCCAACTAATTTCTCAACACCAGACACTAACCCTTCCATATCCCGAAATTAATAGTTTACTTGCCTCTCTCTATTACAAACAAGCCTCGTCCCTTATGTCTACAGAAGTTTTATTAGCCCTATTCCCGACATGGGTACCACATAATTTACTGCAAGGTCAAGCAAATAGCAAAACTTATATAAGTCAGCTTTAACTTTAAATTTATCCACAGGTCTCCTTATGTGCTGATTTGCCTTGCTTGTATTTATTTTTGTCCTGCCTGGACTCTCTCCACCCCGCTCTTCTTGTTTTCCATTTGTGCCTAAAAAACCTTACCTACCTCTCTGATCTTTGATGTCACCCATTTCATTTTCTGATTCAGTAATGTCTTTATATAAAGACAATCCTGTATCCCCATCCTGTTTTAACTCTATACACCTCTTTTTCTATAGCCTTCACTACCTCTCAGGAACTTTTTTTTATTTTTCCTATGTTTAATCTCAAAACCTAACTTGATCATATCCTTCTTTAAATCCTCATTTCATTTTTCAAAAAGATTTTTCACTCCTCACTTTTTGTCTTTTTTTCCTCAATTTCTTTTTCCAACAATTCCACCCTTGCCTTATCTAAACAATTATCAAATACATCAAACCCACTGAGCAGTCAGTGACTGCCTTAAGGTTTTCCAAAGGACCTCTGGGACATAAATTTAAAGTAAAGGGACATATTTCAAATTTCATGCAAGACAAAACCTGTTATCTATGTGCTACATTGTCCTTTTACCCAATTTTATGTAGGCATGGCAAAATGGCATTTTAAGGACAGACTCATGCAGCACATGGGTGACATAGGCTATATTGTGATTGTCTAGTTTGAAACAATGCAGTTATATAAATTTTTGTAGACATTGGAGGTGGAGTGTGGTCTAATGATGTCAGGGGCATCAGGCGTCAAGTGGTCTATAGTTTCAGTTAGCCTCAATGTATCTGGATGCTCACTTACCACAGTCCCACAAAAGCCACCTTTTCACAGTGTTTCAAATCCTCCCTTTTCACAGTTCCTCAAAAACCTCTTTAGTCACAATTAGAGTTGAGCGGACACCTCAATGTTCGGGTTTGGCGGGTTCTGCCGAACTTCGAAAAAAAAAGTCCTGGTTCGGGCTCGAACTCGCCCCTGAAGCCTAATAATGTTAAGGGGGACCTAATGTCCCCCGGTCCCCACTCATTGCCGGCGGGTGGGGACCCTTTAACAATAATGGTGGGGGGGACCTAATGTCCCCCCAGGTCCCCACCCATTGCTGGCGGGTGGGGACCCTATAACAATAATGGTGGGGGGGGACCTAATGTCCCCCCAGGTCCCCACCCATTGACGGCGGGTGGGGACCCTATAACAATAAGGGTGGGGGGGACCTAGTGTCCCCCCCCCGGTCCCCACCCATGGGGACCACAATTAAAGTGACTAGGGGTGCCCAGCCCCTAGTCACTCCCCCCCACCCCGCAATAAAAAAAATGCCTACCTACCCCCCACTCATTATTGTTATTGTTATATTGGATTTCAAACCAGCCAATCAGAGTGCTGTGACAGGCAAATGGAGAGACTTACCTGTCAGTGTCTTCATTTACCTTTCAGAGCACTTTGATTGGTTGGCTTAAACCAACCAATCAGAGTGCTCTGAGCTTAATTGCAGGGCGGGGCAAGGCTTTATAAGCCTTCCCCTGCCCTGCAGAGCTCAGTGTGCACGGGGCCCTCCATGGGCGAAGATGGATTTATTTTTTTTCACCAGTGGAGTATTTTTTTTTTTTTTTGCTCTAGTTTTTTTTTTTTTTTTTAAACAGTTGTCGGCGCATATTATGGTTTTTTATTTGGCCTTTTTTGGGGCTAAAGAAAAGAAGAAAGAAAAAAAAGACATCAAATGGTAAGTATGAAATTGTTATTTTTTTTACAGGTTAGTTTATTGCCCACCCCCCTCACTATTATTAGGGTGAGGGGGGGTAGGTAGGCATTTTTTTTATTGCGGTGGGGGAAGTGACTAGGGACTGGGCACCCCATGTCACTTTATTTGTGGTCCCCACCCGCCACTCATGGGTGGGGACACTAGGCCCCCCCTCATTATTGTTATAGGGTCCTCACCCGCCGGCAATGGGTGGGGACCTGGGGGGGACATTAGGTCCTCCCCACCCTAATAGGGTCCCCACCCGCCGACAATGGGTGGGGACCTAGGGGGGACATTAGGTCCCCCCCACCATTATTATTATAGGGTCCACACCCGCCGGCAATATGTGGGGACCGGGGGGGACATTAGGTCCCCCTAACATTATTAGGGTCCCCACCCTAATATTATTATAGGGTCCCCACCCGCGGGCAATGGGTGGGGACCGGGGAGGGGGGGCTTATTTTACTAGTGACTGGGCAGCAATAGCTGTCCAGTCACTAGTAATTTAAAATTTGTTTAGGCAATATGAATCGCCGAACCCCGAACTCCAACCCGGACATACAGTGGAATGTCTGTGTTCAGGTCCAGGGTCCAAAAATCCTAATGTTCGGTACGAACCCGAACTTTGCGGTTCGGGTTCGCTCAACTCTAGTCACAATATTTTTCAAAGATGAGCTATGAATATATTTTAATATAATCTCTCTTCACCTTGTGCTTACTCTTCTGGATATCTTGCATGAAAAGACCACAGTAAAAAAAGTACAGATTATGGCCCTTAATAAATATTAATTCTGTGCATGGACAAAATATAAAATATGTTACCAGAATTGCAAGTGAATGCACATTAACAGAAAGAAATGTATTTTAGATGTGTCTGTGGGGTCTCCTGTTTATGACATCATCTGCGGCTTGATATGCAAAATAACACATTTCACAGGTGATGTCAATGACAGGAAGCATGTGTGGGATAGGCACAAGGTTATCCTAGATATAGGATAAGGCCAGGGACTAATAAAAGTATTTAGAAAATTGGGCAGACTAGATGGGCCAAATGGTTCTTATCTGCCAACACATTCTATGTTTCTATGCTTCTATGACCTTACAGAGACATTTAAATACATTTTTCTTAATGTATGTATTTGCTTGCAGTTTGGATAACATGACAAGATCATTTTTTATTCTCTACAGTCACTGTATAAGCAATTTTTAGGTGACTTCATGGAACTTAATGGTTAATTTATTGGATTTAGGAAATAAGATTATGTAAGAAACACAAACCATGACCAAATTTAGATTTAGAAGGATACATTTATTTTACAATCGTACAAAATATATTTGTACAACATTTATTTACAGTTATAGTTGAGGATTCAGACTTTGTTGCTTTACTGTGAAGTTAAATGACAAGTTATATGTTGTTTGACCATGTTTAACCATTTTGCTTTCATTAGTCAAATTCAATATATCTAGAAAAATATTACAGTTTGTATCTTTTCAATATTTTTTAACATTATATTAATGAAGAGATCTATGTAGAAATCTAATCTGTAATATTATTAGTCAAACCTAATTAAGATGGAAGCTTAGATTGAATTCATATGTTGTAAAAAAAAAAAAAATCTTACATTTGTATAAGTGAAAGCATAATTAAATCCTATGTTTGATTATAATATGATAAAAAGCTGAACCCTGCAGCCACAGTATTGCTTTTCTGTAGACACAGATTTTAAGACAGGTCATAGTGCCAGAAAGTAGGATAACAATCAGGGCAACAGGGGGAGAGACCACTATATCACCAGGGTATCTGTAAGAGAGCAGGGGGGAAATGGCACAGATAGGCTATTTGGGAGTCTAAACTGTCAAGGATAGGCTATTTGGGTGTTGAGATTGCTTTTCTGTATTTTAGAGGATCCTATGAATCTTTAATATCAGCAATGTAGCAGCATATTTGAAATCAACTGGGTGGGAGCTCATAATGGATTTTCAATTAAAAATAAATGTAATTGACTTCCTGCTACTATTTGACCAACTGAGCATCATGGGACCTGTAGTCCACATCTTTATCTGATATAGATTGCAGACCCCATTATGCCCAGCCATCCAATACTTTCTTGATGCTGTCTGAGCATTTTGGGAAGTGTAGTTCATTACAGCAGTATGTATTGCTAGCTGTACAACTGTATTTGTCCGGCTCACTAGATATTTATGCTGTATCACCGTCTGTGTCTGACTATAATGATGGTAGTCATGCTGTACCATCGATGTCTGGTCAAAATGATAAGCCCATAGTCCGAAATGATTCAGGGCACATCAGGGATATATCAGAAGCAGAATTTCAATCTACACTATGTCCTGATATCATCATGGCTGATTGCCTCTGGGACCGGAAGCAGCCTCAGACACACTGAACTGAATTGCCTGAATCATCCATAGTCTTCTATAGCAGGGCTTGACAAATGTAACTATTTTAGGAGCCAGCAAAAAATCTGGAGCTAGACAATGGCACATAAACACAATCACACACACACAGTCAGTCAGTCACATGTATACAGTCTTTTTCTATTTGTACTGATTAGGTCTATAGGCACCCACATACAGTCAGTCACATACACACACTGTCAGTCACATAAACACACAGTCGGTCAGTCACACACACACACGGTCAGTCAGTCACATGCATATAGTCTGTTTCTATTTGTACTGATTAGGTCTATAGGCACCCACTTCTCTCATTTATAGTAAATGGGAGGATGTTTAAGCTAGAGAGTACCCTTTAAATTATATGTGGAGCAGTTTCATTCTTTTGGTGTTTACACACACAGTCAGTCACACACATGCACACATACAGTCAGTCACACACAAACACGCAGTCAGTCACACACACAGTCACACACACAGTCAGTCAGTCACATGCATATAGTCTGTTTCTATTTGTACTGATTAGGTCTAAAGGCACCCACTTCTCTCATTTATAGTAAATGGGAGGATGTTTAAGCTAGAGAGTACCCTTTAAATTATATGTGGAGCAGTTTCATTCTTTTGGTGTTTACACACACAGTCAGTCACACACATGCACACATACAGTCCTTACACACAGTGTCCGTCATATAAACACACAGTCAGTCACATACACACACACACATACAGTCAGTCACACACACAATCAGTCAAATACACACACAAGTCAGTCACACACAGTCGGTCAGTCACACACATACAGTCAGTCATACAAGCACAGTCAGTCACACACACAGTCAGTCAGTTACATACACACACACACATACAGTCAGTCACACACACAATCAGTCAAATACACACACAAGTCAGTCACACACACATGGCCAGTCACACACACAGTCAGTAACTGCTGATTTGTGTGTAGTGAAGCAAATTTAGATTTTTAGTGTGTTTTCACCAACAGAAATGAGGTCAGATGGGCATGTTAACATATAAATAACATGCAATGCAACGCATATGTAATATGATTGGACATAATACCATTTCTCTTTATGTGGATGTTTGAACTTGTCACATTTAAGTACACTTTTTATTCAGGGGCATATTGGAGTTACTTAAGCTACCTACATGCAAGGTTGCCCTGGTGTCTGATAGGTATCGCCTAATATCAACTCATAGATAAAAGATGCAAAAAGACCATGGCACTCCACAAAAGAATGAGACATTGTCTGGCCTCTTTGTAGCACCTAAATGCATCACTGGATTTTTGGGATTTGTGTGAGAAAATTAAGGTTGTGGTGTAGTTAAGGATTGGTAAATCAGAGTTCTGCTTTTTCAAATGTACAGCACAATGCTGTATGAGCTTATCTGTGTATTTTATATCTTTTGTTTCCACCTGTAAATGTACATACCATTCTGACAATATTAGACTGATATAAAATGTTTTCAAGGACTGATTGTTATGCTCTGTCTGGACTGGTACAGCAACCCTTACTAACAGTTCTGTTTTCATGTTCAGGCAAGCAAAGTGGTACCTGTGCCTTCCTTCCATATGGCAGAAAGATATCCATTATGCTTGTGAAGATGATATCATAAAAGATCCTTTAGATATCTCAGATTTTATATCAGTTCTCACACCCTCAGAATGGAGGGAATATGGTAACTATTATTTATTCATAAGCCTTCTGACTCTTTACTGTGCTTGTGTCTGGAAATGAATATATTAAAGATTAAGTCCTTGAGAAATCATCTTTATTTAAGGTGAAATTCTCAGTAAAAGGAAAACTGCAATACTGCTTATTGAAGTCACTCACAGAATAGACCCTGGCATATCTTATACTTTTGTCACATATACTAGTGAAAGAGTTTAAACTCTTTAGAGAGGAAGTCAATGTATGTCAGTGATGGCTAACATTTGCTGTCATGGATATTTTAGACATGGACATTGGGCATTGTTTCCCTGGGTCAGAAGATGAGGATCCAGGGCTTCGCAGATCGTAATTTTATTTACAGGGCACCCTTTTTGTGCCAAGGTGGTGGGAAGTGATTTCCCCTGTGATTGCTTTAATTTTAGGGGACTAGTTGCCAATAAACAGGCTCCCAGCCCCAGTATTACCAGCAGGGAACTGATAACCCTTTGGTAGGCTCCCAGCTCCAGAGGTTGAGTTTGACTTATTCTCAGAGGTCAAGTTTGACCTTCCCACTTGTCATCTCGCCTCTACTTGACCTCACACAAAATGTTAGGGAATGCGGCATTAGAGGGGTCAGTGTGTCTGTGCAAGTGTGGATGTTGAGATTTGTGTTAATCTTGACCTCCAAACACACACTTTAGTGAATATACATATTCTTTTTGAATGGTTGACAGCTTAGCATGAGTAGACACAATAATTAATATGAAATCCATACTGTTCAAAAGTGATTCCCCCTTATCAATGAATTCTTTTTTTCCCTTCCAGAGGATAGGGATTGAACATGATGCATTGTCTTAAATTGTGTATGTTTAGAATTCTTCCATTTATTTACTGTGCCATCCTTATTATGGCTCACCTGTAATGTATCCTCAGTTTCCCACAGTAAATGTTCCGTTTGTGTGTGTAAGTGGCATCTCTGAATAATATCAAAACCCCCTCTGCATACCCACAAGACAAAATCAATATAATGCACTAGTGGTAAGATATATATAAAGTCTTGAACCATGAGCTCTCCAAACCAGTCAACAGATACTAGCAATATTCTGAAAAATGTCACCTCCAACTGTGAGGCAACTAAATGACTGGGAGAGGTAGTATCCAAAAGTAATAGAATATAGTCACTTAGAACACACTATAGCAGTTCCTATAAAACAGGCAGCCACTTGACACTAACACCAATAGATCAGTAGTAGTATCAATGCAAAAAACGTTACTCACTTTAATTTGTAATATAGCTCCAAACAAAGTATAAAGACTCCACTGAAACTGCAAATGCAGAAATGTTTCATTGTGACAGAAAATCTCTCTTTTATTTATTGTGACTAAAAACTTTTGACCAGCTTCCTGGATAGCTAGTCTCATGACAAGACGTCATTTGACACAGTCCTAGATCTGGCATATGTCAACTGGTTATGGCCAGTGTTAGTCAGCACTGATGACTGATCTGAGGACATTTAACTGAAATTATCATATATATTGGGACATCAAAAGGCTTATTAATTTACCAATGTGAAATGTTCCTATTTCTTCAAGTATGCCTTTCACATTTGTATATTAGTGTTTTTTTACAGGGAAAGAGTCACAGATCCCAGTAACATATGGAGGGAGAAAGAATATAAGCAATGTGGCTCTTACTCACTGAGTGCTACAAAACATTGTTTCCTTCTGTTAGAATAGATAACCAATATACAGCGAGCAAAAAATGCACATCGTAGTGGAGAAATGTATAGTGAGTTTATTTCAGCCTGTTAACATGTATGCTGGCAGCTATGTTGGGTGTATTATTAAAATGTTTATTTTTTCATTTTATATAATTTCATTTCTTGTGTATAGAAAATTGAGCTAACATAATTCCTTACTTCTGAGTAAACAGGTGACTCATTTAGTAGTCCTTCATAGAAGCGCTGCCCCTCTTTTTTAATTTTACTGTTAAAGAGACAGTCAAGGTACCAGAAACACTTTGGTGCAATATAAAGTTTAAAGCCTGTGTAGCACACAGGCTTTTTTTTGCATGGAAAAAAATGTGCAGGCATTTGTTTTTAATTTTTGGCTCTAGCCAGTGGTCTTGCTCTATTCCAAGCATGAATGCATATGAAGCTGTCTGGAAATGGAGAAACCATGTGTCAGATTTATATCCTGTTAGGAGAGAGGGGACCTGTCAAAGGGAATGAAGTGTCCTGTGTCTAGACTTTTCTTGACTCACCTTCTGGGGGAGATAGGACGCTTCTTCGCAGCTGCTTCATTGCAGCCACTTCACCGCAACCTCTCACGCGATGGTCAGTTCATTGCGTGAGAGGTCACCACAGAGAGTTCATCATGGGACAGTTCATCACGGGATTGCGTACAAGATGAGTATTATTAGTATTATCTGTTTGTGCTAGAATTGGGGATTAGGGGTTAGTATTAGAGATTAGTGGTTAGTATTAGGGGTTAGTATGAGGGATCAGAGGGGGTTAGTATTAGTATTAGGGTTCATATCTTGTATAGTGACTGTTCCTTTGTATAGAAACTGAGCTGCTTCCTGTTTAGTGACTGATCCTCTGTGTAGACACCGAGCTGCTCCCTGTATAGTGTCTGTACCTCTGTATAGACTAGACATGTGCAAAACGAAAATTTTCGTTTCATTTTCGTACATTCGGACGCAAATTATATTTATTTCGTCTAAAACGAATTTCATTCATTACTACATTCGTTTCGGACGAAATTCGTTCATTATTTTCGTTTCGTTACATTAGTTTGATCGAATCAATTGACTTAAACCGAAAATCTATAAACCGAACAACGTTTATACACTTTCGTCATTTGGAATGAATGTAATAGTACTATTGGCTTTCTCTACACAGAGACAGAGTCTCCATTCATAAAAATTTATGAATGGAGACTCTGTCTCTGTGTAGAGAAAGCCAATATAAACGTTCGGTTTATAGACTTTCGGCTTATGGAATACATGTAATACTATGGGCTTTCTATAAACCGAACTAGAGTTCCCATTCATAAAAATTTATGAATGGGGACTCTGTTTCGGTTTATAGAAAGCTAAGAAGTTGAACGAATGAACGAATGGTTTAATATAAACGAAAATCATTCGTCCATTCGTGCTATAGTATTGGCATTACTATAAACCGAAATAGAGTCGGTTTATAGAATGCCAATAGACTTACATGCATTCCATAAACCAAAAGTCGTTCATTATGTCGGTTTATGGAATGTAGAGTACTATGCTATTGTATTCTATAAACCGACTCTATTTCGGCTTATAGAATGCCAATAGTACTACGAATGGACGAATGAACGAATGATTTTCGTTTATTAACCATTCGTTCATTCGGCTTTCGTTAGCTTAGCATTTTCGTTATTCGTTTTTCAAACAAATGAACGAAAATGCTATTTTCGGACGAAAATGCATTCATCCGAAAACGAATGGACATGTCTAGTATAGACACTGAGCAGCTTTCCTCTTTATAGAGACTTTGCTGCTCCCTGCTTCCTTTTTTTCAATTATATATCAGTCTGAATTTTTTTTATTATATATTATTATATATTAATTATATATCAGTTTTAAATTTTCCATTTCATTTCATGAGAACAGATAGTTTGGCATATAACAAGCAAATTGTTATGACATATTAATTGATTATTTAGTACAGTATCAATCATAACAATAAAATAACAGACAGTTTTAAATTCTTCTTATCAGTGGAGGTAGAGGGGAGGAAAGGGAAGGGGAAGGAGAAAGGGGAGAATAAAAAAGGAAGGGAAAAAAGAGGGGTGGGGGGGGAATAGCGAATTACTGTCTGAGTTTTAAGGGCGGCGTTCCGGTGCCATCCTATCTGCCCTATTTTGTCCTGGTTTCAGTCCATATCATTATCACAGCATCCAACATTCAAACATCACTCATAACTATGGGATAAGCGAGGGAGAGAGGAGGAGGCCGAGCGGGATGGGGCCATTAGGCCAGGCAGTCTTTCCACAAGTTAGTTCTGAAGGCGAGGACAACTCACATAGTTTAAATGCCAATAAAATATGTATGAACAGAGTATTTAATTGTTTGTCCGAGGTAGGAAGTTCGAAATGAAAAATAAATGTTTGGGGTTTCAGTTCGTAGTTATTACCACAAATAGTGGAAAACATATTTGATATTTTCCTTTTAAGGTACTCAAATTTGTTACAAGTCCACCACATATGAAAATGGATGCCTGTCTCGGTCAAACATCTCCAGCATATATTATTAGAAGGTTCTTTATATTTGGCCAATCTAGCCAGAACTAAATACCAGCAGTGAATAAGCTTGAAAAATTGTTCATGTAAATTGATACAGTGCACTGCCTTTCTAGTGTTTGTCCAAGTTTTAAACCATGCTTGTAATGGAAAATTTACTTTAGCTTCACCTTCCCAGCAGAGGGTAGCTCTGGATTTCTAAATTACTCTGTTAGATTCAAGAAATCTTAGGAGTCTAGAGATAATTTTTTTGTTATTTTAGAAGTTATCAGCTTTTCCCATATGTCAAGCTCTGTTGGGGTATTTAAGAGTAAAAAATATATAACTCTGAGATATTTAAACACATCTCTAGGTGAAAGGTTATATTTATTGCAGATAGTTGGATAAGGGTCAATAGATCCTTCCACGTATAGATCCTCAATATACCTCAGTCCTCCACTAATCCATGCCTTCAGGTCTAAGTCCGTAATACATAGAGATATAACTTCCAGGGGGGCTTTCTTGGATATCAAATTATTGATTTTATTTATTTTTTTAATACGGAAAAGGGAGATCATTAGTTCTTTGATTATTACCGATTCTACTTTAAGCGTCTTATAGTATTTAGGTGTTAACAAACATAGGAGAGCAGGGTCTATGCCATTACAATTTGCTCTTTCAATATCATACCATATCTGGTTGATTCCAAGCCAGAATATGTGCCAACTGGGAGGCATCGACACGATTATGCAAATCGGGGTGAACCAAACCATATTGATCTATACCGTGTTTGAGTATTTTATTAGGGACTCGGGGCATCCTGGCTGACTAGACGAACTTTGAGAACAGTAAGTCCATTTCTTTTAATGTATTCTCATGAATCCTAAGTGGTATTGTTCTTAGGACATAGAGAACTTTGGGAATTATGTACGCCTTCAGTACATTGACTTGACCAAGCCAGGACACTTCTAGTTTTGTCCATTGATTTACTAATTTTAGTTCAGCTAAAAGTGCCAAGTGATTTATGGGGCCAGTTTCTTCCATTTTAGAGCTAATTTTTATTCCTTGATAATCTGTTGATTCTGATCTTAAGGTAAAGGGCCCGAGTTGTTTTAAGGCATGATGTTGGGTAGGTGTTAAATAAAGCGTTATGCATTGTGTCTTGAGCAAATTTATCTTGTAATTAGAGAGGGTACCGTAAAGGTCAACTGCTTCCAGAAGGGCTGGGACTGTAACTTCAGGTTGAGACAGGGTAAGGAGGACATCGTCCGCGTATAGCATAATTTTGTGAGCTCGATAGCCTATCTCTATACCCTGAATTGCTTAAGATCTACGTAGGTATTCTGCAAATGGTTCCATCGTAAGAGCGTAGAGAAGGGGAGCCAGTGGGCATCCTTGCCTAGTGCCGTTTTGGATCGAAAAATATTCTGAGTCCAGGGAAGGACCAGCTATCTTCGCTCTCAAGTTTACATACAGTGCCAAGATTCGATCTAGCATAGTGCAGGTTATTCCAAATGCCCGCAGAGTATGAGCCATAAACATCCAATCCTGCTGCTCCATGCCTCCTAACCCCCCAGGACGTAGCCAATGCAGCTTTCCCCCATATGATGGCTCAGTTTCCTTGGTGTCTAATGGAAGCATGTCTGTTGTGTGACACTACCACTGGGTCTTCTTTGACAGACTGTCGGAAGGTCACGTGACCTCCAGGGTTCCATTGTAGAAGTCCCCGAGGAAGTGCTGGGCAGCACCGGCTGCCTGTGAAGAGGATTCAGGTCCCCTACAGCTCTGGTGGGTTTCTGGATCTTAGTCTTATTGATTATAAGACGACCTTGAATATAAGACAAGGGGTCTTTTTCAGAGCATCTGCTCGGAAAAAAACCTTGTCTTATATTTGAGAAAATACCGTAATTAACATTGCCTTGTGGATGTGTGGATGTATGCGTGCTTGTTAGAGCAGCACAGATTACATCACTAGGGAAACAGGAAATCCTATTGAAATGAATGGGAATTATTTGTCTGGGTTTCTGCTGGAAGAAAGAATTTATTAACATAGTCAGAAAGATGTGGATACTCCTGGAAATTCAAAAAGAGTTGTAAAATATGCATTGTAACTTTGAAACTCTTGAAAGCTTGCAATGAAATGAAATTCTTAGTGTATGGATCATTTAAATAACTTTTGGATTTACTCTAGCAACATTATGCACACAGATAATATATGTTTTTTTTTTAAATCATGTGACTATTAGCACCAGTTATAAGATGCACAGCCACTGAGTTCCAATATCACACCTAATGTACAATTCCTTATCTGAATAGTATATTCTAACCTCCAGTTAATTAAGATTGACATAAGATGAAGAGATTGATGTCTGTGTTTTAAAATAATCAAGCTAGCACAGGATTGCCAGGTTACAATAAGAAAAAAATTAACATATTACCTAGTTTCGCATTTTAAAACCATATTTTTTATTTTTTAAATTTTAGCCAGCTGCCAATTTCTGCAATGCAAAAATCAATATTAATGTCAGCAACAGGGCTCTCCAGCACTTGTCAAGATTAAGTATTAAAAAAATAAAAAGTCTTTTTTGCTTTCTTCTGTGTTTTTCCAAACCATTTATCTCTTATCAAGCTTTTACAAAACAATGGCTCCAATCTTCCATTTTGGTTCAGGTATGACATTTTAAATTGAAAATAGTTTGGCTTTGCAATTTAATTTACTTCAATGAGATTTTGTAATACCTAACTTATCAGTTCTTTCTGGTAGGCATTAACTTGTTAAATGAGTCTTAATTATACATAAGCAGATGGAGATTTGAATTAAAATTACCTTACACTCGAGTGGCTTTAGTTCATTATAACATATCTTGCTCTTAATCATTTAGGCAGTCTCATCATCGTTCATATAGGAAGTTATTAAAGTATTGTAATTTCCATATTTCATCTGATAGATCCACTATTAAATGGCAACAAATGCACATTACGAGCTGACTCATACTACGAAAGAGTGAATTATTCATGTCAGCTGCAGTTTTTGTACTTTGTCATGTGCAGATTTTTTTCCCCTCTATTTTAATAGAAGGATTTTATATTTGCTTACGCTTGGTATTTCACCTCATTAAGTTTGTACTGTAATTTTTTCATAAGTGCTGTTTCCACATCGTTCATCTCAGCACAGCAATTAACTGGATCAAATGTGATGCAATAGTGTGAAGTATTATAGCCTCGGAACAAGATTTAGCTGATAACTAAGGTTCACCTGACTGGATTAGAAAAAGTTATGGGTGCATCCCAGAAAATGGGTGAAAGTAGAGTATCCCTTTTAAATGGAAAGATGTCATATATATGGAATAGCAAGTGTGGAAAGATCCATGGTGTAGTGTCTCCCAACTCTCCCAACATAGGATGGACAGTCCCTATTTTACCCCACAGTCTGCTTTACTGCTCCAGTGGAGTCTTTTTAAAGCATCTCAGAATTTTAGATGTGTTTAGGGCTGTCACCTTTTGTACAAAAAAATTCCGGCCTTGCTGGTGATTCCATAGACTTAACATGAGCCAATGTTTTACTGGCCAAAAAAAGTCACTACCTGATTATTTGAAATGTTGAGAGACATGCAATATACGCCTTGGAAATGAGAACATATATCCCACAACTTTTGCTCTCTCTCAGGTACTCTCAACTGCAGGTATCTGGAGGCTGGTCAACTTTGTGCCAAGACACAAAGTAGCAACTGGTAGAAAATAACAGAGATAGAGTCAGAATACACAATCCAAAGGATCAGCACAGATCTGCAGTGAGTATATGGTCCAAATTATCATGGAAGGCATCAAAGATGCAAGGTCAGTAACAAAATATTAAATAGCTATTAAAACAGAAATAAACTTTAACATAGGTAATCTCAAGCCAGTTTAGGTTGTCTGTATGTATGTATATAAATATATATATATATATATATATATATATATATATATATAATTTAGGCATGCTCTGTCTTGTTCTCTCCCCCATGTCTGTGTATCTATCTCCTCTCCCATGCTGTGGCGTAACTACCATGGGTGCAGCATTTGCAGCTACAGAGGGCCCGGTGATCCATGTCACAAGGTGTGTATGGATTGCACCAGGTTAAAATAAATGCATTCTATGAGGTTCCTCCATCTGCCCTCCTCTATGCTCTCGTCCTCACTCGGCTGTGCTTCCTGCCTCTCGACCAGGGCGGGCTGGGCCGGGGGGCAGGGTGGCAATTGCCCCAGGCCGCCCTAAGGTTTTTAAAACACGGCCGCTGGGCCAGTGTCATTAAAAAAAAAAAAAACGCGCTTGCAGGCAGAGACGGAGGTGAGAAGGGATCGGAAGATCCCCTCTCACCTCCGCTATGCCTGCAAAGCTGCACGGGGAGCCGAACAGGCAGCACAGAGAAACCTCCGTGCTGCCTGTTCGGCTCCCCGTGCAGTGTGCCGACACGGAAGTGCCGACAGTCACGTGATCGGCGCTCTGACGTCAGACGCGCGCCGATCACGTGACCTGTCGGCACAACCGCCGGGAGGCCGAACAGGCAGCGTGGAGGGACCATGCTGCCTGCCACCAGGGAAGTCTTCCTGCCACTAGCCACCAGGGAAGTCCTGCCACTAGCCACCAGGGAAAAAGGTAAGGGGGGGGGCAAAAAACACTGGCATATTATTGGGCAAATTGGCTAGGGCATATTACATGGCAAATAAGACTGGCATATTATTGGGCAAATTGGCTGGGGCATATTACATGGCAAATAAGACTGGCATATTATTGGGCAAATTGGCTGGGGCATATTACATGGCAAATAAGACTGGCATATTATTGGGCAAATTGGCTGGGGCATATTACATGGCAAATAAGACTGGCATGTTATTGGGCAAATTGGCTGGGGCATATTACATGGCAAATAAGACTGGCATATTATTGGGCAAATTGGCTGGGGAATATAACATGGCAAATAAGACTGGCATATTATTGGGCAAATTGGCTGGGGAATATTACATGGCAAATAAGACTGGCATATTATTGGGCAAATTGGCTGGGGCATATTACATGGCAAATAAGACTGGAATATTATTGGGCAAATTGGCTGGGGCATATTACATGGCAAATAAGACTGGCATATTATTGGGCAAATTGGCTGGGGCATATTACATGGCAAATAACACTGGCATATTATTGGGCAAATTGGCTGGGGAATATTACATGGCAAATAAGACTGGCATATTATTGGGCAAAATGGCTGGGGAATATTACATGGCAAATAAGACTGGCATATTATTGGGCAAATTGGCTGGGGCATATTACATGGCAAATAAGACTGGCATATTATTGGGCAAATTGGCTGGGGCATATTACATGGCAAATAAGACTGGCATGTTATTGGGCAAATTGGCTGGGGCATATTACATGGCAAATAAGACTGGCATATTATTGGGCAAATTGGCTGGGGAATATAACATGGCAAATAAGACTGGCATATTATTGGGCAAATTGGCTGGGGAATATTACATGGCAAATAAGACTGGCATATTATTGGGCAAATTGGCTGGGGCATATTACATGGCAAATAAGACTGGAATATTATTGGGCAAATTGGCTGGGGCATATTACATGGCAAATAAGACTGGCATATTATTGGGCAAATTGGCTGGGGCATATTACATGGCAAATAACACTGGCATATTATTGGGCAAATTGGCTGGGGAATATTACATGGCAAATAAGACTGGCATATTATTGGGCAAAATGGCTGGGGAATATTACATGGCAAATAAGACTGGCATATTATTGGGCAAATTGGCTGGGGCATATTACATGGCAAATAAGACTGGCATATTATTGGGCAAATTGGCTGGGGCATATTACATGGCAAATAACACTGGCATATTATTGGGCAAATTGGCTGGGGAATATTACATGGCAAATAACACTGGCATATTATTGGGCAAATTGGCTGGGGAATATTACATGGCAAATAAGACTGGCATATTATTGGGCAAAATGGCTGGGGAATATTAAATGGCAATTAACTCTGGCATATTGGGCAAATTAGCAGGGGCATATTAAATTGCAGATAACCTTGGAATATTATTGGGCAAATTTACTGAGTCATATTAAATTGCAGAATAACACTGGCATATTATGGGACAAATTGGCTGGGGAATATTAATGGCAAATAATATTGGAAATGTGTATGTAATGGGGTGATGGATGCATGTAAATGTGGTGATGGGGCATGTCCTGGTGTGCAACGTGGGTTATGGGTCATGTCGTAGGTGTGCAACGTGGGTAGGGGGGGGTGCTCAAATTTTGGGATATTGGGTGTCTAAATCCTGGCATGTTGAGGGGCATAATCCTGGCATATTGAGGGGAAAATCCTGGCATATTGAGGGGGCATCATCTTGGCATATTGAGGGGAAAATCCTGGCATATTGGGTGTCTAAATCCTGGCATATTGAGGGGCATAATCCTGGCATATTGAGGGGCATAATCCTGGCATATTTAGGGGAAAATCCTGGCATATTGAGGGGGCATCATCTTGGCATATTGAGGGGCATAATCCTGGCATATTGTAAGGGAAAATTCTAGCATATTAAATGCCAAATCCTGGCATATTGTGGGGGAAAATCCTGGCAATATTCGTTATAAAACAAGGAAAAGATGGCCGTGGATGGGGAGGTGATTGGATGGTGCAATGGGCCACTTGACTGGATTTGCCCCCCAGGCCTAAGGCTGCCAGCCCTCCCCTGCTCTCGACAGAGTGGTCCCTACAGAGTTTATTTTTTTATTTTTACCATGCTGAGTGTCATGTGACAACCTGGTGTTCAAAGTGAAATCATCACAGGACACGCAACTGATGTTTCTCTAGTTTTTTTTCCTTTCTTTCAGCTCTTTCACAATTTGGTGTTTGTTCCCATTTGATCTTTTCAGAGTAGTATGTGAATAGGTGTGTCTGGAGTGAGTGTGTCTGTGAGTGGATGTGTATATGACTGTCCGTGCATCTGTTAGTGAGTGTGTAAATGAGTGTGTGTCTATGAGTGTGTATATGAGTGTGTATATATGAGAGTGTGTGACCGATGAGTTACTTGTGTACATGAGTGACTGTGTATAGCACACTAATATACAATCACATAATACTCACTAATACATACACTAAAATACACTCACATAAGGGAAAACATACATGGGTATAGGAGAGAAGACATACATTGGGAGTGAGCTGACCCAGTCAAACATGCCGTGCTGCTTCACAGGTTGAAGGTGGGCCGTTAACCTCAGTATCCAGTATCCAACCTCTCCAGAAAGCCACAGCAATGCAACGGCTCTACTTGGGGGGGAGGGGGGGGGATTGCCCCTTTGCCCCTTTGCCCCCACTCTGTATCTGCCACTTACTAAAGCACTGAAGGAGGCAGCAGCCTCTCAAAAGAGAGACACTGCACATTATCTTAAAAGATGTTCAATGGCTGGGAGGAACACGGGGCTACTGGATAGAGATAAAATGATATACTCATGTAAATAAGCTGTATTATCTGTTATCATCTTCAAAGTTGCTGTCTCTGTCAAGAACATTGGCCTTGAGGTGAAAAAATATAAACAATTGATTTACAATAACATGATAATTCTTTGTGCCAAAAGTATATTTTTGTATTTAAGCGTTTTTTTGTGCTAGAGCAACCCTAGGTGTGTTCTTTTCCATGTAAGATGCATGTTATTTTGTAAATGTCCATTTGTTTTCTGGTAAATTGTATGGTAGATGCATCCATTCTCTGGAAAAATATATTGTAAAATATACTGTACCCTATCTTGGTTAACACAATACCTTTTATTCTGAATGTATGAATATTGGTTAATGCTTTAATTATTTTAAAATTGTTAAGGTTAAGTTAATAAAATGCATGTTAATGTCTAGCCATTATGCATATTTTAGTGGCTAAAGGGTCATAGGTATTAGAGCCAGTGTGTCACCTGCTGTTATCATGCATTGTTTGATATTAAATAGGATCAGAAAAAGTGATAACACTTGCACTTGCATTTTAACTACGTCTGAGATAAAGAATTATTTTTGTATACGTGGTTCATACATAATAACAAAATGATTAAAATATACTGCACACTTGTTTTATTAAAGTCCAGTCTTAATTGCTTATCTGGCAAAGAACAGACAGCAGGTAATAATGTTTATTAGGCGGCAATCTGGCTCATTAACAAATGACTTGACAATAAATTAACCAGGTCATAAAATACATGGAAGTCTGCAGCATCTCAATAGAAGGTTGTCTTTGTGTAAGGTCTGTATTTCTCATGTATTTGATTCCTTTGTATGTAAGCTCTTTCTTTGTATTGCAACTGAACGAATGCACTGAGGCTGTTTGTATTCTGGATGGGAGTTACTGCACTAAACATCCACTTATAAACCAACTAATTAAGGTACACCCTCCTTGTGAGCCACTGAAAACTTCAGTCAGGTATAATTAAAACTGAATCAATGACAGCAATGGCATTTGAAAGAATCACCCAGTGGTTCAAATACCAGTTCTGACAGAAATGTCAAACTGATAGCACCACCATCTTCCCAGTGCATGCTAGGGAAAGCAAGGAGGATTTCTTATTATTATAAATGCCTTGCTGATAACCTTTATGAATCCTGGAATACCAAATACTGCACATGAAATTTCATTATCCAAGAATGGCTCACAGATGCTTACCTTGCATTAAGTTGGAAAGCGGATTTACCGCCTTTTTTCATCCATAAAGCAACGAGCAACTTATATCGGAGTGATAGATATCTGCATGAGCTTCTCCTAGAAGGAAACTGATATATTTTTTAAAACTGTGTGTACTCTTAATATCCTCTAACTCACAACCCTTGCTTTCATCTGTCTCAGCTGAAAGGGACAGAAAAATCATGATCTTAAATGTGGTAACATGTAAATAAGAGTTTAATATAAAGTAATAAAATG
The DNA here is from genome assembly GCA_036172795.1 of Pelodytes ibericus. Classification (NCBI taxonomy): domain Eukaryota; kingdom Metazoa; phylum Chordata; class Amphibia; order Anura; family Pelodytidae; genus Pelodytes; species Pelodytes ibericus. Next base: position 99,773,565 of record CM069858.1, on the reverse strand, counting down.
CAGTAAAATGCATGTTACATTTGTTCCCCCCCCCCCATCCTTGATAAAATACTGTCTGCTTTACCCTGACTATCACTCTTCAGTATACTGACAAGTTGTCTTCAGCTAGCTCAGGAGGTTTTTACAGAGGTGTAATTTATTTTTTGGAAAATCTGATAGAAAGGAGCCTGTGCAACATTGTAGCTTTTATTCACTAATCCAGTACACTTCCAGGATCTTCACATTTTGTCATCTGATGTTAAAGGACAACTGTCAGCTAAAGCAAATTGAAAGACTGCATCAAGTGTAAGCATTTTACTTAGAAATACTTTAATAAAAGAGTAAAAATAAAGTATCTTATTGAGCCCTCTCTGCTCATATCAGGTTGCAGACATCTTGGTCAGATGGGTTAGCACTTCCTTCATCTGACCCAAGAATCTAAACATGTCTGCCCCTGTGAAGGCTTTATGGGGCAAAGCGGGCTCAATAAAGTGTTTTATTTATTTTCTTAAAGCATTTCTGTTTTAAATTCCTACAGTTGTCCATTAAGTTTCATACAGCTTTTTAAAACTTCTATTTCTAAAACATTTATTATTGGGTGTAGTTTTTTGTCTACCATTTTAATCATAATACCATTAGGAAGATGCAATAAGGTGAGTTAAATCCCTTGTGTTTTAATATTGAATTAAAGTGTAAGAGACTTTGCTCACTTTAACACAAAAATGACACAGAATACCATTAAAAAAATGAAAAAGATTGACTCAATATGCACCGATATTTGGGCCCAAAATGATGCCTCCAAAGACCAGAGTGATCCGGGGCAAATCAGGAACCGAATTATAAGCTACCCAATATACCCCGATGTGCCTCCGAATAGGTCTGCAATTTGGACATCATAGCCAATTCCATGCTGATACCTGCCAAAACAGAATGCCACAAAATAAATTTTTGATATATATAACAATATATAATTTTGAACAGTAGACCTGACCCCCTATCAATAAAGGGGTTAGGAGCTGTACAAATGGCTCCTAGCCTCCCAGTTATACACATGGGGGAATCAGGGCAGGTAGCCCTTAACCCCCTATCATAAATGGGTCTGGGAGCTGAGTAAATGCACGGTAAGTGCCAGGTGGTGGACAGTGACTGTAGCAGTAACTGTTCATAAGTAATACAAATATGAATAAAAAATGCATTAATTTACTTTTATTTGTCAACACATTCCCAGACTTACCAACGCATTTTTAGACTTGCCAACGCATTTCCAGACTGGCTAATCTGCCCCCAGGCTGCCAAATCTGCTCCCCCAGACTTTCAAATGCATTCCCAGACTTACCATTTAGCAGCCAGATTTACCAAAATGCACTTTCATGCCAAATAACCTCCCATGACTTCAAATGGGTCTCCCAGACTTTCCAAATTTCCAATGGGGACAACAATAGGATGTCTGTGCGCTGTACTTCATTTTTGCCAGGACTTCTAAGACTGAATGTCGGGAGGTCACATGACTCTGACGTTCCATCATAGAAGCCCCAGGAAACCTGTCTGGCAGCATAGGAGGATGTCTGTGTGGAACGCAAAGCCATCAACCGGCTGCCTGTGAGGATGTTCCCTGCAAGGGTCCTGGATGCTAATCGTATAATCTGATCTTGATATAAGGTTTGATTACAAGATGACACTGAATAAAAGACAAGGGGTCTTTTTTCAGAGCATTTGCCTGAAAAAAAGCATGTGTTATATTCAAGCAAATATGGTGCGTCTACGAAAAATCACACTCATAAACATTCTAATTCTTTGAAATGTAACATGTGCTTTACTCCAATAAGTATTTCATAATAATTGTGTTTAAAATTGTATATGATACTATAAAATGTTTTGTTAGTGTCCCTTTAAGTTAGAACTTACATTTAAAATGTACAGTTTCTTTTCTCTATTTATGCTCAATAAAAATACATTTAGAGAGTAAGTAACCCATTAGTATTCCATTCAGACCCAAATCAGCTCAGGTGCAAATTAGCTCTTTGAAAGGTCACAAAATTAGCTAAATGGTTTCAGTTTATGTAATCAACGTGGTGTAACTTATAGATAATTTCCCTGAGGTGTAACCTATATTGTGACCCAAGATTCCAACTATAAACAAAAATGAACTTTTATGGAATGAATGAGATAATTAAGCAGTTAAGTAGGTGAAATAAGATTTTCTTTTATTGAGACTTTCTAAAGACTTTATATGTGTTTTTAAGAATTGGGATATAGTAAGGGCTATGTTATTATTTAATTTATATTATATTTAGCTTTTGGAGCTATAGATTGTAAGGAAGAACTTAGTCCATTTCCAAATGCCATACTTAATGCAATATCTGGATCCCTTCTCAAACCTTTTCTGTTCACCTTCCCAACTTTCATATAGGTGCATTGATCTGATATTTCTATTATATGTTTTTTTTAAGATTGACTTTGATTTTTTTTTATACTCAGTATACAGCTTGACACAAGAAAAGAAAGGTTATAATTTGCCTCCAAGATTTATTTTCATCTAAAATTATATGAATGTTAAACCAACATATATCAAATTTGAAAACACTCTTTGGAGTCACTTGTAGCATTGCTATATAGTCTGCATTTACTCCCTGTTTGTATGTTTAAAATGGATTTCTCTAGCTGTACTATTCTTTTTCCGTTGTAGCAGAATCCAGTTAGATCGCTGAGTATCCACTCACTGGCCATGTAATACATTATCTGTAAAAAAAAAAATACGTTTTGTGTAGGATGAGTAAACCAAATACAACTGAATATACACAATTTAAAAAAAATAAAGTGCATGGAAACAAGTGAAAACATAAAAATATTATTAAACACACCTGTACAAACAAGTGAATGCACTAAATAATTTATGCACACATGTTCAAGAAAGCAAGTCCACTAGAAAATGTATGAGTTGCTGACCTATGTAGTTTCAAGCTTTTTTTATGAAAACGTCACATAACTTGCAATAGAGAATACAGTTCCCAGTGCAATATATCTAAATATACAAAAGGGGGAGGGTAAATGGAAAACCACTAACAAAGGAGGCTCTTATAAGCTTAGGAGCACAGGCTTCACACACTTGGGGGCATGCAACATACCAGGTGTTACAATTAGGACTTGTGGATGAGATATGCAAAAGAGAATGTTTAACAGTGACTCAGAATATTATTGCTGCTACAGAAAAAAGATTTAAAAAAAAGAAATAGTTATATTCTCAGCAAACAATTGCAAGTAATGCAGTAAGCAAAAACTAGTGTCTACATCAGAACTACATTCTAATGGAAATGTAAAAAAAAATCACAAAAAACTCACATTACAGTGTCATAGTATAATTATATAAATATCATCATGATTGAAGTGTGTATGAGATGTCTCCCATGTCAGGTTATACATTTAGTGTAATATGTAGCCAAGCAAAGGCTCCCGGTCTGGAGATCAATTTCGCAATGCTGCCTGTATATAGGAAGCTTGTAGACTTGTGTTTTGTTTCTCCTATATATTAACTGCTATTCCTCTTAATATGTTTACAGTTGTCATGTGCTGCATATTAGGTTCTCAAAGCTCTCTATAAAAACAACTTTATTTATTTGTTTTAATATGGACACAGTGTGACAGTTCCCTGAAGGCCTAAATGACCATAAAATTGCGGGATGCTCGGTTTAATACCATTTTACTTTTTTTCAAGTCTGATAAAATCATGCAGAAAATGTTTTCAGTAATTCAACTGGCTTTTTCAATTATGTATATACTGATAATGCCCTTGTGGAAACAAGTCATGTTGATGTTTCACCTGACTTAAAATAGACAGTATTTGCATCTCAATTATTGCATCCTTCCATATTATTGTCTCTTATTTACAGGTATATTAAACTTGATAACTGATTATTGAGTAAATAATTTTCTCATAGTAAATAAAGTGATTGACACTTGCTACAGCTTGGCCTTTTTAGGCTATTTATTGCCTTTTTTTTGTACTGTGACCTTCATTAAAATATCCTGCTGAGAGGTGAACACTTCAGTTGAACGGGATACTTTCATTATGAAAAGGTCCTTGAAAATTACCTCAGTATTTGTGGAATTCATGTGTAAAAATTACAATATTACAATGTCAATGTTGCCGCCAAACTTCATGCGAGTGAAAGAAAGGTCAGTGCTCATCAGCTTAGGCCGCAACTCAAAATTTGATCATGTTCTTTTTTCCCTCCTACTTAAAAAATTGACAGTGGTGTTTATACCCAGTGGAACATCCCATGCTATCTCCTACATTCTAATCAGTGATGGGAAAAGCACAACTAAAGATGTTAGCTGCAGTGTTTTATAAAGTATAATGTTTGAATTATATAAAAATGGAGGCAGAAAATGTTCTCTTGTTTTGTAAAATATCAGTTATATTTTACATCTATTATTATTTAATTGTATTTAAATAGCCGTTACAGACCCATTACTATGAAGGTATAGTCACTTTACTCATTTTTCATTATTCTCTAGTTTATGGGTGGATTGTGTACAGATATCTAATGTCTACCACACAGGCGGAGATGTTTTTCTGGAGCCAAGAGAGTCGAATTAAGTCATTATGAAAGGGCATTTGAAATGACTGTAGAATAGATACTATAAAACCACTCACAATATCATTCTTATAATGTTTCTGCCTTAATGAACTTTTGATGATACTGCTAAATCAACATATTTCAACATGATAAACCAAGGAAGTGTTTCATCAATATGTTTAAATAGATGACGTTTTAGAGCATTGCCACTGTCTCAAGATAAATTCTTCATATTTATGACAAGTACTATCTCAGATATAATATTGGTAAATATACTTTTTGAAGGAAATATATATAGAAAATAGACAGTGCCAAAAATGTATTTAAAATGTTAACATTTAAATAGAAATCCAAACTACGAGTATAAACATATGTGAGGAAGGTCATTCAGGATGTTACTTCTCAGGTGTTGAGTGTATATAGGAAATAGCAGCTAGTCTTTTCGTAAACTGCAGTGGTGCACTACTTTTTGATAGTACTGTGATACCTTGAATTTGTTTAGCAACCTCTTTCTGTCATGCAATCTATTTCCCTGTAATAATATATTTAATTGTATTTACAAGTAGAACAGTCTGTTTTTTTGGTTACTTTTTCCTATATTTAATGTTAAATCCAAAATGGAATTATACTGTCAGAAGGACAAAACAAAATGTGTAAACCAGCATAAATTATTTAGAAATGACAAACCAAAATCCTGTGTAATTTAATCTGTCACTTTTTTTTATGAATAGTGTTTTCTTTTATGCTGTATATTTTTAACAAAGTATTTTAACTTTGTATATGTGCACATTGAAGAAACATGCAGATGTTTTCCAAAAATCCATTAAAAATATTTCTGCATGTAGAAATGACAACAGGTTATATCAATGAAAAAGGGGAAGAATAATAATGAACACATTTCTGGTTTGGTTTGCATTCATTTATTATTACTGAAAAACTACCAAAGTATAAAATATAAAACTAAAGATAGCTACAGCACTATCTCTCTAATTGCAAATTTCCATGCAACCATAATATTTTACACTATGGAACCATGGGGCCTTGCTTTGACCAGAACTGGACTGTAAGAGCTTAATCACGACAAAGATTGGCCAATTCTACAGCACTGACTTCCCACTGTTATCAATGTGAATTCAGTGGAAATGTATTGTAACCAAAATAGCTGCATATTTCTTCTCAGTTGAGCTGCTCAGGCACTGAACTTGGCAAAGCTTAAGTATGTAAGAATATTATAGCATTCTATTGTTATGTTGGTTTATACTAGAAGAATTATAATATCTTGATAGTACTTGGGCCAGCTTACTCACTGCACCTACTGAAAAAACCTTTAGAGTTGGTGTAATATTATAATAGGCACTATAATAAAACGGAACAAAACTTTACAAGAAGTAGAACTAGTGCAACAAAATATCATTTTGTGCCACAAGAAACAAAAATCATGACAGATGCAATGACCAATGTTAAAAATAGGACACGTTAATACTAACAAAACCATTTTATTTACATCATTATAACCAGTGACATTTGTATACATTTACTGAGCGGCAGTTTTTCCTTTGTTTATTGGTTGTTTTTGGTAAAAATATTGCTCAATGAGTAGTATAAATTTGCCATCATTTTTTGTATAGCCTGCTATTTAATAGTTCACTTTTTCTTCCACTCTTATAATTTGTAGATCTCATAAAAAGAGCAACACATTTATTTATTTTTTTATAACAGTCCATGCTCATTAACATGTCAGTGACCTTTTGTAATCTGTTAATCTAATGCTGGTATGAAACTGCTTTTAGAAATGAATGCTACAAATATTTAAATGCCGAGCAAACATTAACTATATTATGGGGCTGTGGGGGGGGGGGGGGGTTGTCCCCAAATAACCTGTTCACGGTTTAAAAAACCTATTATCTTTTTTTTTTTTTTAAAGGTAAATAAAAAAAGAATGTTGACAAAGCTAATCAATTTCTCTATTCAGCAACCCGAGAGACATTAATACAAAATTTAACATTTGTTTTGAAAAAAATGACCATTACAAATGTATGTGGATGTACTTTTTAAAAAAAAATATAAAATGATAAAAATGAGCTTGGCTTGTTAAAGTACAATGATAACTAATACACCCACACAATCTTATGGAATTGATTTCCATTCAATGTAAATGTCTACATTTAAATCAATACAGCTTGATGAACAGGAAATTGTCAACTGTATTGACAATTAAATGTCCAGGGCAATAGATAAGGGCACATACTTTCTTGTTGTACAATAAAGTATACAAGTCATTTGAAAAAGATATGGTATCTCTTCATTTTTGTATAAATAGTGCCAGATTGGTGGTAAATGTACAAAAACATGTTAAAAGCATATTTTGTCTTGCAGCCCATGACATATAATTAAAATGAGAAATATATGTCAAAGGCATACAGGTAAAAACTACAAATATGGCCACTGCAACAGATGTGACACATCGACCCACAGCCAGATGGTGATGTCATCATTTCATGCGCTTAGGGAGGTGTGCTGACATAATATTTTCTTGGTGGATGAATGCAAATGCCAGGCATATTAGAGGAAGTGGAAGGAATTTTTAGAGACAAATATCGATTTTACTATTGCAATGTAAGACAAAATGTACATACCTACATAAAGCTGCATGTCATTAACATCCTGTGGATGACATGGTGAGTTTATTTCCCATTAAAACTACACATCAATTTGACAATCCCCAAAAAATGTATTAGACACATGGACAGCATTAATATATGATATGGAGCATAAGCTGCCATGTGGTTACCTGTGCTTCCTATATAGCTGTGTTATTCATCACTAGAATTATTAGATTCAGATTAAATCAGATTAAATATTATGAAATGTTAATGGACCGTTAGTGATTTACAAGCTAACACTATAGTATAAACAAGAGGTGTGCAGCTAAGTTTGGATACCAAAGACTATCCAGTGCACTTGAAAATTCATGTGCTCAGTCATACTGAGAAGTGACCTCTTATATTTGCAGGAAACTGATTCAGTTGGTCAGGGTACCATCTAAATTCATGCCCATTCTCCCACTAGTCCTAGACTTACTGCTCCATCTCCGTCAGTCCACCACCCTCTACGAGTCCCCCGTTATCTCCTGTCAGTTATTCTTCATCCTTCCCTTAACTGTTTCTCTTTCCTTCCACCTTCCTGATATAATTTGCAATTAGCTCCCTGACTAAATGCTACATCTCCAATCTGGCACTAAAGGTTCATTCAACTACATTTCCAATGATGGTAAGCTTGCAAAATAAATTAGTTTGAACATGATGGGAAATGTAATCCACAGTTGCTTCATCTCCTCACAAACGTATTTAAAACGTTCATCTTTCGTCTTCACTGTGGTAGTAGCTAGTAACGTGGGCTTCCTTTTATATCTCACTGTTTGATGGTATGTAATTGGAAATGTAACGATTTGCTTCTATCTCATTAACATCATTTCATAATTCATTCACCTACATTGAATAAAGCTTGCTATTGTCCATTTTCAGTGTGTACCTGCCCTGGACCATTTCTACTCTATAGTTTTCAGGACACAAACACTAATTTGAAAATGAATGTGAAGAGATGTGTACACATAATCCAGTCAGTTTCTTTAAAACATTATACACGTGTCCAAGAATAAGTCAGTCCAAACAGGTCAATGTCTGCTCTGACAGCCTTGCACTAGATTTTAAAAATGATCCTGGTTCTCTGCACCTCTAGCATTGTTATGTTACATAGCATTACCCAAGTGCAATGTATTCTGTTCAGATATTGGTGATAATTAACTGTGAGATAGTTAGGTTCCAAGTTCTTAATGAAAATGCCCTTTGTATTTTAAATGTCTGCAACAAAAACTTTGAAATGGGTGTCTTGGTAATAATTTACAGACAAGCAGTTCTTAATGGGAAAACATTTCAAATCAATGTGGACTAGAATGCTGATGATCTTATTAACTCTGTATGGCTTGTTATTTTCACCATCTGCAATTAAATGAACAGTTTTCTTGCATTTCATGAGCAGTTTCACACTCTTAGCCTATTATTCTATGAATTTAAATTGTACCCTGAGGACTTTTTGAGGGAGAATAAGAAGCATTCCGTGGTAGCAACAGATGAAACTTTTGTATTTTTTAAAGAAAAATTAAATTGCTACTCTTTTTTTTTTTTTTTTTTTTTTATTCATGCCAAGAAATATATCTGTTCACCTTGAAAGTGTACATGATTACATTTAGCTCTATAATTCACATAGAACTCATCCATCGGTGAATATAATTGAATTGTGAGAGGTTATGAGAGGACAAGGTAATGTATAAATATATATCAGTAAATTTTCATGCTTCACTTAAATTCTTACAAACCCCACAAAAGCCACCTCCAATATCTTAACCAAATTATAGCAGGAAATAGATCTCATTTTAAAAAGTTCATGATGATGTATTTATTTATTTAATACAGAGCACATATGTTAACCAAGCCATTGTGAAATCACACTCAGTTGGATTATATCCCAAGGAAACCTAAGCCACTGAGCAGGGATGACACGTGTAGTGGCCTATATCACTCTTTCTGCATGTATCTATTGTTTGAGAGGACACATAGTCTGTTCCTTTTGCTTTATTGTAAGGTATTGGTTTTGTGTACTTTGAAGTACTTCAAGTAGTAATTGAACCTATTTTTCTGTCCATGTGAAAATACTTACTTTATATCTATGTGGGTTTGATGGGATATCATGATCTGTGTCCTCTGACTTCATTGACATCTTTTTGGCAGACTATACTTGTGAATTAAACAGTCTATCATTATCAAGATACATGCCCTTTCTGTCTTTGGATACATGAATGTGTATATAATGTGACTCAGGGTCTGTATTTTTCTAATTTTATTTATTCACATTTTAGATTTTTACATTGTTTTCATTGAGTAGGAGATTTATTTTCACACGTGGGTATTGTAGTATACAATGTTTTATAATACAGAGCAGTACCTTCTGTAAATATGTGGAAAAGAAATATAGAAATACAGTGTATAATTTGAAATACATATGTGTCCAGAGAAATACACCGATCATCTGTAACATTGTGATCACTGACAGGTGGCAGGCCGGTGGAGGCAGTGTGATGCTTTAAGCAATGTTCTGCTGGGAAATCCTGGGTCCTGCCATTCATGTGGATGTTACTTTGACACATCCCTGATGGCACTGGCCTCTATAAGCTGGACAATGTTTAAGGTGTTGATTTGCCTACAAATTCACCAGATCTCAAGCCAATCGAGCATCTGTGGGATGTGCTGGACAGCTCCATCTCGCAAATCACAGGACATAAAGGATCTGCTGCTAATATTTTGGTGCCTGTAGGTACTGGGACATGTCCTGTGGGTACAGGGGCATGTCCTGGGTGTGCAACGGGGTGCTATTGAAAGGGTTTTGGGGGCAATAAGGATTTAAGTGCAGGAGAAATTGGAGTAGTGTCCAGACCATTTGTACTGTAAGGGGCCTCGCAATTTCAGATGGCAGCCCTGCCACCAAACGACTGCTTGGACGCCCTACAAGTTTAAAATGAGCTCGACCATGACGCACATTTTTAGAATGGTAAAAATGGATAAATAGAACCATTTATTGTGGGGGAGGGTGCTCAAATTCAGTTGTGCCTAGGGCAGCACAAAACCAACATACACCCCTGCCAGCAGTAGCTTTACAAACAGACAAAATGAATCATAGCAGCTAAGTTTTCTATATGAGCAATATGAGCCATCCATGACATTAGGATTACTTCTGACCCACAAAAACCACTTTGGTACAATGATGCATTAGAGATGAGAAATCTTACGCAGTTTATTTCTTGAGGTATTTATTTGTTAAGCTATGACTCGATGCTAGCCTTTAAAGCCATGGGCAATGAATAACAGATCAAGTAATATCAGCGTGAACTTGAGTATTTTTGCTATGACCCCATTTCTTGAAAATATACTGCTTTAATAAGTTGTTAAAAAAAGAAGTCCATGTATTATTATTTCACCTAAAGTTAGAAAATAATTTCACACATTACACATTTCCAACAGATATTTATCAGATGTAAATTTTGCTTTTATGAAAAACTAACATTCTTATCATAGCTGCAATAGCTGCCATTTTGTGTTTTACATCCACCCCTCTGCTATTATTTATAGAAAGCATGGGCTGTAAATGGAGCAAATCATGTTAAAGTCTGTGGTATTTTTTTGTTTTGCTTTTAGCTCAATTACATTATTAAAGCTAACATTTTGTTTGTTTTATTTATTTAGTTTACTGTTTTAACAAATATTGTTAACCATTCTTTAGAAGACCACAGCAAGATTAACAATGACTGAATATAGTGCTATTTTTCCAATGAGATTTGTGGCTAAAATGAACAATAACTTTTAGCATGTAATCTCTAGAAATTAACAGCCTAGGTATATTTCAACAAAAAGGGAGGGATAAGAGATATAAACATGACAAGGCAATATAGATTTGGAATTTATGCAAATACAAGTTCATGCAAAAATGGTATTAATCAAGGCAGCTTTAAAATATTGTAATTTTAATGCATCTTAAATGTAGCCAAGAACAGGAAATGTGATATATACTAAATTCATTTATATGTATGACTTTCTTCATGACACAATCATTTTTCCTATAAGCTGAATAATGGGATAAAAAAACGACATGGTTAAATTTAGAATCACATATCAAGAATGCGCATATAAATTTGGAACACTCCTAATTTGTATATGTTGACTACAAATTCCACATCTGTTAAGGCCTGTGAATATTTCATTTTCTCTACAAAAATGAAAGCTTATCTGCAACTGCTTTATTATAATTACAGCTTATAATATACAATGCTAAGAGCAAAGAATGTTTACATTGTAGAAAAGTAAAACGAGTATGGGGTAAATACAAAGACTTCTTATTTCTGCACCTTAGCAAATTAGGTGCTATAACTAGAGAAGTATAAAATGATAGTGTTGAGAATCATAATGGTTTGTTTTATTAAGCTAGAATCCAAATTTTGAAGTGGTAAATGTTGAATTTACTTATTTAGTTTCAATTGAATTACTTTATATGAAAAAAAATAATGTGCTAATAAGTTGAGAGCTCCAAAAACATGTATTGCTCATACCCGAGTAAAATGCATCATTGTCCCACAAAAATTGGTGCTTTTAGTCATGTGACTTACATACACATTAAAAATATGAACAAAATATCTTGAATAACATTTATCCAAGTATTATAGATCAATGTATTCACTCTAAAAACAAAAAGATGTTATACACTAAGGCAGGGGTCCTCAAACTACGGCCCGCGGGCCACATGCGGCCTGCCGAGCACATTTATCCGGCCCGCGGGGGGTGCTGCCGGCACCCCCCGCTCCCCGCTGTTTACCTTTTTTTTTCTTTTTTTCTTGCAGCTGCAGAAGATGCGGCTGCAGGAAAACGGAAAAAAAAAAAAAAATCACCGCGACCGGATGTGACGTTTCGTCACATCCGGACCCGGTAACTGTTTCCCTCCTCCGTGCAGGGAGGAGGGAACACTGCGCGAGACGTCCGCCGGGGACACAGCAGCTGGAGGTAAGTGATGGGGTAGGGGGGGGAGGAGGGATGTATAACGAGCACTGTACTATTCCTGGGCATCTGAATGGCATAATATTCCTGGGCATCTGAATGGCATAATATTCCTGGGCATCTGAATGGCACACTATTCCTGGGCATCTGACTGGCATAATTTTCTTGGGCTCTGACTGGCACTCTATTTCTGGGCATCTGAATGGCATAATATTCCTGGGCATCTGACTGGCACACTATTCCTGGGCTCTTACTGGCACTCTATTCCTGGGCATCTGAATGGCATAATATTACTGGGCATCTGACTGGCACACTATTCCTGGGCATCTGAATGGCATAATATTCCTGGACATATGAATGGCATAATATTCCTGGGCATCTGACAGGCACACTATTCCTGGGCATCTGACTGGCACACTATTCCTGGGCATCTGACTGGAATAATATTCCTGGGCTCTTACTGGCACTCTATTCCTGGGCATCTGAATGGCATAATATTCCTGGGCATCTGACTGGCACACTATTCCTGGGCATCTGAATGGCATAATTAGTTAGATTAAAAACAAAAGAAGGATGCTACGTAGAAGAGGATAAAGGCTTAGCAGACTGCTTTAATGAATATTTTTGTTCAGTTTTTACAAATGAAAATGAGGGTAAGGGACCTCATTTAGGGAAAAAGACTAATGAGTCTTTTGATGCATGTAAGTTTACAGAGGAAGAGGTTTTACTTCAGCTGTCTAAAGTAAAGACAAATAAGTCGATGGGACCTGATGGGATACATCCAAAGTTATTAAAAGAACTTAGTGGTGTACTAGCAAAACCGTTAACAGATTTATTTAACCAATCATTGTTAACGGGAGTAGTTCCAGAAGATTGGAAATTAGCTAATGTTGTGCCCATTCACAAGAAAGGTAGTAAGGAGGAGGCGGGCAACTATAGACCAGTAAGTCTTACTTCAGTAGTGGGGAAAATAATGGAAACCTTGTTAAAGAATAGGATTGTTGAACATCTAAAGTCGCTTGGATTTCAAGATCAGAGACAGCATGGGTTTACTTCAGGGAGATCATGCCAAACTAATCTTATTGATTTTTTTGATTGGGTAACTAAAATAATAGATCAGGGTGGTGCAGTAGACATTGCTTACCTAGATTTCAGTAAGGCTTTTGACACTGTCGCACATAGAAGGCTTATCAATAAACTGAAATCTTTGAGTTTGGATTTCAATATTGTTGAATGGATTAGACAATGGCTGAGTGACAGGCAACAGAGGGTTGTAGTCAATGGGGTATATTCGATGCAAGGTCTTGTTACTAGTGGGGTACCTCAGGGATCTGTTCTTGGACCCATTCTCTTTAATATTTTTATTAGCGATATTGCAGAAGGTCTTGTTGGTAAAGTATGTCTTTTTGCTGATGATACAAAGATTTGCAGCAGGGTTGATATTCATGGAGGGATAAGCCAAATGGCAAATGATTTAGCTAAACTAGAAAAATGGTCAGAGCAGTGGCAACTGGCATTTAATGTGGACAAGTGCAAGATTATGCACCTTGGGCGTAAAAACCCAAAAGCAGAATATAGACTATTTGGTACAGTCCTAACCTCAACATCTGAGGAAAGGGATTTAGGAGTAATAATTTCAGAGGACTTGAAGGTAGGTAGGCAATGCAATAGAGCAGCAGGAAATGCTAGCAGAATGCTTGGTTGCATAGGGAGAGGTATTAGCAGTAGGAAGAGGGAAGTGCTCATGCCATTGTACAGAGCACTGGTGAGACCTCACTTGGAGTATTGTACGCAGTACTGGAGACCTTATCTCCAGAAGGATATTGATACTTTGGAGAGAGTTCAGAGAAGGGCTACTAAACTGGTTCATGGGTTGAAGGATAAAACTTACCAGGAAAGGTTAAAACATCTTAACATGTATAGCTTGGAGGAAAGACGTAACAGGGGGGATATGATAGAAACATTTAAATACATAAAGGGAATCAACACAGTAAAGGAAGAGAGTATATTTAAAAGAAGAAAAACTACCACAACTAGAGGACATAGTCTTAAATTAGAGGGGCAACGATTTAAAAGTAATATCAGGAAGTATTACTTTACTGAGAGGGTAGTGGATGTATGGAATAGCCTGCCAGCAGAAGTGGTAGAGGTAAACACAGTCAAGGATTTTAAGCATGCGTGGGATAGACACAAGGCTATCCTAGCTATAAGACCGGGAACGGGGGACTAATAAAAGTACTCAAAAAAAAAATAAAAAAATTGGGCAGACTAGATGGACCGAATGGTTCTTATCTGCCGACACATTCTATGTTTCTATGTTTCTATATTCCTGGGCATCTGACAGGCACACTATTCCTGGGCATCTGACTGGCATAATATTCCTGGGCATCTGACTGGCACACTATTCCTGGGCATCTGAATGGCATAATATTCCTGGGCATCTGACAGGCACACTATTCCTGGGCATCTGACTGGCACACTATTCCTGGGCATCTGACTGGCATAATATTCCTGGGCATCTGACTGGCACACTATTCCTGGGCTCTGACTGGCACACTATTCCTGGGCATCTGAATGGCATAATATTCCTTGGCATCTGACTGGCACACTGTTCCTGGGCATCTGAATGGCACACTATTCCTGGGCATCTGACTGGCATAATTTTCCTGGGCTCTTACTGGCACTCTATTCATGGGCATCTGAATGGCATAATATTCCTGGGCATCTGACTGGCACACTATTCCTGGGCATCTGACTGGCATAATTTTCTTGGGCTCTGACTGGCATAATATTCCTGGGCATCTGACTGGCATAATATTCCTGGGCTCTTACTGGCACTCTATTCCTGGGCATCTGAATGGCATAATATTCCTGGGCATCTGACTGGCACACTATTCCTGGGCATCTGAATGGCATAATATTCCTGGGCATCTGAATGGCATAATATTCCTTGGCATCTGACAGGCACACTATTCCTGGGCTCTGACTGGCATAATATTCCTGGGCATCTGACTGGCATAATATTCCTGGGCATCTAACTGGCATAATATTCCTGGGAATCTAACTGGCATAATATTCCTGGGCTCTGACTGGCATAATATTCCTGGGCATCTGACTGGCACAATATTACTGGGCTCTGACTGGCATAATATTACTGGGCTCTGACTGGCATAATATCCCTGGGCATCTGACTGGCACACTATTCCCATTTAAATACTGGTAAGTTTGTTGATTTAACTTTACTTCATTTTAAATATTGTATTTGTTCCCGTTTTGTTTCTTCACTTCAAAATAAGATATATGCAGTGTGCATAGGAATTTGTTCATAGTTTTTGTTTTTACTATAGTCCGGCCCTCCAACGGTCTGAAGGACAGTGAACCGGCCCCCTGTTTAAAAAGTTTGAGGACCCCTGCACTAAGGGATCTATTCAAATCCCTCCAAATTTTGAATAGAAATTCAGAACTTTGAAATCTGGTGTAATTCATATTACCCTGGTCATTCATGGATCACTGAAGTGACCATTATGGCTGATTTGTGTGCCCTCATTTTAACAGCTGAAATGATAGCCTCTATCACGCCTCTATCACTTCCCATTTACTTCTATGTCAGAATTTTGGCTATTGGTAAAATCGCCAAAATCCTCCCATAGAAGTCAAATGGAAGGCTTAAGTTATTGCCCCAAAGTAAAAAACAAAACAAAAATAAAATAACACTAATGAATATTTTAAAACATGAATTTAAACATATTATGATAAAAGAATAAAAAAAAGTGTCATTGCCATGACCATAATAGCATATTTATTTAAAAAAAAAATCGTGATTGAAATTGATTTTTTCAAAATATGCTATTACAGCATAAATGTTGCAATTACCACGTCAATTAACATGCCATGAACTAACAAAAATATACACCTAAAACATACGCCACTTAGTAACCCCAATAAAAGTTAGGGAATGGTCACATGTACATATGTGCATACATTAACAGGTATTTTATACACAGGCATAACAGCTCTTGTGGCATAACAATACCGGTCATGCCACCTTTAGGTTGGCATCACATCGCTGGTTTTTGTTTATGTCTCATCTTCACGTCTAATGTGTTAGGTTTATGTTAATCATGTCATGTGTATCATAGTACCATACTCATTACTTGGCAACGGGTACATTACATATGCGAGTGTGCTAGGCAGTAAACCACTGTACCATGGGGTAAAGATTGCAATGTTTCCCTCTGACCACATCACCATATAAAGCCACCATTTTAGTACACCCCACTGTCCATATACTATCTTTGTGCACACATGTGTCATATGTGTGTTTTTTTATTACCATGATGTGTTTATTGGTCATTTATGGCAAAACAGCATTTTTTTTTTTTTTTTATCCATCTGTGAACTTTTTTTCTTATAAATATGCTATTATTGCATATAGAAAAAATTGGCATGGTAATGAATAAATTATAGAATGATGCCCTAAATCAGGGGTGGGGAACCTGCAGCCTTCCAGATGTTGCAGGACTACTTTCCCATACTTCTCTGCCAGCCTGAAAGAGCATTATGGGGATGTAGTTCATCAGCAGCAGGAAGGCTTCAGGTTTGTCACCCCTGCCCTATATGGTGAATTGTGGTGAGTCGACAACTATGTTGCAAAATGTAGATCAGAATCGCCATATTGGAAAAGTAGTGAAGCGGGAAAATGCTTTTAACTTGATTTTTTTTTGCGTAAAAATAACTAAATTGTCAATTCACAAGAATTTATTATATACAGAATAAACCCCTAAAAGGAGAGACAGAGCAAAAAAAAAAAAAAATGCATTATTGGGTGTTCCTTGATTAAAGCATGCTGAAACTAATAATTGTTTAAAATTAAAGAAATGATAAATGCAGTTCTGCTTGTTAAGTTGTATGAAATATAGATGTGACTCTTGTGGAAATCAACTGTCAAATCTGTTGGGTGCCTTTTAATTATCCAATTTCAATTCTTTAGTATTCATGCCTTCCCAAGAGGATATCTTTAGAAGTCAGTTAATGACTTCATTGACTTTATTAGGTACAAAGTATAACTATTATTATTGTAAAAGATGATGGTGTGAGTACATTGATGTTGTTACACTCCAGTACCATGTGGCAACTTGCTTATATAAGTACTGCATAAATTGTTGGCACTATTTAAATAAATGTTAGTAAATTGTACATAAATGTTAATGTAACTAAACATTGTTTGCTAATATACTGTCTAATAAGATTTATTATGTTTGCATAATGCCTCCATATAAGGTACATATAATGCCTCTAAGCAAAGTACATTGCAGTTAATTGCCTTCAGAAGTTAGAAAATCCAATGAATTAGACTCACTAGTATCTACCTTGAAGTAGACATGATAAAGTAGCCCAACTGGCCAATATCCTGGCTAAAATGCCCATAAGTTCTCTTTAATCATGTTCTAAAAACTATCCTCCCCCACCCTAAGATGCTACACATGTGGCCCTCCACATTCAAAGTTGGACGGTAGTGTCTTATCCAATGAACATCTATACATTTGTAGCCATTTTTTTTAGAAATAGCCATGTGTTAAGTATGTGTTTTGCTACCAGATGACCCTATTGTCTACTTAAGTTAATAACAGTTATCACACCAATAATCATTGGTAGAAGTAATGAGTGCTTAAGTCAGACAGGCAACCTGTAAATCAGGGGTCCCCAAACTACGGCTGTTTTTTATCCGGCCCCCAACCCATTAGAAAAAATGGGGGGGAAAACCGTACTTGCAGGGATGCTGGCTGGAGAGATCAAAAGATCTCCTCTCACCAGCATCTCTGAGTGAGAAGGCAGCATGGTGTCTGTTCAATGCACAGACCTGCTTCCATACTGCCTCTCTCATGTACCCATGCACTGATCTGACATCAGAGCGCCAGCGTTCATGTGACCTTCCAGTGCTCAAGCGAGATCGGTTCACGGAGAGAGCAAAATAAGCAGCATGGGAAGTCTGCTGTCTATTGCAGAAGCAAGGAAAGTACTGGGGAAAAGTAAGTAATGGGCATACTGGCTGTGGTATATTATGGGGCATTGTGGCATATTAATGGACATACTGGCTGTGTCATATTGATGGCTAGACTGCTGTGGCATATTAATCTACAAAATATGGCATATTAATGTGCATACTGGCTATGGCATATTAATGGGCATATTTGGGTGCTGTGCTGAGTCATGTGAGTGCAATATGGCTGTGTCATACTGATGGCTAGACTGCTGTGGCATATTAATCTACAAAATATGGCATATTAATGTGCATACTGGCTATGGCATATTAATGGGCATATTTGGGTGCTGTGCTGAGTCATGTGAGTGCAATATGGGTACTGGAGTAAGTCTTGGGTGCCAAGAAAGGAATTAAAAACAAGACATTTTTCAATAATCGTTTTATTACATATGTAAAAAGTTGAATTATAATAATGTTTTTCTTATTTGGCTTACAAAAATGTGCAAAAATGTACAATTTGGCGCTCTTGAAAAATTTGGAGACCCCTACTATAGAAAAATGGTAGCTCTGAGACAGCTTGAGAGATGTTCAGAGTTGAGAAAACTTTCCATAGGTCAGCTATGACACAAGAGCTTCACAAAGCCTTTATGAAAGAGTTGCTATGTGTTCTTTAGGAATCAATAAAATACTTTAGGTAGTCAGAAAAAAAGTAATGTTCAAACACAAAGATGTTAAAATCCAGCCTTGAAACACATTAGTGCAAAATACAGAAGAGGCTTTAACAAACTACTCAATAAAGATAGAATTGGCGGGAACTGAGACTGGAATTTCAAACTTTAGGCCAATGTATCACAGCTGGAAAAATACTCAAATACAGCTGAAAGGGAGCATTTTTCCAACTCAATTACTTTGGCCTTATGTCGGAAATTCCTGTCTCATTTCCCTGTTATTCTCTCTTTATTGAGTTGCTATACTAAATTTTCTTAAACTGCAAAATTAGTGACTCTCATGTGTTGTATAAACCAGCATACTGAGAAACTCAAATAGATAGTCACAGAAGTCACAGATTCAGTTAATGAACTCTGAAGGTCTGACTCAGTGTACATGCAGGAGCTGTAGTAGCAAATGTGATGGTGTATAGTGTGAGCAGGTCAACTTTTGAGGTTGACTTTCACTTTAAAAGTCAACTTCATAAGTCAACCTCCTTGAACTATTCACTAAAGGAAACTCAACTTCCCTCTCATCCCACCTTTCATCATGATCTCCCATTTCGAACTCCCTTCAGTGAAGTTCAATACAAATTTCCATTCACTAAAATGTGAAAAGATTTTGAATTGGGAGGAGACGAGTTGTATTGAAAAGTTAAAAATATTTAAAAATCTGTCAAAAATGAGCCACTGGGGCTCCCTAAAGGCCCCTGAGGCCCCTAACACAAACTGTGGGCCATGTCAAGTAGGACCTAGCCACCAGTTATAATTAACATGGCGCCAGGAGCACTGAGGGCCATTATTAACAGGGTTTTAATTAAATTTCAATACACTAAAAATAAATATTATTGGGGCTTGCCCAGAATACAAAAAAAAACTTCTTCTTCCCCCTGTAAATAATATGCCAGGGGCTTGCCCAAGGCCCTCGGCCCCACAATAAATTATTCCCTACATCCACCTGGCTGGACCCAGCCTAAGACCCTAGACAGCATAATAAAAAAGTTATAAATTATGCCTTCTATAGGCTATAATGGGAGGCAAATTGAATCTCGAGGGTTGAGTTTGACATAAGTTTGACTTCACTTCCTATTGCCTCATCTTGACCTTGCAAATATTGTTAGTCATTACCATTTTTTGAGGTTGAGATGAGTTATCTGAGAGGAGGGTAAACCTGCTCCAGCTTGAAGATCAATATTAGTGCTAATCTCAACCTTCAGACTTTAGTGAATCAATCCCTGTGATGTAAGTTCCCTATGACAGCACCCTCTCTATGCCTAGAGCACAGTGGCAGATCCAGAGTCTGGTCTTGTGAGGTGCACTGCTAAATTGATTTGTACTGCATTTGAGAAACAAATGCAAAAGACACAAATCAAAACCAATGTGGCTTACCGGTAACGTGAAACAGGAAATACAAAACAAGAAAATGGCATTCAAACATTATAAAAACACGGGATCAGCATTATCATTTATAGAGTACAAAAAGGCCAACAAAGCCTGCAAAAAGGCAATTAAAATGGCTAAATTGGAAAAAGAGAAAAGGGTTGCCAAGGAGAGTAAAACTAACCCCAAAATGTTTTATAAATATATAAATGGAAAAAAGCTAAAGAGGGAAAATGTTGGGCCCTTGTTATCCCAAATGGGAAATTTGGTAAGTGAGTACAGAGAGAAAGCAGACATTTTAAATACTTTTTTTTCTTCTGTTTATACTAAGGAAGAGCAGATGGACGAGCCCCTGCTACAGGAAGTTATGGGACATTCGCTGCAAACATGCGATTGGCTGACACAGGAAAAAGTGCTTAAGCAATTAAACTCTGTTAAGATAGACAAGGCCCCAGGGCCAGATAGTATACACCCAAAGGTACTTAGAGAGTTAAGCATAATTCTGGCCAGACTACTATTTATGATCTTTAGGGATTCATTCAGTTCAGGTACAGTGCCAACAGACTGGCGAAAGGCGGATGTCATTCCAATATTTAAAAAGGGATCAAAATCTCTGCCAGGTAATTATAGGCCAGTGAGCTTGACATCTGTAGTGGGGAAACTATTTGAAGGATTGCTAAAGGTATACACTCAAGAATACATCTTGAACCAGAATACAATTAGTAAAAGTCAATTTGGTTTTGTGAAAGACAGATCTTGTCAAACAAACTTAATAACAGAAACAGAATATAGAGGGTCATGCATTTTAGCAAAGGCAATAATATTTATTTAGTGTTTGTTAATCCAAGAAGGATGTTTTCCCCCATTGAAAGCAGAATTCAAAACTGCTGAAATAAGGGCCTTCTTTTGGATCAATAGCAGTAAGCAAGGATTAGGAAAAGAGTTGAACTTTATGCACTCAAGTCTTTTTCACTCTAAACTACTATGTAACTATGTAACTAAACATGTGTTACATGAACTACAGGCCCATAGTGTACAAGTATTTTAAATGCACTTACCTTTTCTTCATAACCTCCTTAGACTAGTTAATCTTACCAACTATGTTGATTTCATCCACAACCTCATGCCACAGCTCATTTTTCATCCTCAGGCTTGTTATCTTGGCTGTTACCCCTATCACCCAGTGGTTTTAACACAATTTGCGAACTCATTTTTCATTTTATGCTGCTGGCTTTGTATTTATACACATATTCCTCAACAGTGATTTGCTATAAGTTGACTCAAACAATAGTTTGAGTCAATTTCTTTAACCTGTGCCTACATACGTTTCGGCCTACCATGGCCTCGTCAGTGTGGTATAGCTGATGATCCTCTAGGTGCAAGCAGACCAGGGACCCACGGCCGTAGGCATACCCTGTTACTTATGGCGACAAAGAAAGGGGTGGGTGCTTCAATGCCCAAGAACAAACCATCAGCCATACCACACTGACGAGGCCATTGTAGGCCGAAACGTACGCCTGTGGTTTGCTGTGTTCCTCGTGTAGAGGGTACTAGCCCTGCATTTCGGATCTGGACTGCCCTTATGGGTGGGATCAGTCTGATATACTAATGGAGTGGTTCCTTTGCAATGGTGTAAGCAGGCAAAAAATGGAGTTGCTCACCCGAGTAGGTATTATCCTACAGGACAGACTATTGCAGTACTGTTTGTTCTCGGGAGTTTAAGCACCCACCCCCTATTATGTAAACAAACTTAATAACATTCTATGAAGAAGTCAGTAAAAATATAGATCTAGGTGTGGCAGTTGATGTGATTTGGATTTTGCGAAAGCATTTGATACAGTTCCACACAAAAGGTTACTCTACAAATTGAGAGAAATAGGTTTGGGGGCAAATGTATGTATTTGGATTGAAAATTGGCTAAAAGATAGAACACAAAGGGTTGTTGTAAATGGAAAATCCTCAAATTGGACAAGGGTATTGAGCGGAGTACCTCAGGGGTCTGTTTTGGGCCCTTTTCTTTTTAATTTGTTTATTAATGATCTGCCACATTGTGCTGAGAGCCATGTCTCCGTGTTTGCGGACGATACTAAATTAGGTAAGGCAATAAAGACTAATCTTGATGTTTTTTCTTTGCAGGAAGATTTGGACAGAGTGGGGGACTGGGCAGTAAAGTGACAAATGAGGTTCAATATAGACAAATGTAAAGTTATGCATTATGGGAAAAATAATAACAAAGCAACATATACGTTAAATATTTTTTCCCTGGGAAAAACTACTAATGAAAAGGATTTAGGAATAATTGTAGATAACAAACTTGGCAACAGTGCCCAATGCCAGTCAGCAGCTGCAAGGGCCAATAAGATATTGGCATGTATAAAACGAGGTATAGATTCACGGGAGGAGGATATCATCTTGCCACTTTACAAATCAATGGTAAGACCTCACCTTGAATATGCAGCACAGTTCTGGGCACCAGTTCTTAAAAAGGATATTAAAGAACTAGAAAAAGTGCAAAGGAGAGTTACAAAATTAATAAGGGGTTTGGAGGATCTTCGTTATGAAGAGAGACTTAAACAATTGAATTTATATACGTTAGAAAAAAGGCGTCTCAGAGTGGATATGATAACATTATATCAATTTGTGCAGGGCCAATATAAAGAGCTCTCCAGTGACCTGTTCATTAACAGAAAGGTACAAAGAACAAGAGGTCACCCCCTCAGACTGGAAGAGCAAAGATTTCATAGACAGCAAAGGAAGGGATTCTTTTTGGTTAGGACAATAAAGTTATGGAACTCCCTGCCAAGAGAGGTAGTGCTATCAACCACAATAGATGCATTTAAAAATGGTTTGGATGTTTTTTTAGGAAAGCAGAACATCCAGGGCTATTAATAATAGAATAAGCATTAACAAAAGAGCTTATTGATCCAAGGAGAAATCTGATTGCCTCTTGGAGTCAAGAAGGAATTTTTTCCCCCAGGAGGCAAAATTCGAAATAGCTTCCTTAGGGGTTTTTGTCTTCTTTTGGATCAAAAGCTGTAATGATAGGTAGAAGGGTTGAACTTGATGGACTTGTTTTTTTTTTTCAACCTAAATTACTATGTTACTGTGTCACACTCCATTCGCAGATCATTTCACACAGCCACACATACACAAATAGACATATATGCACATACACACAGTCACACTTGCACAGTCACAAATACGCATAGCCATTCAGAAGTACACACACAAGCTTGCAATCTAAATGTAGTGGCACTTTATATACCACAGCATTGTGCATATGAATAAATCAGTATGCATGTTTGCATTTGTATGCTTAGCTATGTCATACTTCTTGAGTTAATGTCTGCATACAATATGTATGTGTGGTTGCAGTCGCACACATTCCTGATAACATACAGTCACACATACATGATATTACAAGTACATACACAGCCACACAAAAACACAGTCAACCATACACACACATTCACACAGTCACACAAGCATTCAAATACATACCTTGTCACACATATACAGATGCATATACAGTCACACTTACACACAGACCAACAGATTTGTTTACGAAAATAAGCACCCCCTCCCTGGTGCTTTGCCTTTAACCCCTTCATGACCGGACTGTTTTGGGAATGTTGTGCGTTAGTGACCGAGGCTGTTTTAACACTTCTGAGGGGTTTGTGTTTAGCTTTAATTTTCTTCTTTGTTGGTTGCTGTACCCACACAAATTGTATATTGGGTTTTTTTCAGGACAAGAAGGACTTTCTTTTTATGACATTGTTTTGTTCAAATCATTTCTTGTATTATGAAAAAAATAGTAAAATATGGTTATTTAAAAAATAAACAACACTTTTCCTGACTTTTCTTTGCAAATTATTTTACTAAGCTCCAAAAGTTAATGAAAAAATCTGCTGAGTTTAGTAAAACCCAATGTTTATATGTTTTTTTGCCTTTTTCCCCCATGTTTTAGGTTAATAAATACAAGTTTCAAAACCATTTTTTTTTTTTTTAAATTAGCGTTAGTGACACTGTAACACCGATATCGGTCATGAATTGCTGAATAACCCCCGATATGTACACATTTTTATAAAGTAGACATCCCATGGAATTAAACTTGGGGTATTTTGACACTTTTCATTCAGTTATTTTACCACCAATCTTTGACAAGTTTTGGCATAGTAATTTTGCGTGTGTTTTATTTCCACACACTTTGAATTTTAGGTATGAATTTAAAGAGGTTGTTCTATTTTATTGCCAATCAAAACCCCAATATATGTTCAGCAACTTCCCCTGAGTATAGCGGTACCCCACATGTATAGGTTTGCTAGGTTTATGTGGCAGGTACTGGGCAAAATTTAGGATACGGTCATTGCTGCATGCACAGATTTTTGATATCCTTGCAATCCTGCGGATGCATGGATCATATATCCAGCTGATGCGGGCCCCTGTCTACTGCTGGGGGCCAGTTATTTAATTTATTTTTACATTTATTTTTTTTATTTTTTTAACTCTAACCTTAACCATATGGTTAGGGTTAGTACAAACCCTAATTCTAACTCTAGGATTAGGGTTTTGATGAACTCAAACCCTAACCCAAGAGTTAGGATTAGCACAATAGAAAAAATAATAAGACCGCATTTGTTCGAATATAAGACAACCCTAACGACCCCCTAAACTTAAAAACTAAAATCCTGAATATAAGACTACCCTATAGGAAAAAGGTTAAACTTGTATACATTCACATGTAAATTGTTTTTTAATATTTAATAAAAATTATGATATAAAAAAAGTATTTCTTGTTTTTATTTCCTTTTATGTGCCAATGCTGCCTCTCTCTCTCTCCCCCCTTCCCCCCAGCATTGTCTCTCTGTCCCCCTTAGTGTTGTCTCTGTCTGTCCCCCCAGCATTATCTCTCTCCTCCTCGTTCTCTCCCTCCCCCCAAACTTTTGTCTCTCTCTCCCCCTCACCTTGTGTGTGTCTCTCTCTCCCCCTCACCTTGTGTGTCTCTCTCCCCCTCTCCCTCCCCTTGTGTGTCTCTATGCCCCCTCCATCCCCTTGTGTGTCTCTTGCCCCCCCCCCCCCCACCTCACCTTGTATCTCCCTGGTGGCTAGTGGGAGCAGCCCGGAATGTCCATGATACATGCAGACATCCTCCATGCTGCCCTACACTTCCTCCCCCGGCTGCCCAAATATCCATGGTGGCCAGTGGAGGCAGCCGGAGGGTGATGGTCCACATGATGTTTCTCTTGCCTCCCATGTTTCCCTGTAGCTGGCATCTGTTTTTATATGAGCTCTGGGACACCTGCACTCCAACCTTTATTGAGGGCGCAGAGCAAGAGGGGTGGTTCTTTCACCCTTGCTCTGCACCACTGACATCCAGACCCTCGGGCATGGGACACTGGGGACTGGCTACTGCGAATGTGCAACACTGTTCATGTGCGTTAGCACTGCCACTGTGAGTGACAGCTCCTACTGCTCATGCGCAGATGCACTGACACTTGACCTCCCAAGCTCCAACCCCCAGCATCCTTATTTGCCGGTGTATTCTAGCCATGCTAACAACATAGCTGCCTGTCAAACCATATTGGGTGCCAACATTTGCAAAAGGAGCAGAGGAAGCACTAAATGGTGTATTTCTCAATAATGCCATATGCAGCAAACATTTTTCATTTTTTTTTTAAATATGTAGTAATATTTATATTAACTGTATGTGATATTTATATTAACTGTATGTGATACTTGCTGAAACAGTGCTAACCAAATGTTACAAAAGGTGACAAATAATTAAAGTGAAATGTTACAATGAAAATACTGACGTTCTCAGTTCTAAAACTTATTACTAATAGGCTGTTTGAATGTATTTTAATAAATCTGAATAACCTTCCGAAAGATGTGACACATTTTTATAACTAGAATGAGTTCTCATCTGTTTAATTGTTTCTTTTGGGACTGCAAGAGTGAACAAACCTTTCTCGAAGTCATGTTTTAATTGTTCATTACAAAAAAGAATGGACATGGGAGTAGAGTTTGAAGAGGGCAATACACATAGAGACTGGCTGGTATGGCTGCTGTTTTATTAAGGATGTTACACAGAAGTTCAATCATTTCCCAAGTTTGTTATGAACAGACTTGTTTTGAAGATCTGAGGAAAACAAGTGGGGTTTATATAGCTATAGGCTAAGAAGATTGACAGATTAAAAGGCCAGAGTTCCAGTTGCCCAAGAGAAATCTACGCTTGCTATGCTTGATTCTTTTTACAAGGCCGGAATGAAAATTATTGATGAATGTTTTGGCATTTTGGTAATAAAAGGCACAAAAGTGAAAGAATATTAAAAGTAAAATTGAAATCATTTATTATGGTTTCCGTTTTTGTTGAAAAAGTTACACTTGCTGATGAACTTGTAGGTGTACATAAATTAACACTACATGCCTATTCTGCAAAAATGCATCCCTCAAAAAATAAATTGGTATTTTGATCATTAGGTGGAAAACTGTGTTGTGTTCCATGGGCTCTATTTATTGACGTGACCATGACAAACATACAAAAACAGAAACCTGACTTCCATAATGGCAAATATATTATATTTGTCTATCTTAAGATAGATTTTAAGGCTATTATTATTGCACCCCACCAGGTAATGCGTAAAAACATAAAACATGTGCATATTAATAGTAAAACTTGCGTGCGGGCAAAGTCTCTCCCAAGTTAAGGTAGTACGTGTGCAGTAAGTTTCAGCTCCTTGCGAACAATCTTGACGTTTAGGTTTTGTGCTGCTCTAGGTCTCACTTAACTCACTAATCTTCACCACACTTCTTCCTGTCCAAACAACTCTTCCTGTTTAGGATTCACGAGCATTGTCCCCAAACTCTTGCCAATGCCATTTTTGTTCCCAAACACCACCCCAGTGTCATCTCTGAACCCAAATACCTTCCAAACACCTTTCTAGTGCCATCCATGTGCCTAAACCCAGTACAATATTAGTGCCAGACACCATCCCAGTGCCACCCAAGTGCCTAAACATGTTCCAGTGCCACATTTGTGTCAAGCACATTCCCAGTACCACCTTTGTGCCCAAGACCGCTTCTAAGGGCCACCTTTGTGCCCAAAACAACTTCCCAGTGGCATATGGGTGCCCAAACACCATCTTAGTTTCATCTTTGTGACCACACACCATCCCAGTGCCATCTTTGTGATCAAACAGCTTTCTAGAGCCACTAAAACATCTTTCTAGTGCCATCTCTGTCCCCAAATTGCATGGCAGCTTATCTGAAAAATAGATGGTCTTAAGAGAAAAACAGAGCAAATGGGTTTAAAAAAGTCAGAGTGGCCAGGTTTTTATGCCACGGGGGGTGGGGGGCAGCAAAAAAGACACACCCCCGCACAATACCGCATTAGCCCCAGGCATTGTTCGCCTCAGCCAAAATACACTTCTGCCTTTCGATAGTTATTTATGTAATAAGAATTGACATTTAGATGCCCAGTTTAATCACATATTGCTGTGAGTTTTATTGCTAGACCTTTGTTAAACCATTATACACACCAAACATTATGAGTTCTGAGAAAAGAGACACCAGCTTATGAAAGAGGGATAGAAGCATTTCAGTCTCAACCAGCTACTCTTCAGAAAAAAGACAGTTAAGGAAGTATATGCTGAAATGGATAATATAAAGCGCTGGTGGATCCGATCATATTATACATTCCTGTTTCAAATATTTAAATGCATATAAAATCTTACTGAGCATATTCAGATGTGATATGTATTATATTCTTTCCTTTGTGTTAGTGCTAACGCAAGACTTTCAGAGTTTGAAGGATATTCATCATCAACAATAATAACTTGGGGTGCATACATTTAAAGCAAGACTATTTTCCATCATGACATCATGTGACAACAGTGTATGATGTCTGAATGAAAAAAGATCCCATTATAAAAGAGCTTAAATCAAGGAGGTGTAAATACCTTTAATGCAAACAGAAAAGTTATAGGCTGCCCTAAGGCAATAAATAGAAGTCAGGAGTGCAATGGGCATATTTGAAGAGTGACAGAATTAGATGTTTAAATCTTATTAATTGAATTAGATATACGTCTATTATTATCCCATAGCCTCCTCAATATTAAATGAACAGAATTCTGTTTTTATTTCCACAATACATACACAATACAGTGCACTCTGTGCTCATGGGTTTTTCTATATATTTTTTCATATATGTGCCATTCTGAAATGTAACTTTCAGGGTTATTCTCCACTTACGCTGCAGCAAAGTATCAGAGTCACTGCTGTTAGCTGTGAAACTATCACAGTCAAGCTGAATTCGGATTATCCCTATTTTTTGGTGTGCTGTGCCCCCATTCACAGAGCTGGGCACTCAGAGTTCCAGGCTACCACAAAAAAATATAATACAGAAAATGAAACTTGGCATTATAAGTGAAAACAGAGGAAGACTGCCCCTAGACAATCAAGATTTAACTTTTAGTAGTAAGCAACTAAAAAAGCACAGATTATACATGTATTCACATCTCAACATGTGAGGAAAAACCACCACATAAATATATACATGTGCAAATAATAAATATACAGAACAGATCAGTCTGCACAGTGTGGTTAACCATAAAGTCAAATATAAAGCAGCCCAATAATGAAAAAAGGATGCATGCTAATCACGCATGTCTGTAAGAGTTGGATACAGAATATTTCTTTACCTATTTAAGCTTGCCATGGTGGTTCACAAGTATGACAATTTCTAATGTAATAGAATATCACATTGAAAGATTTGTGGATTTTAGTATGGATATGTAGAGGGTTGAGTCTGACTTACAATTTTTAAAAAAAAAACACAATTTCATGATGGATCTTTCAAAAATTTTTTTTACCTGTTCCATATCTTTATCAATTATGCATTGGTAGTTTTCATTTCCTATGTATACAAGCAATACATGACTTTCCTAATAACCTTCGGTCAGACAATTCCTGCAGTTTATAAAAATTATTAATTTGGAATACCATTCATCAAAAAGGAACGTAATGTTATAGTGTGGTAAAAAGAAAAGAAAAAAAAACAATAAGCTAACTGAATATGAAGAAGAGGGGGTGTAGGATCCATAGCACAGCTTTATGTCTGTGAAAAGTCACAAGATTTATATTTTGTCAATATCATTTTCTTCTTAATGACTTCTTACAATCTTTTATCAGCCTGAGGCAAAAGTAGTAGTTATGGGAATTATGTGCCCTCCTGGTGTCAAGATGCACCCCTCCCCATACATATTATAATTTTTTATCTAAATCTCTGCACACAATTATTGTTCAGAACTAAAAGTTATATTGTGCTTCTTCTTTCTTGTAATCAATAGTTATTTATAAGAACTCCTTAGTTTTCTACCTCACAAGCTCCGGCAAAAGTTTCAGGCATTATTGGAAGAGGTCTGTGCGCACAGAACAGCACACCGACGTCCTAGACACTAGGGAACAAAGGCAAGTCCTGGAGGAGTAAAGTCAAGCCTGGTTGTGAATTTGCAAATCTTTGGGATAGTTATCAAGTCCTGGTTGTGCATTGGCAAGTATCTGGGTGCACAGGCAAGTCCTAGGGGTGCATTGGCATGTCTGTTGGGGCAATATTTTGGTATGAGCCAATAATGAAAAGTGAGCAGAAAAACTGCAATGAAGGGGGACAGATTTTTTTTTTCAATAATATTTTTATTAAAGGGACATTCCAATTTGTTTAACCCTTGCTTCCTTCAAGGAAGCAAGGGTTAAACAAAACACGTCCCGCACTTTGTAAGTAAATCCGACGTGTCTCTTATTAGCTATATGTTGGTTTAACATCTGCTGTGCCTCACATGCAAGACACAGTAGTTCCCGGTTGTCGCATGCTGACAAACGTCAGTATGCGCACACCCAATCAGAGAGGGGTTTCGCCCTGCTCTGATAGCTGAATGTGAGGGTCTCTCACTGCTAGCGCAGAGAGAGACTCTTGTTTTTGCATTGGATCAGCAGGGGAGACCTAGTTAAGAGAGAGACGGTCGCCGACCAGACGGATGCCTGCTTCCTTTGGAAGCATGACAGCTGTCGGTCAGAGGATAAACTGTTGTGTACTATCACAGTTTGCATGTGAAGGAGTATTTACTAGTAAAACTTTTTTTGACTAGAGAGTCACCTTATAATTAGGCTTTTTATTTTTTTTTCATAAATTAAGATCAACAGTTCTGGGGTCATTTTATAATCAGGATTGTCTTACATTCAAACAAATATGGGAATATTTACCTATTATTAGCAATATGAACATATTTATGAACAGGTTTATTCAATGAAAAGTGAAAAGTGAGTAAAGGTGAATAGCCACCTAAGTTGGAAAACATCTCACCTCAACTCACCTGCACCTCATTTTTGTGAACATCTCACTTTGATTGATCATCATGACCCAAGAACTGTTGCAAAACAGGTCAGATTCAAGAATTCATACCACAAACTTCATTTTATATAACCAAATTGTTGTGTTTGGGTGTCGATTCATTTACATATTATATTTTCCTAGTGGTAGATAATTTGATTTGACATTTATGTATCTGTGTCTGACCAGAAACAGCCACCGGCCTGTATGGAGTTGGAGCTAATTGGCAGGGAGAGGCACACCTTTGCAAGACCCCCCACTAGCCTGGTAGTCCTGCATGGGTAGATAGAACAGGAGTGAAAAAATAAAAACTAGACTAGGAAATAAGGAAAAAAAATAACAATAACTGAATAAAACAACTGGAAGCAGGATAAAAAAAACAGGAGCAAGGAGAGAGCAGGACTAACGGACTTGAGCACTGCAGAGAGCTCTCCAGGAGCACAAGATAACTGAGCACAATAGAAGTGATCTCGAGGGGGTTTTATAGCCTGAAAGGTACTGTCCTAGGACCTGGGTGTGGCGCTCTCACTTTCCTCTCCTCTGCAGATAAGCTGCTTAAATTTAGAGGACCGCTTCCTGATTGCCCACCTCTTCTTGTCGATAGGGTCTCAGATCCTGTGGTCTACCACAAAGTCCGGGAACTCAGAAGTTCTCATCGGGTGAACTGTGCATGCAAGCAATCACCTAATGTACGAAATTTGTCTACTACGCATGTGCGCAATTACAGAACATGTGATTTGAGTGATTAAGTGCATGCGCAGTTCACCAGATGGGAACATCTGAGTTGCCAGACATTTTGGTAGAACACAGGAGCAAGCTCTCTATCTCCGAAATTGAAAGTGCTCGCGTTCGTGCTGACCTCTTCAAATGACGCTGCGCTGAACCCATCCCAACAACACAGGAAGTGGCGGGTTGACTGGTTGACATATTATATTTGATGGTAGCTGCACATTCAAACAATTTGAAATCCTTTGCTGCATTGAAAATGACAGAGCCTTGGTTATCTCAAATACACTCAGGGCTGTCATCAAGGGGTGATAGGTGATACCTGTCATGGGCCCAGTGGAACTGGGGGGACTGCGCAGGGTACCCTTAAAAAAATAGCTTGTTGGCTGGGGAGATCAAAAGATATCCCCTCACTAGCCTAGAAGCCTGCCACAAGTTGCCAGGGAGCTGTAGGTGCTGTCTGTGGTAAGTCCTAGGTGTGCAATGTGGTGATGGGGCATGTTCTGGGGAAAGGCCTGGAAGTTGCAATGTGAGTGACGGGGCATGTCCTTGGCTGATGGGATTAATCCTGGGTGTGCAATGTGGGTGCTGGTGTAAGTCATGGTTGTGCAATTTGGGTGCTGGTGTAAGTTCTAGGTGTGCAATGTGGGTGATGGGGTAAGTCCTGGGTGTGCAATGTGCATGCTGGATAATGTGCTGGGGTAAGGCCTTGATGTGCATTGTGGGTGTTGGGGCATGACTTGGCTCTGCAATGTGGGTGCTGGGAAATGTCCTGGTTGTGCAATGTGGGTTATGTTATGAGCTGGTGCATGTCCTGTGGATGCAAAGTGGTTACTGGCTGTGGTATGATCTAAGTGTGCAATCTGGGTGCTGGGGCATGTCCTGGGTGTGCAAGGTGGTACTATGGCAAGGGATGTGGGGCAATAACGAGAGGGGAAATGGTGTGGGGGAGGTGGGGCCAAAATTTCTGATGGCAGCCCTGCATGCACTCATCAACTGGCCAACTCTGCTGCCTGTGACTAGGCCTTAAAAAGTAAACAGGTACAAGTCTCAGTGGGGCCTATTTGCTAAAAGTGAGCAAAAAAATTAAACTGTGAGTAGACTTCAAATATTGAGAATTTATTGCCAGTACTAGTTCAAGTGCAGTTATCTACATCCAGGTATTCCTCCAAATAATGCATATTTGTGCTAGATTGAAAATAAAAGTAGTAAAGATGAACCATGACTAACGTGTACTTTAAAAAAACAAGTATTTAACATCATCTATAGAATCTCTTTAACCTGTGCTTAACTTTCCAGAAGGTCTAGAAGCATAATTTTTACTTGGAGGACAGCTAAAAGGTATAACAACGATAGACTGTACAGATAAAGGTGGGCCACTTTCTGTTATCAGCCAGAGTAGAATACACCATGCCACTGTGGCATGTAGGTTGTTAGTGCAAATGTCCCCTTGCCTTTAAGGGGTCTTAGTTATTACTGTTAACTGATATTGATTATTTGCTATCACCGGATCATCACTGTACTGCTGACAATATTTGTATCTCTATCCCAGGTAGAAGTATGAACTCCCAACAGGTTCTCGATTATTATTTGCCATCATAGGAAAAGGAGGTTTATGGTTTCTTAATCTCATTGCTTTATGATATTTCAATGTATTTATAGAGAAATAGCTTTGGTAAAGCATTGGTATCTTATTCAAATTAGATATATGGTTTATTCTGCTTATCCCAGAGGAGTTTTCCCCCACCTCTATATATCATGTAATGTAGCACAGGAAAAATCTGATAATTGCATGCAAGTTGCTGTTAAGACCTAATGAACATTATGTTTATGAAGAATGTAGCTCAGATTCTTAAAAGCACTTCTTTAAATTATACAAATTAAATATTCATTACTTTTTACTTCATTAGTTCACATTTTGAATACTTTTTCTTCATTAGAATAGCCTTGGGTAATGACTACTTTTAAAATATATTTCCAACTGTTATTATCTAGAAATCTTTTAACTTGCACCATTAATACGTAGTGCATAATCTAGAAGGTAGAAAGTATTTACAATATTTCAAAACATTGTGAACGTTATATATCAGTTTATTTCTTAAAATAAGTTTATGAACCACTGTTCCTTCCAGTTTCATAGCAGCTATTGGGTTTCCAGATGTTGGTTTACACTAGGGTAAAGTTCGAACAATCCTTGTGTGTGGAGAAAGCTGTGTGTCAAAGATGTAAGCTTCAAAAGGACAGGGGCCCATGCATGTGTATAGTGAAGATCTATACCCAATGAGGAATTAAGATGCTTCTGGGTTAACATTAGGGTTACCCTTACCCTAACCCTTATCTTATAGCTAGGCAGAACGAGGAAAAGAACTCCAGATACTCTCTTTTTTTCCTCTGGAAAATTTAATTTTTTTTTGAAAATTCTTAAGAATAGTTTTTGATAGGGGGCAGGTCACTCTAATTTTATTCAGGGGCAGGGTTATTTATTTTTTATTTATGGGGCCAGTGGAAGTCCACTGGCCCCAGGGTGGGTGGGTCTTTTAAAAATAATGGTTACATTTTTAAGGTTCAAATTTAATTTCTCCTTCTCAGAATGGGAGAATTGAAATGCCCAATATACAGCTATCATGCCGGAACCTGGTATTAGGGGGTGATTGTAGCATATTTGATAGATGAAAATTGATGCTTTATATTGAAAAATTGTTCCAATTTTAAGGCCTCTTGTACTTCGGTTTTCGAATATCCTGCCTATTTGGATCCTATATTGAGTAGCTGCATTTTGTGGATTCCTTTGATTCGGCTATGATGGGAACGGGGCACATTGAGAAGACTCTTTTATCCTAAGTAACCATTGTAACTGCATCATTTGTCGCAGTTTTGTGTCTTCATCCTTTTACTGTTAATATACTTGAACAATATTATGGAGTTAGTGTAATTTTCCCTGATTTTTTTTCAACTTCTTGTATATTCCTTCTATTTTTGAAATTATATTTCTGTCACCTCTTTATTAAAAACTTTAATAAAAGATTGTAGTATGTTTTTTACTGTATTACTCCACTCTCGGTTAAAACTCTTTGGTTTACTTTTATTTCTTCTGGATTTATTTAACAAGGTACATATTATGTACATTTTCCACATTCTCAAGATTGTTTTAGAGATGGTCTATTTTTCTTCTGCATTTCTACCTTATAAATACTTGATCACAACTAATACAGTTCAACGAAGACCTCAACAGAAAATAATTTGCTCTCTTTTTTTTTATAGTTTTATACATTTTACATTGTTTCAAATGTTTAGTAAGATGGCATTATACATACTTTTTTTCTGCTGAATCGCATTATTAGCATTATTCACTTATTATAACTGCTATATACGTATAATTCTCATGTATTTTTGCAAAGCCTCGAAATAAGCAATAACATTTTAAGAACGTTTTCGTTCCTTTCATATAATATTGTTTATGAAAGTACATTTCATGTTGTGATCATGGTTATACAAATGTCCCCTAACTTGTATGTTGTGTAGCAGGTTTGCAGTTTGTGATCACCAAGTCAATCAGTGCAGTATTTCTGCTATGTTTTTGCACAAGCTGAGACTTATAGTTGTCTTTGAGCCTGCTTAAAAGTCAGAGGAAGTAAAGGTTCCTTTTTTCCTGTCAATTTCTAGATAATTTAAATCCCCCATAATTACAGTTGAGAAGCTTTTTTGCTATTTTATTAGCAGCTGTTTCTTCAAGGTCACAATGCTTGATGGCTCATATACCCACTAATAATTTCTGGGCAGTTCTACCCCCAATTAAGAACTTACCAATATTTCTGTTAATCATAGCTAATACATTTTTAATTGTATATTACATGTATTATCACAATATCCTAAAATGTTTTCAAACAGTCTCTAAGTGTCTTAACAACCCCTACATATAAATATAACAAAGAATGAGTAATAATTTTATTCATGTGGAATCGTCGAAGCATGACCACCGCCATTAAAAAAGAAATGTTCTAATATATACATGCCAGTTGGGTGCATTGTCATCTGAAATGGAACTGTTGTGAAGAAGTGTCATTGCTGAATGGAATGCATGACTGCCACTGATCCATGTGGTCCTGGGCATGGAACCTAAATGCCAATTTACATGTCACTGAATAAGTGCTTTTGTCAGATCCAGCTGTGAACATTTGCACAGCCACCATACACGGGTACAGGAGTCATCTATCCTTCACCTACATTTACAATTCATGTGCATCTGTATATTTGTCCGAGATCTGTTCACACAGCTCTTGACTAGGTCCCCTGCTGTTTTACCTCTCCATGTCAGGCACCTCACTTGAGCTTTAAATTTATAAAATGTGTTTTGCATGACAATCAAGTCATGTCATGTCTAGTGATCATCCTATCAGCTGCTATGACCTGAAAAAGTGGATTATATGAGATTAGCTTATAATTGTAGATATGCCTTTCAATTGGGAATCTTGCAAAAATGGAGATACAAATATAAAAAAAACATATCACATAGTATTTTCTTTCCCTTCCCAAAACCATCTTTCAAAAGATTAACAAGAAGGGAAAACATAAAGTAATGCACATAACTCTAAAATGTATTAAAAACATGTAAAAAGAGTATACAATTTGTAAATTAAGTGCCATATTTATCAAATAAAAAGAGGGGGACACTGAATGACAAACATGTTAAACTGGATATTAACAGAGTAAAAAGGAGAGAAGGTAGTATATCATATACTGTAATGCACAACATCCCAAAGTGCAAATAAGCACATTTGATGACACATAGATTTACATGTCCAATTAATAGCATCTGTGATGTAGTTACTCAGCTTGAAGCAAATCTCAGGGCTGTTAGCAAATATGCTGAGTGCAATGCACTTTGATAATGCTTATGTCATTAAACATCTTTACAAGAAATGATAATTATGGAGTTTATTAACACCTTCAATGCCTCAAAGAAGTTAAATTAAATTTGCATTATTTGCGGGCTCTCTCAAGAACCAGAGCCTAAATCACATACTCAATGAATTGCAACATAAAACAACTTATAATTCTGACTATAAAATATGTGCAATAGGATATAATTGCTCCCTTACAATTTAGAAGTAATTTAAAGAGCTCACAGCAAAACTAGAAAATCCCCTAGCAATTATAGTATATATTTCCAATTGAAATAAACAAAGGTGTTTTTGAGGAGTTGGTTAATGACCCTTTTTCTGCTAATTAACTTTGTAGTTTTATATTTCATATTCCATAAGACACAAAGACCACATAAAAACACTGATTATCTCTTCCACTTTGGACCTGATTCTCCTTATTGACTCACTGAAAAAAATACTACCTTAAGTAGGGGATATGCAAGGATTTGATGTCTGCTGAATTGCTGTTTTTACCTCATTCTTTTTTATCCTGGAGGCCAATAAAACAGTGTATCTTCCTTGCCTTTGCATGCATTAAAAGTAATGATATTTGTAGCAAGTGAGGCAAGATTAGCATGTATGTATCTGTACGTGGTAGGCCCATGTTTCCGGGCAGATACACTATTTTTAATTTAAATGAAGCTGTATCAGTCTGAGACCATTGAAAACACATTGCTGTTGCACGTCTATTCTCTGGTAGCCACAACCAAGGTGGTGTGCAAATTAAATAGCCTGAACTAGAAGCAGAAAGTGTTACATTCATTTTCCTTGTTTACCAATGTGGAAGCGCAGCACCTCCACAGTTGTGCTCTGTCTAGGCTTAAAGGGACTATCTGGTGCCCAAAATGCATCTTCCAAATGTTAATGCATATTAATGTGCTTTCAAAGTACTTTAAAATGCATGTTTTACACTTTGCATTGCTTCAAATTAAAAATACTTACAGCTAGATGAATTTGTGAATAGCAGTTTGAGAGAAACCCCGACTGCCCACACTAGCTGAGTAAAAGTCAATTTCCTTTTTTTGCTGGAACCAAAGAAAATAATTCCATTCAAATTAATGTAATTTCCTGTCTCTCTAGTGATGTCATCAGGCAATGTGTCGCACTGTTAAGAGATCCTACTGTGTACAAGAGCAAGGTCACTTAGATTCGACCCAATGCATTGTAATCCAGCAGCACAGGAAGTGACTAAGTGAAACAAAATGATAAATCCTCAGTGTATAAACAATCAGTTCTGCCGCACCTATAGTATACATGCAGAGTAATCACTGGGGGAGGGCTTGAGTCAAATATTAAAAATGTGATTTTTGCTGAATACCTGCATAAAATCACACTGCAAAAAACCATGTGCACTATATAAGTCATATTGTTCGCTGTGCACCAAAGTGATGTTGGATACTAGACTGTCCCTTTAATCACCACTTAAACTTAAATAAAGTGTAACACCGTAAGGTCAAAAGCTGCCAGGAACGTTTTTATATTAGAAACATAGAAACATAGAATGTGTCGGCAGATAAGAACCATTCGGTCCATCTAGTCTGCCCAATTTTTTTATTTTTTTTTTGAGTACTTTTATTAGTCCCCCGTTCCCGGTCTTATAGCTAGGATAGCCTTGTGTCTATCCCACGCATGCTTAAAATCACCTGTTTTTATTAAAGATCACCTGTTTGCTGTACACCTAAAGCACCATTCATAGCAATCAGAAGCAGTTCTAAAATGTATTTTCAATGCATACAACTTCTTTAGGGTTTGGAAAGTCAGTATTTTACTGGCAGGCTGTTAAAAATGTGTGCTGATGTTGAGTGTACTTCCACTTGTACAGCCCTGTCGCCCTTAACATTTTAATGTAATAATAAAGTAATTTTCTATTTCTCATTCATTGTATTTATGTGTGACCTCTATTGGCATTTCCTCTGGAGTGATGCACCTTTTTTCTATAATATTCTTTGTGTACTTTTTGATATGCCTCTCTAATATTCTAATCTTGTTCAAAAAATACTGGCCATGCTGGTGCCTCCATAGACTAAACACTGACTTCAAGATGATCTTTTACCAATCTACTGGTAAAATACTGGCTGGGTGGCAACCCTAAGTAAAGATGAAGTGGGCACAAACTCTTTTTAGGGTCATGTAGTACCTGATGGAGCTGTTTAATAAAACATAGACGCTTATATTGTTTGGAGTGCATATTATAATAAAAAGTTTGTATCTGATTTCTTCATGTGTCGGCATATTAAACAAAAGTAATTAATTGTGAAATCTACATTAATTTGAACCCGTCACCTTCCCAAAGACTTAGTTTCTGGGTTCATCCATCTTGGCATGATTTGTATGATTGTTGCTACATATTAATTTATTCTATATCGTTGATGAAATCTGATAACGTTATACAGTGGAATGAAAACAAAGTAAAGGAGCACAGGACAAGGTGAGCAAAAGATTATGCATCGCTTGCTACAAAAGGATCAGAAAGCCCTTAGGCCGGGTTTACAAAGGTAATCCCTAACTGATAACTTTAATATTTCCCAAGCTATTATACTGTTTAAAAGACACAAAGTAAAAAGTCTCTAAAGAATTATTTAATGAAGCAAAAAAGTCAAAGGTCACAGATCCACTGAAGCACTCAGTATTGAGATACCATTATTAGATAGGCAGTGAACTGATACCTGCACACATTTACATTACTGCAGTGCAGTCTAATGATGCAATTTGCAATATAAGCGGTTTAACAATGCATTATATACTACTTGTTTTATCATTACCACATTATAATAAATACCATGCAATGACTGTAAAAGGGAATAAAGGAAACTAATTGTCCATGGTTGTTATATTGTTAGTAAGTCAATTAGTACATCGCTCAATATCTAAAATAATTTTCTATTTATAGGAAAAATTTATTTTTAATTTTATATTCGAATTGTATGTATGTATTAGATATTTTACCATAAAGAAATCAAAGATTTTCAAGGCATAAAGGATACCTATTACTTCATGGTGAGCACACATACAGTACTATGACTAAATGTATTTTGTCAATCCTCTTTTCATTTAGTCTGTTTACTGGTTGAATAATATCTCCAACTATGATTACCTACTAAAAATGATATTTATGAATGCGTTTGCATATTGCATCAGAATATTTCCACAGCTTGTTTTAATGTATTGATTTCTTTTGCTTGCGGTAAATGATATTGTTATTGTCTCACCAGCAGGGCTACAAATAAACCCAATTTATCCAGACTGTCAGATAATGATGAAAGCAATGCACAACCGACCTATGCTTGGAAGATAAGGCAATTTCTGTTCTTTTCACAATTTTGCATTATCCGGAGAGCTGAAGTAGGTTGTTGAATACTAATGATACTTCTTTCTTTTCTTTTGCCTTAAATCTTCTTTTGTGGGTTCGTGTTTTTATGGAGTATGGGTCCAATCGTAAACATTAATAAAGGCTCCAATTATGTAAACTTTACCTGTTACAAATGGTACGCAAGGTCACATTTGGGGAAAAATGAACAATAAAAGAAACATTATAAAGCAAAACACATTCTTCACATACGTTAAAATTAGCATAGTTCAATCACCAAATGTAAACAGGCCTCGGAAGTTGTTCTTGATGCAATAAAGATGTGCAAATGAGGCAGTTGCATGGGCTTAATGAAACGTTTCCAATGCTGTATAGATTTGAATTATGTACAATCCTATGAAGTAAGAAAATGTATGATGCAAATTCCAGTGAAATGGTTTCACTGTAAAAATAAAATATAATCTAGAAAACTTTGATGTGACCACTAACTAGATATTTTTGCATCTGGGGTAAAAAAAAATAAAAAATGCTAGGGAGATAAGCTAAATCCACGGATGTATGTTTTTTTTTAATATAGGGATGTCTGGTTAGGAAAGGGAAATTCTATATGTTTACATTTTTATAACGTAATATAATAGCATAAACATATTAAAATGTAGATCAACGAAAAAACATGTATACCAGCCATTTTTTCTAATGTGATTTATGTGTAAATAAGACTTGGAACAAATCTAGATATTTTAACATGTTTAACTGTGTCTGATTTAGGTCTGTTTGAAGTTAAATATGTTCTATAATAAAATACCAAGATAAAAAGATTGAAAATGGTAGATGGGTCAAGAAAAAGCAGTTTTGCTTGCTACTGGGTCAGTGGCGCGATGAATAACGTGTCTGACTACAGATCAGAAGATTGTAGATTCGACTCCTACCTGACTTGTTAAAACTGCCACTATCGTGTAGTGGTTAGTACTCTGCATTGTGGCCACAGCAACCCTGGTTCGAATCCGGGTCACTGCACTCTACCTTTAAGACGGTTTCTGTAGTGTAGTGGTTATCACGTTTGCCTCACACGCAAAAGGTCCCTGGTTTGAAACCAGGAAGAAACAGAGTTTTTCTCTGGATTTTTTAACATGTATAGCTTGGAGGAAAGACGTAACAGGGGGGATATGATAGAAACATTTAAATACATAAAGGGAATCAACACAGTAAAGGAAGAGAGTATATTTAAAGGAAGAAAAACTACCACAACTAGAGGACATAGTCTTAAATTAGAGGGGCAACGATTTAAAAGTAATATCAGGAAGTATTACTTTACTGAGAGGGTAGTGGATGTATGGAATAGCCTTCCAGCAGTGGTAGAGGTAAACACAGTCAAGGATTTTAAGCATGCGTGGGATAGACACAAGGCTATCCTAGCTATAAGACCGGGAACGGGGGACTAATTAAAGTACTCCAAAAAAAATTGGGCAGACTAGATGGACTGAATGGTTCTTATCTGCCGACACATTCTATGTTTCTATGTTACTGAAACTGAAAAACCTGACATTCTTTTTTTGACATAAAACAAGTCATTATAATTCAGCCTTCATTTCATCACCTTTATGTATCAATATACCAAACAAAAATATGCCAATTCCTAAGCCCCAAAAAGATAAGCTCAGGACATATTCCTAACACCAGATAGCCCCTTTAAGGGAGGATTGTGTC
Source organism: Pelodytes ibericus (assembly GCA_036172795.1). Taxonomy (NCBI): domain Eukaryota; kingdom Metazoa; phylum Chordata; class Amphibia; order Anura; family Pelodytidae; genus Pelodytes; species Pelodytes ibericus. Next base: position 99,732,295 of record CM069858.1, on the reverse strand, counting down.
CATGTTGTTTGGAACAAATGCTAAACTACTTAAATTAAACAACCCTCAAATAAACATCAAGACCAAATCCAGTTATAACCTGACCCAGATAAATTCATATATGTATCTTGGCATGTGGCTAGACCCAAACTTATCTTTTGGTCTCCATATTGATAAGCATGTGTCAAAGCTATATCCTAAGATTGGCTTTCTATATAGTAACAAATCAAACCTAGATTCCACGGTAAGGAAACATATTGTGCAGCAAATATTAATGCCGATCTTAGATTATGGAGATGTTGTGTATGATTCTGCCCCGCAGAACCATCTCGGTGAACTCAACACTATGTACAATACATAGTGTCGTTTTGCACCACAGTGCGATTTTAACATTCATCACTGTAAAATGTTAAAAGAGTTAAACTGGCTGACGCTTGCCTCCAGGCGCACTCTACACCAGAGGCGTCGCTAGGGGTGGGCTAAGGGGGCTGAAGCCCCGAATGTAATGATCAAAGCCCTGAGTCTCTGCAGCTCCATTATAGCTCCGCCCCCTGACATCACACAGACAGTGTGAGAAAGCCCTACACTGATAGGAGGCTGAGTGATGTGTCAGCCAATCAGTGCAGGGCTTTTACACAGCATCATTACTGTGTGTGAAAGCCCTGCACTGATTGGCTGACACATCACTGAGCATCCTATCAGTGCAGGGCTTTTACACAGCATCATTACTGTGTGTGAAAGCCCTGCACTGATTGGCTGACACATCACTGAGCATCCTATCAGTGCAGGGCTTTTACACAGCATCATCACAGGGATGTGAAGGAAGCTCCACGTGGGACAGTGAAGCAGCTCTGAAGATATCCTTGCAGGCTGTCATCTTGTGGGAGATGCAGAGCAGGTCTATTCCCACTCAGGTAAGCTCTGGGTATGGTGGAGAGAAGGGAAGGTTGGGGTCACTTATTTACATCCACCTTTGTGTATTTAAGCTATATATTGTTGGTTTGAGATTCCTTATTACAGGACTGCCAAACAGCATAGGAATGATTCATGTTACATATGTGTGTATATATATATATATATATAACATAAATCCTTCCTATGCTGTTTGGCAGTCCTGTAATAAGGAACCTCAAACCAACAATATATAGCTTAAATACACAAAGGTGGATGTAAATAAGTGATTTATGCTATATATATATATATATATATATATATATATATATATATATATATGTTTTATTACAGGACTGCAAAACAGCATAGGAAGGATTTATGTTTATATCAGGGCTTGACAAATTTTATTTAGTTTTAGGAGCCAGCAAAAAAATGTAGGAGCCAGACAATGGCACATCAGAAAAGCATACATACACAGAGACAATCACATACACACACCTCACATACAGAATCACATACATACACAGAAAGTCACATACACACACCTCACAGACATCCAGTCAGTCACATACACAGCCAGTTACACACACACACACCAGTCAGCAAGTTTTTTTTTTTTTTAAATAAAAAAATAATTCCTTAATGTGTCCCACACGTCACATGCACAGCCAGTTACATACATATTCACATACAACACATACACAGCCAGTTACATGCATACACACACACAACACATACACAGCCAGTTACATACATACACAACACATACACAGCCAGTTACATACATACACAACACACACACAACCAGTTACATACATACACACACACAACACATACACAGCCAGTTACATACATACACAACACATACACAGCCAGTTACATACACACATACACAACACATACACAGCCAGTTACATGCATACACACACAACACATACACAGCCAGTTACATACATACACAACACATACACAGCCAGTTACATACATACATACACAACACATACACAGCCAGTTACATACATACACACACAACACATACACAGCCAGTTACATACATACACAACACATACACAGCCAGTTACATGCATACACACACAACACATACACAGCCAGTTACATACATACACAACACATACACAGCCAGTTACATACATACACACACAACACATACACAGCCAGTTACATACATACACACACAACACATACACAGCCAGTTACATACACACACAACAAACACACAGACAGTTACAAAGATACACACACAACACATACACAGCCAGTTACATACATATGCACACACACACACAGCCAGTTACATACATACACACACAACACACTCACACTGACATAGACACACTGTCGCTCACACTGACATACACACACTCTCGCTCACTCTGACACGCACACACTCTCTCTCACTCTGACATGAACACACTCTCGCTCACACTGACGTACACACACTCTCGCTCACACTGACATACCCACACTCTCGCTCACACTGACATACACACACTCTCGCTCACACTGACATGCACACATTCTCGCTCACACTGACATGAACACACTCTCGCTCACACTGACATACACACACTCTCGCTCACACTGACATGCACACACTCTCGCTCACACTGACATGCACACACTCACACTGACATGCACACACTCACACTGACATACACACACTCTCACTCACATGCACACACTCACACTGACATGCACACACTCACACTGACATGCACATACTCACACTGACATGCACACACTCACACTGACATGCACATACTCACACTGACATACACACACTCTCACTCACACTGACATGCACACACTCACACTGACATGCACACACTCACACTGACATGCACACACTCATTCACACACTCATTCACACACTGTCAGGTTTTTAACTTACCTGCTGCAGGCATCTCTTTGCTTTGAGCGCAGTGTAATAGAGGTCTCAGCCAATCATGGGAGGCTTCGGAACTCTCAGCCGATCAGGAGAGTTGAGAAGTCTCACCTGATTGGCTGAGACCTCCTTCAATCAAGCTCCCCTGGACACAAGAAAAAAAAAAGACTGCTGCATAGAGCAGCAAAGTGCCGCCCCTGCCAGGGTGCCGCCTGCGGCAGCTGCCCCATTAAAGGACCGGCCCTGTGAAGGCTCCTAAATTACAAAACTGGCATGAAGCTCAGAGCGGTGAGCATATATTGGTAAGTGCCCGTATGGTTCCATATAAAAAACTAAAAAAGTCTTATGGGCTATAGCCACAGATCTTTTGGAAACCTAGCAACGCCTCTGCTCTACACCTAGCTTGCTTAGTGCATAACCACTTCTCTAGAACGCTCCCCCCCCCCACCTGAGCCGCATGCTCACTCTTACTCCCTGCACATCCTACAGCCTCAGATCCTGCACCAACCTTTCACTAGTGATCCCTCACTTCAAAAAGGTTGAGGTGAGTTCTCTTTCAGAGCTCCTCATATGTGGAATAGCCTTCCTGTTTCTGCCAAAACATCATCTAGTCTAAAATCCCTGAAAATAAGTGTCTCCCAAATCCTCAAAACAGATTGTACCTGTTATTAATTTACAAACTCCTTCGTATACTGAACATGTTGTTCCTTTTTTGTATCAATAACGATTTACCCTGTATGTTCTCCTTCCAACTTGTTTAAATATATGTATGTATGTATTTCTTTTTAATGTACTGTTAAATGTGTAACTCCATTCTGGACTGGGTCCCCAGGAGATACTTGAAAACCAGAGAAATCTCAATTACTAATTCTTCCTTGTAAAACACTTTCTAAATAAATAAATAAAATTGCTGTAGAAAATATATATTATAGGGATGTTCTTCAAATCTGTAAGGTTTAAACACCTTCACACCTGATTAAGGACCACAGCAGCGTCTTTTTGCTCCTAGCCCAGATAACAGAGTGATCGGGAGCCAGGGAAAAATAAGCAGAGACCCAAGTAAGGACATCTACAATGGTAGTAAACTCAACATTTGTGAGGTTTAATCCTGATGAAGTCATTTATGGAAACACTTTGACATTAAATGGGCGATACTACAATCCTGTGAGAACATTTGTCTTTAAAGTGAATGTTTGTCAGCCTTTATTAAATCATCATTATTAAATCATCAAAGTATAAAAACGTACATGATAGTGAGATATTAATTGTATCTTAGTTGAACAAATGAATGGAGACATAAGCCTACCATTAAAGTATAGGCGCTGGATGCATCATAAGGGAATTGGTTTCCTTTATGTATATAAATGATAAATAATGCTCAATATTTTTGGAAATGTTATTGGAAAGGAGCACTATTATCCAAGATGCCAGTCCATGGAGAGTCCTGCAGTTAGCTAGTTCAAAGCTACTTTACTAGAGCTACACAAGTTAGATGTATCTAGGACAGCAGACTCCTGCACTGCTGTGAGAGCAGAAGGACCCACACCACAGCTAGTTAGATTAAACAGAAAGAGAAAAAAATTGGTGAAGACAATTTTCCAAAGAGGTCAGGCATCTTTCACAGGCTTCCTTTTTATAGGCTTATATGAACTTACACACCATTTTCCTTTATCTATTTTAAGCTCTGTGCTCTGTATGTTAATGCCCTTTTCATACTCCGTAAAGCATCATTTTATGAATGCTTAATTCCAGGGCTGCTCAATTTAGACAATGATTGTCCAGTATTTTTACTTCAATAATGTCTATGGCTCATTTTAACATAGTAATTTGTATAAAGACCACTTGGTCTATCTATTTATATTTAAGTAATAGTTTAAATCTATTAGGAGCTGAGTGATTTATTTGGCAGAATGGCAATTGTGGTCCACTACATTCATTGGCAACAGAGGAAATTTAGTAGGCCTTATTGGATTTTGTTCTTGAAAACGATAAAGCAAAATAATAGGTTGAGGTTTTTTTATGACTTTGAAAATGTAATCTTCCATAATTTAAGAACTTAAGTGTTGTACCTTAGAGGGGTTCAAGGTCAGTAATTGGTAGTTTGAGAGAGAACTGTAATTTGTCTTCTCCAATTTTATCCAATTTGGAGTCTGGATATTTTTAGCCATTGTATCATTGTGTATTGCAATGATGATGAAAAATGTTTATTATCCTCTATCATATAGAATAATATTTTCTAGATTTTACTTTAATGGCTTATATATATTGAGCTTATTATTTTTGTAGTTTACCTACAAGAATGTATAATTTTGGTAAAATTTCCTAACTGCCTTTAAATTTACAGTTGAAACTGCCATAACTATTTTATTATAAACATTATATTGTGTTTCCAAGTTGTCATTACAATAGAAATAAATACATTTTGCTAATCTGAACTGATTCAGTCATATGGATTGGACAGGACATGTGAGCAGATTATATTAAAACAGTTTAACACCTGGTATAGTAGGATCCTCAACAGCTGCTGTCTCCAGAGGTTAACTGTTGATAGTTAAAGTAGTATCTTGTTGGATACCTAAGAAGATTCCTAGACTGCAGGGGGTGTTCCAGATTGAAATGAGGACACAGATGCTCTTTTAAGATGTATACGTGTGGATAGAAAAAAATAATTGCATAATCAGTTAGTCCAAAGAGAGAACAGCCATGTGTCACTAACACAGAAACAGACTCATGTGAAAGTACACACTGCACGTTACAAGCCCTGAAGAAGCTAGCAGTGGCTAGACTAAGAGGAGGAGACTCCATGATCAGCACCCACAGTGGGCTATGGAGGTAACATAGTAAACTCACACACTCTGACTGCTTATGAATGCCTTTGTGCAGACTCAGGATTTTACCAAAAATCCAATCATTTGCTCAAGGGAAATTATCTTTTTAACTTTTTCATTTTTCCTAAATTTAACAATGATAATGTAACACTGATGTTCCATGCTAAGTTTGATGAATATGCTTACTGTAAAAAGCATATTTTTTTGCATGTGCACTGTACTATTTTTTAATATTTGGACTCAATAGTTTTTCCAATATGTTCCACCAAGTGACTTCCAAAGTGGTGCTCTGACAGACACAAAAACATATTGCATAGGCCTATGTAATTTATGAGCTTCATATAGCTTCAACTATATTATATAATAGACTCATGAGACAAGGGTAACGTTTTCAACTTGATTTCTTGATGGTTCATAATCTCAATTAGTGTAGTTTCATTGTTACTTCTCAATGTTTTCTGGTATTTGGTAGTAAAGAGGATTTAGGAAATCATCACTCACACAGTTTTTTTTCTCTGATTTTCACTTTTACCTTCCATTCCACTCGTATTACCTATATCTTTCTTTGCTTCAGTTGCTTAACAGTTTTATTTATTTAGTCCTCTTTTAAACATATATTGTACATAGATATTTAAATAACATATCATATCAACAACAATTATTTCTTGAACTGTTGTGTATCGGTGAAATCACTATGTCATGATTGTGTGATTTGCCACTTTTAATAGTGTAATTAAATTGGCATCAATCAGAGCTATAATTTGCTCTTTTTGCACAGGAGGTAAGATCATGAACACCTCTCCACTTTCCTAGCCCTTCTCCAAAGCTACCGTGGTTGTCCACTAGCTGCCCACAGTCTGCACCCAAGTTGATTGCCTCATTGACTTTGCCTTCGTTAGTGCGCTAGAATTTAAAGTATTGTAAAACAATAGTGTAAGTGTCATTAATGAAACTGAAAAAATCTCATCTGTTAAAAAAAAGTTTTCAAAAATAGTCAAAAAACCACTGACAATCATTGTACTCAATTACTGGCCAAAGTGAGAATTGGCAGTGAAAGGACACCAGTGTCCGCGGTAAGGTTTGTGAACGTCCATTATTAAATGTTCCGTCATTCCGTCAGTAAGTATCCATTAAGAGCAATGTTGTCACCAACCCCTGATCTAGACTCCATACATCCATAAATAGTTCAATAAGGAGTCCTGCTTGCCTGAATAATCTTTGATATTACATTTACAATATTTTTTTAAAACAATCTTCTCATCCAGCACAAATGAAGAAATGTAAATGGACTCCTGGTCTGTATATTTATGTTGCTGTGACAATGATGATAAAAGGCTTCACTCTTTTATGGCAAAGGAAGAAACTCAAATAAACAACTCAATAATTTAAGAATATTTGTAGTCCTCATTGATATAGCATTCAGGAATAAGTGTCCAATTAAATTTCAAATTCGACATATTAAATAATCGAATCACATTTGAGAAAATCACAAAATCATAATCTATAAGTAGAATCATACATAATCCTTCTTGAAAATCTTTTTATCTCCCCAATCTACTATGTGTATGTATACGTATTTATTTATGTGTTTTACCAAGAAGAAAACACTGAGATTTTTCTTGTCTTCAATTATACCCTGCAGACATATTTGACCTAAATAACATTAGTGAATGCAAAGCCAGAAATAGAAGCACATGTATGTTAGTTCAAATTGTAAATTCTGGACAAATGTATTTGTTCATGCTTAAAAAAGGTTATTGTTATGCAATGTAGCCATGCTGTTACATACAGAAACTTTCACAAAATAAATGAATATGTTTAATGGGAGATTAGGAAAATCTTTGTCGAAAAAAATCTGAATAAACAAATACACACCATAAAACAGGTTACAGACTGATGTTATTGAAGTAATTTGACAAAGTGGTGGGTTAAAATGGCCATATAATGGGACAAATTCTCCATTATCACTCTATTCAAAGAGCTTAGAATGTCACAGCAAAATTCAAATTTCTGCAATTTAGCTAAACTGAGATCACGTCGGTGATCCAAATAGTTCTTAAATTTGTGTCTTTCCAAAATCACTGAAGGGATTCCGAATAGACCCATAATTTTCGATTTCATTGTAGACATTTCGGTGTCCATAACAAGGTGTTCTCCCGTTGTGCGTATCTGTGCATCTTTTCCAGAATCACTGGTTTGAATTATTCTATGTTTGTTACCAATAAATATAGCTACTTTTTTCAACAAATGACTTTTTTTCTACATGATTTCCTTCTGTCAGAGCCCTGGCTTTACTCAAATACATTTGAATTAACCGTTTTCAGAGGGATGTACCTGATGGGCCCAGTCTATGCATTTGGATGCCTTATAGTTTTTTTCCAAGGTAGTTATTATTTAATTTGAGTCTGGGGAACTTTGCCAAGCCCTTAGAATATTAATTAAAAGTGGATGGGGGTATTAATCCTGCCCCGCCCCCTGTGCGTTCGGTTTATAGGCTGTCGGCATTTCAGTACACGGAGACAGAGTCTCCATTCATAAATTTATGAATGGAGACTTTGTCTCCGTGTAGTGAAATGCCGACAGCCTATAAACCGAACGTTCGGTTTATAGGCTGTCGGCTTATGTAATACATGTAATCCTATTGCTATTCTATAAACCGAACTTTCGGTTTATAGAATGACAAAAGACTTACATGCATTCCATAAACCGAAAGTCGTTCGTTTTATGGAATGTAAGTGTACTATGCTATTGTATTCTATAAACCGACTCTATTTCGGCTTATAGAATGCAATAGTACTACGAATGGACGAATGAACGAATGATTTTCATTTATTAACCATTCGTTCATTCGGCTTTGGTTAGCTTAGCATTTTCGTTATTCGTTTTTCGGACGAATGGACGAAAATGCTATTTTCGGACGAAAATGCATTAGTCCGAAAACGAATGCACATGTCTAGTAGATATCCACATGTATGTAATATTTTTCATCTGCAAGTCGTGATCTAACAATGGCTACAACATCCGAAAGCAGGGAATGCTGTAATGACGCAGATATCTTCTGCTACATCTGTGGTAGGTTCACTTTGCAGGACCAAAAGGCGCAACATCAATATCTTTGTCAAGAAGGTGTATCTTGCCTACTTTACAGTACGACTGGGAGACCAGGACAAAAATTGGGCTCCTCACAAAGTGTGCAAAACCTGTGTTGAAACTTTGCGATCATGGTCTAATGGAAAGAATGCTAAGCTGAAGTTTGATGTGCCAATGGTTTGGAGAGAACCAACAAACCATTTGGATGACTGCTACTTCTGCCTTGTCAATGTAAAAGGTTTCAATAAGACAAGCAAACAACACTTACAATACCCAGATATCCCATCTGCCAGACGACCAGTTGAACACTGTGAGGAAATACCTGTGCCTGTATTTACTGAGCTATATTTACCAGAGATTGATGTTGAAACCCTCAGTTTACCTGCTTCTACAGATGATGAGGATGATTCTCTGACTGAATATACACCATCTGTTGCAGATTCCCCCACTGCACATAAAACTTGGGTTAATAAAGCAATTCGTCAAAACTCTTGATCACACTGGAGACTACTTCAGCTATATATGGTCAACCTATTCAAGTACCAGTGCAGAGAAGAAAAAGGCAGGAATATTTGATGGCCCTCAAATAAGAACACTCATTATGGATCCCCACTTTGTAACAAAATGACTGCGGCAAAGGCCAGAGCTTGGAACACATTCTCTGATGTGGTGCAGAATTTCCTTGGGAACAGGAAAGCGGACAACTATCGAGAGATTGAGGATTAGCTGCTCTTGAGTTTCCAAGTACTTGGATATAGAATGAGCATCAAGGTTCAAAGAAGAGGTCTTTTATGCAGACTTAACATCACTATTGTCAATTTACCTTTTTTGTACATATTTTTCTTATCTTCACATTTCAATTCTTACATGGCAATATGCATTCACGCACATTTATATGCTGTCACTCTCACAACTTTGTGCTACGGCTCATTAAATGTTTGTTTCATTATTATTGTATATTGTATCTTATCTTATTCTTTATGTCTAGTCTGTATGTCTGTTTAGCTCTTCATAAATGTGCATAAATTTGCTGTTTTTATTGAAAATGCAATTTTTGATATGTCAGAAACCTGATGTGATAGACAAAACCTGATTTGATAGACAAAACCTGATGCCAGATTTGTAATCAGCACCCCAAACTTACCTTAAAACCGTTGGAAAACCTTATGCCAGAAAAATCGTGTTGACCAGTGTTATCTATTTTTATTGATCACCCCATTATTTAAATTGGACAAGTTTAATATCAGGAATGGTGCTCGGTATGGATGCCTTTAGGCAACTTTGCTGTACATACTTTCAAATGAACATCTATCAGTTTTGAGTAGAGAAAACTCTGAAATACACATTACATTACCTTACTATTTATTTATATAGCACCAACAATTTATTCAGTGCATAGGTACAGAGCATAAAAAGGATTTACAAACAAAATTACACATACATTTTCAGACTAAAACATGAGGTACACATGGGAGGAGATTGGAGTCAACTGGAGAGTGACCAAATATATTTGACAAGGTAATTAAAATAAAAACAGATAGAAAGTGATAGATTTCAAGTTGCATAACCCAGAGTGCATAGTATATTGTGTAGATATTGTGGAGACATGAGTATATAATCCAAATGTAGATGTTTTATGGATGCATACCTCAGGAATGTGTATGGATCAGTCAGGTCTTGTTACAGAGGGATGATGTGAGTGTATGTGAGTCCAAGAGAAACTGAGTAAAGGAAAGAAAAACAAATACAAGAATATGGGAGGAGATTGGAGTCAACTGGAGAGTTACCAAAGATCATTGATGAGGTAATGAAGAGAAAAACTGATGAAGGTGATATATTTCAAGTTGCATAAATCAGAGTGCCTAATATACAATATTGTAAAGACATGAGTGTGACGATACAGAACCCTAGAGCAGCCTCTCTCCCAGGTGTATCGTCCTGAAGGCGACCGTGGTCAAGTCAGTGACTATATCTCCCCCAGGATGCTGGTCTCAATAGTGGAAGTTTACCAAGTGAGGCTGAAGGGGTGGTAGCTGATGGCATACTGTGACCAAAGCCCGGGGAGTCCTCTACCCAATGGAGAGGGAGGCAGCTATCGGACCCTCTGCCTCCAAGTGCAGCCTTTACAAAGGCTGCCAAGTAATAAGCTCAATGCTGACAGATCCGAAGACGCTGCCGCAAGAATGGACACACGTCAGTATAGGAGTAGAACAGGAATGACACTTATTTGAAAACAGCCCAGATATTCATACACAGACAATGTGACATCAACTAAGGGGAAGGCACAGGGGGCACATGGTAAACCTCACATAATAGAGAGACTCATTTAAAATAGCTAATTAGATACAGTAGGATATAACATAATCACACCTTTAAATACAGACACTTAGTGAACACAACATAACAGTAGGACATACAATGGGGAAATCCTACACTTTTCAGGATACAAAGGTGTCAAGTTCAGCTACACACAGAGTACACTTAATTAAAGTAATGTGTTAATTTAAGGAAATCACTGTACAACAAGACACTGAATGACTTACATAAAGACAATGGGTAAGGTGACATAATGAGAGGGGTTTGCAGGATAGGATGCAATCTTAACCTGGGGTTAACATGATGAATGGGACAAAGGCTTGGATCCCAGGGTACACATCTTGGCTCACATCCTGAGTGAGTTGTGTTTGAAGTCCAGCTGAAAACAGGGTTCCATCAATATGTGTACACCCATACCTAGTATATCCACCGAGAGGATCCATAGTCTATTGGGAGGAGGCGGGCCATTAGTTCTCTCCATGTACCCCTGTGACAGAGGGTTCCATCACACTGAGTATAAAGTATAAATTTAGATGTTTTCTGGATGTATACCTCAGGAACATGTATGGAACAGTCAGGTCTTGTTGCAGAGGGATGATGTGAGTATATTTGAGTCCAAGAGAAACCGATTGAAGGAAAGAAAAAAAAGACATTAAACACATGCAAATATGTGGGAGGAGATTGGAGTCAACTGGAGAGTGACCAAAGATAGTTGAGGAGTTAAGTAAGAGAAAACAGATAGAACTTTGAAGCTGATATATCTCTGCGATGCATGCAGAAATCCTCCGATGCTGATAACACTTCCCCCAGGGCATCTATGAAAGAATACGGGATGTCACTTTACCACACATTCTGTTGCAGAAATCCCGGCAGAAGTACCGGGAAGCATCAGAGGATGTCAGTGTGCATCACACAGACATCCACCAGTTGTCTGCAAGGGGGACACAAGTACCCTGCAGCTACGCTTACGCAGGCTGATTAAATGTATCAGAACAACTTTTTAATTTTCAAATACCGTTTGCAAATAAACCAATGTCCAGTCTTAAATTTACTACTCCACAGCAGCAAGTACGAATAAGTTGACTTGGTACAAAATGTTGGTACATAATCAACTTGCTTAAAAATTTTGTCTGCCCATTTTTGTAAGTAACAACATTTTAGAGTACTTTTAATATAAGGACTTAGGTTACTTTTTCTTTGAAACTAAAATAGGCATAATGTAAGGTGAATTTATGTTCATAAATATTTCCTGTGGTGATGGGATGACACTAATGCTCGGTTAAATTTTTTTGAAAAGCAGTGACAATAAAATGCTACTCATTATGTATCTGCTAGAAATGAACACTATAAAGAATTGACTGTAGCTGGCATCCCTGGCAGTTTTAAATCCATCCCACTCTGTGAAAGTGACCTTATTATGGCCCTACTATTAATCTGTATGGTTATATTTCACTGAAAGTCTAAGGATAATAGATTATGCTCGGGCAGCTTCATATGATGCTCACACTTTATTCATAGACCCCTGCTTAATGAAAGAAAACTCTTTTGTAGTTTGTTATGGGCACAGTCAGTTTCTTCTACAAAGTCTGCATTTTTAAGATAAGACTTTCATTTTCTGATTTTTCCAAAAGCAGAAGACAAACCAACAATAGGGCACAGAACAAGGACAGCTTCTCAACTGCAGAGCATGTTATCAACTCTGACTTTAACTCTCTTGTCACCATAATGCCCATATTTCTAGAGAGAGTTCTACTAAAATTGGAGCATCAACACGGAATATTTTATTAGTTAAATAAAAAGCATGTTAGCAAATAAAAGTATTTTGTGCTTTTTAGCATGTGGAGTAGATTTTAATCTAAACTATCGTGAGTAGGGTTGCTATTAGAGTGATCATATAGCCAATTTATTAAGGACACATATGGAAAATGCACAATCTCGGGCTGTGAGTGTGCATTTGTCCTAAGTGTCCATGAATAAAACAGCAATGTGGTATACTGTGGTCACCATAGTTGCTATCCAGCTGGCATTTTACCAGCAGGCTGGCAAACAAATGGCTTTAGGCCAATGTCTCTAGAGGCAGTAGAACACACAGTATTTTGGAGAAAAGGTAGCATTAACCCTAATGGCGAGAGGTGGTACTCTAAGGAAGGATGCATGTCCTTGGTGGACTGTTAGTATACAAAATTCACAATATAGTATTAAATAGCATTACATCCTTAATTTAAGTACAAGTATATTCATACTATAATTATAGAAACATAGAATGTGTCCGCAGATAAGAACCATTTGGTCCATCCAGTCTGCCCAATTTTCTAAAGTTTTATTAGTCCCCAGTTCCCTATCTTGTATCTAGGATAGCCTTGTGCCTATCCCACGCATGCTTAAACTGTTTCACTGTGTTTACCTCTACCACTTCTGCTGGAAGGTTATTCCATACATTCACTACTCTCTCAGTAAAGTAATACTTCCTGATATTACTTTTAAATCGTTGCCCCTCTAATTTAACACTATGTCCTCTAGTTGTGGTAGTTTTTCTTTTATATATACTCTCTTCCTTTATTGTGTTGAAAATAATTATCTATATTAAAGAATTATAATTCTGTAATAATAAAAGTTCACTTTATGATTCATGTTCTTTACCTACTGCTTTCACTTTCCCTACATTACATCGGCATGTATGTATATAGTGCAATCAATTTATTTAGGACGTGGTATAGAACAGAAAGGGGAGTTACAGACCACTCTGAACTGAAACAGATCAATACTTGAGTTAGAGGATACCTGTCAAGTGCAATCAATAGTTTTGGAAGGATTCACATTTTAAATATAAGATAGCATTGGAAACCGTGTCAATACTAATTAAATAAATGGAAGTTTAATTGGCTAGTAGAAATTGAAACTGTTTTATTTTAGAAGAGCCTTTCATTGTTATTGTACTGTCTTTAACTCCTCAAAGATGTGAATGTGAAGGACAGGTAATCTGTATCATGATAAATGTCAGTGTGAACCATTCAAACCATTCACTAATTGTGAATACATACATTGCTGTACTAATAGTAAAACATATTGTGTAGCATTTAACTATGTAAAAAAATGACTTTAACACAGACAATTGTTTGTAATTTTAAAGGACAGTGCACTCACTTAATCAAAAACAATAGAGTATTTTTTAATGTATAACATTTTTAGGCATAAGTGAGATTTTCGACTATCTACTAAATCACAGAGGCAAACTAACAATGGTTTCCAGACGACTCTGGATGACCGGCAGTCAGAGGCACCATTCTTATGTAACCTGCATGATATTTCTACACTGGTTTACATAATATAAAAACATATTGCTCACCTCAGTACAAAAATAATTGATCTAGCAAAGGTATATCCTTAATATTGTATGAAAAAGTTAGCAGATATACCTATGGATATTTAACATGCAGCTTTATACAGCAGCATAATTCAGTCTGTTCTATATCTAAACATTTTGCAGGCACTGTTAATTACTTGAAGGGTACCAACTATCCCCATCACTGATTCATATTAAATATGTATGTGTATATCTGCTAATTTATTGTATTATAGTTTTGGGGCCCAGTAAGGCCTGTGCCTTACTATAGGCATCCCTATGTGCAATAAGCAGTTATGAATTTAAAGGGTATATTCCTGTTGTAACTTGTGTTAATTTCTACATATGAATGTCATACCCAAGCAGTGGGGCACCATGGTTGCTAATTGTAGGTGGTGTGTCCAGTAAAGGCGGGTCCATATGGAGATCAAGTGAAATGCTGCCACACATGCCAATCAATTTAGTTACACTACCCCTAAATCAGTTCATCATAATCCTACAAGAACAAACACAATAGAAACATAGAAACATAGAATGTGTCGGCAGATAAGAACAATTCGGTCCATCTAGTCTGCCTAATTTTTTTTTGAGTATTTTTATAAGTCCCTCGTTCCCGGTCTTATAGCTAGGATAGCCTTGTGTCTATCCCACGCATGCTTAAAATCCTTGACTGTGTTTACCTCTACCACTTCTGCTGGAAGGCTATTCCATACAATATTTACAAAATTATGTTAAAACTGATGATATCTGCTAAATGGTTTTGCTAACATTTTCAGTAATGCACTAATTTCACACTAGAAATTACCATTAGTTACAGGAGCTGGAATGAGTCTAAGAACACATTTCTAGAACTTTTTAGAAGAAAAATAGACCAGAAATATGTTTGAGAAAAAAATCATGGCATTTGTGTCTTTAAAGACTCACAATGGGATCTATATCATATAAGATGCATGAGATCTAGAGTGGGCACTGTTTGCTCTGCAAGCTACATTGCAGACTCTACTAGCAGTCCATTAAAAGGTATCATTATCATGAACAAAATAAAAGAACATATACATTAGGTATTACAACTTGATTTACAAAGGCATTTACATCAGCAGCCCTTAACTTTAGGCTCTAACATACGTATACTCTGTGCAATTATCACCATGAAATTCTGACATTGTAGTTTAAGTAATCACAAATACATAAGGTCAAAACACAAATATATTACAAGTGTAGCACTTAGCCTTTCAGTGCACAAAAATTATGTCCACTATTAGTGGAATGACAAAAGCAACTGCTCCAGCTAATGTGGGAAGCATAATGCTCTAGAAAATAGAGCAATCATAATAAATAACCAGTTGGTAGCTTTTACCATGACAGATATTATTCATTTTTCTTTTACGTTCATACTCATTTCCTGGTCATTGAGGCTATTAGGCATCTTTTCCTATTGATTTATATATACATTTTATTCTTTGTTTACATTGATGTATTATTGTCTGGATTATATCAAAACACCCAAAATGATTAAATTTTGTAATATTTTTACAGTTTCAGAATACTATGTAATGGCTTTGTACATACATGTACACTATGGACCGAAGAAGAAAGGTTTATGATAGAGATAATGAGACTATAGAATTTGTACTCAGTCAGTATTATGTGTCTGGAGAACTGAGCAAGTAACATATAGGCAGTTTACAGGAAGATTATAAAATAACAAATCTGGTTTGCTAACATAGTTTTTGATTTATTCATTATTAAATCCTAAGAAGGGAAAACGTAATAATATTTGAAAGATTTTTAGTGATCCATTTTTGTAACCTACATTTGATAAACTCAATCTGATTATTGAATATAGCGAAAGAGGGACTAAACTCCCAAATTAAAATTGTATATATTCTGATGCAAAATACATCTGCAGTTGGCAATGATATATTGCTATTGGCTGTTTGCTGCAATTGATACACACACATATCAATGAAGGAGAGAGGCTGTCTTTGCTTTAGCTATGCTCAGTATCTTTTGAATGATGCCCATTTAGTGCACCATTTAAATTGCAATTTTTATGAGCCAGAAGTGGCCTTCTCTCTAATTAAGAGAAAAATGTTTATAAGGGAAAAAGACGCAAAGTCAAAACATAATCCCTTGTGTGTACAGTGGTATATAATAAAGAAAAGTCCAGAAATCATCACAATAAATCCAGCATGGCTATGAAATACAAAAAAGGACGAGTATTGGAACAGATGACATGGAAGAAGTGTATATAGTTGGTCCCCCCTTTTACAGCTGTTGCAGCTTCCACTCTTCTGGGAAGGCATCCACATGATTGTGAAGTGTTTCTGTGGGGATTTCTACCTATTAATCCAGTAGAGCATCAGGCACTGATGTTGAAGGAAAAGGCCTGGCTCACAGTCTCTGTTCTAGTTCATTCCAAAGGTCAGGGCTCTGTGTCAAATGTATCCAACCATGTCTTAATGGACCATGTTTTGTGCACTGGGGTACAGTGGCCTCCCCCAAACTGTTTCTACAAAGTTGAGAGCATAATATTGTCCAAAATTCCCAACCTCTGCCATACCATAATCCCTAATCCACCAAACATTACAGTTGGCACAATGCAGTCAGGAGGTTAACGTTATTCTGGCAACCGCCAATCCACGACTTGCCCACCAAACAGTGAAGTGTGATTCGAAAATCTACAGAACACGTTTTCCACTGCTACAGAGTTCAGTGGCAGCGTGGTTTGCACTACTCGATCCAACACTTGTCATTGTACTTGGTTACGTGTGGCTTGCAAGCAGCTGGAAATGCATTCCATGAATCTCCCGCCACACAGAATTTGTGCTGATATTAATACGAGTGGAAGTTTGGAACTGTTGGGTTGAGCTATGGGATCAGCAGAGCATTAGCTACTTTACGCACTATATGCCTTAGCACTCAGTGACCCCACTCTGTGACTTTACATGGCCTTTCACTCATGGCTGGGTTCTGCTGTTCACAAATGCTTCCACTTTCCAATAATACCACTTACAGCTGACAGGGGAATATCTAGCAGGGATAAAGTTTCACAAACTAACTTATTGTAAAGATGGCTTCCTATCACAGTAGCATGCTTGAATACACTAAGCTCTTCAGAACGACCTATTATTTTTCAGAAATGTTATAAATGTAGACTGCATATCTAGATGCTTGATTTTATACACCTGTGGCAATGGATCTGATTGAAACACCTGAATTCAATAATTAAGTTGTGTGTCAAAATACTTTTGTCCACATAGTATGACATTATTACTATTAGGGAACAGTCTATGCTTATCAGAAGGACAAGTCACATCTCCCTCAATAGATCCATACCTCTCAACTATATTCAAATAAGATGTTATATAATATTCTAGTACCCTGATCCAAGTACACATATACAGTGGATATAAAAAGTCTACACACCCCTGTTAAAATGTCAGGTTTCTATGCTGTAAAAAAATGAAACAAAGATAAATCATTTCAGAACTTTTCCACCTGTAATGTGACCTATAAACTGCACAACTCAATTGAAAAACAAACTGAAATCTTTTAGATAGAGTAAACATATAAAAATAAATAATATGGTTGCATAAGTGTGCACACCCTTAAACTAATACTTTGTTGAAGCACCTTTTGATTTTATTACAGCACTCAGTCTTTTTGGGTATGAGTCTATCAGCATGGCACATTTTTACTTGGCAAGATTTGCCCACTCTTCTTTGCAAAAACACTCCAAATCTGTCAGATTGTGAGGGCATCTCCTGTGCACAGCCCTCTTCAGATCACCCCACAGATTTTCAATCGGATTCAGGTCTGGGCTCTGGCTGGGCCATTCCAAAACTTTAATCTTCTTCTGGTGAAGGCATTCCTTTGTTGATTTGGATGTATGCTTTGGGTCGTTGTCATGCGAAAAGATGAAGTTCCTCTTCATGTTCAGCTTTCTATCAGAAGCCTGAAGGTTTTGTGCCAATATTGACTGGTATTTGCAACTGTTAATAATTCCCTCTATCTTAACTAAGGCGCCAGTTCCAGCTGAAGAAAAACAGCCCCAAAGCATGATGCTGCCACCACCATGCTTCACTGTGGGTATGGTGTTCTTTTGGTGATGTGCAGTGTTGTTTTTGCGCCAAACATATCTTTTGGAATTATGGCCAAGAAGTTCAACCTTGGTTTCATCAGACCATAACACCTTTTCCCACATGCTTTTGTGAGACTTCAGATGTGTTTTTGCAAAATGTAGCCTGGCTTGGATGTTTTTCTTCGTAAGAAAAGGCTTTCGTCTTGCCACTCTACCCCATAGCCAAGACATATGAAGAATACGGGAGATTGTTGTCACATGTATCACACAGCTAGTACTTGCCAGATATTCCTGCAGCTCCTTTAATGTTGCTGTAGGTCTCTTGGTAGCCTCCCAGACCCGTTTTCTTCTCGTCTTTTCCTCAATTTTGGAGGGAGCTCCAGTTCTTGGTAATGTCACTGTTGTGCCATAAATTTCAGGAAAGACCAACTAGAGCAGCTGAACTTTATTTGGGGTTAATCAGAGGCACTTTAAATGATAGCAGGTGTATGCTGACTACTATTTCACATGATTTGGAATGTGACAAGGATTAGTTAGATTAAAAACAAAAGAAGGATGCTATGTAGAAGAGGATAAAGGCTTAGCAGACTGCCTTAATGAATATTTGTGTTCTGTTTTTACAAATGAAAATGAGGGTAAGGGACCTCACTTAGTGGTGTACTAGCAAAACCGTTAACAGATTTATTTAACCAATCGTTGTTAACAGGAGTAGTTCCAGAAGACTGGAAATTAGCTAATGTTGGGCCCATTCACAAGAAAGGTAGTAGGGAGGAGGCGGGCAACTATAGACCTTACTGGTCTTACTTCAGTAGTGGGGAAAATAATGGAAACCTTGGAAAGAATAGGATTGTTGAACATCTTAAGTCGCTTGGATTTCAAGATCAGAGACAGCATGGGTTTACTTCAGGGAGATCATGCCAAACTAATCTTATTGATTTTTTTGATTGGGTGACTAAAATAATAGATCAGGGTGGTGCAGTAGACATTGCTTACTGTTACGGTTACTCCCAGGCTAGATGGAAGCTGGACCGCTAGAAAGTCTGGATCCCAGAGAGAGAAGCCACTTTGTCTCGATATCCAGACGGATCTTGTAAGTGTAGATCAATCCCACTAGCTATTTTACAGCTAGGATACTCTTTCCCCACAAAACGAGTTAAGGCTGCGATTTGAAAGTCAAACAAGAACTGACCAGAACTGTTTATTGATGTAGAAACACAGAATATATACAGTTGAACATCTTGACAAACCAAATTGGACAAAGGAACTATAACAGGATTAAAGTTTAACCTAAGGACATACAAAGGGAAATCCTGCCTCACACCTTTCAGGATACAAAGTTGCCCAGTTCAGATACACACAGGAAACTAAATGACTTACATAGGACAATGGGAAAGGTGACAATAATGACAGGGATTAAAGGATAGGATCCAATCTTAACTTGAGGAAAGCACAGTGAATAGGACAAAGACTTGGATCCTAGTAATTACAGTACATTCCTCTGCTTGGGAGATAATTGAGTTAACCTTTGTCAGCTCAATTATCTCCAAGCTAAAATATGAAGGTTTTACACAATATTAATAACTTTCAAAATATGCATCACATTCACATAAAACATACATTTTCAGAAGCAGCATACTTTAAATATGAACATAACTAAAAATCAAACAATTCCACCCAGTAGTTCAAAAGTTAGCTTTTTGGGGCATTTTCACAATGCCTGAAATATGTTCTTAAAGTGCCATACACAGTTCATAGACCCAAATAGCATTTTTAAAGGGCCATACACCCCAGGGCAATAGTCACAGGGGAGGAGGCTGGCAAACAGGCCTCTCCAGGACCAAGTGGCGAAGGGCACTTCGTCACAGTAATCCATTTGGGAAAAAGATGCAATATTCCCGTATCGAAGCCAGAGTATCATAACATAGTCAACAGAATCCAGGGTAAATAACAGTTTTGTAACACTTACCTAGATTTCAGTAAGGCTTTTGACACTGCCGCACATAGAAGGCTTATCAATAAACTGAAATCTTTGAGTTTGGATTTTAATATTGTTGAATGGATTAGACAATGGCTGAGTGACAGGGAACAGAGGGTTGTAGTCAATGGGGTATATTCGATGCAAGGTCTTGTTACTAGTGGGGTACCTCAGGGATCTGTACTTGGACCCATTCTCTTTAATATTTTTATTAGCGATATTGCAGAAGGTCTTGCTGGCAAAGTATGTCTTTTTGCTGATGATACAAAGATTTGTAGCAGGGTTGATATTCATGGAGGGATAAGCCAAATGGCAAATGACTTAGCTAAACTAGAAAAATGGTCAGAGCAGTGGCAACTGACATTTAATGTGGACAAGTGCAAGATTATGCACCTTGGGCGTAAAAACCCAAAAGCAGAATATAGACTATTTGGTACAGTCCTAACCTCAACATCTGAGGAAAGGGATTTAGGAGTAATAATTTCAGAGGACTTGAAGGTAGGTGGGCAATGCAATAGAGCAGCAGGAAATGCTAGCAGAATGCTTGGTTGCATAGGGAGAGGTATTAGCAGTAGAAAGAGGGAAGTGCTCATGCGATTGTACAGAGCACTGGTGAGACCTCACTTGGAGTATTGTACGCAGTACTGGAGACCGTATCTCCAGAAGGATATTGATACTTTGGAGAGAGTTCAGAGAAGGGCTACTAAACTGGTTCATGGGTTGAAGGATAAAACTGACCAGGAAAGGTTAAAGCATCTTAACATGTATAGCTTGGAGGAAAGACGTAACAGGGGGGATATGATAGAAACATTTAAATACATAAAGGGAATCAACACAGTAAAGGAAGAGAGTATATTTAAAAGAAGAAAAACTACCACAACTAGAGGACATAGTCTTAAATTAGAGGGGCAACGATTTAAAAGTAATATCAGGAAGTAAGAAGAGGTTAGTGGATGTATGGAATTCCAGCAGAAGTGGTAGAGGTAAACACAGTCAAGGATTTTAAGCATGCGTGGGATAGACACAAGGCTATCCTCGCTATAAGACCGGGAACGGGGGACTAATAAAAGTACTCCAAAAAAAAAATTGGGCAGACTAGATGGACCGAATGGTTCTTATCTGCCGACACATTCTATGTTTCTATGTGATTGCTTAATTCTGAACACAGCTACATCTCCAGTTATAAGAGGGTGTGCACACTTATGCAACCACATTATTTTATTTTATATTTTTTCTTCCCTCTATCTAAAAGATTTCAGTTTGTTTTTCAATTGAGTTGTACAGTTTATAGGTCACATTAAAGGTGGAAAAAGTTCTGAAATGATTTATCTGTGTCTCATTTTTTTACAGCACAGAAACCTGACATTTTAACAAGGGTGTGTAGACTTTTTATATCCACTGTATGGGGGGGAAATGTAGTACGCTGTTCCTGAAGTATTGAAGTTTCCAACCAATCAAGATTAAAGAGTAAAATGATCTGTTATGTAAGATTTCTACAACTGGCGGGTCAGTATGTATCCATTGTGGGATACTATTCCTACCTACAACTTCTAAGTTGATTTTAAAGCCGTGTTACCCTTTGTCAAAGTAGAGGTCTCTGTTTTATCAAAATATCCAAATTATGACCACTGCTTTATTTATTGAAAACATAAATGTAGCATTTGTGTATCTTAATTATGTACAACTTTACAACATGTTTGTATAAAGGAGGACTCCCAGAGGTAGTGGAAAAGGTCAGCTCAGTGACCCTTACATGTAATCCATCTGCCATTGTCTATCAGGCCATAAAATGCTTATGATTTGGCATAAAATAAGCCTTATGGAAAATTTTAAGAGACAATTCTGTATCTGATGTGGATTGCAAATATTTGTCTCATGTATTCAGGTGTGGTCTATATCTGCAGATAAGGTTGTGTCCAGGTAGAAATTCCTGGAAACAATAAATGTATCTTAGTCTTATTTTACTTTTCTTTTACATTAAATCTGGAACACAAATATTAATCTAATGTTGGAGATGAGAATTACATATAGGAATCAACAAATGAGTGTCATTATATTGATCAGATAATATAACCATATTTTAATGTTGTTCTTACCATTCATATTATTGTTCTATGTAATTGTTTCCTTTGGTGTTCTTTAGTCTCCAAATTAGCTTCTGATTTGAGATTTTGTTTTAATATTTACACTTTACAAATAATATTAATGCTAAAACTATCTAACCATTAGTAAGAAAAAAAAAATTGTCATGTCATGAATTATAATTAATAATTATATTTTTCTACCATAAATGATGCATTTTTAGCCATGCCTCTACAGTATTTGTACAACTGCATCTTAAATAAATTCTGAAAAACCTTATCTGTAACTAGGGAATCTATTCCTAATTTGACCATGCCAAATTCCCTTACACATCTTTTTTTTAAACTTCTACAAAAGCTTGTGTCTAAAACTGCATGATCCCTACTTTTCCAGTGTCTAATATTTTAATGAAATATATCATGTATCAGAAATATAAACAAGGAGTAACATGTCTGCATAGCAGAAATAAAAATAATAAATAAAATCATTTTAGGTAGAATAATGATATTTGGTGGTGTTCAGGGTCACAGTGCCAAGTCTGTTATGTGACTATGTCCAGGAACGGTTGATTAATGACACACAAGGGTTTTATTTGTTGTGCATTTGGACAACCAAAACAGTGGGATAGCTGTGTAAACCCACTGAGATGGGACAAAACCAGACACAATAGCATAGTAACTAAACAATAGATGGTGCTGTGTATGAACAATAATGTATAGCAATTACTGAGCATGTTTTGATACCAACATGCAATAATCTTTTACCCACTATATTTACACTGAATGGTGCAATCATTTCTGTAGGGATCATTGTACATTAAAAAGCCAGTAGGGATTTTCCAGCAGCATGGTTATTGGACACAGCGCTTGACTGGTATTAAATAAAGTTAATTTTCCTCTTCCCTTTAGATTAGAAGATTATATTACAGTTGCCTAGAGGTGTTTTTATAACCTTTAATATGTGTTTACTTCCATGACTTTTGGTGAGGCCTCCAATATTACAAAGTACAAGAAAGAAGTTCCTTTGTGTGTTGGTCACAAAGACAATATTAAACACAAATCTACACACACCAGAATTACTTTTTCCACAGAAATCCTAAACTCGCTGTTCTACCTCCACTGCAAGGGATTCTGGGTAAGCATATACAAATGATAAATTATTAACAGTAATCACCTTTTGTGCCTCCAGATCCTCTACTTTAGCCAAGTGTTGAAAATATTATGTTCTTAAAATTGACATAAAAAAAGGTTATAGATTTTTGTAAAATATGTGTAAATATTTAATTCATATAGTAGTGATGTAATACATGATATCAATAATGTTAATGCAAACTTCTCTTATAGTGTGATTTTCAATTATACACCGAAAAATAATGACCTGAGTCATTGAAGGCTTGTGGATAATAGAATGTATAGCCAAATTGTTAAGGGGGTTGTGGCTTGCTTGATAGCATTCACTGATAGGGAGCCTAGTAAAGAGAACAGGCTCCTAGAGTGTAGAACAAACACAGGTGGGTCTATTCAATGGAGTTTGTTAACCTAAAAATCACAAAATACAGTAAAGTAATAGACAAAAGTGATTCAATGCCCTAATTACTTCACCCATTAAAAAAAGCCCCAAAAGATGGAAATACACAGTAAATAATGCACTAACCCAATTAACCCCTTAACGACAATGAACGTGAGGCATGTCATAGGAAAATGTCTTGTAAGTGTCAATGGACATGCCTGGCACATCCTGAAGTTACAATCACTACCAATAAGGCCTCTGGCTCCATTCATGTATTTTTACTTTTTCTTTTAGTGCAGTAATGTCATTAATATCCAATGTAACAATATTGTATTTATTATTACTAATAATCATAATAATTATTCAAATTTGAAATGATCTTTTGATATGCAAGTGTCAGGACCACAGTTCTGTGAGTAGAGGGGGACCAACCTTGCCTGACTACATGCCACCGGGTACTCGTCTCCTATGTGTGTGCACACCACACAAATAATGTCTTGGACTCTATAGCATCACTATGGTGACACAGCTTGTGGCTTATAATGTCATGAATACCACCCAATTCAGCCCTGTCTATACTCTGAGCACATCCAAGAGTGTCTTGCATCTCTGTTTTTGCTTGCTGTTTCTGATTTCCTAGTTTTATCTCTGGCTCTGTTTATTGGACTACCTTACAGTAGTGTGTCTTCCACAAGGCAAACAAGGCACTCGCCTACTGCTGCACTTTGTCAGAGGGTGTGAAAGCACACTTCTGGTGCTTCAAAAATTTTAGCTCCCCCCCCCCCCCCCCCCTCCGTTCAGCAAGCTTTAGCTCCTTCCAATTAATCGGGGTGATGGGGACATGTAATGGTGCGGTAAGTAATGGGGGTGATAATGGGGGTGATGGGGCATTTAGTGTGTATGCAATCTGGGTGATGGGGGCATGTAATAGGGTGATTGGTCATTTAATGTGTGTGCAATGTGGGTGATGGGGCATGTCGTGGGTGTGCAACGTGGGTGATGGGGCATGTCGTGGGTGTGCAACGTGGGTGGGGGGAGCCTGAATTTTGCCAGCCTAGGGCAGCACAAAACCAAGATACACCACTGCTACCTTACATCTGGAATCCTGACCTTGGTTCTGTTATTTGGTTTATCCTTTTCTCTGGCATCCTGACCTTGGCCGTGTTGTTGGATAATCCTTACCTCTGGCGCCCTGACTATTGGCTTTGTTATGGATTGTACTGTATTCTACTTTACTCTGGTCATCCAGGCTCATAGTCTACTCCTACGGGAGTCCTGTGCTTAGCAAGTGTGATTCCGTCTGTTTATGGGTTCTATAAAGTCTCTCTTGACCCTTTCAATAAAAAGGTGACCAGTTGTAACGCAGTTGATATATTTGCCTCCTCGAGGTGTTTAATATAGCATTACTATGCAATATTTTGCACCACTTTCTGCAGTTGGTTAAAGAAATAAAATAACATTTTATATTGCTAATTTGCTTAGCCTTTAGATATATATTTATTTTTTTAATAATAAAAGAAAAACATGTAGGTGTGAACATTCAAATTGTTGGAGAGCATTGTACACTCGTGCCGAGCCGACTTATCTTCCTTTAGGAATAACGCTTGTGTGTTATTAACACAGTGTGTTAAAGCTCAGGTATTGTGGTCAGGCAATTTTTTTTCTAAACACCTTTTTTTCTCTTGATGGCCATCATTGAATCTATGCCAGTGCATTAGATGTTCTGGGGATGATTTCATATTAGAGAATAAAAAGATTTTAGTTGTATATGTTGTTCCAAACAAATGTAATCATTTGTATAGAATAGTGTTATCCACTTCATCAATTACATATACTAATCTAACTAAATGATATGGTTATTGTTAAACATATCCAAATATGCAGACAAATCAAACAATTACCTTACAACCAGGTTTATGGGTTGCTACATAACGTTATCTGCTGTTACAACTTCCATAACACAAACATCCCTCTCTTATTAGTGCAAGAACATTCCCTGATTAGAGTCATGAAAAAAAAACATATTTAACTCTACAATGCAGAAAAATTAACCTTCAAATTTAAAATATTGAATAATACATTCTTATTTCTTTTACATATTCATTCTAATGGTATTCAGTATTCAAATCTTAGTATTTAAAGGTCAAATTTTCACTCAAAATGTTCTTATTAACATGTATAATCTGAGAAATATTATTATCCAATTCATATGGAAAATACTATTTTGTTCATGGTCTGAGCTTCGAATAGTTGTAATGGGTTCATATCTCCCTGTAGGCCTCTATTAGGAATAGTAGGAATCTGGTGCATTATAAACATAGAACAAATGTTGCTTCCTTTCACGCTTTTGTGAGCTCCATCAAGGGGTGGGACAATTATTCTCCTCCTCGGGTAA
This sequence comes from Pelodytes ibericus, assembly GCA_036172795.1. Lineage (NCBI taxonomy): Eukaryota > Metazoa > Chordata > Amphibia > Anura > Pelodytidae > Pelodytes > Pelodytes ibericus. The sequence goes on along the minus strand of CM069858.1, from coordinate 99,705,894 downwards.
TGGTCTAGTTTTTACAATTATGAAGAACCAAAAAAGTCATCAAATGCGAAAAGCACAAAGTTAGACCAGTATTATAAAAAAAAATGTATCTTACTCAATGCATATACTCTACATAAGGCATACATTCTGGAGCTCTACTGATGTGTCAGCTATTATGTTAGTTAAAATATATATATGTTCTTATTAGGTATATCTGTTTATTAAACACAAATAGCTATACCAGCAATCAATATGGAGAAATGGACAAGACATTCTAAAACATTTTGAATCGAAATGATGCAACTTTGTGTGATTGATGGTGTCCAAACATGGTGTCCACCAGCACAAAACAGCTAGTCTCCTTGGATTTTTCTGTTTTAATACTATTTACAGTATTAATATTATGAGAAAATATACAAAGTACAATGTTACAAAGATAGATTCAAATTGAGCATTTCCATATATGGGTACATATTCTGTAGTTTATTTGAGACCTTTTATATAAATGACTAAAAGTCTTATCAAATACTATTTTTACTTTATCCATTATATTCATTACATTGCAATATATATTATATGGAGTATAAGTAATAGCTCCTATGTAAATTAATAAAATCGTACTACGATATTTAATATTTTGTCTTAAAATGTAGAAATTGTTATGTCCTTCGCTCATCCTTGGATTTAGTCTACAGTTTCCAGAGTATAAAAACATCATGGGTAAAAACACCTCATTAATTAAATAAGTCAGAGGAAAATGTCTATATTTGTTTTGGCCGACAGAAAGGCCACACTCTTTATAATGATGGTGAGCAGAAGAGAACAGTTAAATCCACAACATGACAAATGTCAAAGGATATGGGCTACATCAGCAGATGACCCAGTCAGTTTCCCGTGGAAGGAGCCCTTTTGAAATATAGTAAAATGGCTCATGACTGCCACACATGCCAGTTAATGTGTCAATATCTAATTTATCTTCCATTGGTCCTCAAAGTAAAGTTGTTAGATTGTCTGTTATCCATGTCTCCCCTCATTTGTGTCCCCTTTTTGTTCCTGACCAATAGAGGATCAGCATCTGTCCCACCACCTGACCCTCTGTCTCTGAGCGTTAAAGTCACAACTGTGGTCCTTGTAGAAGCTTATTCAAAGATAAATGTATTGCTCAACTGAGCTTGGTAGAGGGGGTACCCTTCAGCAACTTAGCGCACTGATGGGAACCAAACTCTTGGTTATCGGGGTTTATATCTGCCTCCAGTGGTCCACCTCTGCCACCGGTGGTCATTTAAGGTTGTTATCAGATTCTACTTTTATGTGTTTAATAAAACTGTGGTTGATGCCCTACACTATTCCCCGCTAATCTGTCTTATATCATTATTGGGGTTCTGGTATCGGTTCTATGGAATCGTAACATGATATACAGTAATTGTATTAAATGACCAGAGGTTACTAATATAGGGTTAATAAAAATCTATTTTATACTGATTTGACATTTGTGATTTCTGGATTCAGTAGCGAAACCTCTCTGAGAGGCACTATGAGAACTCATTTCAAACTGATCAGGTCAATGATTAAAGAAGAAAGCCTGAGGAAATAGCAATTGCATGAAGGAGAGGTTTCATATTTCATGTTACTGCATAGCATGCTGAGAACTTGTATGTAACCTACTGCCTGAATTGTTGTGATAGAAAATGACTGCTGATCCTTGTCATCACAGGGAGCTCAGATTGAGTTCTCTGAACTACAGAATTGAAGAAAGTTTGGTATAATCCCGTGCCGGGACATATGACAGATATCCCCTTAGTGAGCAGTATGGTCTGTGCTGATAAAATGAAAGTTAATAGCTTTTATAGACACATTTTACACTGACAGTGTTGTAACACTCTTATATACAGTAGAAAATCATGAATACACACAAATATACATATTTACCTATGTAATAACAATTGTAAGATATTTTAGAAAATTACAGACAGACATTTAGGTTTGAATGATCCAAAAGGTAAGTCATTGCCCTTGTTGTCATATACCTGTATATGTCCCATAAAATTGCATGTTGCCAAGTGATCAACAATTATGTATAACTTTTTTAGATTCAAGTATATTGATACAAATGCTTTAGATGTGCAAATTTGCTAAATGTACTCTTCAACCTAAAAACTGTTTATATTGTGAATATGAGCAATATCACATGATCTATAGATTGCATTAGTGGAATTGCATGCAATTACACAAAATAAGAGAAATGTGTGTGTTAAATGTGTCTGTAATGTCTGCTTCTTATTACAGTATCTTAATATGCCACCTTTCCTTCAAAAAATACTAGCCACGATGTTGTCTCCATTAACTTAACACTAGCCTCAAGTCATTTTTTTAAAATAACAGCTAGGTAGCAACCCTATATGCAAATTATAGATTTCAAATTGAAAATGATTTAATTTGCCTATCAGGCCACAGGTGATGTCATACACAGCAGACACCACAGACGCATATTAAACATGTATCCATTGCTAACACAATGAATTGGTCATTTTTCATTTTTTTTTATCCTTTATATTCACAGTATAAGCAATGTTTAAGTTGACACAAGTAAAATCCCCAAATATGAAAACACCAAATGAAGTGTGACCTGATTTAACACATGTTTAGTGCGTGAAACACAGTGTATTTTTTTTAATAATGTAACACTGAACAATACCACAAGACTGATTAATGGAATCTAAGACAAGTAAACTAAAAGTAATAAAATATAATTGTATTTATATTTTGAGTTTTTATGCCACCATTTACGGCAATTTGTGAATAGCATTTTTTCTCAGCTACCAAAGGGAACTAGCAATGGAGCAATTGCAAATAATATATTGATTATATTGTGATTTCACAGGTGTTTATTTGCATGAAGTACTCAATAAAGATGCAGTTTGGCTGGAATGTAGTGAAGCCCTATATCAATATTGGAATGCTGAATGAAAACACTCGATATGAGATCTAGAATTAGTCATATGTAGTCAATACCACATTACTTGTAATGGCATGGGCACTTCCATGTAGAAGGTATATCTCATAGTTTTCTGTAGGAACTTCTGTTTTGATAGTTTTGACTAGTAATAATTATTATGTAAGAGTTACTGTATGAATATTATGTCTTGCATACAAATCAAACCCTAAATAATGTGAATTAGAAAATTCCGACAAAACATTTTCATATGATGTAATGTTTGACCAGCTTTAAGGGGAAAAAAAAACAATTATTTCTTTTTATCTTAAAGCTATACTGATGCACTGGTCAAACATTACATCATAGGAAAATGTTTTTCAGGATTTTTATTTTCTCATTCCTCCTTTGTAGCGTTCCAAACCTATATGGCACATCCTTTTTTTCCACACAGTTTTAGATGAAAAACTGTGTGAAAAAGCTATTTGCCACATAAGTTTGGAAGGATGGAAGACGGAATGAGGAAATGTCTTAATTTGTATTTAATGAGTCACTTTGTTGTCTAATGCAACAAAGCAAAGAGAATTTTCAAAATACTGATCAAATCTAATTTAATAATGTGGGACGACTCTACAATTAATGTTTTTTAAAGCAATTTGCATGAAATTGATCAAACAGTTCATTTAACTTCAAATAATTAAATTAGCTTATCTCTGGGTATTTTGTTCTCAAATTTTTAGCTAATTTGAAGCTGTGAAATGGAAAATAAGGGTACAATGCAATGTCATTCGTGGGATATATGGAAGTCATATAAACAGAAAAATTGCATATTATTAGTGTATTTTATGATTTACTATTGTTATGTAAATTACAGTATTATGTTTGTATGTTTGTGAAAGATGGACAACAATAAAATACCTGGAATCTGAACACCTGGAAAACACTTCAGACAATACTTGGCCAAAAGCCGGCCCAAAATCTGTGCAAATTGGGCCAAGCCAGATCAGGGCATATTGAGAAGACCTGGTCGAATTTCATGCTGGTCGAATTGACAACAGAGTGAGTGACTCTGATGCCGAATTCACAGCTGCTGTTGGCCCCTTGGATGTATCTCGTGTATTTCTCGGGGTTTGTGTGCTGGCTATTCGCAGCACACAAACCCCCTGAAATACACGATATACATCATGCTACTGATGCCTGTGGCCACTGTAAATAATAAATCATCGCCTCTAGGGCCTCAAGCCAGTGCTGTTCCTGCGACCCCAATAAAAATAAATTATGGCCCCAGAGGCCACAGGCCAGTGCTATGCCTGTGGCCCCTAACATAAATATATATATATGCCCCCAAATTAACGGGTAAAAATTAAAGATTTTTTTGGCCTATTAAATTTGGTGGCTGTCATTGAATCACTAACACTATTTGTGTGGTAATTACCGCACAGTACAACTGCACATTGAATAATGTTTCAATGCCATTTTTCTAAACATGTGCGCTAATTTTTTGAATGGTGCAGTAACTATATTACCTTTAGCATAAATGCCTATTATTTTACTGCTAATACCAGATTTGGATTAATGGGGGCCATAGAATTTACCGGGTGACTAAGGATAGGAAAACTTTCCATCTTGATTCTAGAAAGGTGTAATGATGTTTATTTGCAGCTATTAACTTTCATTTGAATGATGTATATAAACAGTGAACGTTGGTTAACTGACACAGACCTAACAAAAGTCAGGTGGCATTGGAATGATGGGCAACTTGGAGAATATTTCCAACTCAGATATTATTGCCTGCTTTTTTGTTATTCCCTTGTTACTGCACCACAGCTCACTGTTTAGTGTGCAGACTTCACTGGGCCTGTTTCAATGATCACATATTCCTTTTTTTCTATTGCAGTAAATGGTATTCAATGGCATAAGATAAATTAGCTACAGTCACTGAAGTGCATCTCTGCATTACATATGTACCCCTTTTTATTACTTACATACATACACATTTTTTTATTTTAACAGGGTCAAACAAAGACAAGAATTTCTGGGACAAACTAATTTTTTTTAATTGACTGTAGAAAATGTATTTGCTTGTTTGTTTTTTTCCAACTGACTTGAAAACAGCAAAAGAGACTCCCAAGTATACATTTTCGATGAAAAATACGCACTCAGACCATGCTTCAGGCCACATAGTTCAATGAAAAAAATACAGGATTTTAAAATCATCTTTACCCATGTCAGTTTCATCCATGTAAGACAAACCAAAAAAAAAAAGAAACAAATGATTGCTTTTAGCTTTACTAAACACGTATTTAAACATCAGTCATAAAAATAATTTAGTTTGAATGTTATCAATAAAAGGAAAGAGGAGAAGTGTTAATTTGACAGTTCACTAAATAAAAGTATACAATAATTCATGCAGTGAAATGTGTGGTGTGTCAGTTATAAATGCTTATCATGATATATGTTCATAGAGACCTATTATTAGCTGCCAAATCTAGTAATAGATATCATATGTGTTTTAGCTGGTGGTGTTGTGTTATATAGAATAGTCTGCATCCTTAAATTTCCATTCTCCATCCACCTATAAATTGGATAACCTTAAAATGCCTTAAAATGCATCAATCTTCTTTTTTTACAATATAATATACAATAGGAGTGTGATCCTAAATACCAATTTATTATCTCTTGCTGTTGATAAAAAGGTTTAATAGGCTATATTTCAGTAATGTGCCAGCAATGTTTTATAATGAATGGCTCACTGAAATTTCATCCTCAACACCATTTAAGAGGGAAGTCAAACTTTTCATTGCTATGAGACAGCAAAGCTGATAACTGAACCTAGAAGTTTGAAATCCATTGGTTTATGAATTTAATGGCTGTACAAAGTATTACCCCCTCAGTTGGAGCTTTGGGGAGTGAGAACTTATCGTCCTATTCAAAGGCTTGTAATCAAGAAGGCCCATTCTTTGGTCACATGTTCAGTTATTGGTGGGTCGGCTGTTTTGCATTCTCTCTGAATAAAATAGAACGTTTTCAAAGTTTTAGTACATAAAGGAATTAATAGACGGTCCATACAATAAGGATGTATACTTGGAGTTTAACTTTTTCTTCAAAAAACTACTAGCCATTTTATGGACTTAACATTGGCCTCAAGCTAAGTTTTAACTAGCCTACAACATACATGTGTTAATATACACATGGCACTGAGCATGTGTCTGAGCATGATTAACGATTGTGTCTGTGACTCATAATTTAATAGAAGCTAGATGTGATATTTTAACTTAATGTGATGCCCTAGAGCAGACACAACAGACAAAATTAAGTATCTGCCAAAGACTTGCTTCAAGGCTTCCTCCAAGACTATGACCTAATAAGAGGCTGGAAGCAAGATTACATGATCGCATTAAAAGGCAGCCTCTGTGTCAAATGCAAGTGCAGCTGAGCCTTTCTTAACACCCTTATTGTTTATGTCTTTTCTGGTCATTATTGCTCATCAAAAATGTATCTTTTGCTTCTGAAAAAGTTGTTCTTTTGATTCTTTTTTTTTTGTTTTAGCAAAAAATATATTACTAATTTTTGTTTTTTCATACCTTGTAAATGTATTGCTCAAAAAACTGAAAACATAGACACACAACAGATTTGTAACAGTTTATTTTTATACATGTTTTAACTGTTTAGAAATAAAATGATGACAAACATGGGCCTATTATATACCATTTTTCATTTTCCACCGGATTCAACAGTTCAACATTACGTTCTGTGTGCTGTCATTGATAAAAATACATTGAGGGTAATGTATAAATGAGTAGCACTTGCAGATAGCACCAAATAATGGTGCTATCGGCATTGCACCTATGTATAAAGCAGACAGCCAATACATTTTGGGGAATCTGTGACGCGTCCGCCAGTTACATATTTTTTAGTTGTGCCGGGACTCATTGCGCCAGCGCAGCCAATGTATAAAAAAATCAGGTGCTGAAAAGTGTCGGAGAATCTCCACCTAACATTGTTTGGCGAAGGTCTCTCTCTCATACTAAAAAGTCTAATCTCCATTATACTTAACAAAAAAGCGATTGCGCCTATTATACCTCTCCCAACCCTTTGTAGTGTGGGAGTTTTTATACATGACCCCCATTGTATTATATAATCTCTGTTTTACATTTTCTCATTAAAATACTATAACCATTTGTAAACTATTTTGTCAGTATTTAATGCTTGCATGTTTCGTATTGATTTGTAGTAAAATGTAATATTGATTACTGTAACTAAATACCATTACTCTGGTATACACCAAAAACATCAATATAATTTTGTTCTATAATTCCTTTGGCCAAGACCTTTGTTTGTTTATGATGCTAATAACAGCATAGACAATGCATACTACTAATAAAGGAAAGACAAACATTAATAACTACTGCACCAGGTGCATCTCCTGTCCAGAAACACATTGCACCTTATTGATTGCTGGGTTGCTCCATTTATTAAAAAGCTTTTCTTCTTTTTTTTTTTTTTTACTAATGTACAAACACACACATTGTGATCAAGTCGTAATGAATGTTATCTAAGGGGCATTAGTTGGTGAGATGGCTCAGTGGGTAAATGCATTCATTGTAGAATCTGTTCTGTTCAAGGGTGACTTAGCCCTTCAGCCCCAGAAAGTATTTGAAAATAAGAGAATATAAAAACATTGTATTTGCTCTTTTTGTTCACATTAAATGATTGAAATGGATTGTCGAGTGACAGACCTTTTCATTTTATACATTTGCACAAAGTCAGGGATTGTTTAGGCAAATAGGTGTATGATTAAGCAATTTATACCAAGCAGGTGCTAAAGATCATCAATTTAATATGTAGGTTGATCAATAATTGGTTGGTCCTAACACTAAATACTGAGACCTTTCTATAATTTATAGGTTTGTCTGAGAGATGCTAATATACCTTTTCTCTCAGTTCTGAAATTGCCTGCCCTCTGGAATAGAGGGGCATTACTGTTTTTTGCTCACTTGCACCATTACAGAGGAGATCTCTCCACTGGCATGTCAAAGTATTCCCATGCATAAGGGCAGTCCAGACTCGAAATGTCTGCCAAGCCTCCACTGCTCGAGGAGACCACAGACATACGTTTCTGTCCTTCATAGGCCTTATCAGTGTGGTACAGCTGGTGTCCCTCTGGGTTCAGTGAGCCATGAAAACACATATCTGGGCATAACCCAATAACCCAAGGAGAGAAAACAAAGAAATGGCAGCCACAGATACTAAATTCTAATCCTGATTTACATCATTTTATAGATAGAGAACATAATCTATGAGTTAAATAAGTATGTTGAGCACAAGTAGTCCTATTATAATGAGAACACATGGCTCCAATATATTGACTTTGCCAGGGTTGTTTAGGTTAAAAAGCGAGACTCCATATCATTTTGTTACATACATTTTTTAGTAAAGCTCACCTGTTTATTTTATTTTTATTTCTAGGAAGAATAGATGTATACATGAATGTGAGAGTCTCCACAGTACAAATGGAGGTAAATATTCACTCCAGATTTATATATTTCCTGTTTAATAGTAATCGATTGATTTGGTTTTAATTACTGTATAAATATTTTGAGAAGCTAATCTCCAATGACATCAGTTAATTGTTCAATAAATTCTTTATTTTTCTCTTCTGTTACTAACTTAATAGTTTAGTTGTTAATGACTGTTTAATCAATCAATAAAGCAGTATTAAAGTGTCATTTCATCACTTCAGTAAAAAACAGAAAATATAAGCTTGCTTCCCCTTGGACAAACTGTGCTAATTTAGAAAATAAGATAAAAGTCTGTTTTGCCCTGTGCTGAGTCCAAGAGATTGATGACATAAACCATAAGATCAATATAAGCCTAGTGGAACTGGTTGAAGGGTCATTAAAGTTACTAAAATAACTATATTATGAAAACTGTAATGGTCACAAAATTGGTAGTTGAAAGTTATTAAAAAAAAGCTATTAAAAAAAACCATGTCAGGAAAGAGTTAGAGACATAAATACTAAGACATCAACTAGGGGAAAATGTATGAAACAACATTATGATTGTATGAACTTAAAAGAAGTCATCAAGGGAGCTACAAAGTATAATTTCTTAGTTATAGGTCTTGCCTCTACAGCCATTCTGCACTAATTTGCATGCCTCTCAATTTTTCTGTCAATTCTGAGGCTCTGTTCCGCTGACTGGTATAGATATAGAGCTGAGAGGGACAGTGGGATTAAGGACCGCAATCCTGCCATCCCAATCCAAATCTCCAGAGTCTGGGACACCGGAGAACGCATACAATGCTGACAATTTGCCCACTGGCATCCTAATTCGTTGTGGACAGAAGTTGGGAGGTACGAATTACCCATACCTGACTTGATCAACACTACCACAAAACAGAACCTCAATTTTTTATGTAATATCAGAAAACCAAATACATGTTTTAAAAGGTATTGTTTACTAATTTGAATATGGCCTACAATACATCATTTATACTTAAAGCAGTATTAAAGATTACATGTGGAGTGAACATTAGTAATTTCATGAGGTCATAAAATACAGTCTATGGTCTGAAAAAATGTTTTTATTGGATCCACAATTTGTTACAGTGGTTTATTAATTAGGTCTTTTGTGCATACTTTTAACATTTTTATTTGTGCTGTGTTAACATCCTACCACAAGTGTACTACAAATCTGTAACTTGCAAGAGTGTCTTGATGTATGCAAAAAAGGAAAGGCCTTAGTTCCATATTAGTAATTCAGCTTAGTAAATTACATCTTTAGTGATAGGACTGTTGTGAAAATGTTTGTACCCTTTGTGACAATGGCTGTTTTAACATGTCCGTGGTGTTTGTGTTTAGCTGTTTTTATCCTTTCTCATTTATTGTACCCAAGCACATGTTATACTGTTTTATCGCCATGCAAAGTGCTTTCCTTTGCATGGCGATACCATTATTTTCATCATATCATATAATTTTACTATATAAAAAAATGCTAACATATGCTGAAAAAATTGAAAAACCACTTTTTCCAACTTTTACCTGAAAAATCTGTTACACAATTACAAATGATAAAATAATACCCTGTCTAAATAGCTTCTAAATTGTGTCCTAAGTTTATAAATATGCACGTTTACATGTTTTTCTGTTTTTTGCAAGTTATAAGGCAGTAACCAAAAGTATGGGATTTTGTTTTACCTTACACTGACATTTGAGCCTAACCCTAAATCTACCCCTAACATTAAATCTAACCTTGTACTAACCCTAGTTATAAATTATAACCCTAACTCATCTGTAACCTTAACCGCAACTCTAACCTTACCCCTAACCTTAGAGTTAAAATTACTATATATAGGGTTAGCTTACTGCCTTTAGGAGCAATTTTAACAGAGCAACAGAAGTGATTTCTTATTACCCCATCACCTCCATAATGGAAAGTACCACACTGGAGGAGCATGTTCCACTCCAATTGGCACCCGTGATCACTGTGTGGGGTTATTGTGGTGACAGGGGCAAATTTCAGTGCTGCATGATGCCTCGACATTGAGGCATCATAGCTGCATCTGCAAATCATAGGTAGCAACCGTTGATTGCTGTCTACGCTCATTTTAGCATAGGACATACCAGGTAGCGCATTGTCACTAAGTAACATGTTTTTGATAATGTACCTGGTACATCCAATGTCGGGAAGGGTTTAACCCGCATGTAAGAAAAAAATTAGAAATAGAATAGTGTTAGAACAAAGTTAGAATAGTTTTAGAAGCCACCATTCTTGGATTGAATCTCTAGATTTTTCCATTTAAGACAGGTGTTTTATGTAGCTCTGACAAAACCCATACCATTAGGTATAGGTGTAACCTGCTTTGTGTCCTTTTGATCTATTTTTTATCATTGCAGCAAACATTTTCTGTTATATTAAATACAAAATTATGTATTTGTAATATATAGTTATTTGAAAAAGGGGGGTTTTAAAGAGAGTCTAGTTAAAGTATTTTTGTAAAATAAGTGCCTAATCTGTGTTACTGAAAAAAGTATTACAGGTCATGTAAAGAGACGTCCCACAGACTCACAAAATAACAATAATCCCACTTCGTTGTGCTATTACAAGTATTTAAGTAAAGGCATCCTATAAAACTTCCACACCTTATAAATTGGTACACACCCTCATATCACATGTTTCAGTGCATTCTAAAACTTCACTCTCAATATTGATGAGTGTACAACTGAAATGAAAGATTGGTGATTGTGATGTAACATATATTTTCAGTATTGGGTAAGTCTTGAAGTTCATCATAATATCCTTGAAAAATAATCTTTAGGTTCAAGTAAAGCTCCATTTCTAAGTTTCTAACTCTTTTATAGAGTTCTCTTTATTCCTAACATAAAAAATAATGTTCAAAAAATATCTCTAAGGTACAGTTATGATTGTGAACTCATGAACCCTTATCTTATCAACTCTACAGATATGCAATGAAGTATGGTAACATTACAAAGGCAAGATATGTGGTCCTTCTGTCAAGGTACAACTTAACCTCGGTTCGACCTACATAGTTACACAGCAGATTTTAAATAAAATAAAATACATTCAACTTCTAAGGGAATATAACCATTATGGTATAAAAATACTTTGACCCTTAGAGAAGATTTCTCATGCACACAGGTTTCTTGCACAGAAGCAATATATCCAGTGATAACTGTTATTTGTTTTCTAATTGCACTGTACACCTTTTTAGCTTACATTAAAATCCATTTTTCTATTTTTGGCAGAATCAGAAATAGCAAAATGAAACATTCGCTCTGCAAAAGAAGGTCATGTGTCATGATTATTATTCAGTTGAGTTATCTCTGTAACAAACAATTAACAAAGCTGAAAGTTCACCTTTACAACTAATACATTATTAAGTAATATTCAATATACTGTGTAATGAATAAGGGTCACAATGTCCTTTGTGAAGGAGAAATTATTTTCTAACAAATATATTTTGAAATGTGTGTAATAAAGGAAATGGGCAACAAGGTCATCACTTGTGTCCAATTTAATGATAGATATCGAAAAGGTTATTAAATATTCTTGATGGGATTAAATAAAAACTGTTTATTTAAACTTGAGTGTGATGTGAGACTGTTTTTAATGCCACAATTAAAATAAATCGATATCAGTGTATTTCCATGTAGCTTTAATGTATATGGATATAGTTTCATGGTTTTGTTTACTTTATTAAATTGTGAGTATCTTGCCAGAAGGAGACCTCTAAGTAGTCTCAAAGATTTCTCAATCATGCATACAGTTAGCTAATATACGTATCACTAAAGCTAAGTTTACCTTAACAGGATGATCTAAGATATCATGACATGGCTTGTCCACCCTACTGGCACTTGCTTGAATTTCCAGGATATTTTTTATTATCAGTGTTTCTAAAGTTCTTGATTACATGTGGTCTATTTGAATCATTATAGCTGTTTTCTTGTATCTAATTAAATATGTTTACTGCTACATAAACCATTTTTTCATAATATGAATATATTTATTATCGTGTTCACATTATTTCAGTTTAGTCAATGACTGTTCCAGACACCTCAGTTTTAGATCTGTATATTCCCATGTTGATTGTTACCACTCTGTTTTTGAGCAAATATAAATGAATGAGTCACATACTGTATAAAACCTTTGAAAGAGCAAAGTCAAAAAATAATATCAAGGTCCTCATACACCATGCCACCGTACACAACCTCCCAATGGTCCTGTTGTCCACTGATGCAGAGAAAGCCTTTGACAGGGTGAGCTGGGACTTCTTGAGGGCAGTCCTTAAGCAGGTTGGGCTAGGCGATGCTACGTTCAACTGGATTAGCTCTCTTTATCATACTCCAACGGCTCGGGTCAGAGTCAACTAATCCTTGTCAGACCAGCTCACCCTGTCGAATGGAACGCGACAAGGCTGCCCTCTCTCTCCTCTCCTGTTTGTACTGGTCCTTGAGCCACTTTTAAACGCAATAAGGTCCAACCCCTCCATACACGGACTCACCATAGGCCCCCACCACAATAAGATAGCCGCATTCACAGATGACATACTCCTAACAATAACACAACCTTCTGTTTCCTTACCAAATATAGTAGCAGAATTTCAATCCTATAGTACGCTACACTTCTTCAAACTAAAGGCATCCAAATCAGAGGTTCTCAATATCTGTGTCCCCCAACAAGACCTAATTATTCTTCATCAATCCTTCCCGTTCAAACGGATGACCACTAAACTTAAATATTTGGGGATATTCCTTGCCCCTCAACTAGACTCTCTGTTCCAACTTAATCACCAGACAATACTACACAATATAAAAGAGGACCTACACAAATGGTCTTCAAAACACATTTCATGGTTTGGACGGTTGGCATCGATAAAGATGAATATTCTACCCAGACTCCTATACCTGATACAGACCCTCCCCATTGCAATCCCCAAACAATTTTTTTAAAGAACTCAAATCTATAGTGGTACAGTTTCTTTGGAACTCTAAGTCTCCACGACTAAAATATGACTCCTTGATAAGGCCAAAAGAAAGGGGGGGACTTTGGGTGCCGGACGCAGAAACGTATCAGGCTACAATTCTAGTCAGAATAGTTGAATGGACCCGACCCGCACATACCCCCCACTCTCTCAGTGTGGAAACGGATTTCTACTAAGCCAGGACTCCTCAGCACCCCCTCCCCACTCCTTTCCCTCTCGTATAACATAGATTTTCCCCCAGGTCTGACTGGAAGGCCCTTCAACTTGTTTTTGCCACAGTCTACCCCTTTCCCGAGGTTAGGGCATTTTCTAAAAGATGACAGGTCCCTGAAAAAACTTGCAGTCCTCCAGACTCCAGGAAAGCCACCTGTCCCCATCTGGACCTACACCCAACTAAAACATTTTTACCAAAAACTATCCACCCCCCCCAGACAGCGGGCCAACTATAATGGCCTTCGAGACCCTCTGTGTGTCCAAAACTACCCCAACCAGACTGATCTCCTCCATACACTCCCTACTATTAGATCTGCAGTCCAAGCACAAACCACATTTTATCAGGCACTGGGTAAATGACTGCGGCATCATCTTCACCGACCCACAGTGGGAAAAACGAACACTTCTCGCTCATAAATGTTCCCCCTCCGTCAGAGTGCAGGAAAATGCCTACAAACTCCTGACCAGATGGTATAAAGTCCCTTCAACCCTTCACCAGGCATTTCCAAATGTACCGGACATTTGCTGGAGATGTAACGGTCATAAGGGCACCTTCATGCACATCTGGTGGGACTGCACCCCTATTAAAAGGTTTTGGACCACAATAGCGCATATAATAGACACCAACTCAGACCTACTGATCCCGTTCTCACCCCAATCCTACCTGCTACACCACAACGGGTACTCCATAACCAAATACAAACACTCACTCACCATCAAGTTGCTGAATGCAGTTAAAATGAAGATACCCAGATTTTGGAAAAATAAACGCATCCCTATGATTAGGGACTGGATCGACTCGGTTGAGGAATTAAGACGGGTGGAAGAATTACTTCAAGCGAGTTTGTACAGGGGACTCGAGCATCATAATTTCTGGCTCCCCTGGCTCCTATTCTTGGAATCAGAAGACTGTAGGTTGGAGGCCGCTTCCCAAAGTGGCTGAGCCACTTCCTCGCTACCATGTAGTGGAAGGGGTAAATATCGGACTGTTTAGGAATAGGAAAGGTAGGAGGGGTGCTTACACCGCTGTCAGGGTTCAACACTGACCTTCTGACTCTGATGCATTTAAAAGTCATTATTTATGTGCATATTGTCGGAATAATAATATCCATAAAAATATGAATATGAGTTATTAATTATGAATCATAAAAAATATAAAAATTGATGATTCATATATATGGGTCCGACTAAAAATACCCATATCAAGAATTCGTTATGTATGTGCGAGTTTGGATGACTTTTTTACAAAAGTAAATACAATGCAACGATTATTAACAAAATAATAATGAATTTATTGAATCTAGAATAAAGATCAAACGTTAAGCAAAATAGCATAACAACAAAATACAATATCAATAGATGTTAATCATAATTCACATGTGTGACTTATAAAATAAGTAAGTAGGACAAAACATGAATTATGCAGCTCTGTACCTATATCAGCATGTAGAATAATTTACTATGCAGTAAGTTTCTGACCATAAAATGGCCATGCATTTTATTTAGATCCAACCTACATTGTTAATGATTAGTATTTAAAATGGTTAATGATAGTACACCATAATTACCTACAAATTACCAATATATACTCTGCTTAGGTAAGGTAATATTACTAAATCATATAAGTACTCAAAGTGGCTATTTCTTAATCTGCTCGGTAAATGATAATGTATGTATTCTAGTTTAGACTTTAAGAATGAGAATCTTAGATAATCTCTGGAGATTAGATATGACATATTTGGGTAAATAGCTAGACTATAAGAATTTATGGTTCTTGGTAATATCTATAGGATATTCCTCTGGCCCAAATATATATGCTAATGACATCCATAAAAATGAGATTATGCTAGAAACAAATTACCACATTTATACATTACCGTCAGAGGTTGGTCTGCAGTTGAGACTCCTTCCATTGAAGAATTGAGTGATTGAAGTTATTCCTGTGACTTAGCTCAATACTATGGGTATGGAGATGTCTATTGTTATAGTGAACATGTGCTATTTAAAGCCTCATATTGCTGAGTTCTCCCCAGAAGGAGAGAGACTCAGCCCTTTTCTAAAACATTCCCATCTCTCACCCCACTAGTGGCAGCTCTCCCAAAATCAGTTTCCCCAGGTCATTTCAGGAATCTCAGCCTTCTTCTTCTACACCCCCAGTATCAATTTATCAACCAAACCTTATCTCAGATTCACACCCTGTTTCTGTAACTTCTAGCCAATTGAATAGATGGGTGTGTTAATGTAAATGAGATGATGTCATGATTTATAGCTATACCTGGATTGTGAGTATAATGTAATACAATATATATGTTGCAATATATAGAAGTGTTAATACAATTTCAAATTATAGTAAATATTTATCATATTCTTATTCTTATCATTGCACATTACATAAGAATGTATAATAAAATATATGCCACAGTAATAAAACAATAAAAACAATATTCTAATTAATATGTAAGATTAATTATACTTTACATATTTATTAGTGAAGATGTGATATCATTATATATTTTAATGGGTGATTTGAATCAACTAGGTGTATTTATAATAACCCTTATTAGATTCTACAAATCAAAATCACAATAATCTCAGTGTGTCTGTCAGTTTCTGCCAGTTTGGGCGGGCTAGCAAGTTGCAGAGAAGCCCCCCTTCTCCTCTAGTATGTATACAGCTGTGTCTGCATCAGTACAATGAGATGTGGCTTTAGAGTAATAAACCTTGCACAACAATGGCCACCTTATCTGTTCCAGTGATACTATAAACTTATCAGTAAAATATTTGGTTACAGATATCAGAGTTAGGAATGTGGAAGACTTTCCTTTTATCCTCAGGGACACAGAACAAGAGGCTGTTTGCATCCATCTTGTTATCCTTGGTTTCTGCTTTATTCATATGTACCAGTCTCGAGATTACTGTTCAATACCTCTGACAATATATAACTCCTGCCTCCTCTAGAGGCCTCCCTACCTTACTTTGCTTGCATTTCTTCCCCTCTGTTTGGTGTCAGGTGGGCTCGTTACCTTTTGCTCACACCCAGGTTAAACAGCTGCAGTTTCTGGCAAACAGGGCTTTTGCATTAAAGTTGGATGCCTGATTTCTGAGAGCTGCTGCTTCTGTTCCTGATCCTCTGCTTAAAGCACATTTGTATCGTGACCCTGTCCAGGAACTGGGAATCTGAACCTGATTGGCTCAACCAACTCAGTAGATGATTTTCAGCATCTCCTGAGACCCTCTGACTACATCAAGATTTCTTCAGTTCCCTTAAAGCTACCCTTCTCATTTCTCACCCTCACTAGGGTGTTCCTTACTGCTTGGCTACCATTCTCATACCTCACCCCCTCTCGGGTGTTCCTGCTTAGCTACCAACCTCTGACCTCACTCCCTCTCGGGTGTTCCTGTTTAGCTACCAACCTCTGGCCTAACCCTCTCTTGGGTGTTCCTGCTTAGCTACCAACCTCTGACCTCACCCCCTCTTGGGTGTTCCTGCTTAGCTACCAACCTCTGACCTCACCCCTTCTCGGGTGTTCCTGCTTAGCTTCCCTTACCTCTGGCCTTAACCTTTTACCTCTGGCCTTAACCTTTACCTCAGGCCACTGCCCCTGTTTAACTCTCTCCATCCCTACCTTTGCTTTGTCTACAGTCCCTGCTATAGCTCTTTGTTCATACTGCAGTTCCTACTCAAACCCTTTTCCTATTCTGCAGTTCTTTGCTAAATTCCCTTTTGTCTCTCCTTCAGTCTTTATTCCAATACCCAGCTCTGTTTCTTTATCTGTTTTCCCTCTGCACAATATTTAACATGCAACCAGACACCTCCACTATCCATGTGCTAAAACTCCTACCTGACCTGGTAAAGGCCCTGACAACCACGGATCACACAGTATGTATCCAGCTTCGTCCTAATTCTTGACTTTGCTTGTCATGGGATCGACGAATGGGTCTCATAGTCTAATTATCGGAAGTAATACATAAAGGAACAAGGGAAAGTTGGAGTGATCCCCTGTTTCCCCTTAATGACAAAAATTCGTGCTCACATCGGAACTAAGCCTTCTCCTTTTTTTTCTCTCTTTTCTTTCTCTCTTTAACTAAGATAGTAATGCTGTACTCCCACCAATTAAGAGGAATGTAAATGTATTTACTGTGTCCCCCCCATCCCCCTATCCTCCCCTGTATTTTTCCTTGTCCCCTGCTCCTTCCCCCCACTTTATGTTTTTCAACAATGATTTTCTAAATTGAAAACTCTAAAAATATTTCAAATAAAAAATAATTATATATCAAGGTCTAGGTTCAACAGAGGATAAAAGCACATACCAAAAAGTACAAAATAAACAAAACACTGCAACATTGATACACTACATTATGTTGCTCAATATGTCTGTCATAATAGTGTCCCTTTGTATATTAATTTGAAAAAGTCCTTCAGTGACACTAGCTGTTCTTATATATAGCTTCAGTTCTTCACACAGGCAGCAAGTGCCATACTTAATACCTTCCTTTAGCACCATTCATGTGACATTGACATTTGGCTGTAATATAAACATGCATTTTATAATATGTATAAAGTGAAGTAGATTAAGTCGTTCAGAGAGAATACATAGTATACAGTATGTTTGCACTTTCAAACATGGATTCAAATGAAACCAATTGAAATCTTAACAGGATATTGATTTATTTTAGTGCATGTTCTGAAAATTAATAAATAAAACTATGGATTCTATTTCCCTCCGTGTCAGTGTGTGATGTAATATCTTATGTACTCCATCTAAAAGACAAATCTAAAACATTATATACATGTATGTGTTTATTTTCTTCCCTACATATTTGCACAACTCTATTAGTATAAAAGAAATATATTGGTTAATGTAGTAAAAAGAGTTTCAGACATGTTAGTAAAAATGAATGGGGTTGGAGAGATTTATTATCATACCGTGTTACAATATGTCAAGTTTAATTTCCTTGCATTGTCAAAGCAAGATGTCATTGTTCGTTTCTATTAAAAATATTGGAGAAATGTTTGACACATATGGATTCTTACACCATATCGAGAGAAACGGTTAGAGAAATGTTACAACAAAAGTAATATAAAAAGCAAAATATCAAACTAATAAGTTCTAAAAAAAAAAAAATAAACAGTCAGCATTCACAATTACACTACTTAGTCTGGTCATAGAACTTTTAAAAATATGTTTTCACAGCAAATATATTTTTTGAAATGTTTGGGGTTATTTCAGAATTTAAAATTGTATTGTAAATAATGTTTTTGTTGTCATTTTTAGTCAGTCACAAAATCCTTGTGCAAAATACCAATGTCCATGTTAGAATCATCTTACAGCCAATAACTGTTCAGTAATTGGATGTAAGATGTTTGTAACAATGTTTTGTATTGAAGATTGGCTTATTTTGTATGGAAGGTTCAGTTTCTTTTGATTGAATTTCGATGATGTTAAGTGCTCCTGGGATATATTTTCAGTGTGCAAAAGCTCCCATAGGATATAATTTTCCACAGGAAACCCCTCTACTGAGCCAACAAAGGTAGGCAATGGGGAGTATGTAAGGAGGTATTGAAGTAGGAGATGGGGAAAAGTGGGAATGATATTTTGCCCTCACTCACCTTAAATAATTCTGAGAACTCCCATGCCTGGGACACTCCTGCTGGTGGCACACTCCAAGAAGTAGTCATGAACCGTCACTTTCCATCAAATAAATCTAATCTTGTTTTTAAATAAATCTCTCCTGACTTTTACAGTTAATGTTCTTGAAGTTAAAGTGTTCTAGCTATTCACTACTGGTGAGTTGCAGGTGAACATTGGGCAGGATCCAACCCGATGAGCACCGTTCCTTGAGGAATCTAAAGTTTTGAACAAGATCAAATGTTGATTTTTCCCTCCACTGTATAGTTACTAGCCCCCTTGATGTAGCTCAATTGTTCGTTCCACTATTGTTGCTCTTTAACTCCAGTCATGCTGAGGACTACTAGTAACATTGGTATGTTGAACGTTGAAGAGTCATGCCAATTTGACTGCTTCAAAGGTATGCACTTAAGTGTTTGTGCTTACCTGTAGGTGCCTCGGCCTGCATCTAAATCTGTTCACTGGTCCAGGTGAGCCACCTCTCGGTGGAGAGGAAAAGCTGGTGATGATCTCCCTCCAGCCACTTGCAGGGTTGCCCCTGCCACAAGGATGAAGCAACACACCTTCAAACACATGCAACGGCCTCTGCAATTATCACATGTAAACATCGTGGAATCTTTATGTTAAGTTCTGGAGCATTGATACATTTCTACCTTCCTCCTTGAGGTGGAGGCTTTTCTAAGCAAAGTGCAAAAACACAAAAGGTTTCATTTTTTTAAACATAAACACAATTAAATGTTTTCATTCTTACATAGCACTTGTGGCATATAAGTAACAAAATACAAAATGTTTAATATTATAAGCCCAATGTAGTTTATGTCTCAAATTATATGCTGAAGCTGGTGCCAAATAGCCTTGCTTCATTTTAAAATAATAGCACAAACATATTATAGTTTATGATAAACATTCCAATGCAATAGGCAGAAGAATAATTCATAAATAATTAAGTAAAGCACTTACTTGTGAATTAAATTATAGTATAAATAATAGAAAATGAATGTAACAATTTCTAAAAAAATATTAATTTGGTAGCTTTAAGATTGTATAAATTAAAATATACTGTAGCACATTAATAGTATAGATTGTAAAGTAACCAATAAAATGTTGTCCTCACTCTCTGGTCAATGCATCCTGGTTTAAGCACCAGTTCATACTAGCCTGCATTTGATTCTGTGTACTGGGTCAGGTGAGGAAGTAGATGTTTGTGGGTGGAATGGAAAAGCTTGTGATGATCTCCTTCCAGCCACTTGCAAAGGTGCCCCTGCCCCTAGGATGGCAATGCCTCACAGCAAATTGTACATACATATTATAGAAATACTTTATTTGTTTCAAATATTATCATATTAATGCTATTGAAATCGACTACAAAAGAGTATTTCAATATTGTATCTAAACATACTCTATCTACCCACAATTGGTTATAATTATAATAACTAGAAAAGCTACAATTTCTGGGGAAATTGTGTGAAGTGTTCTTGCCTCCACCAGTAGTCTACAACTGGAGTGGGCGGAGTAACTGGGTGGAGTGGCTTGAGTAACTGTTGTGTGGTAGAAGTGGCTGGAGTAACTGTGGAAAGGTTGGAGTGCGGTTACCATCTTCAAACAGTCGTAGTTTCGGTATACAACTGTCTATGTAGTGTAAAAACTGTGGGAGGAGTTAGGGTGGTAAATTTGGCTATAATAAGAATAAGAATATATATGTGAGATAATATTACGTGGTCTTGCTATGCAAGAACACTAAATAATAATTTGTGACTTTGATGGTGTTTTTCTCCCTGTGAGACTCAAAAAACTTTACAAATATATAAACAGACATAAAATTAATAGTGCTTGAGCTGACTGAATGCTTGAAAAGAGGTGGGCCTTAAAAGAAATCTCGGGCTGCTGGGGTAAATTCTGGTGTGCAATGTGGGTGGTGGGACATATAATGTGGTAAGTACTGGGTATGCAGTTTGTTTGATGGGGCATTCATGCTGGGTTAATTCCCGGGTGTACAATGTGGGCGATGGGGCATAAACTGGGGTCCTGGGCTAAGTTCTGGGTGTGCAATGTGGGGGATGGGGCATATCTGAGGGGGGTTGAAGTAAGTCCTGGATATGCAAATTGGGTAATGGAGTATATCCTAGGGTGCTGGGGTAAGTCCTAGATGTGCAATGTGAGTGAATGAGCATGCACTGGAGTAAGTCCTGTGTGTGCAATGTAGGTGATGCAACATGTCCTGGGTGTGCAAAGTGGGAATACATTGGCAAGCCTGGGGGCAGAATGGCAAGTCTGGGGGTGCTCTGGCAAGTTTGAGGGGCAGATTTGCAAGTTTGGGGATACATTGGCAATTCTAAGGGGCAGATTCGGAACTTTGGAGCCACATTGGCAATTCTGGGGGTGCATTGGCAAGTCTGAGGGGTGGATTGACAAATAATAGGAAATAAAACCAATAAATGCATTTTTTCAATACAGTTTTTATGAAAAAACTGTTTGCGTGTGAATTCATAATTACTAGTAAAACTTGTTTCCTGTAGGGTTGTCATATATTTAGGCTTTTGAGTTTTAGGTGCAGTTCTTCCAGGAAAGGGCTGGAAACTTTTGGCCGGTGGGAAAAAACAATTTAGTGTTCCATATTGCAATTTAATCAGTCCACAGTTATCATCAGAGACAGACACAAATAGACAGACAAGGACAGTTATATTCTCCTTAGATGGCTGGTGATTTTCCTTACTAGCTCAATACTAAATTTTAAATATCTTTATTTTCCTGTGTTGGAGGTCTTTCTATCTATTTGTAAGTTCAGGAAATTTAGAAGGGAACTGAAAACTTAAGACCAAAGTAGCTGAGTTTAACCCCTTAGTGACAAGACATTTTCACCTTGACTTTCTCTTGGTGACAATGGCTGTTTTGACATTTCTGGGGTGTTTGTGTTTAACTGCAATTTTATTCTTTCTCACATACAATACCCACACAAATTATATGTTGTTTTTATCGTCATAAGAAGGGCTTTCATTAGATACCATTATGTTCATCATATCTTATAATTTACTACAAAACAAATCATAAAATATGATGAAAAATAAAAAAATAAAACCTTTTTCTAACTTTGACCTAAAATATAATTTACACAAATAAAATCATTAAAAAAGACCCCATCTAAATAGTTTCTAAATGTTTTCCCGAGTTCAAAAATTTGCATGTTTCCCTATTTTTCTGTATTTTTGTGCGAGTTATGGGGCAAAAACCTTTGTTTTTTTCCTATATTAACCTTTTGACCCCAACCCGAACCCAAAATTTAACCCTAACACTAAATTTAACCCCAACTCTAATCCTTATTATATCCCTTAATATGTTTTAATTTAATTTTAACCCTATCCCTTATGCTAAAAATATTTAATTTTAACCCTATAGGCTAATCTAACTATATAACCAGTTTTGAATTAATTAAATATTTATTTTACATTTTTTCCATTGCTATGCTACTTAACTACCACTAGTCAAGTAGCATATTCAGAGCGACGGAAGTGAAGTTACTTTCACTTCCGAAGCTCAGACCGGCAGAGGGCATAGCCATATTAACGAAGCCGCATGCTCCGTCAATATGGCGCCCACGATCGCTCCGTGGGGCGATCGTGGGTGGCCCAGAGCAGAAATTGTGGGCCCAGAGCAGAAATCGTGGGTGGCCCAGAGCGACATCGAGGCAATAGACCAGCACCGTTAAAGCGGTTTTCGCAATCGTTGATTGTGAAAACCGCTTGATTCACCGCAGGACGTGCCAGGCACGTCCTTTGTCGTTAAGGGAGTTTCTCCCAGGACGTGCCTGGCACATCCTTTGTCGTCAAGGGGTTAAAGTATGGCTTCATGGGAGAATTTTTCCAACTCAGCTAGTTTTTCCAACTCAGTTCCTTTAATTTGTAAAAACTAGATGGGCAGTTTGTTTTAACTATCCCCCGATACCTTCATACCTGAAATTGGACTGTACATTAAACAAGGGCTGTTTCAAATGCTCTATGAAAGAACCACAAATAGATACACCTTGGCACTTCTCCAGTATGTTACTCTGCCTTACCATCTTTTTAACAAATACAGCGAAAGAAATTAAATATTGATTTTATTATTGTGTGAATGACAGTAAAGGTCAAAAGCTAAATTCACATAAAGGAAATAATAGCTATTTCATAAAATCCAGAGTAAATATTACCAGAAGCAGTTTAATATTGGTTACACGGCAGATGTTCCTTCTAGGCAAATCAATAGCTTTTTTGGAGGGGAGATCAAAATGAATCTACTTTTTAATAAAAAAGAATTTGATGCCATTTCAGGGACCAATTTCAAGGCTTAATACTTTCCAGCCACCTCTTGTTATCATGAAGGTGTGACTTTCCTGTACAGTGCTGTGTAAACTAATGTCCAGGGTGTATTTAAAATTGTTAATACAATTTAACTCTAGTCATGATTATCATTGGCTTTGGTATTTCACTGTTAACATGCAATGTGTGTAGAGAAAAGACTAGCTTTGAATGCATATGGTGTCACCATGGACACTATTTATATTACACTATGGACAGATAGAGTCTATTCTCCTAATAAAATTTATTTGAATGAAACATGTAGAGTTTCTGTTCTGTCTGTCCTCCCTAATTTGATCGGGGTCAGAAGGCATTCCCAGAAGTTATGTCTACAAACACAAAAGCTCAACAGGAGGATGCCAAATATAGTGTAGTATTTATTAACAAATAAAATGCCCCTGTGCTCAAATAGTGTACTTATAGGATATGGGTGTAATAGCAGCTCTCAATAAAAATCTGAGGTAAATGCAGTCCACGAGGTAGATGTGAAAAAAATCCAGAGAAATATGATGTATATGCAGTAGTGTATCTACCGCGAGGCAAACAAGGCGCTCGCCTAGGGCGGCGCCTTGTTTAGGGCGGCACTTTCCCAGAGGTTGTTAAAGCACACTGGTGCTTTAAACACTTCTGGTGCGGCGAAGATTTTAACTTTCTTCTCCGTTTTGTTAAAAGTTGTTCCCTCCCTCTCTCTTCCCACCCCCTCCCCTCCCTCTCTCTTACCACCCCCTCCCCTCCCTCTCTCTTACCTTCCTACCCCCTCCCCTCCCCTTCCCACCCCCACCGCTCCTTTCAGTCTTCCCCTCACCCGGTGCTGCTTGTCCTGATCGGGCTCCCTCACTTCCCCGTCACACGTGCCAGTGTAAAGTCTCCGCCCCCTGCCTGTCAGAGTACAGTGTGTGACTGAGTGTGATGTGAGGCTGTGTGTGATGGGAGTCTGAGTGTGATGGGAGGCTGAGTGTGATGTGAAGCTGTGTGTGACTGAGTGTGATGGGAGTCAGTGTGTGTTACTGAGTGTGATGGGAGTAGGAGTGTGTGACTGAGTGTGATGGGAGTGTGTGTGTGATGGAAGTATGAGCTTGATGTGAGTCTGAATGTTATGTGTGATGTGGGGTCATGTAATGGAGGTGATGGGGCATGTCTTAGGTGTGTAACGTGGGTGTGCAGCTTGGGTAGGGGGGTGCCCGGATTTTGTCTGCCTAGGGCAGCACAAAATCAAGATACACCACTGTGTATATGGGCTCCTGGAAGCAGGCTCCGGGTCTGTTGTGGTTAGGCTATGTCCTTGTGGAACACAGAGCCGCTGGTTGAAACACAAGGAAACCAGAAGTGGCACTGAAGTGACAGATATATCTGTTGCACGGAGTTTTGGATCCACGGGGACACAACGCCAATGAGGGGGCTGGGATCTGTATTTCAATGTGAACATTGTTCATGCAGTGTGTTTCAGACAATAAAGCTTATTTTCTGTGTCCAAGTCCATTGGTGCTGTGTCCAATTTTGGAGGCATTGGGAGATATCAACTACAGCAGTGGCAGATTATTCTGAATACTGCATGTCCCGAGAGTGACTGGAAAGAGCCTCCCTCTACTCGCTGTACTTGCTCCTGTATCACAGGAGTGGCTCTTGGGAGTTGAATTTGACACATTTTCACAGTGTGCTTAGGCTCCTGGAGAGGCCTGAAAACCAGCCTATCCAAATAGACTGTGGGCCCTGGCCTAAGAAGGGGTTTTAACATCCAGAAAGACTATTTCACTGCCCTGTCCTGATGCCTATTCCATGGAGGTTGAGGGTAGGTGTTCCCTTTCTCTGTCACCCTTACCCAACCTGGTGGCAGCATTGGGAAAGCTGAATTCCAGCACCTCTACCTTCACTTGACCAGAGGGGAGCAGATCTCTCTGACACATCACAAATCTGTCACGATCTTCTAAAAATTTTATATGTCTGTCGATCCTCTCTAATCACATGGCTATTTGGGAAGGAGAGAGCCAATTTCAAGAGGTGTCTGGATATATGCTGCACACCTTGGGGTGAGTGGGGTATCCCTGTTTCTGGACATTGGGACATTTCACCACAGGGTGCTAAGGGACAGTGCCAGGTAGGTGGTCATACTGTTTACACCATGAGGGACTGGTAAGTGAACACCATTGCTTTTCAGCATGTGATATAATTGTATATGTAATGTAACTATGTATTCTTAAGTGAATTATACTCCTTTATCAGTGTCACAGGAATAGGATTTGTCATGGGAAGCATGGCTGAAGGAACTGGTTAACCCACACACATAGGTGTTATTCGTATGTATATATTACACATGTTTATTCACCTTTGAGGTTTTTTTGTATGGGTATATTTTTTTGTGTGTCATAGATCATTTGAATA
Organism: Pelodytes ibericus; assembly: GCA_036172795.1. NCBI lineage: Eukaryota > Metazoa > Chordata > Amphibia > Anura > Pelodytidae > Pelodytes > Pelodytes ibericus. The sequence goes on along the minus strand of CM069858.1, from coordinate 99,679,926 downwards.
TTGTTAATTTTGTTTTTGTTTTTGCACAATTAGCTTTTTTTGTTTATGTTCCATTTTTCAATTGTTCACACACTGCACGCAATGAGGGTTTTTATTGTCACTGTTGCTTGCAGCATTACAAATTAAAAAAAATAGCAAAGTCTAGATTTGTGGTTAGGGTTACGGCAAAAGTTGAGTTAGGGTTAGTCTTAGGGTGAGATTTAGGATTAGGATGATGATTAGTGTTAGGGTCAAAAGATCAGTGTAGGAGAAAATGGGTAGGAAACAAAAAACATCCTACACCGTCCAAAAAAACAAAAGTAAAACATATAGACATGAGTATTTCTATTTTTTCCAATTATTCATCATATTTTATGATTTTTTTTAATATATATAATATAATATATAATGATAATAATGGTACCTAATGAAATTGTACAGTATATAATATGTGTGCGTAAACTAAATGAGAAAAAGGAAAATTTCAGCTAAACACAAATAATGCAGAAAAGTTAAAATAGGCATTGTCACAAACGGTCCAAAATGTTTAATGTACATACACATATTATTTATTGTTTGTATCTGCAGAAGAAGTGCTTATTACAATTCTATTTTTTTCATCATATCTTATAATTAACTACATAAAAATAAAAAAATTGGTGAAACCTTGAAAAAAAATCTATAAATGCTTAAAATTTTTTTTTTTTACAGACTGTTGTCCTTTAACCCGATTAAAATAGCGCAATCGTGGCATTTTTGCCACAAATCACGCTATTTTCAGCTTTGCTGGATGCTTCACGAGTAAATGACAATCTGTAAGAACACTGATGGTCAAAATCTTCCCTCTCTCTCCATGATACATTAGTATCTTGTGTCAGAGAGAGAGAAAGGAGAGAAATATACAGTGTCCCAGAAAAAAATGTAATGAAAAAAACAACAATTTGTTTACCTTTTTTACACTCTTTATTTAATTGTATACATTACACAAAGGGATAAATCTTTAAAAAAAAGTGGTTGCAAGAGAAAGCCATATCTTTCCTTTAAAAAACAGTATATTATATGTGGGGATTCATTAAAATAGCATGCCTCACTTTAATGTAAATGCACACATAGCTAAAGTAGAAAAAAAAGCTATTGTCCAGAACAGACATCTAAACAAAGAATACCATTGTGCGCAAGGGGTTAAAGGACAAGTAAACTGTTTACCTTGTGCTTCTAATATACCTACTGCACCTGGTAAAAAAAAAAAAAAAGCTTTATCTCTAACATGGTGCCGCATAATAATTACTGCACAAAGGTTATTCAATGAAGAGGGGCATGTACTAAAAAAAAGCGAGTATATTTTATGTTCAAAACTATTTTTGCACTTTGCTCCTTTTGCCATATACTAAACATTTAATACCTAAATAGTAAATATGAGCACATTTTGAATAAAAGCGGGCATATTTGAAAATAAAAACCAGTGTGTTTGCAAATATTTTTTGATGTTTTACAAAATATTTGCAAAATTCTTTAGCATGCACAAATATAATTGCAAAATATTAGCGCAACCAGGAAAATGCACACTAACTGAAAATAAACAGAAAAGGCGCAACACGGGGGAAAAAAGCACAATGTTACAAATATTTGCAAATTGCTTCTTACTCATGTTTTACCTACTTTTTTCCCCCACTGCACTTGTTTAGTACATGACCTCCGAAGTGTGTTAAAATGTAAAAAGATATTTTTTGCCAGTTAACAACCAAATGAAATAGAATTAAACTGTGCAAAAGCTGCTTACTGCAACCGATATTTGCACATTAACCCTTTCAGAGCTGTACAGAATACAAAGTGTGCTCCCACACAGCAGTGAAAGGGTTCACCCTACTGTTGAAAAAATGTTTCTAGGGTCATCTGGGCCACCATAGCAGCTGGGGGAGCTGTTGGGTGGCACTCCCTATCCTTTTCATAAACATTTCAGGGCAAATGTCCTCAGCACTCTAAATGAGATAGGGGCTGGGGGCTTGGCAAATGGCCCCTGTTCCCCTAAATGAGTTCAGGCTGGGCAAATGACCTAGACTCATCTAAATGAAATCAAGGCCAGGGCTGGGCAAATGGCCCCCAGTTTACCCTTTACATAATGGAGCCAGAAACTATCCCAATGGCCCGCACCCCCTTAATACTATGGAGTCAGGGATTGCCCCCAATGGAACCAGGCTGCCCTAATACTATGGGTGGGGGGGATTTCCCAATTCACCGAGATCTAAATTATATATATAAGTATAGTAAATGATTGGATTGCATAGAATCTATCCATTTATATATGTCAGAATGCAAAAACAATACAAGTGTGCTTGCATTTAGTTTAGTCACACAAGTTTTATACAGCTTTACACAGATCAGGACTTTTTCTTTACATAGCTTGTCACCCAACTTCATCGTAAGAGAACTAACAAAAGTCAAAAAGTCACTGCGTTAATGGACTTCAGAAGGTAGAGGAGATTTTACTGGATTTATTGAATGTCAGCTGGATTTACCAAAGCTGCTGGGAAACGCTGAATAAGATTTCTCTGGTACTTAAATCAAAATGAATAATTCTCTACCATGGAAAAACAGCTTTGCATCATATTGAAACAGAATATAGCAGAGATTGTCAAGCTAGAGATTTACTGCCCTTGCTTCTCACCAGCTTACCCTAAAAATTAGTTCTCAAAAAAGCATCTTTTCATAACATTTAAGAAAGTAAATAGCAATGGAAATGCAAACACACATTTTTATATTAGCCAGTACATTACCTTGATCCCTATAATAAATAGTCATCTGCAGGGGCTGTTTTGTAGCAACACAACCTATTCTGGGGCAAAGTGGGTTAACATGGACAACTGCTTAAATCCTCCAAATAAATTATACTTTCTACCTGTTGCTACCTGTTAAGGATGCCTCTCAGCTTATATTTTGCAGGCAGGCCGGTAAAAAATAGGCTTAATGTTAAGTCTATGGAGGCAATAGCAAAGCTGGTATCTTTTTTATTTATTTTTAAACCCTATTCCTGCTTGACTGTTGGTGGACTCTGCAACCTGCATACAGGGTTACTGTAGTCTCTGTGCTTTTCCTGCATTACTGTTGGTCATTGTAGTCTGGTTGTCAGCTCTAAGTGATATCTTTCTTGCAGCTTCAGCATCCTCAGTATCTTTACTGGGTTTTTTATTCTGTTCGCCAGTTCCTACAGCAAAATAATGAGCCACTTCAGACAGGAAATTAATTAACCCTTGATCTTCCACAATTAGGACAACTGCAAGGACCAATTCACTGAAGCTCATTGCATGAGTGATTTTGCCTCCAAATTCTAAGCTTGGTGCATCTGTCCCCCTTAGAGTGGGTTTGACAATGAGTGAACCACATTTTTAATTAAGATTTTATTACATGTATTTTCAAGCAGACAATATCAGGCAATGTTTTTATTAAGTATTTTCCAAAAGGTCAGCATCAAATCTTGGATGGTACCTAACAAGATTTATTTAAAAACATGAACCAAGTTGAATAAACAAACAAAAGTAGCGATAAAGAAAATATTACTATATTATTAATGAAAGAAATAATAACCATTAAAAATAACTGTGAGTTGTTGTATTAAAACACAGCTATTCATGGCTATAAGTTCTTCACACAAGAAAATAAAATAAAAAAAATATTGTGAATAGCAGAAGAACATTTGTAATATATTACAGTTACATTATTTTGTCTGTGTTTTAATAAATACAGTATTTGCTCGAATATAAGACGACCCTGAATATAAGACGACCCCCCCAAACTTTGTATATTCCTTTAGGAAAAAAACGAAAAGCCTGAATATAAAACTACCCTATAGGGTAAAAAAAAAGTTTAACTTGTATTTATGTAAATTGATATTAAACAAATGCCAATGCTGCCTCTCTCCCCCTCCGCCAGCTGTCTCTCTCCCCTCCAGCATTGTCTCTCTCTCCCTCCCCCCAAAATTTTCTCTCTCTCTCTCCACCTCCCTCCCCCTCGTCTCTATCCCCCTCCCCTTGTCTCTCTCTATCTCCCCCCCTTGTCTCTCTCTATCCCCCTCCCCTTGTCTCTCTCTCCCCCTCCCTCCCCTTTTCTCTCTGTCCCCCCCCCTCCCCTTGTCTTGTCTCTCGCCTCCCTCCCTCCCCTTGTCTATGTCTCCCCCCCTCCCCTTGTCTATGTCTCTCCCCTCCCTCCCTCCCCTTGTCTATGTCTCCCCCCCCCCCTCCCTCTCACCTTGTCTCACTTTCCCTGGTGGCTAGTGGGGGCAGCTGGGGGATGTCTGCACGATACGTGTAGACATCCTCCATGCTGCCCGACACCTCCGTCATAATAGACATCCCCCAGCTGCCCATATCTCCCTGGTGGCTAGCGGGGCAGCCAGAGGATGTCTGCACGATACGTGCAGACATCCTACTCTGCTGCCCAGCACTTCCGCCGGGACTTTTATGATGAAGCCGGAAGGACCCGGCTTCATCATAGAAGTCCCGCCGGTCATGCCGGGCGGCAGCAGGGGAAGCCTGCTGTAAGCGAAGGGGATCCATGTCCCCTGCAGCTCTGCGGTGGACCTGGATCCCAGTCTTATAGTCTGACCTCGATTTGAGGTCAGATTATAAGATGACCTCGAATGTAAGACGAGGGTTCTTTTTCAGAGCATTTGCTCTGGAAAAAACCTTGTCTTATATTCGAGCAGATACGGTAGTATTACAAACGAAAATAACAGAAATCCCCTATGTCACCTATTTAATTCACAGGAATGGAGTTTGAATGCTGCTATATTTAGTGTTTTGAAGATTACATATGGAGAAATGCATGTTATTTTTCAAACACCTGGTCAGCGTAGTTCCGCCATTTCATTTTCTGAAATTTCATCTTCAGGGTTAAAACATTTAATTTACCGTAGTAATTATAAGGAGAGTGTGCTATCTTTCATTTAGGATCTGTCAAGTAAAATAGGAAACAGTGACATTAGTTACTGTTATTAAAAGCAGGCAGTATAGTATAAACAGTGAGATTGGCTATCCTGACCTCTATTTCAGAGGTGATCTTATTGTTAACTTTTGACATGCTATGAACGGTATAAAAGATTTGTGGTTAGATTTGAGTTTCTGTATATCTTCTGCAATATAAGCATGCTGCTAGGAAGAGCTGGGAATTGTTATTTACAATATATATAGCAAGATATATATCCTGCTATTAAATATAATTGTAGTATTTTAGGAAATACAACTTTATGGGTGCCATGTTTATGGTTGAGCTGCAATATTGATGCATTGCATATTTTGTACACACTACTACATGGTGGAAAATGGGATTTCGATGAATACGTGGACTAATAACAATCAATTCTTGTTTTTTTACTTTGGTAGGTATTAGGGTGACTACAACACAGATTTATTTAGGAACACTTATGAAAAACACTATTATTTTACCCACGGTAGCCCTGAGCAATGCATTTTTATAGCAAGACCACAATTTTGTAATTGTCAGGGACAAGGTCTAGGTGACACAGGAGCCAAAGTGCCCATAGATGGTATACAGGAGTTCATGTGCAGAAATGGAGTCATAGGCCCTGGTACAGGGTAGATACACTCACCTGAGAACTTGACCCTCCCACCCATTTTGGAATGGTCACCAGGGTCCAGGAATACCAGGGTCATGAGGAAGCTGAAACAAGACAAAGTACAGACAAAAATGCAGGACTAGCGCAGGACTCTAACATCGTTAATGGTGAGTGGTTAATTGCACCAAACGGCCATGAGACAATAAGCCTGCCAATCACATCAAGATACCCCAAAATATGGCACGTTCCTAGCGCTACGCCTGCATGTATAATAACTAATTTCTGAACTAAACAGAAAAGACAAATAACATACCTGATACTGACCAGATTTGGAAGTTAAATACACACACAGAACAAACAGGTGGCACATTTATATAGAAGCAGAGAAACAAGGTAAAGGAATGGGCCAGAGCAAGAAACATAGCAAACCAGCATAGGGCAAAGGTAAGCATAATGCATAATTATAAGGGAACACAGCAAGGTGGGATCTAAAGCAAATATAAGGATTATAGCAAGAAAGGAACATAGCAAGCAAGGGTATACACAAAGACAGAGACAGGATAGCGCATAATCATCAATAGTCTTTCTATATTACACTACATTTGCACTTTCCTTACATTATTTTAATGTATTTATTGCACATGGCATAATAGTTTACTTTTGTGTTATCTTTCATTTTTAAATTGAACAGCAATATGGGATCTTGAAGGTGTTAATGAGTAATAAGGTTCAATGGACACTACAGGGAGTGCAGAATTATTAGGCAAATGAGTATTTTGACCACATCATCCTCTTTATGCATGTTGTCTTACTCCAAGCTGTATAGGCTCGAAAGCCTACTACCAATTAAGCATATTAGGTGATGTGCATCTCTGTAATGAGAAGGGGTGTGGTCTAATGACATCAACACCCTATATCAGGTGTGCATAATTATTAGGCAACTTCCTTTCCTTTGGGAAAATGGGTCAAAAGAAGGACTTGACAGGCTCAGAAAAGTCAAAAATAGTGAGATATTTTGCAGAGGGATGCAGCACTCTTAAAATTGCAAAGCTTCTGAAGCGTGATCATCGAACAAACAAGCGTTTCATTCAAAATAGTCAACCGGGTCGCAAGAAGCGTGTGGAAAAACCAAGGCGCAAAATAACTGCCCATGAACTGAGAAAAGTCAAGCGTGCAGCTGCCACGATGCCACTTGCCACCAGTTTGGCCATATTTCAGAGCTGCAACATCACTGGAGTGCCCAAAAGCACAAGGTGTGCAATACTCAGAGACATGGCCAAGGTAAGAAAGGCTGAAAGACGACCACCACTGAACAAGACACACAAGCTGAAACATCAAGACTGGGCCAAGAAATATCTCAAGACTGATTTTTCTAAGGTTTTATGGACTGATGAAAGGAGAGTGAGTCTTGATGGGCCAGATGGATGCGCCCGTGGCTGGATTGGTAAAGGGCAGAGAGCTCCAGTCCGACAAGGTGGAGGTGGAGTACTGGTTTGGGCTGGTATCATCAAAGATGAGCTTGTGGGGCCTTTTCGGGTTGAGGATGGAGTCAAGCTCAACTCCCAGTCCTACTGCCAGTTCCTGGAAGACACCTTCTTCAAGCAGTGGTACAGGAAGAAGTCTGCATCCTTCAAGAAAAACATGATTTTCATGCAGGACAATGCTCCATCACACGTGTCCAAGTACTCCACAGCGTGGCTGGCAAGAAAAGGTATAAAAGAAGAAAATCTAATGACATGGCCTCCTTGTTCACCTGATCTGAACCCCATTGAGAACCTGTGTCCATCATCAAATGTGAGATTTACAAGGAGGGAAAACAGTACACCTCTCTGAACAGTGTCTGGGAGGCTGTGGTTGCTGCTGCACGCAATGTTGATGGTGAACAGATCAAAACATTGACAGAATCCATGGATGGCAGGCTTTTGAGTGTCCTTGCAAAGAAAGGTGGCTATATTGGTCACTGATTTGTTTTTGTTTTGTTTTTGAATGTCAGAAATGTATATTTGTGAATGTTGAGATGTTATATTGGTTTCACTGGTAAAAATAAATAATTAAAATGGGTATATATTTGTTTTTTTGTTAAGTTGCCTAATAATTATGCACAGTAATAGTCACCTGCACACACAGATATCCCCCTAAAATAGCTAAAACTAAAAACAAACTAAAAACTACTTCCAAAAATATTCAGCTTTGATATTAATGAGTTTTTTGGGTTCATTGAGAACATGGTTGTTGTTCAATAATAAAATTAATCCTCAAAAATACAACTTGCCTAATAATTCTGCACTCCCTGTATATTATTGCACCAAATGGTTATATATGCTAATGGGAGACATGCTTCAGCACTGATTTGAGTAGTGATCATTTGCAGTGAATATAGTGAAAACAGAAAAAAGACAAAACCAAAGTTAAAATTATCTTCAGTCCCCATATGGCCCTATAGAAAACACTTGTTTAGGTCATAAAACAAGGTATTTGGACAAGCAAAAGTGGAGATATTGCAGAATTATTTTAAAAAGTAATAAGAACAATAGTGTGTTTTTGCATGGGATGTCTGTTTTGTGACAGTTTTTTCAGTGTGTGGAAAACCTTTTCTGTTATCATGACTGCTGAGGAATGGGATCCTGCTAGCCAACATTTCAAGGTGGTTGCTTCAGAGTTGCAGGAGGAACAGCTTTGCCTTTCAGTCTACTCGCCTGCTGGAGAGGCTGCTGCTTTATTGGGGCCTAAATGTCTCCATAAAGGTAAATTACTTTTTTTAAACCCTTGCTTCCTTGAAGGAATACCGTATATTCTCGAATATAAGACAAGGTTTTTTTCAGAGCAAATGCTCTGAAAAATACCTCGCGTCTTATATTCGAGGTCATCTTATAGTCTGACCTCAAATCGAGGTCTGACTATAGGACTGGGATCCAGATCCCCCGCAGAGCTACAGGGGACCTGGATCCCCCTTGCTAACAGCCGGTGGATGTCTGCTTGATGCGTGCAGACATCCTCCTCTGCTGCCTGGCACGTCCGTCGGGACTTCTATGATGAAGCCGGGACATTCGGGCTTCATCATAGAAGTCCCAGTGGAAGTGCTAGGCAGCAGCGGAGGATATCTGTGTGTATCGTGCAGACATCCTCTGGCTGCCCCCACTAGCCACCAGGGATATATGGGCAGCCAGGGGACGTCTGCATGCTGCCCGACACTTCCGTCTATTATGACGGACCGGCTGTCTGTCATAATAGATGGAAGTGTCGGGCATCTAATTTAAGACTATGTCCTCTCGTTGTGGTAGTTTTGTTCTTTTAAATATACTCTCTTCCTTTACTGTGTTGATTCCCTTTATGTATTCAAATGTTTCTATCATATCCCCCCTGTTACGTCTTTCCTCCAAGCTATACATGTTAAGATGCTTTAACCTTTCCTGGTAAGTTTTATCCTTCAACCCATGAACCAGTTTAGTAGCCCTTCTCTGAACTCTCTCCAAAGTATCAATATCCTTCTGGAGATACGGTCTCCAGTACTGCGTACAATACTCCGAGTGAGATCTCACCAGTGCTCTGTACAATGGCATGAGCACTTCCCTCTTCCTACTGCTAATACCTCTCCCTATGCAACCAAGCATTCTGCTAGCATTTCCTGCTGCTCTAAGTCCTGTGATATTATTACTCCTAAATCCCTTTCCTCAGATGCTGAGGTTAGGACTGTACCAAATAGTCTATATTCTGTTTTTGGGTTTTTAAGCCCAAGGTGCATAATCTTGCACTTATTCACATTAATGTCAGTTGCCACAGCTCTGACCATTGTTCTAGTTTAGCTAAATCATTTGCCATTTGGCTTATCCCTCCATGAATATCAACCCTGCTGCAAATCTTTGTATTATCAGCAAAAATACATACTTTGCCAACAAGACCTTCTGCAATATCACTAATAAAAACATTAGAGAGAATGGGTCCAAGTACAGATCCTTGAGGTACCCCACTAGTAACAAGACCTTGCATCGAATATACTCCATTGACTACAACCCTCTGTTGCCTGTCACTCAGCCATTGTCTAATCCATTCAACAATATTGAAATCCAAACTTAAAGATTTCAGTTTATTGATAAGCCTTCTATGTGCGACAGTGTCAAAAGCCTTACTGAAATCTAAATAAGCAATGTCTACTGCACCACCCTGATCTATTATTTTATTCACCCAATCAAAAAAATCAATAAGATTAGTTTGGCATGATCTCCCTAAAGTAAACACATGGGTTTACTTCAGGGAGATCATGCCAAACTAATCTTATTGATTTTTTTGATTGAGTGACTAAAATAATAGATCAGGGTGGTGCAGTAGACATTGCTTATTCTAGATTTCAGAAGCAAAGTATGTCTTTTTGCTGATGTCTTGGTTGTGTCTCACAGCTGAGACAAAGCTGGTATGGGGCCTGGCTAGTCAGATCAGGGTCTGTATTGGGCGGGGGTCTCTCTCTGCTCTAGTTAAGTTCCCCTGTAAAGATGCAAAGACATGCGAAAACAAGGGTCTCTCTCAGTGCTAGCAAAGAGAGGGAGAGGCAGTTGATGACCAGACTGGACTTCCTGCTTCCCAGGGAAGTATGACTGCTGTTGGTCAGAGGATAAACTGGCATGTACTATCAAATTTACATGCCAGTTTATCCCCATTCTAGGGACAACTAATATTTCACTTGTGTTAGAAGTACAAATGAAAAATAAAGTTTAGTTGTCCTTTAGCTACCTAACTGGGTGCTACTCCTTTCAGAGAACACGAGCAAATGACTAGCCACCATCAAGCATCCCACAGCTGGTCTGGTTATAGACTGGTTCCTAAATGACTCCAACTAGTTGGAGTGGGTTGGATCCATGCTCGACTGGCTGGCACTTTTCCAGCTTCAGGGAAGGTCGGTGGTTTAACAGTGAACCCATTATCAAGTCATCCAACTAGAAGATTACATTTTACATCTAATCATGTGTCGTTTTCGATGGATGTCTGAAGAAAAAAAATAATATTCATTTTGAGCCTCAAAATATTTTACATGGAAATCAAATATTTGTTAAGGTCACTGTATTGGTATATTCACATATGTATGTACATCTTCCATTACCTTTGTTGCTTCCTCGCACTATTCTTGCTGACACTCTTTACAGCAGTAATATTGCCATAACTATAGAAGTAGTAAAAATGATAACCAAGCACAAGCACCAATATGGTTTTCCTTTCTTTTTCATTTTTGAACAAAAGCTTTGAACATTTGTTGAATTTAACTAATCATATTCCAATCAAATGTAACATGCCTGATTACAATAATTATAGCTGATTGCAATATTTATGAAATCACCTTTAACTAGTTGTTGCATGTCATCCACATTTATGCATTATTTGTCATCTCTACAGAGTATGTTGCATTAATGAACTCTATGTATGCAAGAAAATGACTATAATTATGATTAAATTTTATGTGCTATCATCTGTTTCAGTGTCGCAGATCACTCAATTTTGGCATAGGATGTAAATTAGAGACTGCTCCATCCTTCTCCTTTCAGGGTCCATGTCATTCTGTGCGTTAAGACTTATTTTTTCATTGCATATCTATCTTATTAAGATAAGGATGTAAGGAAAGAAAAGGTAAATTATAAGTTTTATAGGAAGGTTAAAACATTCAGAAACATAGTAGCTTTAGATTGTTTGCTCTAAAGCAGAATTGTGTATAAAGTACAAAGTTTCATTTATTGTGGACAACCAACACTGGACTTAGAAAGAGCTCATAAACAAGGTGCTAGCACAGGAAAATCAACTCTTGATGTACATGTTACTCTTACACTACATTCTAACGATAGTATAACAGGTTGTAAATCCTGACCTGTTATACTATTAGGAGAATCTCCTGCAGTGGCTCTGAAAGAAGCCATTCTTGCGGAAAGGACATCTGACTAGAGTTGAGCGGACACCTGGATGTTCGGGTTCGGCAGGTTCGGCCGAACTTCGAAAAAATGTCCAGGTACTCGAACTTGACCCCGAACCCGAACCCCATTGAAGTCAATGGGGACACACACTTTTGGCCACTAAAATGCCTCTAAAAAAGTCATGGAAAGGGCCAGAGGTCTGCAAAAGGAAGTAAAATGTGGGTAAGAGTAGGACAAGTGCCCTGCAAGCAAATGTGGATAGGGAAATAAGTTATTTTCCTATCCACATTTGCTTGCAGGGCACTTGAAGAAGAAAGAAAAAATAAGACATCAAATGGTAAGTATATAAAAAAATGTTTTACAGGTTAGCTTATTGCCCACCCCCCTCACTATTATTAGGGTGAGGGGGGGTAGGTAGGATTTTTTTTTATTGGGGGGGTAAGTGACTAGGAGCTGGTCACCCCTAGTCACTTTATTTGTGGTCCCCACCCGCCGCTCATAGGTGGGGACCGGTGGGGAACACTAGGTCCCCCCCTCATTATTATTATTAGGGTCCCCACCCGAAATTTAAGGCGATATTAATCGCCGAACTCCAAGCGGGACATACAGTGGAATGTCCGTGTTCGGGTCAAGGAATCGTAATGTTCGGTATGAACCCGAACTTTTCAGTTCGGGTTCGCTCAACACTACATCTGGCACAAAATCATACATTTATGAGTAAAGCAGCAATCATCTATTAATGTCACGCTATGGTATATGCACAATTAGCAAAGGGCTCCACAGGTACACAGCTCTTAAAGTGCAACCATGCTGATCAACACCAGAATAACTCTTTACATGCTTAAAGGGACTTTCTGGCATCCAAAATGCACTGGTCAAATATTAATGCATATTAATGTGCTTTCAAAGTATATTAAAATGCATGTTTTACATTTTGCATTGCTTAAAATATAAAATACTTACAGCTAGATGAAACTGTAAAATTACAGCAGTTTGCAAGAAACCAGGTTTGCCCACACTAGCTTTTTTTATGCTGCAGGAACAAATGAGAATAATTTCATTCAAAGGAATTGAATTTCATGTCTCTCTAGTGATGTCATCAGACAATGTGTTGCACTGTTAAGAGATCCTACTGTGTACAAGAGCAAGTTTTTCACAGTCCACACAATGTATTAAGTTCCAAGAGCACAGGAAGTGACTAAATGAAACGTTAGGTCCTTAGTGTCTATATAAACAGTGCTGCAGTACCTGAAGTATACATGAATGCCTGAATCAAATCACATTGGAAAAAAGCCTGTGCACTATACAAGCAGTAATCTTCATCTTGCACCAAAGTGAGTTTGGGGACTAGACTCCCCCTTTAACCCTTTGGTCAACAAGCAGAGATTGCGCAATAACTCAATGGATTTATCAAAGAGATGTTGTTACAAATTAGGGTTTACAGCAATTAGATATATAACTACTTCACTTGTTGTGGCATCCATTTACCTGTGCAATGATACACTATAGAGCCAACTCAATATCACATGTAATGAAAAAGCTAGCACTTCGAATTTAAAAATAGAAAAAAAGTGTTTTAATGGCAGTGATCAAAGTGTATAGTCACAGCAGGTAGTGAGAGGGGCGCACTTGACTTGTTTCCACACTTAATCATAAGTGATAAAAGACGTGTGTCCCTCTCAATACCTGCTGTGATTACACTTTGATCACTGCCATTAAAACACTTTTTTCCATTTTGAAATTCAGAGTGCTAGCTTTCTGACTACATGTTATGATTTAAACACTCAGTCGGTGGTTGATTGAGGCACCCTAATCTCAGCACACAAGCAACCACCGTCAAATTACTGGACAGAGTTACATTTGTGCCTTGGTGTAGCCTGTGATATCTCCTTTCATAGAGATTTATTCATTCATACTCAATATAGGCCAATCTGGTACAAAATGGGACCCGCTCGGGCAAAGTAGCCAAATCCCAAATTACCGAAACAATATAGTTGCTTTTTGGACCAAATCAGCTGTTCGGGTCATTCGGAAACCAAATTATCAGAAGCATTGATACTGGGCCAATTTTGCTATGAAAAGTATAGCTTCTCAACTGCCAAATATGCACCAATTGTAGCTGAAGAATTCAACTGCGGAAATGGCTACATATATGCCCTTATGTTATATTTGATACAATTAGCCATCGTCACAATATTTGTTTAAAAGATATTTGTACATGTATGGGACAATGACATGTCTAAAAACTGCAAAAAGAAATAGTGTTAAACAACAAAATACATGTTCAGCACAGACACCAATTAGTAATCACAATGAAAGGAAGGGAGTATATACTGATATTTATTTATAGTTGTATTCATATATATCAATATATCAATAGGCACTGTTATTCATAAAATAATTATATTGTAACAGTTCTCATGTTAGGATTCTGTGATAAATATGTTAGTAAATATGTTTCATACGTAATCATCAATCCCAGAAATATTTAGAATTTTGCATTCAGTTCTGATTAGCATTTTTAAAATGTAGAGTTTAAGACAATTTTGAAGAATATATTTTTAGTGCTAGGTTTACCAGAAAGACATGGCTTATATTGACCTTTAATATATCATAGGTGGAGCAAAGTGTCATTGACCTCTAAACAAAATGGCATGCAATATTGTTTTTATCTGAAAATGAACTCCCTTTTAATATCACATGATTCAAATTACACATATTCATTATTGTTTAGATTTGGAATGAAATAGTGAATAATATCCTGCAGGAAATTAGCAGTTTCCATTGATGTGACCACAAACACAGCCCTTTTCACTTTCATAATAACAATCATCAGATATTCTGATAGCAGAATAAATAAAAACATAGATATAATAAAGAGTATCTTCATCTCCACAAATAGAGATGGATGACTTGCAGGCAGACAGGTGAACAATGATTTTTTTTATCATGGTGCTCAATCTAGACATCATTTGGTGATTTATACATAAGAAAATACTTGCCAGACATGGGAACAATATTTCCTTCCTTTATTTACCATTTTTTGTATTATACAAAATAAACCCAGCATAATTTTTCATTACTAGCTTCATGTAATATTTAATATTCAATGACACCAATATATCATGATGTAATGAAAAATCCTAGTGGATTTCTTATAGTACAAAATTGTAAATAAAATAAAAATTGGTCTTGTACTTTTTTACCAAATGGTCAACATAAAAATGCCTACACTTGATGTCATCTTTCAGTTAAACAGAACTGCATTTTTTTTGCTACAGTTGTCCTTTAAATACTTTTTTTTTTCTTTTTTTTTTTTACTGATAGAAACTTCACACTTTATTAACATACATAAATCATTTTCTGGACATTTCTTAATAAAAGACCTTTGGTGAGCCAAAGGATTACAGATATCTGGGTTCAGAGATGAATTTGGTAGCCGTAGGTGGTTTCTACTAAATTGTTAGTCCCATCCCTTCTTCCACCAGCAATCGATAGCTGGTATTATTGCCATATAATTATGACAGTATATATGCTGTAGTCAGTCATCTACAACTGGTATTGTGACAATAAGTATATAGTTAGGCAGCTACAGATATTAGATTAACTACAAGTATAGTTAGCCGTGCAAAAACAATACTGTATCGATACCATCAGTTTATAATTATAATTCGAAATAGCTTCCTTAGGTGTTTTTTGCCTTCTTTTGGATCAAAAGCTGTAATGATAGGTAGAAGGGTTGAACTTGATGGACTTGTGTCTTTTTTCAACCTAAATTACTATGTTACTATGTTACTATGTTACTATGTAGCCATATATTTCAACTCTCTCATCTTTTCTGTCAGTCAAGAGGCTGGCTGAGCATCATGGAAATTATTCCACAGCTAAGCACAGTTTAAATGCAGTGCTGCCTGTGCACACTGCAAACCACTATACCTAGGCACACTGCAAAACACTCTACCTAGGCACACTGCAAACCTCTTTACCAAGGCAGTATTAATGCCAGGACCAACATTTGACGGGACCGAATCCAATAAACGGGAATGTCACTGCAATCGTGATCGGTCATCAGTGAAAATGTCCACAACTGCTTATTTGGGAATTGACAAGGGAATTTCAAATGCAAGGCCACAATAGCCGAGTTGGAAAAATTCAACATCTTTCATGAATAAATCCCTCAATATTCAATCCAGCCTTCAGATTTCTACCTCCCCACTTCCCAGACTTCATAAACGGTTGGTCTCTTAGAATTGTAAGCATTGGTCAATGCCTGTTCCTGTACAGACACTAGTCATGTGATGCTGTTTAAAGGACCAATTGAAGGAGAAAAAAAAAACAAAATATGACATCATCTCTACAAACCTTTCTTCAGTTAGCCCTGCTAACTGTTCTTTAAATACTTTAACAAATTCATGAAAGTTATACATAGAATACATAAATAAAAAATAAAAAAGTACACTCAGAAAATATGTGGAAAATGAATAATCATTAAAAATCTCATGAGAATTACACAAAGAATTCATCATCTCTAAATTTGGATGAGGTAACACTTGTCCAAGCAGATCTCTGAGAGTATGATGTGCAGTTTGAGAAAGTGGAGGTTATTTGTAAAGAGTAATTCTGGAGAATGCTTCAAAAAATAAACAATACCATGGAAATGAAAAGAATGTCGTACACAATATAATAATTATAATTCTGAAATCATTCTACACTCAATTATAATTGTATGTAATGTTATATTAAATAAATTAAACATATCATTATTTATTAATCAGTAAATGATCACAGTTCAACTTCATTTTTTAAAAACGTGTGATTCCAATTTAGTTATGCACCGTTTTAGTTTCAACAGTTCAATGAAAATATATAGTTCCTAAAGTAAAACAGATGCTGGATTAATTTTAGGTGCACATTGTTTTATAAAAATCAATGAACTGTTAATTAGGTAGTGATGGATTATTTCAAAGCAGTTGCTTGTAATGTCAAATGCTCACATTAATTGCCTAGCCTAATTTTCAAACTGAAATCTTAGCCAAGATGTGTCTTGTATTGCCATCTGGCTTAGGAAACATGGTAGCTCTTTATGTAATCATTATCAACCTTACTGAAACTACCCATTTATTTACCGACATGCTAAGGCTAAGATCAAACATGACTGAAAAATATAATATCCTGTATAAATGGGCCACTTCATCACACTCCTCCACTCTAATTGCTTTTACATTATTATTCACAAAAATACTATGTTAACTAACACTAAGGCATGTGAATAAGTGTATAAACAAAAACTAGATTTTAATGTTAAAGGAGGCACAGAACATTGTACCTATGCCAACAAAGTAATTTTGTTAATATCAAAGGTGGGCTTTTTGAATGTGGTTTCCAGCAATGATATTTGATGATTTATAATACAATCTTTATTGGATACATCTGAACATGTAAACAAAGCAGCCTGGGGAAAACGGGTACTGGAACAGAAAGACATCCTTCTGAATAGCTCCTAGCCTGCTGGGCTACGGGTCCCCAACCTAACCGAAATCAGTAGATAGACAAACTGGAAGATGAAGTCCCGATATGCAGAAAATGATGAAATCCGCCAGATCCTTAAAACATAAGGTTTATTGTATAAAAAAAATGTTAAAAGGCAATACAGGGGCAGTCAGCAACATTGCAATGAAAAAAAAAATACACTTAATTAGCTTAAATCTAAGGTTAGGGTTACAATTAAATTAGGGTTACCAAAAGGGATAGGGTTACAATTAAATTAAAATTAAAATATATCAAGGGTTAGCATAAGGGTTAGAATTGGGGTTAAATTATGATTAGTGTTGAGTGAACCCGAACCGCACTGTTCGGGTTCCTACCGAACATTACGGTGTTCGTACTTCGAACCCGAACATTTCACTGTATGTTCGGGTTGGAGTTCGAGGTTCGGCTATAAACCGAAAGTCTATAAACCGAAAGTCATTCGGTTTATAGACTTTCGGTTTATAGAATAGCAATAGCATTACATGTATTCCATAAACCGAAAGTCTATAAACCGAAAGGCATTCTATTTATAGACATTCTTTTTATAGAATAGCAATAGCATTAAATGTATTCTATAAAATGAAAGTCTATAAACCGAATGTCTTTCGGTTTATAGACTTTCGGTTTATGGAATACATGTAATACTATTGCTATTCTATAAACCGAAATAGAGTCCCCATTCATAAGAATAGGTCAATTGATTGCATGTATTACATCTGAGAGTCAAATAGAACCGTCAAATACTGTGCTTCCAGCGCACTTTGAAAAATTCTATTAGTTTTGGGTGCTAAATTGTACATTTGCGTCTTGCGCTGCACTTCATATCTGAGAGTGAAATAGAACCGTCAAATACTGTGCTTACAGTGCACTTTGAAAAATTCGATTAATTTTAGGTGCTAAATAGTACATTTGCATCTTGCGGTGCACTTCATATCTGAGAGTCAAATAGAACCGTCAAATACTGTGCTTACAGCGCACTTTGAAAAATTCTAATAGTTTTGGGTGGTAAATAGTACATTTGCATCTTGCGGTGCACTTCATATCTGAGAGTCAAATAGAACCGTCAAATACTGTGCTTACAGCGCACTTTGAAAAATTCTGGCTACCTCCTCCTCCTCCAGCGCCACTTCCACCTACACCGCCACGGTCACCGCCTCCTCAACCTATGGGTCACTTAGTATAAACTGAAAGAGAATACCCTGCACTCCAACCCTCTCTCAAATGGATAATTCTGTTGATCCTCCTGGCAGCCATGCTTTAGATTTAGATTTATGTTCTTCTAAAGCTAAAATCAAAGATTCCATCTAGTGCTATTTTATGGCTCAGCTGTATTTTTAATTTGTATGTATTTTATGTTTTTTGAAGTTATTTCCCTATCCATATTTGTTTGCAGGGCACTTGTCCTACTCTTACCCACATTTTAATTCCTTTTGCAGCCCTCTAGCCCTTTCCAGGACTTTTTAGAGGCATTTTAGTTCCCAAAAGTTCGTGTCCCCATTGACTTCAATGGGGTTCGGGTTCGGGATCAAGTTCGAGCACAAACCCAGACATTTTTTTGAAGTTCGGTCGAACGTGCCGAACCCGAACATCCAGGTGTCCGCTCAACTCTAATTATGATATATGATGAACATAATGATATCTAATGAAAGCCCTTCTTATGATGATAAAATTAACATATAATTTGTGTGGGTACAGTATGTGAGAAAGAAGAAAATTATAGCTAAACACAAACACCCCATAAATGTAAAAGCATCCCTTGTCAGAGGGGGCGGGGAGCGATGACGTAGCACGCACCACGTAGCCGCGCTCGCGAGATCGCCATGGAGCGCAAGTAGCTGGAGCTGAAAGGACACGGAACGAGGTCGGAGATCAGAGACAAGCTGCCGCAAATTCACCAAATGGATGAGCGCACTATAAGGATGAAGATACGAGCCGTAAATCTAAAACCTTAATCTAAGCTGCCTAAACGGAAGGAAGTTTATAGCGGGCCGGTCACGTGAGTGCGGCATATGCCGCTTTCTGGTTTCGTTTTCTCCATTTAATTAAAGAGTAGGGGAGGAGAGGAAGGGGAATAGAAGGGGAAAAGAAACACAGATTGGCAAAGGATCGAAATACATCTGATTAAGCAGAGGTTCGTTTGGGCAAGTCTGAGTGGGGGGGAGCTATTGGCGCAACTTCTGGCATCCTACAGGTGGAAGGTGTAGTGGCAAGAGTTCAGTGCTATTTTTTTTTTTTTTGTGAGAATGTGAATGTTGGCTGAAGGGTGTGCATTTGGCGGCTCTCGGCCTGAAGATAGTGGGGCAGAAGCTGATCCCTGCTGTGAGACCTTTTTAACATCGCTTGGACTGAATACATAGTGTTAACTCACGGAATTTGATCTGAAGATAAATTGGTCAAAGCAGGAGGGCGTTCATTACAATTAACTATCCACATATCCTATTTGCAATTGGTTTAACATAGCCGGAAAGAGCTGAATATAATCAAGTGTTTAAATCTCACTCGAAATCACTTTAATACAGCTGCTGGGAGGTGATTGTAATCGACTGTATATATAATCTATCTGAAATTATACTAATACAGCGGGGAAGAGTGGAAAGTAAACGATTGTCTATACACCTTATTCCTAACTATTTTAATACAGCCAGATAGAGCTGAAGGCAAGCGACTGTTTATATACCCTACCTGAAAGTATCCTAATACAATCAGATAGAGCTCAATACAATTGCCTAGCCACACACCTTATTTAAAATTACTCTAACACAGTTGGAGGGTTTTGAAGCTGAAGAGAGTTACAGGTTATAACATCATTTATTTATCTTGTTTGAAATTACTCTAACACTACCGGAAAAAGCTGAACATAAGCGAGTGTCTATCTGAGTTCACTTTAACACAGTTGGAGTGTGTGGAATATAACTGTCCTTCAACATACTGCATTTGGAATTATTTCAATATAGCAGGGAAAAGTTGAATCTATCTTAGTTCAGCTGGAAGGAGCAGAATACAACCGATTGTATATACACCCTACTTAAAAATATACCTGAAGTGAGCGGATTGAAACAAACGGACAATATACCTTACCTGAAACTGTTTATAATACAGCTGGAGAGAGCCAAGTGCAAATGATTACCTACATAAACTAAAAGGCCAGGCCAGCTTTAAAATATTAATACCCGGTATCCCAGGGGTTAACAATTCCATCGCAGCACTGAATTGTATTGCAAAATGAGCCTTAAAATATTAGTACTGCATACCCCTTGGGTCTGATGGATTGTGGCAATCACGGAATATAGTTGTAAGGAAGGAACTGAAGACAATCAATATTAATTGGCACGGCTAGAGTTCCTATTAAGCTAGTCAAATAAGAGAAATAAGCCTATTGGTTATTGGTGCATTCACAAACCACAAGAATATGGCTGCAAGGAAAGCTACAGAGAGTAAAAGTCTTTCCAAGAGGGAAAAGGACAGGGAGAGAAGGCAGGAAAAAGTTGAAAAAAGGCTGTCTACCTTCATCTCACCCCAGACGGAAAAATTGACAACTCAAAAGGCACGGGCCGACATAACAGAGACCTGTGATTCGGCAACCGAAATTGATCAGAATAAAGAGCATTCTGATTCATCGTGGGCTGAGCCACAGGCCTTGACCCAAGAATTTTTGACAACGATCCTAGATAAACAATTTTTTAAAATCAAGGAAGAGATGCTGAAAAATTCTCTGGAACTTAAGGCCGAGATTAAACAAGATCTGGAGCTATTTGGGAATAGAATAAAAAAAATGGAAGACTACGTAGAAGATGTGTCCTTTACAATCAAAACACAAGCGGAGGAATTTCAACAGATGAAACAGAAATTATATAATATGGAAAAAAAAATGGTAGACCTTGAGGATCGAACAAGAAGATGTAACCTGAGGATTAGAGGTATACCCGAGAACATCCTGCCAGCCAATGCTGAAAAAATACCTCCAAGAGTTCTTTTTATTTCTGGGTTTGCGAACGGAAGGGGATCTAAATTTAATGGAAAGATTCCACAGAACTACCAAAGGGAAGAACTCTCCTGAGCAAGCCCCAAGAGATGTCATAATTTGCTTCCATTCATATCAATTCAAGTCTAAGATAATTTCAGCCTTTGCTTCCAGAGATAAAAGCGGGTCAGAATATCAGCAAATAAAAATCTTTCCAGATTTATCATATCAAACAAGGATGACCAGAAGATTATACGCACCCCACACCTTTAAATTAAGACTGAAGGAAATAAGATACGCCTGGAAATTTCCACAAGGAATCCTAGTGTTTTATAAAGATCAGAAACAACCCTTTGACTCTGTTGAAGATTTGAAAGAATGGATGAACAAGCTGGGGCTTTTGGAATAGGAGAGGAATCTAGAGGCACGGGTTAGGGGAGGGAGAGAGCTATGGAACACACTGGGGGATGGGGGAAGAGGAGAGATGGAAAATTTATTCTAAACCCATTTGATTAGCTATTAGCTAATTTAAGCTTGTCACTATGAGCAAAAACGATGCTGAGAAATATTTTTTTTTTTTTTTCTTTATTATAGTTATTACACGAAAGCACATATAAATATACCTTATTAAGCACACTATAGAATTAGAGATTTCACTACAAAGATTACAAAAGGATGATAAATATAAGTTAAGTTACTCTAAAATGCCCAATGAAGAATCACAAATATGGAAACACGATAGTAGAATGCACACAGAATTATTATAGAGTAGGTGGGGGATGCTGTTCCCCTTTTTTTTTTTTCTTCTCTTTTTTCTTTTAACAGTTATTACACAAGAGCACATATAAGTATACCCCATTAAGCACACTATAGAATTAAAGATTTCACTACAAGGACTATAAAAAGATGATAAATATAAGCTAAGTTACTTAAAATGGCGAAGGAAGAATTATAAATATGGAAAAATTATAATAGATCACACAAAGAATTATTATAGAGTAGGTTGGGGATGTTTGTTTCTTTTTTTTTTTATTTCTTTTTTTTATTATTTTTTTCCTTTTTTTCCTTTTCCTTTTCTTTCTTTCTTCTCCCGCGTTTCCCATAATTTGTTCTCCTCTTCTCTGATATGATTGGTACCGGGTCTAGATAATGCTTGCCCGACCTCGAAGAATAAAATAATCTAATTTAAAAACTAGTAAGTCAGCTACAGCTGCGCCCATCGGCGTGTCGCGGATGGGATCGCGACCAAGATAACTTGGAGGAGTGCCGGGGGAGTCCCCTCAATATGGAGGGGCTCCTGCGGTGGCTCTTCTTTGAGATCCCGGGGTTTCCCTGGACTCACAAATGGGAGGGAAATGGGGTATCCGTCTTTAGGGTTAATTGTTCATGCGGGGTCTGGGCGTGGACCAATGCATGATGTACGTCATATGTTGTATGAATGTGGTCGAGGGGGGGAGACTCTGGGGGGGTGGGGCAGATCGATAGATGTAGGTTACGGATAAAGGAAAGGAAATGAAAAAATAAAAAAAGATTATGATTGCATCTATTAACGCTCAGGGCATAAATTCACCTCACAAAAGGAGCATTATCCTGAATTTTTTGAGAAAAGAACAAATTCATGTCTGTGGGCTACAGGAGACGCACTGGAGAAGGCAGGATGAGAAAAGATTAAAAAACCGAGCATTTCCCCTATTGATCTGTTCCTCATTGGAAGACAAGAGGCAAAGAGGAGTGGCCATCCTATTTTCTTCATCTCTGGCAGTCAAACTTATTTATCAAGAACCTGATCCTGAAGGTCGGTACTTATTTGTGATATGCGAAATTAAAAATGTTCTATATACATTCCTCAATGTGTACGCTCCCAACCATTCCCCAGTCCGTTTTATAGGGAGGATATTAGCGAGATTAGAGAAAATAAAGCAGGGACAATGTATAGTTATGGGCGATTTCAATTGTCAACTCGACCCAACTTTAGACAATATCTCTGACCACGGGGTGACAAAAAACAGAAACACAATCAGCAGCGCAAAGAAATTTAGAGAAATATTAACCAAACATGCGCTGTTGGATGTGTGGCGGGTGTTTCATCCCGAGGAGAGAGATTTCTCCTGTTTTTCCCGTTCCCATTTAGTATATTCCAGAATAGACTTCATACTGACAGGAGCAAATTTCACAAAATTAGTTAAAAAGATTAACATCGTTACCATCCCATGGTCAGATCATAATATGGTACTATTGGAGATACAAGATCAATTTCAAAAGACTGGGACGCAATGGAGACTTAACAACTTATTATTACGTAAAAAGGGAAATCTGGAATATTTAAGAAAGATGTCAGACCTTTTCTTCCAAGAAAATAGGGATAAAGAGGTTACTCCAACTACCACTTGGTGCGCATATAAATGCGTGATAAGAGGATACCTCATAAAAATTGGGGCAAAAGAAAAACGAGATAGGGAGGCTACCTTGGAGGAGTTATATCGAGAGCTTTATGAATTGGATCAGATAAATAAAATAAAACCCTCAAGGGAAATTACTGAGAAAATAATACAAGTCCAGAATCGTATAAATGAGGGACTGATAGTTAAAGCAAACAGAAATTTAGAATATCTGAGAAGAAAATGGTACTATCACGGCAATAGGGCTGAAAGAGAACTTACAAATAAAATTAAAAAAGAAAAGGCAAAAAAAGTTATCTCTATAGCTCACTATATAACTCCTCAGAAAAGATAGACTCGACTCAGTTTTAAATTTTTTTTCGCAGACTTAAATTTACCAAAAGTCACTAAACCACAGTTAGAAAATTTAAATCTCCCTATTTCCAATTCAGAATTGGATAGAGCCATAAAAAAAATTGAAAAACAACAAAACTCCGGGTCCAGACGGCTTTAGTAACGAATTCTTCAAGATATTCAAGGAAAATATCAAACAAGATCTGATAAAAGCATTTGAAGAATTCGGGACCCAAAAACCAATTCCAGAAGAACTTTTACGGGCCCACATTATCCCAATTCCCAAGCCAAATAAAAACTTTGAATTAGTGGCTAACTACAGACCAATTACCCTGTTAAACGTGGACGTAAAGATCTATGCGTCAATATTGGCAGAGAGACTTAAAAAAATGTTCTAGTAATATTAGAAGAATGGTAGATCTGATGGACTTCGTCCAACTGACTGGGACGCCCCAGCTGGCCCTGTCTTTGGATGCCGAGAAGGCATTTGACAGGGTCAGCTGGACCTTCCTTAGGGAGACGTTGTTAAGATTTGGATTCTAAGGAAGCATCTTTGAAAAAGTAATGGCTCTCTACAGTAACCCTCTAGCCAGAGTATATAGTGCCGGGTTTGCCTCTGACTGGTTTGAGATATCAAACGGAGTTAGACAGGGCTGCCCGTTATCACCCCTATTGTACATATTGTCAGTTGAACCTCTTGCAGAGAAGATCCGTAGCAACGAGAAAATTAAGGGCATAAAAACATCGAAGGGAGAATCCAAAATAATATTATATGCAGATGATGCAGTAGTAACCTTACAAAACCCCGAAGATGCAATAAAAGAATTGATCACACAAATTGAGGAATACTCAAAAGATTCAGGGTACAAGGTTAACTGGGGTAAATCTGAGGCGTTGGCAATCAACTTGGGGGATGAAGAAAAAGCCTACCTGGCGAAACTAGGGGGATTTGAATGGGCTGAAAAGTATATAAACCATATAGGAATAAAAATAGTAATAGATCCGGCAAAAATAGTTGAAACAAACTTTCTACCAATGTTGTTGCAAATGAACAAGAAGTTACAGGAATTAAAGTCAGACTATATCTCATGGCTTGGAAGAATAAACGTGATTAAGGCATATATGCTACCTAAACTAACATACCTCTTCAACATGATACCATTGACAGTTCCAAAGCCATGGTTACAACTGGCTCAAACTTCAATGTTAAATTATATATGGCAAGGTAAAAGACCCCGTTTACAAACGGCACTTCTTATGAGGAAAAGCAAAAAAGGAGGCCTTGGCATCCCTAACATAGAAACATACCATCATGAGTGTATCATATTCCAAGTTCTAAATACACAAAAAGAATATAGTATAAAAGAAGGTTGGTATCATGTTGAACAGGAGTTGGCAGGGGTGGAAGATCTTAGTACCATATTCTGGAATACTGGAAATAGGGACATTAGCAGATTAAATTTATCTCAGACATTAAAAGACCTTAGGGCGAGATGGGGTGCACTTTTAAATAATATGGGTCTTAAGAGAAAAATGATCCCCAACCTCCCAGTCAAAGTAATAGCAGCAAATCTAGAAGATCTAAATCTAAAGGCATGGTTAGAGTGCGGAATCAATAAGATACACGAATTATTGGAGGGAAATAATCTGATAGAATTTGATAAATTGTCTCAGCAAAGAAACCTCCCTAGTAGACAAATATTCACTTATCTAAGGATAAAGGGATATATAGATAAACATATATACAGTGGACAATCCCAAAGAGTCGAGTTTTTAGGGGAACTCCTAAAATTAGAAGAAATTAAAAAAACAATCTCTAAATGTTTAAAATTATTTCATAGCGAACGTGAGGATATGGAAATTCCAGCTAAAATAAAATGGGAAGGAGAACTGAGCATTAATATAGATCCTAAAGATTGGCTTAAATCCCTAAATACAGTGGCACAGGCGGCACATTGCCTAAACTTAACAGAGGTACACTATAAGATATTAAACCGCTGGTATATGGTCCCGGTTAGGATAGCAAGGATGTTCCCAGGTTCAGGCGACACTTGTTGGAGATGTGGAAGTGGTAAAGGAGACATGCTGCATACGTGGTGGAGCTGTGGACCGATTCGCCTATACTGGGGTATGGTTGGGGGCAAATTAGATAAGATTTGTAATACACATTTGGAGCAGTCCCCAGAGTCATTTTTGCTGCACACAGATATGCGGACATGGCCTGTACAGGACAAAAATCTGATAATTCATTGTCTTTTGGCAGCCAAATTACTGATTGCCAGACATTGGAAATCTCCTGTAGCCCCGATATGGTTGCAGGTAAAACAACAACTAACCATGCAACTTAAAATGGAGGCTGGAATTGCCTTTCAGTTTAATGTATTAGATGCTCAAAAAGAAAAATGGCAAAAATGGATCGAATTAATCCAAACCGTGTAAGCCCGAATGAGCGCAGATGTATAAACATAAACATAAAAACCTTTTCCTGCACGAAGATCTGCCTCCCCCTCCCAAAGATGAGTCAACTCCCCCTCGACAGTGAGAATGAATGTTAGTCAGGGTGAATGAGATGCATGGAGTTGGATTTTTAAAGAAAGGATGAGCGCAAGTTAACATAATAGTAAATTTATTAAATAAGAATAGATCAACAAATAGAAACTTGACACATAATTTCTCTTCTCTTTTTTGGTATAAGAATAAAGATAATATCCAAGACGAATAGGAAAAAGACACAATGATGATATATACAACTACGTATTGGCTTAACACTGTACAAACTCTGAGTGTCAAAAAAGAAAAAAAAAAAAAAAAAAGCATCCCTTGTCACCAAGGGAAAGTCAAGGTATGGAAAATTGATCTTATTATTGTTTAAATAATTTGCCACGGGCTATTTATCACCTTATTACACCAAAAGTCTCTACCAATCCTATTTTGGCATTACCTGCACTGCATTTTGAATTTTAAAAAATTATATTTTGCACCTTTTATTGTGTGTATCAAACACATTCAGTTAGCTTTCATCCTACCATACAAGCTCAGCAGCAAAAACATCAATAAAGGATTAGACCTATATACAGCACCATTATTATTACATTTGCCCTATTGTGTTAGCAGAATTTGAAAGCAAATGACCTGATTATTGCTAAAAAAAAAATAGTGTAACTGTGTGCAGGGCTTCCTCCCTGCAGTCTTTATGTTCCAATTCTTTCTTTATATTTCAATAATAATGAAGAAAAACGTGAAGCAATACATTTTATTCTTCCTTTGTGGTTAGATTTTGACAAGGACTTGGTCTACAGAAAGGTGTTTTGTTCAAGACTAAGCACTTACTGAGCCAGAACAGTCATGCTTGAGTTTGATAATTTATACATTTTCCAAAGTGTCATCTTGTGAATATGTTCTGCTACACTATTTTAGTTTGTAACAATTTTTTTTCTTTGAGTTTTGATGAGTATCACAGCCCCCAATGCAATCTAATGGCTAAACTTTATTAAATAAAATAAGAAATTAAAAGGGAACATATATAAGTTCAGGAAATCACGAAAGTTAGCAAATTCTGAAAAATTTATAACAATGCCTTGTTCCACCGCTCAATCACCATTCATGACATTGGACTGCCTGGCATGTCATGCAGCAATGATCACGGCATTCCAACCAAGTGCCTCATTACTGAGGTGTTTCCCCATGTCATCTGAGGACCCCGTATACATATACAATCACTGTGACAGTCAATCAGATCAACCGCATCAGCATAGCTGTTGCTTTAGTGTCTCCCTGACCTACAGCAGTACCTGTCACATAAACCTAGCAGACATATGTATGTGGTGTATCACTATACTCAGGAGAAGTTACTGAAAATATATTTTCTGCATGAAAAGTTTCAAAATACCCCAAGTTACATATCCTGGGTTGTCTACTTTTGAAAAGTATGTACATGTGGGAGATGATTTAGGGATTCATGACAGATATCAATGTTATAGTTTCACTATCGATAATTTGAAGAAAAGAAAAACCTGTTTTGGACTATTCGTGCTAATTGCATTATAATGCACCATCCAAATAAGAGAATAATACAAGTATAGGGTAGACTCAATATACATCGGCATGTTACGAATTGGATTCAGATTGGGCACTTTAGATAAATTTCACAAATTAGAGACATAGTATGTGTCGGCAGATAAGAACCATACGGTCCATCAAGTCTGCCCAATTTTCTAAATATTTTTCCAAAGTAAAATTTTGTAATATATTTAGAAAATGGCCTGTATCTCTGAGGTACGATTCTGCAATTTCCACATATTTATGTAGAAATTGATCCACATATTCTGAAAGGTTAAAGGTCAGTGAACTTATGCCACTTATGATAGGTCTACCTGGGGGGTTTTGGATATTTTTATGGATTTTTCGGCAGTAAGAAACATACAGGTATTTTAGAAACTCTCTGTATAGATAACCGTATTCGTTTTTAGTCAAGATATCTTTCTTAAGTCCTTCACTCAGCAGGATCCTCAGAGCCATTTTGAACTCTGTTGTGGGATCTCTGCTTAATATTGTATGTGTAATTTTATATCTTAATTGACTGTGTGCTTCTTTAATGTACGATGACCTACTCATGACCTACTCATGATAACTACCCCCCTCCCTTGTGCTTCTTTAGTCTACGATGACATACTTATGATAACCCACCATTATGGTCAGCTGCTAGTTGAAGTTCATCACCCTAGGTACCACCAAATTGTGGAGGGGCCTGATGTGCTTTGCTCATGATGACTTATGGGATCCACCTGCCTAAGGGGCATGATAGTTTTCATTACAGATGTAGCTGCAGGAAAAGAGGAAGATGTTTATGACATTGAATTACAAAGGGTAGGCAGCACATTCTCCTACAGTTCACAAGCATGGTCATCTGAATCCTGAACTATTCTACAGTGACATTCCTAATACTAATTAATTTTTTTTTAATAATCTAACTCTGTCCCTGCAGTTATCATAGCTATTTTCAGACTCAGTTAGCCGTAATATAACAAAAGATCATACTGAACTCATTGCACACTAATACTGTGATTGAACCGATGAGGGGTTACACATTATGAGACGTAGATGTCATACAACTGTACATGCATGTCCACATTACCATATACATGGATGTACTGTAGTATGTACATAGATCGCATTCCAGACGTAGCCAACTGTTATCGATATGATATTTTATACTTAAAATTCTCACACAATACCAATGCTAGTCTCTTTGCTCAGCATATAACATGTACCTTTTCTAGTACTAAAAATCATGTAGCTAGCTAATATTACAAGTGTTTAGCTAGTATACGTTTATGGTATTTTTTTATATAACATTGTTGTATTAAACTTGAGTTTCTGGCTGACTGCCAAATTGGGGGTTAACTGCTAGGATATGATTCTGCCAAAATTCCATAAACTAATTGGTTGGCCTTTGAGGTGTTGGCAAATGCATGTTGGCTCCAATAATTATGCTATGGTAAGTTTAGTGGGAAATGGACTGTAAGCGAATCTGCTAGTGTTTACTAGTGTATACAATTACTGTTACCATATGGCCTGTAGCCATCTTGGGTCTCCAAACATAGACCCCATTTTTAAGGGGCTTTCAGATATTTCATACACAAATTTTAACACAGCAGTTATTGTGAAAACCCTTTGCGCCATATTAATTGATTCAAATCTCGAACCATAACACCAACTACATATGCATTAACATATGTATGTACTTTGGGTGGTGGATCCTGGGCCTGCACACCAGGAGCCGGTAGTTGGTTGGAGGAAGCTAGTAATGGAAGTGGTGAAGATAGGTCTGTTGGAGATGAAGAATGCATTGTTAATGTTGAGTGCATACAGTTGGGTGCAGAAAATTTGACATCAACATTTTCAGTGTTATAATCATTGTGAAGAGCTGCAGATATTTATAATGTTTTAAGGTAGCTATTTTGGCCAAACTTGACACAATTCTATGCAAAACCTATGGATTTCATGAACCTAGGGCCATAACCTAGGGGCTTTTTTTCCCCCTTATAGGATTTCCGATTCTTTTTGGTATTCCCAGGCTATTTCTTCTGTTTCCGAAACTCCCCATAGCATAGAATGCGGTATTTGAGGCTACCACTTTGGTGTGATGCATTTCGGACATGTTTCAGCTGCATTCAGTTTCAGAAAAGATATCAGTGTGGAAACAGCTATGATTTTCATAGTTGGGATGTATTTGGAGGCACATTGAAGCTACCTGGGTATCGATATGCCTCAAATCAGTCCTCAATTCGGAGGCACCATTTGGGACTGATTATCGGCGCATATTGGGTTAATCCTTATATATTTTCTTTAACACATTTTGGTGTATTTGCATAGCAGATTATTATTTTTTTTTTTTATTTATTTTTTTTACACTCAGATATTGGGGCATAATATTTTAAATTTATTGAGTCTCCCATCATTATGCCTTCACTTCATCCTTGTGTTTTCCCTTTCTATATTATATTTTGTCTTAACTCTTTATCCCCTCTTTCTCTATTCCTTATATCTCTTATTCTTCTTTTATTTATCTTCTTTCCTTACCCTTTTTTTTGAATACGGAAAGACAATATATAACACTCACACAAAGACACACAAAACAATATGCTACAGGACCCTTCTTGGGCAATATAGGTGCTGGGAGGACCTTTATCCCTTATCCTTCTCCTTAAAAAAAAATAAAAAATAAAAAATTGCCCCATCTTTTATGTTTTCTGCCTACCAGACAGGGTGGGGGGAGGGAGTCTGCTATTATATCCATCTGTCTTGTAGGCCAGGATATGTAAAACGCGTTTCAGAGACTCATGTATTTCAGAAACTCATGTAAAAATGCCTAACTCTCTTTCCCATGCTTCCCAGATTTTTTGCTTTCTCATACTATGTATGGCCCAGCTAATCTCTTTTTCCATTTGGGCTTGGAACAAGATTTGAGAGGTAACTACTGTCCAGTTGATTTTACCCTGCTTCTTCCAGTTACGAGCAATGGAAATCTTTACTGCCATATATATATGTGTAGTAATCAAACGTTCTGCTTGGCGTAATTTCGGCCAATTGAGATGCAATAGGGCCACACTAGGCTTCTTTGGCATTTTTATCTTTGTGAGGGATTCAATTAAGGTAAAGGCCTTACACCACATATCCTGTATGTCCCTGCAGCTCCACCATATATGGAGATGAGAACCCACTTCTTGGAGACATCTCCAACAGACCGGCAGGGAGGAGGGAAACATTTTAGATATAGTTGTTGGAACAAGATACCATCTATTGGCAATTTTATACTGTGTTTCGACTAAGCTTAAGCTTTTGATATCTTTTGAAGCTCTCACGAATGCGTCATACCATTCTCTAGCCTCTATTTTCATCCCTAACTCCTTTTCCCACGCCAGTATGGCTGGAGGGATTATAGTTTGTTCCTGTGTTCTTAAAAGTTTGGACGCTTTTGCCAGTACCTTATGTGTTTCCAACCCGTCCAAGAAATGATTTATAGAATTCAGGGTATTACTCTCCTTAATCAAATTATTATCAATAAAATTTCTGATCCTCAGGTAGCTAAATATCTCTCTATCCGGAAGCTCAAATTGTTCCTTGATATGGACAAAAGAATTTATCTTTTCTGCTATTAGTAATTGATGTACAGAATTAATTCCGCAGGATTTCCACACTTTTAAATTTAAGTTATCCAATTGAGATTCCAGATAGTCAAGACTTAAATTGGACGGTATATTATCTCCAACTATTCTTAGGAATTTCTTTATCTTAAACCATTCTGGTATTAACTGTCTGTGAATCAGCAATGGAGATGCTATTGTTTTATTTCGTGTCTGCCAAATTAGACTATTTAGGTCCTTTAGGTCGCATGCCGCGGTCTCCATGGCAAACCATCCTTCCTCTTTATTTTTGTTTACTTGGGTCTCGTGGATGTGGCATAATGTAGTGGCGTAGTAAAGTTTCTTAATATCTGGGGACCCTAGCACTCCCTTG
Source organism: Pelodytes ibericus (assembly GCA_036172795.1). Lineage (NCBI taxonomy): Eukaryota > Metazoa > Chordata > Amphibia > Anura > Pelodytidae > Pelodytes > Pelodytes ibericus. The sequence continues at coordinate 99,648,246 of CM069858.1, read as the reverse complement.
CTCGGCCTTTGCGATAGCAATTTGTTTCTTATCCTTGGTTTTTTGCCTCTCCATATAAAACTTGTTATACTAGTCTGGAGCATATCCAGCCATGCTTGAGGGATACTGAGGGGAACCATTCTCATCATATAAGACCATTTCGGGAGGAGATACGAATTTACCGAATTCATTCTGCCCCACCAGGATATTTCAACATTTTTTCTCTCTTTTAGCCAGGCATGTGAAAACTTGAGTAACGATAAGAAATTTACCTCCATTAGTTTATAAATATCTCTACTAATTTTAATGCCCAGGTATTCTATGTGGCCTTTAATCCACTCAAATTCATAGGTCTGTTGTATCTCATTAATGGAGGTGGGATCTATATTAATGTCCAGAATAGTGGATTTGTTAATATTTATTTTATAATTAGATATTATGCTGTACTCTTTAATCATATACATGAGATTTTTCAATGACTGAGAAGGGTTCGTCATAGTAATCAATATGTCGTCAGCATAGAGAGATATTTTCATTTCTTTATCTTTAGCTCTCCAGCCCGAGATATTAGTGTTATTTCTAACATTTATTGCAAAGGGTTCCAACGCTATAACGTAGAGCAAGGGAGACAACGGGCATCCCTGTCTTGTTCCATTACCTAGCCGGAACCAGTCCGATATTATATTCGGGCCAATAGTTCTCGCTGTTGGTCTATGGTAAAGAGCCATAATGGCCTCAACGATCCATCCCGTCATCCCAAATGCCTCCAGTGTGGATCTCATGTACTTCCAGCTGACCCTGTCGAACGCTTTCTCTGCATCGATCGACAGGGTCAGCAGGGGTGTCCCTTTCATAGAAGCCTCATCTATTATGTTTATTAATCTTCTCAAGTTATTTGTTGAGGATCTCTTGGGTATGAATCCCACTTGGTCTGGATGGATGATCGAGGCCAGAATGCCCTTCATCCTGAGAGATAAGATCTTAGAGAACAGTTTTACGTCCACGTTGATCAGCGAAATTGGCCTATAGTTTTTTACATCTGTAGGGTTCTTATTATCTTTTAGAATTGGGAGGATATTTGCTCTCAGCATTTCATCTGGGAATTTTCCCCTTTTAACTGCTTCATTAAAAGATTCAGTTAGGCATAATTTTATCTGATTTTTGAATACTTTAAAGAAAGAATTTCCAAAACCATCCGGACCTGGAGTTTTTGCCTTCTCCAGGCACTCTATAGCGGCGTCTACTTCTAATTGTGTAATAGGAGTGTTCAATAGCTCTCTCTGATCCTTGGATAATCTCGGAATTTCAGTAGAGTTCAAGTAGTGAGTTATTTCATTTATATCTGGTTGGGGAGATATGTTATACAACTGTTTGTAATATTCATTGAATTTATTCCCAATTTCTTTAGGCAGCATATAGGTTCTATCCCGCTCTATTAACTTGTGTATTCTATTTTGAGCGGATTTTTTCTTCAGTTGGTTTGACATTATTTTATTTACTCTGTTACCCTTTTCGTAGTATTTCCTTTTCATCTTATGCAGATTAAGGATAATTTTTTCTTTTAACTTCTGATTTATTTTTCCTTGTATCTCTCTTAATTCTGTGTAGGTAGAGTATGATGGGCTATTTTTATTCTTTTCCGCTATTTTATCCATTTGTACATAAAGGGCGGCCAGACCCGCTCCTTGTTTCTTTTTCCATTGGGCTTCTAATTTAATGAAATATCCTCTTATGACTGCCTTAAAGGCACACCAGTTGTTCAAATGGGATGTCTCCAATGGGTTATTCTCTAGAAAAAATAGATCAATCCCCATTCTCATATCTTCTTTATTTTTATTATTTTGTAAGATATAGTCTTTCATTCTCCATGTTACATTCGGGGATTTGTCACAAGGAGTCATTTCCCAGTATATTAGGCTATGGTCTGACCAGGAGTTTTCTATTATATGAATTTTGGAGATTTTATGTACTAATTTTATGTCCCCCCAAACCATATCAATTCTGGAATATGTAGAATGGACCTTCGAGAGATGAGTATAATCCAATTCCCTTGGATGGTTTATTCTCCATATATCATATAGTCCATACTTATTTTTAATATTATTTAAAGTTTGTGCTTGTTTAATGATGGATTTATTTATTTTATCTCCCCTCTTTAGTCTTTTATCCATTTCTGGATCCAGAACTGAATTAAAGTCTCCTGCGTATATACTGCATCCCATCTTAAATTTGTCTGTTTCTTCCATAATTGATTTTAGGAGTTTTGTAGGATGCGTATTTGGCAAGTATACATTTACTAGTGTATATGTCTCCTCATTTATTTTACAGATGACTATCAAATACCTGCCATCGGGATCCTTGATTCGGTGGAGTACGTCTATATGGAGGGAACTTGAAAATACTATCGCTACTCCGCATTTTTTTTTATCTTTGTTAGATGCCTGCTCAATAATATACTTTCTACCTCCCCATGTCTGTTTAACCTTCTGTGTCCAGTGGGTCTCTTGTAAAAATGCCACTTGAATTTTATTCTTTTGTAAATAATTGTATATCACTGATCTTTTAAAAGGTGTATTGAGCCCCTGCACGTTTACAGAAACTATCCTAACCATCCTGGTGCCCACCTCCCCTCTCCCTGACCGGCCAATATTCTCCTGTAGCAAAGACAAACAAACATAGATACATAAAAAGGAGTTTTACTCCCTGGTTTAGTGGAGGCCTGGGACATTTCCTGGACTCCCGTATAGGGTAGTTGTACCCTATCCTATACCTGTGTCTTTTGGACACACGGTAGAGGGTTGTGTCATCCTTTGCTGTGCTCTTTCTTTTTCTTTACCTCTCTCCTTTCCCCTTCCCGTCCTCTCTCTCCCCCCCCCCTCTTCCCCTCTTCCCCTCCCCTCTCTCATCCCCACTCCCACTCCTTGGTTTTGAGGTTTCTGTTATTGGCTCTCTCTTTTTCCCCAGTACCTTCTTAGGTCTTTTTGTGAGAATCTGGCTGTTCTTTATTTCTCTATTGCTCCTCCTTATTGCCTCCCTCCAATCCTTCCATCTTCCTTCTCCCCTTTCCCTTCCTTCCCCGCTTCTTCATACCCTTTACTTTATCTCTCCTATAATCAATATTGCTTCTCTTAGCCTCCTCCCTCTCTTCTCTTCCAGATTCTTCTCACCTCCAATCCCTCTCTATTCATTTCCTACTACTCTTATATTTCTACTTCTATCTTGTATCCCCCCCCCCCCCTCTGTGAAACCAGTCTCTTGTGCTAATTATATACATTTACATCATGTCGGTATGGAATTGACCTTAATTATTAATCAGCCCCCCCTTTATCCTGACTTCTCTCTCCCCTACTATAGAGGGAGCGAGTCAAAAATTGCTACCATTTGTGAAACTTCTGTGGATTCAAGTTAGTAGGTGAATCAAAGGTTGGCCGCCAACATTGTGAGATTTAACTTAATAGTGAATTATAGTCTTAACATGGTGTGTCTTGTCATCCCTTCTCCTATTCTCCCCTCCCCCTGGAGGAGGAAAAAAAAATGCAGCTTTAGATTCATTGAATTGCTGTTTAGCCTCTATTTCTCTCCCCTTCCCTCTCTTGGTATAGAGACGGGAGAGGACACAAATTCAAAAGTACTCTTATTAGTGATCCTTCTGTTTTACGCTCTGTGAGTGGTTCATAAATTGGCCTTCATCCATCAATATTGTGGGGTTTAGCTTAATAATATTTTAACACCCTGTGTCTTGTCATTGACTCATTCTTATTCTTATGTGAGGGAGGAGGGAAAAAAAAAAAAAAAAGGAGAGGGGGGGAAGGAGGATTTCCGAAAGCACCATGCTTTTAGTTATCTGTCCCTTCCGGGTTACTGCTTAGTTCATTTACTCGTAACCAGGTCATGAGATCATTTGCCGAACCAAATTCTTCTATGCTATCCTTCCAGTAGATTTTTAACTTGGATGGATATCTCCAGTTAAACCTAATGTTGTTAGTGCGTAGGATATTTAGTGGTATAGTAAAGGTTCTCCTCCAGTTTCTAGTCTGGTAGGATAGATCCTGAAGGATACGTATGTCCTTATATTTGGTTTCAGTATATAACTTACTATCTTTGAAAGATCGTATCAGTTTTTCTTTGAAATGGTAAGAATGTAAATTAACTATTACATCCCGAGGTATGGAGTCTGGAAGTGTTTTGGGTTTAGGCAGACGGTGGGTACGTTCAATCAAGAGATCGTGTGAGTCGGCGTCTGGCACCACATATTTAAAAAATTCTGTTAAGAAATCTCTCAGATTGTCTTGAGTGACAGATTCCTCTATGTTTCTTATTCTAATATTGGATCTACGTGATCTATCTTCCAGATCTTGTATCTTGACTTCTAATTTTTCCATTTTCTGCGTTAGAGTTTTGTTTTCATGTTTTAGTTCTTCTTGCTGTCTGTCTGTTTTTGACAATTTCGTCTCCATATTTGTCACTCTGTCTGCCATTAGATTTATCGAGATTTTTATTTCTTTTGAGTTATTTTCTAACTCTTGCATGATGGTTTTTAATTGTAAATCCAGACATTTCTTTAAGAAATCCTGGGAGATCCTTGTAGGGTCTTCTGTATCCACAGAGTCCTCTTTATTAGAATCTATGGATTCGTTTGAGACCTTTGGTTTGTCTTTTGATGGGATTGGGGAGAAAAAGCCAGACACTCTTTTATCTTGCTTTACTTCTTTTCTCTCTCTCTTTTTCTCCCTCTCCCTCTCTACGGTTTTCTTCGAGGCCATTTTCTTCTCCCTTTCCCTCTCAAGGGTTTAAGGTATACCTTTCAGCTTATTTAGCCTAAGGCCTTCACGAATCTAGTGATCAAGCACTTATAATTAGTTGAACAGTTTTTCCACCTGATATATAGATATCTGCCTCTCTAGATAGTAGGGTGCAATCGCCCGTTGGACGCCCCACTCTTTGCCTTACGGTGTATTATTAACTATCCAGCTGCAATGCTCTTGGTCGGGCAACAGTGTTTAGTATCTATTAAGGAGATAGCAAGCTTTTGACCATTAGGAATTTTTGGTTAGTATTCAAGCATTCAATTTTTTGCTGTCCCATCGAAATAGTCTTATCGGCCAGATATCCGTAGGGTTATCGTGCTTTCTCTGCCTTTTGGCAGTGACTATTTGCTCCTGCTAGAGCCTCTTTAATAGGCTTATTTGGTCTAGTGCATTTTCTAGAGTACGTCTAAAAAATTCATTGTACCGACATTTACCAGGTATATAGCCAACAAGCACAAAGAGAAGGGGAGAAAAAAAAAAAAAAAAGAAAAGAATCACTTATCTTTAGCGTTCTGTGCCTTTGTGTAGTAGTCTTTCGGCGTTTTTTTCCCTTCTTTTTTCGACTCCCTCCAGTGCGCACCCGGGCTCCTTCGCGTGTGCTGTCTAGCAGCTAAAATAGCCCAGGTTCAATGGCAGTAATACCCAGCAGGAGAAGGCTCATCTGCTTCAACCTTTATTGCAGAGACTGGGCTGCGAGAGGCAAGGGACACGGGGAGCTCATTTCAACTCATCCATCGGCTACCTGGAGTTCTTCCCTCGATTCTCTCCGCACAGCTCCGGCGACACATCGGCTCCACCTCTCAGCGTGCGCGTGCGTGCACCTTATTATTATTATGTTTGTCCTTTTGTGCATTGAGGATTTGGACAGTGTATGTTGCAGCACTGTAGTTATTAGCATATTTCTAAAGCACCTCATATCAATTTATGTTGTTGTATATCACATAAGGCAACTAGCAAGAAATCCAACATAATTTCTAGTCACACTCTATGTTTTATTGAGTATATTGTTGAAGAAGGGACATTTTTCTAAAACAAAATGCTAGATATCTAGCCTTACTTATTAATGGGTCATTGTGTGCACTCATGTACAAGAGTTATTCCCTTGGTTACTTCACTGAAGGAGCATTAATGTACCTCTAGCTAAAATTAACCTGTTGACCATATTTTTTTTTTTTTTTTTTTTTTTTTGGTTTTTAAAGCTTTATTGGAATTTCACATGATACACTGAAGTGGGTCATCAATAAAGAACAAAAAATCTTATGATAATATATATTCATAATATAACATAAATAACAGAAATGGGTTTATACATAAGAAATAATAAAACTCAAATAATATAGGGAAAAGAGAAATAGAAGGGAAAATAAAAATACAAGAAAGAAAGTTAAGTATTGAAGTATCTAGGTGTTGTCTACTTCATATTTCTTATTCTATTATAGATATTGGTTCTAATGATCAATCAAACAATCTTCCCAGGTCTCAAGAATCTCATAATATTGAGTCATTTTGTCATTCACTATGTAATGCATTTTCTCCATTTGTATATTATACTCAGTTAAATTGCATAGTTCCTCTCTAGTAGGGACTGTAGTACTTTTCCAATTCCTACCCAATAATGTTTTACTAGCTAACAATATCTGTCCTAAAATCATCCTCTTCGGCTTAGTAATACGTTGGGGAAATACATGTAATAGTGCCAGTAATGGGGACTTATCTATTTTCTTCTTTAGTAAATTGTCTATTAACATGTACACATTAGCCCAATATACTTTGAGTTTCGGGCATTCCCACCATATATGTAACATTGTCCCTGGTCTATTACAACCTCTCCAACATAAATTTGAAAATCCTTCGTACATTTTTGCCAATCTGGCTGGGACATAGTACCATCTAAATAGTATTTTCTTCACAAGTTCCGCATGATTTGCATTATGTGAAATCTTGCGTGGGAAATCAAATGCCTGTTTCCATTCCGTAGGAGATAGTTGGGTACCCAACTCTCTCTCCCAGGCCTGAGCATAAGGAAGAGATCCAAACATAGAGGGTACTTGCAGTACTTGGTAACATATAGAGAGGCCTTTCTTTACACAGGGCATCTTACCGCATGTAAGAATAAGTTTGTGCGGGATGTGTCCTGGCATTGAAAGCATATGAGGGGTTTGTGCTAAAACTTGTTGAACCTGGAAATATTTTAACCAATCTTTATCGCTTATACCATATTGGGCTTTAAGGTCAGAAAAAGGACTCAACTTATGTTGGGTGTAAAGGTTGCCAAGATTAATAATACCCTTAAGTTGCCACGTCTTCATATGTAGATCAGTAACTAATCTTTCTAGACTTGAAATAGGGGTGGCTATTGAAAGTTTAGCCATTTCAGGAATTATTAACGCATACTGTCTCCAAATTTTTAACGAGACGTCGATACTGGGTATCCCACAGGAAAATGGTTTCCAATGTTGTGTCCATAAAACATCAATTAATCTATGGGGATGGCAGATCGAGTCCTCCACATCCACCCATGCTATTTCACCTGGTGCGCAATGAGACATTAGTGCTTGGGCCATACGCGCCGCTTGGTAGTATTTTTCTATAGAGGGAATACCCAGTCCTCCCCTTCCCGGGGGCACTATCAGCCACTTGTTGGCAATCCTAGTGGGCTTGTGGGCATGAATGAATTTACATATGTCCGATTGTATAGTTTTTAGAACGGACTTGGGTATCGCTATTGGTAAAGCCCTAAATATGTAAAGTAGTTTTGGCATAATAGTCATTTTTATCGCCGCTATTCTTCCTAGCCATGTGAGGAGTAAAGTCGACCACTCCATTAAGTCTTGTTTTAGTGTGTTCCATGTTGTAAGAAGATTATGTTTTATGAGATGGGCCGGATTTTTTGTGATACGTACCCCTAGGTATGTTATATTATCTAATCTCCATTCGAATAAATATGTAGTTTGAAGAGATTGTAAGATATTCGGGGTCACCCCTATCGGTAAGGCCTGTGTCTTGGACACATTGACTTTGTGGTATGATACTTTACTGAACTCATCCATAACTTCTAGGAGATGTGGAAGTGTGCGTTGAGGGTGGGATAAGGAAAATATAATATCGTCCGCGAATAGCCCCAGTTTAATTTCACGGTCTAGCATGTATGGTATACCTGAGATCAAAGGGTGGTTCCTAATCAGTGCTGCTAATGGCTCTAAGGCTAATACGTATAAAAGTGGGGATAATGGACATCCCTGCCTGGATCCGTTTGTAATTGGAAACGACTTTGATTGGAACCCTGCATACGTGACCTTCGCCGATGGTGCAGAGTAAAGGGCAAAGATCGCCTGTATGTACTCTGGGGGAAATCCAAATTTGGTCAAAACTTTTCTTAAGTAAAGCCAATGGAGGCGGTCAAACGCCTTTTCGGCGTCAATGGCCAAAATTAAACTAGGAATCTTACGGTCTTTGATTATTGAAATTGTATCAATTATTTTACGGGTGTTGTCAGTGCCTTGGCGTCCATGCACAAAGCCTACCTGGTCATAGTGCAAAAGACTAGGCAGTAGAGACTGAATTCTATTGGCTAGTATTTTGGCATATAATTTCACATCCACATTTAAAAGTGATATGGGTCGGTAATTGGGGCAATGCGTCGGGGGTTTTCCTGGCTTGGGTAATGTGGTAATATGGGCTAGTAACATAGAAGGCGGAAACTCGCCTTTTAGTTTACAAGAATTAAGAGTACGGGAAAGAAATGGGATCAAATATTCCTGGAACGTTGTATAGTATTGATTAGAGAAGCCGTCTGGGCCAGGGGCCTTGTGCTTAGGGAGCGCTTTGATTGCTTTTGCTAATTCTTCCTCCGTTATCGGTGCTGTGAGGCCTGGCAAAGCTAGAGTCCCCAATTTTGGTAACTCCATCTTTGCCAGGAAATCATCTATTATCTTAGCCCCCGGTTGTGGTGTGTGCTGATCTATATTTAAATTATAAAGGGATGAGTAATAAGAGGCGAAGACCTCTGGTATGTCTGCTGGATTCTGTGTCTTGACCCCTTGCTGTGAGATTATATATGGTATAGCCCGTTTGGCCTCTATTTTTCTTAATCTTTTAGATAAAAGCCTGCTCGCTTTATTCCCTTGTGTGTAAAAGGTTTGCTTAAGTCTCTGGAGCTGCAGTTGGGTTTGGTGTAGTTGTATTTTTGAAATGGCCTGTTTTATTGCTACAATTTGAGACCTCCCCTGTGTGGTATGTTTGGTCTTGTTGTTTGCTTCTAAGATCCGAAGCTCGGACATCAACTTTTTTAATTCTAGATCTCTTTTTTTTTTCTCGTATGATGCTATTGCTATTAGATGTCCTCTAATAACCGACTTATGGGCCTCCCACACAACCTCTACTGACATATCGGGTAAGTCATTGAGTTGGAAGTATTCCTCCAGCGCTTTCTGTACTTTTTGTTTAGTAATTGGATTGGAGAGTAAACTATCATTAAGGCGCCAAGAGCCCATGCCTTTGTATTGTGATGACATAGAAATCGTGAGACATATCGGGGCATGGTCGGACCATTGAATCGTCCCTATTTCACATTTAGTTACCCGCTGTAGAGTAGATTTGTCTATTAGAAAATGATCAATTCGGGAGTAGGTCGAGTGGACCTGTGAATAAAATGTGTAATCTCTGGAACACCCATTAGTGATTCTCCAGGCGTCATACAGTCTATTTTCTGTCAACACTTGTTGAAATGCTCGGCTTTGTGATTTCAGTGTGCAAAGATATTTTCCTGTTGGTGTAGCAGAGGTGTCAAGGGCTTGGTCAGCTATTGTATTTAGGTCTCCACATACAATAATCGCTGTATTTGGGGATACATCAAGTCGGTTAATAACTTTTTTAATAAAAGTGATTGAGTCAGAATTAGGGGCATATATGTTGGCAATTATATAAGATGATCCGTTAATGGTGGCCTCTATAATGAGGTATCTACCTTTCCTGTCCCTAATAATATTTGTTAATTGGAAAGAAAGTGAGTTGTGGAACCAAGTGGATACTCCGCATTTTTTCTTTGCCATTGTAGCATGAAATACCTCTGTGTATTGTGCTGTGGACATTTTGGGGATTTTGTCAGTCGCGAAATGTGTCTCCTGGGCGCATATTATCTGTACCTTTTTATTTCTTGCTTCTTTGAATAATAATCTACGTTTGTTGGGTGTGTTTAGCCCTTTGGTGTTAATAGACATTATTTTAATTGACATTATCTCCAATCTAAGGGAACTATAGGCTTCCAAGCAATACTACCAGCGGCGCATTCACCCATCACGATGTACCTACTTTGTTTTCTAGGTCCTACTAGGAAGTTGTCCTTGGCTTCTTCCATTATAGACCTGGTTGCATCTTTATTTGGAAAATTGGCCCAGTAGCTAGTATGATATAGACATACAGAAAAAAATACAGAATTAAAACTAATAATAGAAAAAAGAAAAAAAAATAGAAACAGGATTAAAGGAAAATGGAGTAGCAACAATATGTAGGTATGCACATCAGGAAGGTCAGTTTGTGACCTAATAAACATTCCCAGTGCATCTATACATTCAACACGCAATTTTGCAATACAGTGATGCACTAGACACATCTCCAGATGAATAGGGGTTATCCGTAGTATGCAGAGAGTTTTCCAATCTCTGCAAACCAACTTAGTGCGTAGAAAAGGTCTAGCGGCCTCCTGGGGAACTGATTAATCATAACCTGGTCTGGTCTGAAAGGACCAAATACAGACACTTACAATTTACAACTAGTTTGTGAGAAACACAAAAGAAGAAAAAACAAAAGGTAAACCATCAAACTTGGCTACTCAACATTTTTGCCTGAACTATACATTTATAATACTCATATCCCTGCTCTGCTCTCTATGTATGGTGTGTAGACCTTAATATCCGCTGCCTCTGGCCTTGATCTTTATGTCAGAAATCTTTTACTTCTACAGCTGGGTTAGGATGCTGTTGAATACGGTGATCCTCATACATATCGTTTGTTAATTCACATAGTCCCATATTTAAACACCTCCGATTATATTGTAAAGTTATTTGCATGAAATATAGGGATTATCGACCATACTCATCACTCGGTGGAATCGGATGTTTTCCAAATCTTCATTGTCACTGTCTATTTTATCACTTTGGGATAGTCAGGATTGTCGCATTTTTGCAGGAAATATGGATGTCAGGCGAGATCTGTTCGTGTCGTAGCTCTGAACCTTCCTTTTAGGTAAAGAATCTCGTCTTTTTGGGCTTTGGTACGACTTGCAAAATCAATGGTTTCTTTAGGCTGTTTCCGTTGGGCGTCTAGGTCCACGATGTTCTGGGACCGATGTCCAGTCCCTGGTTAGACGTTGTCTCTTTCCTCTGTCACGATCTTCTGTACTTTGCGATGGGATCTCCCACAGCTGCAGGTATTTAACTCCTTCCTCTGGGGATCGGAACACCGTGGTGGAACCTTGTCGGGAGACTAAAATCTTCACGGGGAATCCCCATTTATATTTAATATTTGCCGCACGAAGGGCTGATGTTACGGCTTGAAAACTTCTGCGCTGTTGTAGTGTGTGTTGAGAAAGGTCCGCAAATATCTGGATCTTGTCGTAAGGAGCAGGTAAAGGTTGTAGCTCTCTTCCAACTCTCATCACAGCCTCCTTGAAGTGATAGAAATGGAGTCTTAGTATAACGTCCCTTGGTGTCTCCGGGGGTATGTTTTTGGGTTTCGGTAGTCAGTGAATTCGTTCTATCAAGGTGTCCGTTCCGGTGATATCTGGAAGGAGTGTGGAAAATAATCCTTGAACCCAGTCCGCTAGGTAGGCTGGCTGTACCTCCTCGGGAATACCTCTTAACCTGAGGTTGTTGCGGCGGGAGCGGTCTTCAAGGTCCCATACTTTTTCTCTCAAGCTATGGATTTCCACTTTGAGATCTTTGTGGGAGTCAGACAGGTCATTGTGGTGGTCCACAAGGTCGTCCATTTTAGTTTCCATTCTGGTGGTTCTATCTCCCAGTTCTCTCATTTCCCTTGCAAACTCTGTTGTGAGGTCAGAAATGTCTCCCTTGATCTGCGTTCGGAGCGTGGTAAGCATCACTTTAATTTCTTCTCCAGTAATCGCACCTGGAGTTGATGCCAGAGAGGTAGCGTCCTCGCCATCGAATGCCTCCTCGTGTTCCAGACTCTCACAGACGCCATCTTGGAATCCAGGCTCGGTGAGAGAATTTGTTTTTTTATTCCCTTTTGGAGTCATAAACTTAATCAGTTTTTCTTGTTTTCTCGAATGTCGATGTTGAGACATTCTGTACGGTTATTGTCAGTGCTGTATCGTGAGTAATGCCGTCTGAAACCAGTTTAGCCCCGTAGGCCTCTGAGGAGCTCCTCTACAACACGTCCAGCTCGGTCGCCAGTCAGGACACGCCCCTCTGTTGACCATATTTTTAATATAATCAATACTACTGGTTGGAATAATACATCTTATATATTATTTACTAAAATTCTTAAAAATAATAATAATTTAATAACACAGCACAGTACAATGTGCTTTTTTTATTTTGGAATTTACCTACTGAAAAACAAAAGAACAAAAAAGCTATCAGACAAAGAACAATTTAGATAAGTTCAAAGAACCATGCCATTCCATTATGAATGTAAATAAATATTGTGAAACTATAAATTTCATGTTGTTGCTTTGTCATATCCGATGATATCTGTCGGATTAATTTTAAGCATGCTGTTTATTTTGCAATAATACAATAAATTCATATAAATGCAATGTAAGCAATGAACAACAGGAGTTGCTTTCTCCCATTGTTTTGATGCATTATTCTACCACTCTAAAATCCAATAATTATTTCATAAATTTTGTTTACATTATTGTATCTGCTGTGTGTCAGCTAATTTGTACATAGATGGTGGTACATGAATGAGCAAAGTAATTTCCTTCTAATTTTCTTGTTTTCTTTTCATATATTATAAAACAAAGAAAGGCACTGCTAATGGATAGAATTTGCATACCTTTAATTTAATCATAATAACACCTGTTCAAAAGGGATCCTGAAAGACACGTATATTCACAACATTGCTAGAAAAATGCTGCTCTCGAAGACCAAATCTGCACCATGGTTTTAATATATAATTAAAAATATTGTTCAGTGATCCTCAAACGTAATTGGTTAATTAAATGTTAATTAAAAAACCCTTAAATCTGGGGCAATTATGGCCCCAATGGACAACACAGAACAATTAAAAATATTTACTTCAATGGTAGTAATTACATATTTGTTTTTTTATGTTTTTACTTTAAATTCATGCATGCCCTACATCAGTACATTTAATACACTGCATATTCCATTATTTAAAACTCAAACAGCTTTGGCATGAATTAAGACCATGCTACACAACACTTAAAGATGCACTAAGCGTTTTTTAGTGGACAGCAAGAGGGTAAAGTAGAATGTACTTTTTTAAGATACAAGCCATTTTATCTTCTAACTGGCATCTTCCATGATTCACTGTGAAGCTGGTTGCTGACCGTCACTCGCAGCTAGTGCAGTAAGAGACCCATACATTTACAGGCATCTTAAATAGGTCCCCTCTGTGGGATGTATTTAATAATTTGACTATCTCTCTCTGCAGTAGCAGAAAGAGACAATCAGGTTCAACTAGATCCTATCAGACACTATCAGTGTGCGTCTCAGCCATATTTATTTCTTTATAAAGTGTTTTACCAGAAAGAATACAATTTGAGCTATTCACTAAATAATGAGTTGGTGATGAGTTGAGGTTAGATGAACATTTCATCTCAGCAATTTAGCTATATATTGTGGATGGACAAACCTGGTCACTTTAACCACCTAAAGAAAATTCACTAGGTTTGTCTGTAACACCCTTACCTGATCCTCATCGCGCTGCTCCCCACCTTCGTCGGGACCTAACTCCATTCAGCTCCCTTCTATGTCCCGCGACGCCATCTTTCCGGAGTTCCTCAGAACCAGTGGCTGTGTGATTTTCAAATTTTCAATACCAGTAGCAGTATATTATCCAGTGTTCCAGAACCAGTACAGCTGCATGCTCCTATTTCTCAGAACCATTAGCTGTTTGTAATTTCATATCTCAGAACCAGTACTGCTGTAGGGCCAGCTATTCAAAATCCCAATAGTCTCAATTGTCCATTTTCTTGCAACTTCTGTCACTAGTACTTCCTTAACCTGTGTTCGAAAAGGTGGTAGGGGTGCAGCCATTTGCCTTTTCAGTAGTGTCTGTGGCTCAATCAAGGATATCTCTGATTTGGAACAAAGACCTCCTACTACCTCTCAAAGACCTGGTGACTGGTTGTATAAGAAGATCTAAAGTGCATACATCAGGCCCTGCATCGTGGATCATAAAATCTGATCCCACTACCATTGCAATGTCCCTGCACAATATATAGCTAAAGTAGTGAGATGAAATGTTTATCTCCCATCAACTCACTTGCAACTCACCTTTTAGCAAATAACTCCCCTATAGACACTAAGAAGACATAGAATCTGGCATTAAGACTCAATTACCGTTAATGCATCCTTTATTAAGAAGGATTCGTTTGGCATACTGTTGGTCTACATTAGAATTTGCATGAGAAAGGTACGGACTGAGTCACCTGTCCCTTTGCACACTACTATTAATATTTTAGGATTATATAATTAATTACTATACTAATATTTAGAGATAACACTGCTATTAAGTTCCCAAAAATTCCCATCTAAATTCCCTATGATTCCCTGCTCTTTATTGAGCAGACATTTAAGAGATTTCCCACTATATCCACTATGAAAAAAACATGCATTTCTTATATTATTTTAAATTAGTAGAAACTGTCCTCCCTACAATGTGAGCAGAATTTGTTTCATGTGTTATGTACCGTGCGATTTTGCCTTTATTTAATTATAAAGTATTTTACCAGGAAGGAAATACTGAGATTTCTATTGTTTTCACATGTGTCATGGGTCCATGAACGTTGCATTACATTACCATTTATTTATATAAGCGACAACCATTTTCGCAGTGCTTGATACAATGCATAAGAAGGGAGTTACAAACTAAATTAAACAAACATTTTTCAGACTAAAACATGAGTTAAAGTGCATTGTTACCAAAGCGTACAAAATAATATGAAATATTGAAATAAAAATAAACAATTTAACATTGAACACAAACAAAAATAAAGAAAATAAGTGACATAATCATGATTACAGGTGCATTCTGTATTGAGGTATATTTACATATTTGGGATGCTCTTTGAGAACACACAGGATACAAGAAACACATTGCTACACTACAAAAATTCGAACTCATAAATTATAGATCTACGGTTACCTTGTTGATTTTGATAACACGATCAAAAGAATTGGCTGCTTATCTACCTTCACAGGAGACTGCTGTTGTTGTTTTGAGGGAAGTAAGCTCTTCATGAGAAAGAATGTCTTAAAAATAGTAATAAAGAGCTTGTTATTGTTCTTGGTTTACTGTAAGATAATAAAGCTTGGTGGAAAGCAATGAAGCAATCAATTATGTTATAGTTTCATGCATAATTTAAAATGGACAAAGCAGTGTTACACATACAAGTAAAGCCACAAAGAGTCCAGAAGCCTGGCGTTGATAAACAGGATTTCTAAACGTCTCAGAAACATTTATTGCCTTGTTTTTTAATGAAAGGATTTACTGGTGTTTGCTTTTGCCATCCTCCAACAAATGCTTACGATAAATGTTTTGTTAGAACAGAAATTAATGTGCATTAAAAGTCAAAGTGCTTTCTGAGATTCTAATAAATGGTTCAAATGTAGCTTTACTAAAAAAATTAAACTGATTCATAGTCATCTTTTTTTTAAAAGCAGGCCATAATTTGGGATTAGAACTAATAAACAGATAAATCTGACTTTAATTTAAGAATTTATTTACCCTGATACATTATGCATGTGTTTTACATTGAGTTTGGATTTTTTTTTACATAAGAGCAACTTTTCATGAAACAAAAATGTTAAAACTTTTTATGTAGCTATTAGGTGACAATAATAATGCAATATCACATCCATACCAACCTAGTCTGGATTAACTAAAGGATCTACAAAATCAGTCTGTTATTTGACATTAGATATCACAGGAATTTTCCAACTGTGCCATCTTAATAACAAGCGACATGACTGCTGTGACCTGTGATATCTGTAATAAAAACAGAAAACACAAGTGAGGAGATCAAATTTATGGGAAGGTGCCCTGTGAAACCACTGACAGTACTGCTTAATATATGCATTTAGTGGGTTTTTTATCATTTAGTTTAACTCTTCATCTCTGAAATTTTGTACACAAACAGGGCCAGCCCTTACATGGGACCCAGGAGGCACATTTTGCGCCCCACGGTAGAGCTGAGCCCAAGTAGGTTCACAGAGTGCAACGCATCCAGACACTCTAAACACCTGCGGTCGGGAGTGCTCAAGAGGAGTGAAGTCTGTGCTGGCTGAACTGGCACAGACTTCATGCTTTGCCCCACCATGAGGAGAACAGGTTGTCAGTGACAACAAGCGCACTGACAACCTGTATGGTGACAAAGATGGCAGTGACAAGCTGATGTTTGTGTGCATTCACTGCATTATGGTGGTGATGAGTTAATGATCCCAATTGCATTTCAATTAACATTCAAAAGATCAGTATTTAGGGATGTATTTCTTTTCTAATGAACCACAATAATTGTGGCAATTTGAAGTACAGGTTACGGTCACAGCTGTACTCTATTCCTCCCTTGTAAATATACCACTGAATTTCATGATTAGAATGACTATTATTGGATAGAAATAATTACCTAAGTATCCTAAATATATCAAATATATATCAAATATATATATAAATTTAGGAATGTTAACACCCACATTGTAGCCTGTCCATTCTCTCTTATAGGGCTAGAGACTGACCCTATAAGAAAAAAAATGGTTCTTATCTGCTGACACATTCTATGTTTGTGTCTCCTTTTTTAAGAAAGTGCGATTCGTGCCCAGTTATGCCAATTTATTTATCGCTTTTTGGAAGCACCATTTTGTTTTTACAAGACATCGCTAAGCCTCGAACCTCGTGACCTATAGGAGATATATTGATGACCTCTTTTTTATATGGAGGGGTGATAAAGCCTCCTTGGATTCTTTCCTAACTTATCTGAATACCAATGAGTGGGGTATCTCACTCACTAGTGAATACAGTACCACCAATTTTAGTTTAAGTAGACTCAGAAATCTTTGTCAAGAGTAAAAAATTAAAAACAAGCACTTTCTTCAAAAAAAGGAGACAGCTTCAAACAGCTTCACTGAAGTAAATAGCTGCCATTTCCTCCCTTGGCTCCTGAAGGTGCCAAAAAGCCAACTTTTACATATCAGGAGAAACTGCTCAGATAATAAAGACTTCACCATACAAGCTGAGAAAATAAAAAATAAAAAATTGTTGAAACGCAATTATGACCCATTACCCATAAATAAATATATTAAGGAAGTCCGTAATCTAGATAGAAAGGACCTCCTACAATATAAATCTAGACCTACCACAACATAAAGAGAAGTCCCTATTATCACACAATTTAATCATTGTAATGAACAAATCAAAAACATTTTCAATAAATACTGGCCCATACTGCGAAAGGATGCATCATTACAAAATATTATAGGAGAAAAGCCAAGAGTTGTTTTCAGAAGGGCCCGCAATTTAAGAAATCAATTAAGCAGGAGCTATATACAAACAGAAAGATCAGCACCTGATAGATCTACCTATTTTAACAATATGCCAGTTTTTTCATGGTGACTTTAAATAGAAAAACTACTGAATTTACCCGTATATAAAAAATCCTTTTAAAATTAAAAATTAAAAAGCGTGTTATTGTGAAAGCTCTTGTGTAATCTATCTCATGTGGTCCCCTTGTAATCGATACTACGTAGGGAGAACGTCTAGTCCACTACGTGTGAGAATAGGTGAACATATCATTAACTTTAAAGAATGGATACCCCAAACACACGGTCTCATACCATTTCTCCACCCACCATAACAAAGACCCTTCTGGCCTTAAATTTATGTGAATTAACCTAGTTAAAAAGCACTGGAGGGGTGGCGGCAAAATTAAAATCTTGGGAAGAACTGAGATGAAATGGATATTCACTCTAGACACTCTGATTCCAAGGGGCCTCAATTCTGACTTTGAGCTATGTCTATATGTATAAATTTTTATGTCTAGTAATGTTCTCTCTTTTTAATTACAGATCCCTATGTGATTGATACAATATACAACTTGAAGTTTCCTGTATTGACTTCTCTTTTGTATAAATATAAGTGATTTGTGTTATCATATGCATTCTTCCTATACTCATAGATACATCTATATTTACACTTATTCAAGAGGAAGGGTCTCCTACCAGGGCCGGCCTTAGGGGTGTGCGACCGTACAGGGCACAACACCCCAGGGGGGCACCCCGTCAGCCAGCCACTTTTTTTTTTTTTAAATGTTTGCTGGTAGAGGCACTGGATGGGAAGATCAGAACATCTCCCCTCACCAGCCCTCTGCTCAGCTAAACTGAAGCTCCGCCCCCCACCATGTGAAGCAGAGCAGCGTCTGCTTCACTGGGAGCTGCGGGCAGCATAAGTAAGTGCTGCTCGCGCTCCCCACACACAGTAATAATGCAGGGTATGGGATTTCCGATATCCTGCATTATCACTAAGCATGTGGAGCACGAGCAGCACTTACTTATGCTGAGAATAGAAGAGGGGGAGGAGAGAACAGAGGAGGGGCAGGAGAACGGAGGAGGGGAGGAGAGAACAGAGGAGGAGGGAGGAGAGAATGGAGATGGGGAAGGAGGGGAGAGAGAGAACAGATATGGGGAAGGAGGGGGAGAGAGAGAGAACAGATATGGGGAAGGAGGGTGAGAGAGATCATATGTGGGGCTGTAGGGGGAGAGAGAACAGATATGGGAAGGAGGGGAAGAGAGAACAGATATGGGGGAGGGGGGAGAGAGAACAGGTATGAAATGGATATTCACTCTAGACACTCTGATTCCATGTGGCCTCAATTCTGACTTTGAGCTATGTCATTTTCAAGTTTAAAATGTTATGTCTAGTAATTACAGATCACTGTAATGTGATTGATACAATATACCGTATTTGCTCGATTATAAGACAAGGTTTTTCTTCAGAATTTTTTTTCTGAAAAGTCCCCCTTGTCTTATAATCGAGGTCTTCTTATAATCTGACCTCAAATTGAGGTCAGATTATAAGACATGGATCCAGGTCCCCAGCAGAGCTGCAGGGGACCTGGATCCCCCTCTCTAGCAGCAGGGGAGGTCTGCACGATGAGTGCAGACTCCCCTGCTTCCGCCCGGCATAATAGACAGAGGCATAATAGACGGAGGTGTCGGGCAGCATGGAGGATGTCTGCACGTATCGTGCAGACATCCCCCGGCTGCCCCCACTAGCCACCAGGGATCTTTTTACACGTTAGGGGGAGGGAGGGGGCAGGGAGACAGGGGGAGGGGTGGGGGGCAGAGAGACAGGGGGAGGGATGGGGGGTAGAGAGACAGGGGGAGTGATGGGGGGCAGAGAGACGGGGAGGGATGGGGGGCAGAACAACAAGAGGGGGGAAGAGACAGAGCAACAAGAGGGGGAGAGACAGAGCAACAAGGGGAGGGGGGCAGAGAGAAACAAGGGGGGGGCAGAGAGAAACAAGGCGGGGAGTCAAAGGGAGGGGGAGAGAGACACAGCTGGGGGCAAAGGAAAGAGAGAGGCAGCATTGGCACATAAAAAGGAAATAAAAACAAGAAATGCATTTTTTGATATAATTTTTTTATTAAAAAAGCAATTTACATGTGAATATATACAAATTTAACTTTTTTCCTATAGGGTAGTCTTATATTCAGGCTTAAAGGAATAACCAAAGTTATATTCAGGCCTAAAGGAATATCCAAAGTTTGGGGGGTCGTCTTATAATCAGGGTCGTCTTATAATCAAGCAAATACGGTACAACTTGAAGTTTCCTGTATTGTTTTGACTTCTCTTCTGTATAAATATAAGGGATTTGTGTTATCATATGCATTCTTCCTGTACTCATTTATGAAGGAGTGGAGAGCTGAGTATAAGAACACCATGCCTCCTCACCGTCATCAAGCACTGTGAGGAAGTAGCAAGATGAAACGCGTCATGCACAGTGATTGGGCAGCAGAGGGAGGCGTTTCCGAAGAAACCTTTACAGCTGATCCTTACAGCTGATCCTCTGGCAACTGATATTCAGTTTATACAGGACGGAGTACCATTTCCAGTCACGCAAGTCATCTGGTGCTGTTTGCTTTTAAAGCAGTTTTTTTTTAGCTTTTTTATGTAAGCCTAACCAATTGGGGGCCAATAAATATTTTTCTATTTTCTGGTACACTAGGGCTGCTTCTCCCATCCCTTCCACAGCATATCCTGACCATTTATGTGTGTTGAAGTTTGTGTTTAAATCCTGCCTACTAGCCCTGCAACTGAAAACTACTATCTGAGGCTGCACCCTGACGTATGGTGGGGATTATAGTCCAATAACATGCATGCATTAGAGCCAATATAAGGGCTCTAGTCTGCGTGAGCTTTTTTCTCAGGGGGGTCTGGATAAGTACTTACTATTGTGCTTACAGATATACACATTATTTGTTTGTATTTATGTTTTTTCTATGTACCTGAGATTACCAGCTGTTCCATTATTGGGATAAGTACCTGTTTTTTATTGCGCAACACTCCTCTATTTCACTTATAGAAATAATTAAACATATTCTTAGTTGATGGAAATAGAGCTCTTAAGGTAGATGTTTGAGTCAATAGCATCGGGACTTTACATACTAATAAATCTTTATGTTAATTATGGAAGAAGTCAATTTAGTATTTTGTAATGCATGTGAATACTATTTTTTCAAGTTGTTAATTATTCGTGGCAACATAGTATACTAAATCAATATTTTTTGTTCTGTGATGATTAATGTAAAATAATAAAGTTAAAAAAAAAAGGTTTTGTGCATGTTGGTCCATGTTATAAGGGATCCATCTCTGCATGTTTAATAACAAATCATAGAATGTGATTTCCTGTGTTACTACACATAATCCCTTTATTTCATACTATTGCTATTTTTTTTAATTCATGACTGAGATGCTGGCATATTTGATAGCTATACATCAAATTGCTTCTTGTGATGAGCTTTTACACTGATTCACTAAATCTAAACAGTCTACATGGATACATACAATGCACCCCTCAGCAGGAAACAGTATCACTTCAGCTTTTATGGACAAGCAGAAACTGAAACAAATTTTGGCAGACTTCAAAACATTTACCCTGTAAATAAATCAAATTAAGAGGGATGAGCTCATAAATATCTTGCAGATGGCAGTAATCCTCTTAATGGATATCCAGATCCAAATTACTGCTGCTTTGAACATGAAATAAAATTTGTAAATCTATGATCAACATGTAATCCATCACTAAGATTATTTCTCTCTACGGTGGTTAGCAATCACTTCCCCTATGTTACAATGCAACCATGGGCATCCATGGGACTTCCATCAGGCAGCAAACTGGCATCATGGCAACACAGTCTGATCACCATATGATCGTCCTGTGTTGTTAAAGGGGTCCCTCCAGATAGTCATCTCTGACACTCCTCCCAAGATGCCTCTCAAGTTAGAGCTCTGGGGAATGACATTATCCTGCAGAACTCAGACCACCAGAGATAATGTACAGATAGCAGACAGATGGTACCATGGATGTCAGCAGAATCCTTCACTGTCACTGGATCATCAGGGAAGGTAAGAAGAAACAGGGCAGGTTAATGATACACTGTACAATAAAATACACTAACTTTTGCAGACTGCTAGTCCCATGATATTCAGTCAACCATATTGCTGGCTGAACATCATCGGAATTGTAGCTAATTTTAAGCTGAGATACTCTTTTTTGTTCACTGCTACTCCCATAATGTGCACCCGGTATGTTGCACATCATGGGAATTGCAGTTCACTTTAGACTGGGGCAATGGGGAGTCTACGCTTCACATTAACTATATATATCGTATTTGCTCAAATATAAGACACTTTTTTTTCAGAACAAATTCTCTAAAAAAGACCCCTTGTCTTATATTTGAGTTTGTCATATTATCAGACCTCAAATAGAAGTCTGATTATAAGATTAAGATCCAGGTCTCCTGAAAAGATGCAGGGGACCTGTATCCAACTTGCAGGCAGCCTAAGCTTCCTGACACTTCCACCAGGACTTCTATGACAAAACACCAGGCCATGTCATATGCGTTCCATCTCAGAAATCCTGGCAGAAGTGTCAGGAAGCATCAGAGGATATCTGTGGGTACCGAGCAGCACACAGACATCAACCATCTGCCTGCCCTCAGACAACAGGGAAGTCTGGGAATGCATTGGCAAGCCTGGGAGGTGCACTGCCAGGGCAGGGGGAGATTTGCAAATGTGGGGGCAGATTGGCAAGTCTGAGGATGCATTACTAAGTGTGGGGGCATAATTGCAATTCTGGGTACAGATTAGCAAGCCTGGGTGCAGATTGGCAAGACTGTGTGCAGAGTGGCAAGTCTGGTGATACATTGGCAAGTCTGGAGGCATATTGGCAAGGCTGAGAGGCATATTGGTAAATTGGAGCAGCAAATTGGCAAGTCTGGGGATACATTGGCAAGTCCAAGGGGCATATTGGTAAACCTTGGGGCATATTTGCAAACTCTGCTTATCACCCTTCTCAACCTCCAACTCATCCCCTCCTCTAGCTTATTACCCCTCTCACCCTCCTCTTCCCCTCATCCAACTTATCACCCAACTCACGCTCCATCTCATCCCCCTACAGCTTATTGTCCCTCTCACCCTCCATCTTGACCATTCCTCCTTTTTATCATCCCTCTAAACCCCTCGCTCAATTTTATCACCCCTCTCACCCTCCATCAAACCTCTCCCTCATCACCTTATTCACATTCCATCTCACCCCTCCTCCAGCTAATCACCCCTCTCAACCCCATCTCATCCCCTCCTCCAGCTAATCACCCCTCTCACCCTACATCGTATCCCCTCCTCCAGCTTATCATCACTTTTAACCTCATTCTCAACTTTTCCATCTTATCACCCCACTCATCTTCTATCTCATCCCTTCCTTCAGCTTACCACACCCTTAATCTCACCCCTTTGCCCAGCTTATCACCCCTTTTAACTCCACCCTCCATCTTATCATCACGCTCCATCTCCATTTATATTTAGAGTAGTTCAGATTTTTAATCATAGGATCTTTATCATCATGTACTAGATGAGAAGAAAGATCTTTTTTTATTCTTAAATATGGAATGATTTTCTTTGTCTGTAGATCCAGCTTTATATTTAACTGCGGAAATGGGATCATTGAGTTCCCATCCAGAAATTCTTTAATAAATTGAATATCATTTTTGGTCCAATTTTTTAAACTCAGGTCTACCAGATTAAATTTAAGTATTTCGGATCGCTATTGAGTTAAGAAAAGTTCACAGCCGTTTTGCCCTCCAACCATAGCATCGCAGCCAGGTCTCTTATACTCAGGAGGAATTGTTGAGTAATAAACCACGGCTCTGGGTTTGCTAGTGGTTTGTGCCATTTCTGCAGGTGGTACACCACCTGCCCATCCAAACTTCTTTACTTCACTTCTATCAAATCTGCCATGGGCTCTAACCCCAGATCTTTTGGAGACCTAGCCTCTTGCTTGCCTACTTGGAATGGTAAGTTCATAGGGCTTCTTTGTGACTCAGTGCCATGAGCAATGTCCTAGGTCCTGTTCTTTCTAAACTCTCCTAGAATGCTATAAGTAGCAGCTTGCAATGGATGAGACTAAAAGGGAGCAATATCACACAGACCTGACCTTTAAGAGCCCAGGTCATTGCTCCCTCCTCTAACTTTAATATCTGTAATGAAAAATATCCAGGCGTTTTAGGAGCTCTAAACCCATGGCCTATTTTAATGTGCATAAAGGCATGTCTGTACAGTGGAAAATCAAATCTGCTTAATCACAGGCAGCTTTAATCCACATATACTGGGAGAGCAGATCTCCAGCACAGACCTGGTCTCAGTGCTGCTGCAACACACAGTGTAAGCTAATAAGAAGTGAGCATGGGATATTAACTTATATTCCCTGCTCCTAGCCCATGAGGCTGCCTCAACAGCAGAGGCAGATGGCATATCTTCTGAGGAGCGCTGAATGCCCAGGCTGCACATGACTACCAGAGACCCCCTCACTTGCTAAGAAAGGTAATGCTTTTGGAGAGGAGAGGCAAGATATTGATGTGTGCACAAACAGCTTGTCAGTGTTATTTTTATCTCAAAGAAGCTTGTCAGAACCATTGTATGGGGGTCATGCACTGACTAATTATGGGGGCAGATGGCTACATCTTGGGGATGCATTGGCTAAGTCTGGGGGCAGATGCTAAGTTTGGGGGCAGATGGCTAAGTGTGCGGGGGATGAATTGGCTAAGTCTGGGGGAAGATTGGCAAATGAAAGTAAATCTGCACAAGACATTTTTTATTTTTTTTTACGTGATCGCCCAGTGTTGGTCATGGAAGCCCTGGTTGAAGTGTCGGGCACAGACATCCACTGGCTGTCCCTACTAGACATCAGGGAGTCCTAAGGAGCAATGGCAAGTCTTGGGGGCAGATGACTAAGTGTAGGAGATGCTTTGGCTAAGTGTGTGGAGGGGATGCATTGGCTAAGTCTGGGGGTCAGATGTCTAAGTGTGTGGGGGATGCATTGGCTAGGTCTGGGGGCAGACTGGCAAATGAAATGAAATTAAAAAAATAAATGCATTTTTGATATTTACAAGTAAAACTTTATTCCTACATGGTAGATTTATATTCAGGCTTTTTCTGTTTTCCCTAAATGAATATCCAACGTTTTGAGGGTCAATTTATAGTTGAGCAATTATTTTTTCATTTTGATAAAACATATTTCAGATTATTTTATCTTCATTTACTGTATTTGTATGCATCTAATTAATGCATTATGTTATTTTACGGTATTTAAAATGTTTATTTTAAATTATTTTTATTTTATTACACTTTGGGCCAATTCAGGGGGACTTCGGCTATTTCGGATATAGCCAAAGTCCTCCCATTGACATCTATGCCACTCATTTCATACTCAACATAAAGTAGGGAAAGTAGGGATTGATTTCATCCAACTCCAACTAGTCACACTGCTACATGTCAATCACTATGTGTTTAGACCCTGGTTCCTGTGTAAAACTTGACATTATTTTTGATTGACGTGGTATGTAAAAAAAAGTTATCACTCTAAACCAGCCAATCAGTAGTACAGTCATTATTTATTTAATTCAGCAAAGATTCTGATCAGAAAACCTTCTGCACATGTCTAATCCGATATATGCTTTGCATCAAAAACATATCTTGATCTTGATATAGATGAGTAATTTAGTCTGGTTATTGCTCCAAATTGACATAGCAAGCTATCCTTACCAACAAAAGCCAAGAAGTAAAGGTTGGCATAAAAATATTTTTTCTCCTATGTTCAGAGTGGCTTTCGTGAGCAGTTCTATATCCTTTTTTTGGGTAAAAACCGAAGAGAGATATTTATCAAGAGTGGCACTAATTGCTATTTTAGCCTCCGGTTTCATAAATATGCTAATCAGAACGGCTGTTACGTTCAGAGTGGGGAATCCAATGAATGGCAACCTGAATAGAAAGGGAATTAGTATGCATCTTGGCCTTTTGTAGTACATTGCACTGGTACTGCTCTACAAAGAATGGTGTTTTTAATTTGTTTCTCTGTGGAGGGAGGTAGTTTTTTATTTATTGTCTTGGTTAACCTTATGTTTTCCAAACAGACACATACCATGCCATAAAAACGTTATTTAATGAGATATTTGTACAAACATTTAAATACATAAATAACAGTTTTTATGATTCTTACTGTGAACCAACAATAAGAAAACTAAAAAATGCGAAAACCCTAAAAGGGAGGAAAATTAAAATGGATAAATCATATTGAAATAGCCATCCCCTGGTGTCATATGAACACTTCAGACTAAAAGAGGAAATGCATTAATGGTATCAGAATCATGCAGTTGTATGTTGTATTGCATTATTACAAATGTATATCATCCTTATCCCTATAATAAGTGTGTTACTTTAAAAATAGTAATAATTTTGTAGTAGCTCTTTAGTGTATCATTAATATGGAAAAGCTGAAGAGTGGCAATATTAAAACGAAGCCATTGTGTGTATCTTTTATTCTGAGCATTTTATAAATATGCTGTGTATAGCTCCTTGTTTGTGTATGGAATAGATAGATATATTAGATAGGTATTATATCATTATTATTTTTTTTGCATTTACATTGGATAGGAATACTTTCCAAGCAAGAGAATACCCAAAATGAAGATCTAGATAATATTATGACATTGATTTGCATGAAACTGAACTAGTGTCTTCTCACAGGGTTTACATGAAGTCTACCATACGGCATGAATTGAACTAATTGAATCTGAAACTTGCACCTTGTTTTAGCAAAAAGGATTTTTTAAACTCTGGGATAAGATACGATTACTATATTCAAGCATGTTTCAAGGTTAATACAAATACGTTTCTGGAGATGTCTTTAAAAATGTAATTTTTCACCTGGCATCCTTTAAGATTAGAAGAAAGGAGCTGTTTTCTTAAATACCAAGTTTCTTTAATTTTTGGGCAGTTGAAGTGTCAAATACAAGGTCACGTAAACTTGTTTTGGCAATTTAAATCAGTAGGTAAAAAACAATGTTTGGATACTTATCTATCTATTAAACATATACAACAATAAAACAAATTTATTTTAGGAAGGAAGAAGATTTTTGGTTTCTCTTTGAGGTGAAGTGGCTCATTGGATTCGTTTTATAACTTCTTCTGAATCAACATATAGGGGCAAATGGAGAGGTTGTACTTGATGGACTAGATGTTATTTTTCAACCAAAATTAATTATATAATGCTATATTGAATACATATTTAAAATCCAAGGCCCACATTTAGATATTACAAAGTGTTGTAATATCAGCTTGAGTTTTAAATGATAGTTGTCACAAAGCTTACTTCCTTTATTTGAAATTTAAATTATTTAAATGGGGAAAGAACATTCTGTTTCAGTAAAGCTTAGTTGTCAAAGGTTAAATCAACCCTATCTGAGAAATATATGTATGTTAGCACTGAGTAATGTATTGTTTTTTGTTACTTCTAGGTAAATATAAGAATATGAATAATAGCCTTGCTAAAATAAGCTTACAGTTCACTGGATTAAATTGGTAATGTATTGCATACCATAATCCAACACTTTCAGATGAAACCTGTTGAAGATTATCCATCTCTTTTCAATGATATGCAGTACATCCACTTAATCACATTATACTGGTTGCAGTAACATGTTTCATGGGTTAGTTTAACTTCAATCTAAGAAAATATATGTGTCTTCATAGTCATGCAGGATAAATAGATACTGCAAGATTTAAATGTAAATTGTTGTTTTACAAAGTACTATTAAATCATAGTCACATAATTATTTAATGAGTAATAAACGTAAGTAAACAACATTATATCGTAGATATCAAAAATCACATTAAACGAGGCACATGTTTCAGTTGACTTCACATGTGCCAGTAAACAGCATTAACACAACATGATGGTTTGCAGAAGTCTTGTTGGTATGATCTGTAGTCTATCAGAGAAAGACATTTTTAAATATAATCTAATATAATGGATAGCATAATATACTCGTAAAAAAGATGCTTTTAAAAGGTGGTTGGATATATTTTTAATGAAACAGAATATAGAGGGTCATGCATTTTAGCAAAGGCAATAATATTTATTTAGTGTTTGTTAATCCAAGAAGGATGTTTTCCCCCATTGAAAGCAGAATTCAAAACTGCTGAAATAAGGGCCTTCTTTTGGATCAATAGCAGTAAGCAAGGAATAGGAAAAGAGTTGAACTTTATGCACTCAAGTCTTTTTCACTCTAAACTACTATGTAACTATGTAACTAAACACGTGTTACATGAACTACAGGCCCATAGTGTACAAGTATTTTAAATGCACTTACCTTTTCTTCATAACCTCCTCAGACTAGTTAATCCTACCAACTATGTTGATTTCATCCATAACCTCGTGCCACAGCTCATTCTTCATCCTCAGGCTTGTTATCTTGGCTGTTACCCCTATCACCCAGTGGTTTTAACACAATTTGCGAACTCATTTTTCATTTTATGCTGCTGGCTTTGTATTTATACACATATTCCTCAACAGTGATTTGCTATAAGTTGACTCAAACAATAGTTTGAGTCAATTTCTTTAACCTGTGCCTACATACGTTTCGGCCTACAATGGCCTCGTCAGTGTGGTATAGCTGATGATCCTCTAGGTGCAAGCAGACCAGGGACCCATGGCCGTAGGCATACCCTGTTACTTATGGCGACAAAGAAAGGGGTGGGTGCTTCAATGCCCAAGAACAAACCAGCCATACCACACTGACGAGGCCATTGCAGGCCGAAACAGTCGTCTGTGGTTTGCTGTGTTCCTCGTGTAGAGGGTACTAGCCATGCATTTCGGGTCTGGACTGCCCTTATGGGTGGGATCAGTCTGATATGCTAATGGAGGACATTGAAGCACCCACCCTTTCTTTGTTGCCATAGTAATAAACCTTCTCTGATTTTTTTTGTAGACATTTCACACTGTGACATTAAATGGTTTTCAAACTGGATTTTGTACATAGGTATAGGATAATTTATGTAACAGCAAGTCTGTGAATATATCTGTTCTACATCACAATGTTCTACACATCAGATAATATTTTTTGAGAGTATGCTATTGTATGGAACATATTACAAAGGTCAACAAGAAATTCTGAGATACAAAAAGCTTTAACTATTTCAGACATTCATTTGGATGTCAATAAATAGCTTTACATTTGACAACAAACATATTGTCATGTACTACATGTTGTTCAGCAATCTGCATTATACATTTATAATGTAAAGTACATTAAAATAATTGTTTCCACTGGATTACTTCCTTTTTTAAGTGCAGTCCATAGAAAAGTACTCATAAATCACAGAGTTATCATTAAGGCAAACACAATATTCAGAAGCATGTCCCTTCATTTAACCTTGACATGCCTTCTTTCTCGGAAACAGTAATAAAAAGAAATGTTATAAAACACATAGTACACTTAATGGAACATATTATACTAATTGGTAACAAGAAAGTAAAGTAGAAACGTCTCTTTAATGACTTTCACTTAAGGTCTTTTCAGATTTTTAATTGGGACAAAATCCTATTATTGTATATGAAGATCTTGGGAATATAGCAGGTGACACTTTTGTCAGCAAACTATACCCTCCTTTTAAGAGAGTTGCAAAATTAATATCATGGACTATAGAAAAGGTACTTGTGTTTTGTAATGGGGCATACTGTGGAGAATTTATAAAAAGAACAACACATTACAATACTTTTGCACTAGCGCTAAACATGACAGAGCAACCCAGGATTATAGAACTAGCATATCTTCATTAAATCAGTATTCATTTAATCTGTCATTAAAAGGTGACAAATGACCAGGGATAGGCATCAACAATGCATATGGTGGACAATCTAATGATGGTGTATGGACCTTCAAAGACTTTGCTACGAACAATGGTGTCCTTGTATGAACACTTTGCCTATCCCTTCACATGATCTATGTGACAGCACAACCAAATCTAAGAAGATAAATTCAGAAGTAAATTAATATGGTAATTAGGATGCGGAGGTACAATAACTATTTTAGGTCGAAACATAGTAACATAGTAACATAGTAACATAGTAATTTAGGTTGAAAAAAGACACAAGTCCATCAAGTTCAACCCTTCTACCTATCATTACAGCTTTTGATCCAAAAGAAGGCAAAAAACCCCTAAGGAAGCTATTTCGAATTTTGCCTCCTGGGGGAAAAAATTCCTTCTTGACTCCAAGAGGCAATCAGATTTCTCCTTGGATCAATAAGCTCTTTTATTAATGCTTATTCTATTATTAATAGCCCTGTATGTTCTGCTTTGCTAAAAAAACATCCAAACCATTTTTAAATGCATCTATTGTGGTTGCTAGCACTACCTCTCTTGGCAGTGAGTTCCATAACTTTATTGTCCTAACCGTAAAGAATCCCTTCCTTTGCTGTCTATGAAATCTTTGCTCTTCCAGTCTGAGGGGGTGACCTCTTGTTCTTTGTACCTTTCTGTTAATGAACAGGTCACTGGAGAGCTCTTTATATTGGCCCTGCAAATATTTATATAATGTTATCATATCCCCTCTGAGACGCCTTTTTTCTAACGTATATAAATTCAATTTTTTAAGTCTCTCTTCATAACTAAGATCCTCCAAACCCCTTATTAAGTGTTCTTGCATAGCAAGACCACTTAATGTTATCTCACATATATATTATTAAGTGTTCTTGCATAGCAAGACCACTTAATGTTATCTCACATATATATTATTATTATTATAGCAAAATTTGCCACCCTAACTCCTCCCACAGTTTTTACACTACATAGACAAAAATTTACCAAAACGTGCAGATTGTTCCCGATCGGATTGCTATTACTTTGTGGAACGTTTCGCCGAATGGTTCACGGAATATCGTCGTTTTTGTGGCGCAATTTGTCCCATAGGAATGAATGGCAAAGCTAGAGTGGGAGCTGCCAAAAGCTGAAAAATCAGGACATGATTTCTAAACTGCCACCACTCCCTCATTTTCAAGCCCACCTACACAAATCTTATATCAAAACGTTCAGCTATCCCTGGTGCCACTAAACATGTAAACGGCTAAGCCGTAGTCCTGATAGTTTTCACAATATGACCATTTGTTTGCAACCAACGCCGTCCATTGACATTCATTGAAACTTCACTCTGCAAAGCTCAAATTTGAAGTGAAATTTCTAAACTGCGGCTGTGCCTTCATTTTTAATACTTCAGAGACATACTATGCATCAAAATGTAGGTCTGGGTCTTGTGATTCTCACAATATAAAGCTCTTCGCTGTAGGATTGATAGTTTTTAAAATACGACCGTTTGAATATGGCAACCGCCAAAATACTCTGACCTGTGTCAAGCTGCAGCAGCAAGTGATGTCATAGACAGGGCCTTTTGAACACCTGCTAATGTTTTTATAAATGTATGGTTTAATGTAACTGTGCAACAACGTTGCAATTAAATGTGCTATGTAAATGATAACAGTTACTCCGCCCACTCCAGTTGTAGACTACAGGTGGAGGCAAGAACACTTCACACAATTTCCCCAGAAATTGTAACTTTTCTAGTTAAGTGTTCTTGCATAGCAAGACCACTTAATGTTATCTCACATATATATTATTATTATTATAGCAAAATTTGCCACCCTAACTCCTCCCACAGTTTTTACACTACATAGACAAAAATTTACCAAAACGTGCAGATTGTTCCCGATCGGATTGCTATTACTTTGTGGAACGTTTCGCCGAATGGTTCACGGAATATCGTCGTTTTTGTGGCGCAATTTGTCCCATAGGAATGAATGGCAAAGCTAGAGTGGGAGCTGCCAAAAGCTGAAAAATCAGGACATGATTTCTAAACTGCCACCACTCCCTCATTTTCAAGCCCACCTACACAAATCTTATATCAAAACGTTCAGCTATCCCTGGTGCCACTAAACATGTAAACGGCTAAGCCGTAGTCCTGATAGTTTTCACAATATGACCATTTGTTTGCAACCAACGCCGTCCATTGACATTCATTGAAACTTCACTCTGCAAAGCTCAAATTTGAAGTGAAATTTCTAAACTGCGGCTGTGCCTTCATTTTTAATACTTCAGAGACATACTATGCATCAAAATGTAGGTCTGGGTCTTGTGATTCTCACAATATAAAGCTCTTCGCTGTAGGATTGATAGTTTTTAAAATACGACCGTTTGAATATGGCAACCGCCAAAATACTCTGACCTGTGTCAAGCTGCAGCAGCAAGTGATGTCATAGACAGGGCCTTTTGAACACCTGCTAATGTTTTTATAAATGTATGGTTTAATGTAACTGTGCAACAACGTTGCAATTAAATGTGCTATGTAAATGATAACAGTTACTCCGCCCACTCCAGTTGTAGACTACAGGTGGAGGCAAGAACACTTCACACAATTTCCCCAGAAATTGTAACTTTTCTAGTTAAGTGTTCTTGCATAGCAAGACCACTTAATGTTATCTCACATATATATTATTATTATTATAGCAAAATTTGCCACCCTAACTCCTCCCACAGTTTTTACACTACATAGACAAAAATTTACCAAAACGTGCAGATTGTTCCCGATCGGATTGCTATTACTTTGTGGAACGTTTCGCCGAATGGTTCACGGAATATCGTCGTTTTTGTGGCGCAATTTGTCCCATAGGAATGAATGGCAAAGCTAGAGTGGGAGCTGCCAAAAGCTGAAAAATCAGGACATGATTTCTAAACTGCCACCACTCCCTCATTTTCAAGCCCACCTACACAAATCTTATATCAAAACGTTCAGCTATCCCTGGTGCCACTAAACATGTAAACGGCTAAGCCGTAGTCCTGATAGTTTTCACAATATGACCATTTGTTTGCAACCAACGCCGTCCATTGACATTCATTGAAACTTCACTCTGCAAAGCTCAAATTTGAAGTGAAATTTCTAAACTGCGGCTGTGCCTTCATTTTTAATACTTCAGAGACATACTATGCATCAAAATGTAGGTCTAGGTCTTATGATTCTCACAATATAAAGCTCTTCGCTGTAGGATTGATAGTTTTTAAAATACGACCGTTTGAATATGGCAACCGCCAAAATACTCTGACCTGTGTCAAGCTGCAGCAGCAAGTGATGTCATAGACAGGGCCTTTTGAACACCTGCTAATGTTTTTATAAATGTATGGTTTAATGTAACTGTGCAACAACGTTGCAATTAAATGTGCTATGTAAATGATAACAGTTACTCCGCCCACTCCAGTTGTAGACTACAGGTGGAGGCAAGAACACTTCACACAATTTCCCCAGAAATTGTAACTTTTCTAGTTATTAAGTGTTC
Source organism: Pelodytes ibericus (assembly GCA_036172795.1). NCBI lineage: Eukaryota > Metazoa > Chordata > Amphibia > Anura > Pelodytidae > Pelodytes > Pelodytes ibericus. The sequence continues at coordinate 99,615,320 of CM069858.1, read as the reverse complement.
TTGCATAGCAAGACCACTTAATGTTATCTCACATATATATTATTATTATTATAGCAAAATTTGCCACCCTAACTCCTCCCACAGTTTTTACACTACATAGACAAAAATTTACCAAAACGTGCAGATTGTTCCCGATCGGATTGCTATTACTTTGTGGAACGTTTCGCCGAATGGTTCACGGAATATCGTCGTTTTTGTGGCGCAATTTGTCCCATAGGAATGAATGGCAAAGCTAGAGTGGGAGCTGCCAAAAGCTGAAAAATCAGGACATGATTTCTAAACTGCCACCACTCCCTCATTTTCAAGCCCACCTACACAAATCTTATATCAAAACGTTCAGCTATCCCTGGTGCCACTAAACATGTAAACGGCTAAGCCGTAGTCCTGATAGTTTTCACAATATGACCATTTGTTTGCAACCAACGCCGTCCATTGACATTCATTGAAACTTCACTCTGCAAAGCTCAAATTTGAAGTGAAATTTCTAAACTGCGGCTGTGCCTTCATTTTTAATACTTCAGAGACATACTATGCATCAAAATGTAGGTCTGGGTCTTGTGATTCTCACAATATAAAGCTCTTCGCTGTAGGATTGATAGTTTTTAAAATACGACCGTTTGAATATGGCAACCGCCAAAATACTCTGACCTGTGTCAAGCTGCAGCAGCAAGTGATGTCATAGACAGGGCCTTTTGAACACCTGCTAATGTTTTTATAAATGTATGGTTTAATGTAACTGTGCAACAACGTTGCAATTAAATGTGCTATGTAAATGATAACAGTTACTCCGCCCACTCCAGTTGTAGACTACAGGTGGAGGCAAGAACACTTCACACAATTTCCCCAGAAATTGTAACTTTTCTAGTTATTATTATTATTATAGCAAAATTTGCCACCCTAACTCCTCCCACAGTTTTTACACTACATAGACAAAAATTTACCAAAACGTGCAGATTGTTCCCGATCGGATTGCTATTACTTTGTGGAACGTTTCGCCGAATGGTTCACGGAATATTGTCGTTTTTGTGGCGCAATTTGTCCCATAGGAATGAATGGCAAAGCTAGAGTGGGAGCTGCCAAAAGCTGAAAAATCAGGACATGATTTCTAAACTGCCACCACTCCCTCATTTTCAAGCCCACCTACACAAATCTTATATCAAAACGTTCAGCTATCCCTGGTGCCACTAAACATGTAAACGGCTAAGCCGTAGTCCTGATAGTTTTCACAATATGACCATTTGTTTGCAACCAACGCCGTCCATTGACATTCATTGAAACTTCACTCTGCAAAGCTCAAATTTGAAGTGAAATTTCTAAACTGCGGCTGTGCCTTCATTTTTAATACTTCAGAGACATACTATGCATCAAAATGTAGGTCTGGGTCTTGTGATTCTCACAATATAAAGCTCTTCGCTGTAGGATTGATAGTTTTTAAAATACGACCGTTTGAATATGGCAACCGCCAAAATACTCTGACCTGTGTCAAGCTGCAGCAGCAAGTGATGTCATAGACAGGGCCTTTTGAACACCTGCTAATGTTTTTATAAATGTATGGTTTAATGTAACTGTGCAACAACGTTGCAATTAAATGTGCTATGTAAATGATAACAGTTACTCCGCCCACTCCAGTTGTAGACTACAGGTGGAGGCAAGAACACTTCACACAATTTCCCCAGAAATTGTAACTTTTCTAGTTATTATTATTATTATAGCAAAATTTGCCACCCTAACTCCTCCCACAGTTTTTACACTACATAGACAAAAATTTACCAAAACGTGCAGATTGTTCCCGATCGGATTGCTATTACTTTGTGGAACGTTTCGCCGAATGGTTCACGGAATATCGTCGTTTTTGTGGCGCAATTTGTCCCATAGGAATGAATGGCAAAGCTAGAGTGGGAGCTGCCAAAAGCTGAAAAATCAGGACATGATTTCTAAACTGCCACCACTCCCTCATTTTCAAGCCCACCTACACAAATCTTATATCAAAACGTTCAGCTATCCCTGGTGCCACTAAACATGTAAACGGCTAAGCCGTAGTCCTGATAGTTTTCACAATATGACCATTTGTTTGCAACCAACGCCGTCCATTGACATTCATTGAAACTTCACTCTGCAAAGCTCAAATTTGAAGTGAAATTTCTAAACTGCGGCTGTGCCTTCATTTTTAATACTTCAGAGACATACTATGCATCAAAATGTAGGTCTGGGTCTTGTGATTCTCACAATATAAAGCTCTTCGCTGTAGGATTGATAGTTTTTAAAATACGACCGTTTGAATATGGCAACCGCCAAAATACTCTGACCTGTGTCAAGCTGCAGCAGCAAGTGATGTCATAGACAGGGCCTTTTGAACACCTGCTAATGTTTTTATAAATGTATGGTTTAATGTAACTGTGCAACAACGTTGCAATTAAATGTGCTATGTAAATGATAACAGTTACTCCGCCCACTCCAGTTGTAGACTACAGGTGGAGGCAAGAACACTTCACACAATTTCCCCAGAAATTGTAACTTTTCTAGTTAATTTTGTAGCTCTCCTTTGCACTTTTTCTAGTTCCTTAATATCCTTTTTAAAGACTGGTGCCCAGAACTGTACTGCATATTCAAGGTGAGGTCTTACCATTGATTTGTAAAGAGGCAAGATGATATCCTAAACATATGTGTCATGGTGACTGTGTCTTGAAGATCAGCACTAGATCAGTCCACTACTTGGGGGGGAAAAAATGTCAATCATATATACAAAATAAATAAAGGTTGTGATAGATAAGAGCTAAGATAAGAGAACTGGTCCATCTAGTCACTTAAAATCTCAGATTTATTTGTTCCATGATTGTAGAGATCAATTAGCAGGATTAATCAATGTGTTTAAGAACTTGCTGTTTGTTTTTGTTTGTTGTCATTTTCTTACATTTTATTGTGTTGGAGAAAAAAGTATGGTCATCTCCTGGTATTGCCAACTTGCCAGTAATATGAGAAGGAAGCCTAATGTTCTGGCTACAGATAAACCCAATATTTAAGTGCAGCTGTGATTTTGTATGAACAGCTGAATGTTAATTTTCAAAATGTTCTCTACATATTGAGAGTGCTAGCCATCTGGAAACATGAAACAACAGTAAACAGAATTAAAGAAGTAAGACTCCTGTGTAGAATACACAAAATGTGTAATGGCAATATTAACTCGTTTATTCAGACCTTTGTCCACAATTCATTTTTTTCACTTTACATGATTTTTGAGGTATTGGCATATTTATTATAATGTTTAGTACATTGTTCACAATTTAGATTACCACTTAATGGTAGTAAATCATTATAAAAGTGATTATGTTTTTCAGGCCAAGATAAAATATGAGGCATTACCAGGAGAACTTTGTAAATAAACAAAAAAAGGGAAAATATGATTCCTGGTAGGAAATGCACAGTGAAAGTGTACATAAATTAAATATCAACTAAACATGTATATTGTAGCAAAAAAGTATAACTTTAACAAAAACAGTAGTTAAGTAGTCAGAATCGCTCCTAATTGTAACTCTATCAGGGCTGTGATTACTACTGACATTGGAATGATGCCTTTTTAACTTGTTTTAGATTATCTATAAGTTGTTTACACATATGTATAGAGAATACCATCTGGTTCTATAGGTGTCTGCATCTCAACTCTATCTTGATAAACTGAACACAATTGCAGTACAAAATGATGCTTTGTTCTTCAATGTAATGACACTATCCCCTTTCCTCCAGGTACACCACTGTCAGTGCTCATCATCTCCACCCCACCACCTGATAAGACAGCATACACACTACATACAGTGCTGCACCTTATGCAGCTGCACTTCATCACCAGTGACGTCACTGTCTGGTAACCACTGGGTCACCAGACAAATGGCACATATGGCGGAGTAAAGCTACTATGATTTCTGGCTGAACATAATGGAAATTGTAGGTAATGTAAACTGGTATCTAGGGTTTGCTTCCCCTATAAAGTTGCCATGATGCTCAAGATCATACTGGCCGAGCAACAAAGCAGTTGTAATTTACAGTATTTGGGATGGCAAGCATTACCAGCCACATCCTTATTTCTCCCCTATTAAAAGATACACTTTTCCTACATGCTGCAATGTTTCATTAGATTCATAGGAACTGAACTATTGAAAAAAACATAGGAATTGAACTACTGAAACAAGGGTGCCAAAGTCCAGCCAGCATGTTTTATAGCCAAGTGGTGTATCAGTAATACAGAGAATGTTGGCGTTCCGGGGGGTTTGCTAAATACACACAGATATCTACTGTGGTGCCCTCCATTGATGTGACATTTTTCCAAAATGTGTGGTTTTCATATAGATTTCCCTTCAATCTGTTTTAGTGTTGTGGTGCACACCTTAGACAAACAGCAGCCAGCCATGTATGGAAATGAAGGCTCAGAACAAATATGACTCAGAACTTACTTACGAAATGTCAATGAATCTAGAGAATACAGCAGAAATCATGTGAATATCGGCCTGATCTGCTGTGGATCCCATACATAATCTGTCATCTCGCTGATACTTTCAAGCATCATTGAGTCAGAGTATTACAAACATTTCTCAAAAAATTTGCATAGAATAAAATACAAATCTGAAACCAAGTGCTCTTTATTCTCACTTGATAATATGGAGGGAGAATATATTAAATGATCCACATAGATATTTGTTAAAACACATTTTGTGTGTTGTTATGTGTCATTTAAGAAACATTAATCCCAGCAGAACATTATCCCACTAAAAAAAATGAAAATTAACTATATTTACTTTTATAGTCTGTTCTTGTTACTTTTTCCTCTAGAAATATGATATTTTAATAGAATTCTTTTTGCAGCTTCTCTCAGCAACATCTTTCATCATTCATGGAACTGAAGGCATGCTTATTTGATAAAGTTGATAACTGGATACAGTTATAGACTACATGTGAACATGACATTTGACATCACAGAGTGGAGTGCACATCAATAGTTAGCTCCCTTGCTTGAATTATTAGAACCAAGAGAGTAATTTTGTCTAGGTTTGTCCATGTTATCTTAAAAGGACTACTAAACTTTTATATTTCGCTTGTGCTTTTAATATCCCTCATTTTTACATGGGATCAGTAGAGAGGACTTTAACTAGGTCTGCTCCATGCAAACCCTGATCAGAACAGTGGGGATGAGCCCCCAGTCTAATTGACGGTGCATATGCTGACAGCATGCCAGAGGCAGATTCGAAAGTAAACATGCATTTGTCTCTAAAGATGCACATTGGGATTACTCAGGAGACTGCAGTCGGCAAAACATTGATTGAAAGGTTGCATCGAGTGTAAGCCTTTTAATTAGAAATGTTTTAATAATGCAAATAAAGTGTTATATTGAGGCCTCTTTACTTGCTAAGCTCTTTCATTGGGCGGACATGTTGTTTAGAATCTTGGGTCCCATTGAAAGGACTCTGTAATGGAGAACGAGTTTATGACTTACCTCTTTCTGGTAAGTTTCCTGCTCCAGCACTGGCCACAAAGAAATGGATGGTGTGTCTATATTCGCCCAGCTTCCACTTCCTTGTAGCCCGTGCAGCAGGAGGTTCAGGACCTGAAAGAGGTATTTTCTTTTGTTAAAAATAAACATGTTTTTATAGACTTTGCAACAATAAAGGAAACAAAGAACATAACAAGACATATGCACGGACTTTGCTGATATTTTTAGCAACTGTAATTTTCTCATAAAAAGATTTAGTTCTTAGAATTACTTTGTCATAAAAGGCTTTAGAACAATAAATGGAGGTAAGCAGAGGTGGGAAACAAAGGTTTAGATACTCGAACATCAAACATTGTTAAATTATATGTCCACAGCTGAGAAACAAAATAAAGCTCTTCACATACGAATACAACTATTGATTGCATTCAGCCTTTAGTGATAAATATTACCAAGGAAAGATGTGAAATTGAAATCAATGGTTACCAAGCATCATTGCATATTACTATATCTCCTAACAGCAAAGTTGGCTTCCAGCAGGACTGTTTTTTACAGAGGTACTCACTAGGGTCTATTCACTAAAATTGAGTTGTGGTGAACTGAAAATGAACTGCAAAGAAAAGGCATTAATAGTGGAGTTGGAAAGACAGAACGTCAAGCTGGAAAATGTTTCCAACTCAGCTATTATTGGATAATGTTTGCATTTCACTTGTTGGGTTACCACAGTTTACTTTTTAGTGTCTAGACAACCCTGGATACCAGCAATCTATTTAAAATTACAATGAACTGCACAGGATTTTGTATGGGAGAGCACTGGAAACTTTATTCACACAAATAAAATTCTAGTTTTGTATATTTCTAATATTTGTTTCTAGAGACTAATAATTATCTATTGTTATAAAATACGCGTGTATTCTGAAATCCCAATGGATGCATTGAATATACATGGGTATCATAAATATCACCAAAAATTGTTAGAGATTGAAACAAACTCATAGTGAGATAACATAACAGTTATATTAATTAAAGGTTCCGTGATAGGATTTGTCATGTTCTATGTGTAACATATACATATATATAATGTAAATGATCATTAACATTATTATCCTTCAATGTGAGTTTCTATAATATATTAAAGCAATTAATATAGAAAGAGAAGAAAAACTACCACAACTAGAGGACATAGTCTTAAATTAGAGGGGCAACGATTTAAAAGTAATATCAGGAAGTATTACTTTACTGAGAGGGTAGTGGATGTATGGAATAACCTTCCAGCAGAAGTGGTAGAGGTAAACACAGTCAAGGATTTTAAGCATGCGTGGGATAGACCAGTGTTTCCCAACCCAGTCCTCAAGGCACACCTACCAGTCCAGGATTTAGGGATTACCCAGTTGAGTCTAAGGTGTTTTTTTTCTTCTTGGTAAAAACACCTTAGACACATCCAGGTAATCCCTAAATCCTGGACTGGTAGGTGTGTCTTGAGGACTGGGTTGGGAAACACTAGGATAGACAGAAGGCTATCCTAGCCATAAGACCGGGAAAGGGGGACTAATAAAAGTATTCAGAAAAATTGGGCAGACTAGATGGACCAAATGGTTCTTATCTGCCGACACCTTCTATGTTTCTATGTTTCTAATTAGTTATGATGGCAAATAGCTTTTTGTTAAACTACGTAACATAACATTTCTAACAGCATATTTAATCCTTGACATAGAAACATAGAATGTGTCAGCAAATGAGAACCATTTGGCCCTTCTAGTCTGAACAATTTTCCAAATACTTTCTAGACTTGGGTGACACCATTCTATATTTCCGTTTAGTGTTTGTCCTTTCCGAAATGTATTTCATCTATTGCTCATAACGTTTCTAATGAAATGAGTCCATTTTATATATATTTGGGGAATTCCTAAAATCTTAGCATGGTTTCAGCATGGTATTTACCCCAGCTTAGTAGCAACAAATACGCTTCCCAAACCCTTTTTAATAGAACATATACACTGATGTGGTACTTATATTGTCTGTTCCAGAAACACTGCAGCTATTCTATTACCTCACCCATGGGCTTGGCTCCAAAAGCACTATTTGTTTTGATGCACAATTATATTTAACCCCTTAGTGACATGACTTTTTTGGCTTGTCCGATGCTTGGTGACATGGGCTGTTTTAACATTTCTGATGTGTTTGTGTTTTGCTGTAATTTATTTCTGTCTCATTTAGTGTACCCGCACAAACTATATATCGTTTTTATCGTTATAAGAAGGGCTTTCTTTTTATACCATTTTTTTGATAATAGCTTATAATTTGATGTAAAAAAAATAATAAAATATGGCAAACAAATTGAAAAAATTATTTTTTTATGACTTTTATTTGAAAAATCGTATACTCATGTACAAGAGACAACAAAAAAACACTGCTAAAAGTTTCTAATATATGTCCTGAGTTCAGAAATAGCCCATGTTTTTGTGCTTTTTTATTCATGTTACAGGGCCAGAACTATAAGTGGTGCAAAGCTATTTTAAAATCCTTTCTTTCAAAATTAGCGATAGTGACATTGTAACACTGATTTCTGTACTAAATCCATAAATGACCCCCAACATGTACATATTTTTGAAAACTAGACAACTCAGGGCATTTAACTTGGGGTATTTTGACACATTTCATGTAGCCATTTTACCACCAATCTATGCCAAAGTTTGCAGAAAAAAAATCTTTTTTTTAAATTTTTCACATATATTGCAATTTAGGTAAACATTACCTTAAAATGTGAAGGGGTATTTCCAAATAACACCTCAATATGTGTTCAGCAACATCTCCTGAGTACAGGGATACCACCCATGCATAGGTTTGTTGGTTTGTTTTGGGGCTAAAAGGCCACATTTAGGGGGTGCGCATTTTGGTTTTCCAACTTGGAATTCTGACATGCAGAAAACTTGTGCCCATGTCCCATTTGGGACATTTTTGAAGCCAGAAAGTGTATTCTACCTCACAAAACCATATATTTTTTTAAACTAGACACCCTAGGGTATTTCAAATGGTAGTATTTTAACACTTTCCATGCACTAATTATACTACCAGCCTATGTCAATGTTATGGATAGTAATTTTCTTTCACATACATAGTACTTTGGGCATGAATTTACAGATCCTGTTATATGTCAGTGCCAAACAACACCTCAATATGTGTTCAGCAACATCTCCTGAGTACATGGATACCACCCATGTATAGGTTGGTTAGGTTATTTGGGGGTTAAAAGGCCACATTTGAGAGGTGCACTTTTTGGTTTTCCAACTTGGAATTCTGACGTGCAGAAAACCTGCGCCCATGTCCCATTTGGGACATTTTTGAAGCCAAAAAGTGTATTCTACCCCACAAAACCATATATTTTTGAAAACTAGACACCCTAGGGTATTTCAAATGGTAGTATTTTAACACTTTTCATGCACTAATTCTACCACCAGCCTATGTCAATGTTATGGATAGTAATTTGTTTTTCACATTCATTGTACATCGGGCATGAATTCACAGATCCTATTATGTGTCAGTGCCAAACAACACCTTAATATGTGTTCAGCAACATCTCCTGAGTACAGGGATACCACCCATGTGTAGGTTAGTTAGATTATTTGGGGGCTAAAAGGCCACGTTTAGGGGGGGTGCATTTCCAACTTGGAATTTTGACATGTAGTCAGCCTGCGCCCATGTTCCATTTGGGACACTTTTGAAGCCTGTCAAAGTATTTTACCCCATCAAACCATATATTTTGGAAAACTAGACATCCTAGGGTATTTAAAATGGTGGTATTTTAACACTTTCCAAGTGCTAATTCTACCACCAACCTATGTCAAAGGGTTGGGATGTAATTTTTTCCCCACACACATTGTAGTTCAGGCAGGAATTTTCAGATTCTGGTATTTGCCACTGCCAACCAACACCTCAATATGTGTTCAGCAACATCTCCTGAGTACAGGGATACCCCCCATGCATAGGTTTGTTGGTTTGTATTGGGTCTAAAATTCCACATTTAGGGGGTGCGCAATTCCAACCTGGAATTTTGACATGTAGTCAGCCTGCGCCCATGTTCCATTTGGAACATTTTTGAAGCCGTCCAATGAATTTTACTCCATCAAACCATATATTTTTGGAAAATAGACATCCTAAGGTATTTCAAATGGTGGTATTTTAATACTGTATAGGTACTAATTCTACCACCAGCCTTTGTAAAAGTTTGTGGTAGTACTTTTTTGGGAGTTTTTTTTCCACATGCATTGTACTTCAGGCATGAATTCACAGATTCTGGTATATGTCACTGCCAAACAACAACCCAATATGTGTTCAGCAACATCTCCCGAGTACAGGGATAGCACCCATGCATAGGTTTGTTGGTTTGTTTTTGGCTAGAAGGCAACATTTGTGAGATGCGCATCTCAAAATTCCAACTTGGAATTTTGACATGTAGTCAACCTGCGTCCGTGTCCTTTATGGGATATATCTTTGAAGCCAGCCAATGTAATTTACCCCCACCAAACCATATATTTTTTTATCGGTAGACCCCCATCACTACTTGTGGCAAGGGCTCAGCAGCCACCGATACATCGCTAGATGATGTATCAGAAAGCTGAATAGGGTCAAAATCGAACCCTGAGTCGAGGGGTTAATAGCTCTTAGAAGAGCCTATCTAGTACTGTAATACATTACAGTACAAAGAAATTAATCCATAAAACAGTGCAGACAGCAAAACATACTGTTGCTGTGCAAGATTACTGCTTACACAGTGATGAATGGCAGGGAAGGGGTTAATACACAGTGAAAGACTTTCATAAAACCTGGCAATTTTATAAAATGTTATTTTATATCACTAATACTGATCTGTCTCTTTCCGTCACAAAAATGTAAGTGAGGAGAGGGAGGCAGATCAATATTTGTGAATATTGATCCGATTAATTTTGATCTGACCAGGGCGAATGGTGAGCTTAATTGAGAAAACACCAAACCGCCTTTGCCACTAATTCGCTGTTACTGATCGCTATGCGCTCAGGCAGCTTAAAAAAAAAATCTCAAATATTTTTACTTTACATGTAATCCCCTAGCGGGTATGTGTAAAAAAAAAAAAAAAAAAATTAAAAATATGCAGACAGATAAAAATTGCTTTGGCGTCAATATCATTGCGTAAGCAGTGATCGACGGCAAATAAGGGGTTAATAACTCTTAGAAGACCCTTTTTAGTACTGTAATAAATTACAGTACAAAAAAAATTAACCCCTAAAAAATGCACAAACAGCAAAAATAAATGCGCTGATGTGCACGATCACTGCTTATGCAAGATCAGTGGCAGGGAAGGGGTTAAACGCAGGGAATTGCTTTAATAATTTTTTTTATTGTTTTATTATTTGTGTATTGTGTATTAATAGTTTTTTTTAACTTTTACTTACTTTTATAACTTTGATCTGTCTCTCTCCCTCACTAAAAAAAATGTGAGGAGAGGGAGGCAGATCATAACTGATCAGATCAATATAGAGTTAATATTGATCTGACCAGTCAGTGGGGATGTTCAGCAGAGCATCCCCACTGCCTGCCAGTGTGCCTGGCAGTCACTGATTGCCTCTGTGAAGGGCACTTGAGCACTGAAAGCGGAAAAACTCCGCTTTCAGTGCTCGTTTTGACACAGGACGGACTAGGTCCGTCCTGTGTCACTAACGCCTCGGCACACAGGACGGACCTAGTCCGTCCTGTGTCGCCAAGGGGTTAATATTCAGAGTGACTGATTTCAAGTATATTGACCATAATTGCATCACCTTCTTATGACATCAAATGTATAGCTTTGAGACTTTATGACAATGTCAAATATGTGCATATAATACCTCATCCACAATGCCAATATAAACCCAAACTCGCATTACTTGTGGGTGGTGTGTTGAGGTTCCTTTGCATAGTAACATCATTGCTCCATTTTACTCCTACGCTTTAAGAAGTTAACACTTGATGAGCATTGGATTTGCATGTTATTTTTAAAACTCCCCTTCCCATTTAAATTATTAGGTAAACATTAAGACATAAACAAGAAGTATGAATGATTTAGTGATCTCGAAAGTTTTATCACCTAGAATAAAGCTGTTAGGAGCAATATAAGTTGAATATGAGATCATTCAAGTTAACCAAAGTGTTCTTTGGTGCAGCGTTTATAGACCAGACCAGGGCTGGCGAAGTTGGTTAGATGGGATGGAAAGCTAAGTCTCGGGAAAAGTCGAGATTTGACTTAATTTTAGTAAAAGAGACAGGAATACCTCCCATGCAGAGATGTGCTCTTGTTGTCAAGTTCTTGCATGCTGTTGTATATTTGAAATGAGCTATTAACAAGTTTATTAGTATTGTGTTTGAGGTTGACACAGATTTTAGCAACAGTTCAAATCTCAAGAATTACCAATGTTTTAAAACAATTGTATGGTTACAAGCAATTGCACCAGTATCACATTTTTAACCCTGGTTATTATATCCTTGAAATATAAGACTGGCGCTTAAAAGACAAGCAAAATGGCAACTATTGAATTGTAAAAATGTTGAACATGCTAAGAAAGACATCCCACAAAACAGCCTTTATCACACTGTCTATTAGTGTCAAATACTTATTAAGAAAAATACAAATAATGTAAGCGCGTCATTATATGTGCTTCTATACAAAAAAATAAGCAATTGATTGTATTGTTCATGATAATAAAAATAAATATATATAGCTGAAAAACAGCCATGGCTGATTTTCTGCAAAACAAGAAAACTAAATATTTGTTTTTGATAAGCGAACAGACATAAATGAAAAAAAAAAACAAATAGTATAAATAATAAATACGAGAATGAAGAAAATGCAATTGATTTTCTCAATAACTGTTCAGATTCACAATGCTACCACCACTGCATGGAATTTTGAGTAGGCATATGCAAATAAGGTTAACAATGACCACCTTTTCATCTCTATTTCCATTTTATACATGAAACACATGCACACTGTCACAAAACAGCCATTAAACACAGCTCAAGACAGAGGTGCAGAGCCAGATTGCCACTCATGGATAGGTGTTTCATCCGTAATGAGGTTGGTTTTTTATATATACCGTATTTGCTCGAATATAAGATGAGGTTTTTTCCAGGGCAAATGTCTTATATTCGAGGTCGTCTTACAATCTGACCTCAAATCGAGGTCAGACTATAAGACAGGGATCCAGGTCCCCCGCAGAGCTGCAGGGGACTTGGATCCCTCTTGCTAACAGCTGGTGGATGTCTGCGCAATGTGTGCCGACATCCTCCGCTGCCGCCCGGCACGACTGCCGGGACTTCTATGATGAAGCCGGGTCCCGGGTCCCGGGTCATAAAAGTCCCGGCAGAAGTTCCGGGCAGCAGCAGAGGATGTCTGCGCGTCTCGTGCAGACATCCTCCGGCTGCCTCCTCTAGGCACCAGGGAGATTTGGGCAGCCGGGGGATGTCCGCACGATAGTGCAGACATCCTCCATGCTGCCCAACACTTCCGTCTATTATGATTGACCGGCTGTCCGTCATAATCGACGTAAGTGTCGGGCAGCATGGAGGATGTCTGCACGTATCGCGCAGACATCCCCCGGCTGCACCCACTAGCCACCAGTGTAACTATCCACCTGGATTCGAACCCTGACTCCTGTGGTTCCTGTTCCCTGCTCCTGTTCCAGTCGCCACCTGCTGGTTCTGTTTCCTCATGTAGCAGTGGTGGCAATCTCTCTGACTTTGTTCTTCTTGTCTGCCTACCGCCCAGGTGTAGGTCCTTGTAATAATGAGCCCTGGAGCTATATAAACCCCTTCCTCCCAGCAATCAGAGCCGGTACATTATTTTCTGCTAGCTTGTGTTTTGATTCCTGTTCATCGTGTTCCTGACCATCCCTGATTTATACAGTCCTTTGACCTCGGCTTGATTCTGACCATTCTGATTTCTACAGTCCTTTGACCTCGGCTTGATTCTGACCATTCTGATTTCTACAGTCCTTTGACCTCGGCTTGTTCCTAGACCCTGCTTTGTCCCTGCCTGGCTATGACTCGTGGGAAACCAAACAAGGCCTCTGCATGTGGGCATTCAAAGCCTGGGGCTTCACCCCAGGTTGAGAGTGCTCACCCTGTGCAGGGCCTTGAATCGCCTACTACCCCTGCACCGCGACTCCAGACCTCATCGACACAGCCGACCGTGACACAATGTACCAGCCACACTATGGAGTCCGCAAGGGCCTATGCCACAACACTTTTGATAGAACAAGGTGGGGACTTTATCAAAGTATATTCAGACGCTGCAAAAAAGTTTGTCTCTGCTCCAGGAAGAGGTTCGTCTCTTGAGGTCAGCCTTTACTAATAGCCAGTCTCCCAATATGAAAAAACTGTCCAGGGTGAATTCGGCACCAGAGCTGTGCTCTCTGAAACCAGTCACTGGAATAAATACCCATAAGCCTGCCAGTGACTCTGGTCTGCATCTGAGGCCTATACCTGCTCTCTCTTCACTGAGCGTGACACAGCCTTCACCAGTGAAGAATTCAGCGAGGGGTCCCCTCACAGCCCCGGAATGGTCCTGGCGTAGGAACAACAACCTATGTTTTTATTGTGGGAGATCTGGGCATTATATCAGCTATTGCCCTATTCGACCTTCAAAAGCAGAGAAAATGAGAAAAGCATCAGGACTGTTAACTAAGCCTGCGTCCGCTCCTGGGAGCCTAAGTAAATATCTGTCCAGTGGGCCTGTGTCCTCCAGTATGGAATGCTTACCTGACAGCTCCATTGAAGAAACGTTTGAAGATTACTATCATGCTGTCTCATCTAACATCTCTGTTCCTACCAATGTTATCGGGACTGTCATTGCCACTCCTCAGCGGAGAAATGCCTCATTTATTTCTCCCTGTCAAGAACCTATGCCATCCCTGCATAAAGCTAATGCTTTGATCTCTGCACCCAAGATTTATGATTTTCCCTTTGGTCCAGACTTCTCATCTGATGAAGAGCTCATTACCTGGCAGACCAAGCAACAGAAGTGCCCCTCAGCAGCTACTTCAAAAATAAGAAAGAAAAACAAGAGAAGGGTTTTAATTCCAAATTAGGTGCTCGGTGCTCACCCCTAGAGAGGGGGGTAGTGTAACTATCCACCTGGATTCGAACCCTGACTCCTGTGGTTCCTGTTCCCTGCTCCTGTTCCAGACGCCACCTGCTGGTTCTGTTTCCTCATGTAGCAGTGGTGGCTATCTCTCTGACTTTGTTCTTCTTGTCTGCCTACCGCCCAGGTGTAGGTCCTTGTAATAATGAGCCCTGGAGCTATATAAACCCCTTCCTCCCAGCAATCAGAGCTGGTACATTATTTTCTGCTAGCTTGTGTTTTGATTCCTGTTCATCATGTTCCTGACCATCCCTGATTTCTACAGTCCTTTGACCTCGGCTTGATTCTGACCATTCTGATTTCTACAGTCCTTTGACCTCGGCTTGATTCTGACCATTCTGATTTCTACAGTCCTTTGACCTCGGCTTGTTCCTCGACCCTGCTTTGTCCCTGCCTGGCTATGACTCGTGGGAAACCAAACAAGGCCTCTGCATGTGGGCATTCAAAGCCTGGGGCTCCACCCCAGGTGGAGAGTGCTCACCCTGCGCACGGCCTTGAATCGCCCACTACCCCTGCACCGCGACTCCAGACCTCATCGACACAGCCGACCGTGACAACCAGAGAGATATTGGCAGCCGGGGGATGTCTGCACATATCATGCAATCATCCCCCGGCTGCCCTCACTAGCCACCAGGGAGGCTACATTGGGTGGAGGGAGGGGGGAGACAGACAACATTGGGGGGGTGGAGAGACACAGACAACATTGGGGGGGTGGAGAGACACAGACAACATTGGGGGAAGGGTGGGGGAGAGACACAGACAACATTGGGGGAGGGTGGGGGAGAGACACAGACAACATTGGGGGAGGGTGGGGGAGAGACACAGACAACATTGGGGGAGGGTGGGGGAGATACACAGACAACATTGGGGGAGGGTGGGGGAGAGACACAGACAACATTGGGGGAGGGTGTGGGAGAGACAGACAATATTGTGGGAGGGTGTGGGAGAGACAGACAATATTGTGGGAGGGTGGGGGAGAGAAACAGACAATGCTGGAGGGGAGGGGTGGAGAGACATACAACATTGGTGGAAGGGTGGGGAGAGAGACAGAGAACGTTGGGGGGAGGGTGGGGGAGAGAGACAGACACCGTTGGGGGAAACATTGGGTAAGTCTGGGGGGTAGGGACAGCATTGGCACATAAAAGGTAAATAAAAACAAGAAATGCATTTTTTTTATATCATAAGTTTTTATTAAATATGAAAAAGCAATTTACATGTGAATATATACAAGTTAAACTTTTTTCCTATAGAGTAGTCTTATATTCAGGCTTTTAGATTTTTTCCTAAAGGAATATCCATAGTTTGGGAGGTCGTCTTATAATCAGGGTTGTCTTATATTAGAGCAAATACGGTATATATATTCAGAAACTTACAAAATAGTACATTTATTGTAGATAAGTCAGACAACTCGGCATCCATATTATTTAATCTTCTCTTTGTGAAACAGGAAGACTGTACCTGCTGCCATGGAATCCTTTAGAGACATGAAACTGGTAAAGGAGAGTCCCAGCAGTCACCCCAAAAACCTTGTTCTGCCGCTGCATTTACCCATACTTATCCTTATTTAGACTGATCAGAACAAGGAACCCTGCAAGGGGTCCTACTCAAAAAAGGTTGCAGTCTAAATGGAATGGACAGGGTCTAGGTGGCATGGGACCCTGAGAGCCCAAGTATAGGAGCTTCATGCAGATGAGGCGACACAGGGCTTCGTGCTGGATAACTGCATTCTCCTGGTAGCTTGTGGCCTCAGGTTCATGCAGCCACATACCAAGACCCTGTGGAAGCAGCTACTGTATCCAGAAAACCAAAGGCAGAAACTGTAGAAACCCTGCAGACATCCTGGAGCAAGCTTGAAACACAACTATGACAGGATAGCAAGATGTAGCAGGCTTCGACAGGGAGACTAAGCAGAGCATTAAGCATTTAAGGGAATCTATAACAGGGTATCCCATTTAAGGGACTCTATGACAGGGCATCCCATTTAAGGTACTCCATGGCAGAGCATCCCAATAAAGGGACTCTATGGCAGAGCATCCCAATAAAGGGACTCTATGGCAGAGCATCCCAATAAAGGGACTCTATGGCAGAGCATCCCAATAAAGGGACTCTATGGCAGGGCATCCCAATAAAGGGACTCAATGACAGGGCATCCCATTAAAGGGACACAGGTCACCCCTTTTACAGGGCTCAGGGCATCCCCATTACAGGAACTCAGGTCACCCCTTTTACAGGGCTCAGGGCATCCCCAATACAGGAACTCAGGTCAGGGCAGGTTCAGGTCTATAAGGTAGAAATAGAGAAAACAACCTTTGCTTCTGTAAGCTGAATGGGCATCCTGTAGAAAAACTGAGTGTGACTGCCTGCTGAATTAAGTTATTGGACATATGTGGCCCTATTTCTCCAGTTCCTTGTTGCACCTTCATTATTTGGACTTCAACAATATTATACCGTTGGGGAGCAACGGGAATGGATCTCTTTTTGGTGATTACAGCTGCTTCTTTTACACTTTTTTTTTTACCCTTACCTTTCTTAGGCACATGTCTTCCCTGTACTCACAGGTTCCAGTCTATGGCTAGGCTTGGGCAGGTGCCAGACAATTGCTAGACTTGGGCAAGTAGCAATCTATGGCAAGACTTGGGCAAGTGCCCATCTGTGGCTAGGCTTAGGCAGGTGCCAGAAAATAGCTATACTTATGCAGGTGCCAAACTGGGAAGGTACCACTCTGGGCAGGTTCCGCTCTGAGGATGAACTAGGAAATTGAAACAGTCAAGGATACAAAGAACAGACAGGAACCAGCACATTTTATAAACAAGCGAGCAAAGCAAGAAAGGATACAACCTGTATGAACCTGCATACGGGTTGACTCGTGATGCTAAAGTATATTCTTTGTGTTGTATGAAACTCAAAAAACATAAAGTGATATGGGTTGTTACAGTTTAAACATTTCAGCTGTACCTAAATGGAAAACCAAGAGACCAACAGGGTAACATCACTCAAAATAACTCCCATGTAAGAGAGAAGACACTTCTCAGAAAATACGTGGCTACACATGGCTATAACTAGGTTATTATTTGGACGACATGGTTAATATAGAGATATACCTATAGATATTTTTTTTCATGAGTACGATTTGCAGACCTTTTGTATGTTCCACCATATCATTACAAACCCTAAGGATTAACAGATGCAGTAAACAAGTAGCTATTCATCAAAGTGTCACTGCTCAAAACAGGTGCAAAAAAGCAAATCAGGTTTATCAAGAAAAAGAAACACAAGCAAGGGAATTTTTGATAAATTGTGTGCTATTTTCTGAGAAATGTTTATGTATGCAAGTCTTTTATCCTAACCTTTGTCTCTTTTAACAAAACTAGTACCATCTGTAAAGCAAAGGAAATCCTTATTTTCCTAGCTGAGTATATCAAAAGAGTTTAATGCTTAGGCATTATATTTTTCCCTGTTTTAATAAATGTACAGTAAATGTACTCTACATTTATTATTAATTATCAAATAATATACCATCTGTTCTCTGCATTACAAGGTCCTGTGTTTACATATCTCTTGGAATTTCAGTGATAGCTTGCACTCATCATAGGTGGAAATAGTGGGTATGTTGTGGATTTCGCATTTCCCTTGAAGGTATCCTCTTAGTCATAAAATTGGTCCTCACCATTCAAATAGTGTTGGTAATACTTTTTATATCAAAGAATGTGCTAGCATTCAGATCTGTATCATTGCCCTGCTAATGTTTGGAGAGTCCCCATGATTCTATATGCAAAATCAAGCAGCCACAGATCTCCAGATTAATTTTTGCTGATACAACTGATATTTGCTTTATGATGTTGTTTGAGATAATGGAGATAATATTCAAATCAAAATATATCATATTTCTAATACACTCGGCTGGCTGGCCTGTGGATGGTGTCATTATGCTGTGACATTCAGAAATTATGTTATGGCATCATGTGAAATATTTATGCTTAATTGAAAAGCGACAGAAATGTATGTAATTTTAGCAGCCTGATGTCTGCTATATGAATCAGGTATGCCTACAAAGTCTGAAGTGAGCACAGCCTCAATTTAGCGATGTCATTTATACCCTCTACTCTACATTCAAATTTTGGGGAGGAAAGGCAAAGCTTTAGTTTTCTGTTATTGTTTGGTATTTTAGCACAGATAAATATGGTGCCTGGGACTTCAAAGGTTTGTCCAGATAAATGCTGCCAGAAGCCACTGCTCATCTGCTGAAGTATATACCAGTACAGCAAGACTCTGCAATGCTGGGAGATCCAAAACAAGCAAAAAAGATAAGGGTGACAAGTATATGGGGCTTTAATTTTCTATTTGAAAGCCTGGTACAGACAGAAATACGCAACAAATAAGGCCAGGCACATGTTCTATATATGGTGATATTAATTAACAAGAGTTACACCCTGAAACAAATACAACTGATGACTGTCAATGTCTGACCTCTCTTTCCTTTTACAGACAATTACATAGTATTGTGTGAATACAAAAGACAAGTCTCACCAAGAACCTGTGTAAAAAAAAAATACAAATAGTCACAAACATAAAAACTATCGATAAAGCTATTTGATGATGTTACATTGAGCAAACATAGCAATAAATTGCATGCTTCAAAAAATAGAAAAAAGTTGCAATCGTTGCACAAATAGAGAAAGTACCAAATTATTATCTTTATGTTTATGCTACACAAGTGTCAAATTTCTTCTTGATTCACAAAAAGCATATTTACGTGAAGAAGCCAAAAATGCCATTTATTGCAATATGTAATTATATATATAATTGAAGTGATGGCATAGATGTCTAAATATATATGTTGTGTAGAAAAAGTTATAGAAAAGTGTTGCATTGTTTGTTGAGTTGCCATTTATTATTGTGTGCTGTTGTGTTTTTGTTTCTGAATAATAATCGGCTAAAGTAGGTTGATCCAAGTCACACCAAGCAGTGAATATTATAATGATATTGGTTTACAAACAGGGGTAGGTAGCAAAGAAGATTGGAGTACTCAGTCTCTGAGTACCTAGGATGGAGTCAATGAGGTTTTTTTCTTGTGCTACTGTACACACTTCATGTATTTCTCAAAAACTCCTGACCAAAATCCAGGATTTTTATTTTCTTTTTTCAGCTGTTAAATACCTTGCTATTGTCAGAACACATTCTATCACATCCTTTCACAGCCAACAGAATAAACACTGCATCTTATGTTTACAACTTACTGTCAATCTGTCTGACCAATTAAATACTCTTTTGTACAATAAAATTGAGACTTTTAAGATATTAGACATGTCTTGTTACATACCTGAAGTATATAAGTCATTTTTCTCTTTATTTACTGTCATGTTATTCACTAGTATTACATTTCCTCTACAGGCAATAGACTGACGAAAACACACACCAGGGAATAAAAAAAACTGTTTAAAACAAAAATACAGAGATTGTCGCATGTAATTATAATGCGTGCATTTTTATTCATTTTTATGCAATGATTCTGACAACTTTAACAAACAATTTTGATATTATAGGTATAGAGAAGCATATATTATATGAGACCTAATTAGGCCATTACTTTAATCATGTATCGTCGGTTCAGATGCATCAAAAAACATCTATAAATGTTAATGTAATCAAGTGTTGTTGATTTTTATTTTTATCAAGGCTTAACCAATTACCATGGCATGTCTTTATTAAGCAGGAGCAATCTGTAAATGTTTCTATACAGGAACGTATTTGCGACATAAAAATGAAGAACGATTCCTCGAAGATGGTTATGTAAAATGTAGAAGTGTATAGTTTATGCAACTTGCCTTACTGATTCTTTTAGTTGGATAAACTATAACATATTTCAGTGAGGAAAAATAAGTGAAGCAAAATGGAGATGTTATAAAAGTATTTAAAAAATGAATATTTTACCCATATTAAGAGTCATAGACTGCCTAGAAAGTAAGGAAAACTATATGAGACTGGAAGTCTATTTGTGAAGGCTTCACCTCACATTTTACTCAACAATTCAACTTAGTTTGTACATCTATTCATTTAACCTTACTGTTTGTGGGTTTTGTTTATATCATTGTACATTACTTGAGAATATGATTGTGCTTTATAGATACAAAAAACAACACAAGAGGTGCACTCCTAAAATTATCAAAAGTGTATTAAAAACATATGTATGATCAGAAGCACAGCATAGTAAGCAATAAACTCACAGGAGTCCTTTAATGTCCCTGGTAAGATTACATAATACACTTATGCCAGAGGTTGTAATCCGAGTGAATGGTAAGTATGGAAGCTGTGGCAAACTTTCAGTGTACTTCTTGTGCCCTTGCAGAATCCAGAAATAAATATTCTAATAGGAGGGAAAGGATTTTACCAAAAATTCACATATGAAGGACTTGGAGTATGATGACGATCCAGAAATAATAAAAGCCTCCAAAATATAGAAAACAGGCTGGATTCCCTAGATGTTCAGCATAAGGATTTACACAATGATGAAATTTGGATATTGTATATGCAGCTAGTTCTCCATCTTACTTTTTGTCAATTCAAACATGGATACTTTTCTCATTCCCACTTCCTTTTATACTGTAAACGTATTTGGGTATTGACATTCTCCCTTTTTTGTGGAAGCATCAGGACAGTCATCAAGTTGGGTGCATGTTGGGAGGATACCTAATTTGTTTTGTCCCTTACTAATTTACACAATTGCACAGTGGTGTGGAATATGTTAAGACCCTTAAGTAATAAGCAGATTATTTAAATGACTATTTTATTTATAAGGCACCATCATATTATACAATGATATGCAACGTGGTAAACAAAGCATGCAAATAATAAGGAAGGGACCACATTAAAATTGATTTATATTTAAATAATGTTTTTTTTCCTTATGTAATCCTCATATGACACTGAAATATCACTATAAATGTCTAATTTCTAAATATATTTATTCCACTGCACAAAATTAAACATTGCAAATATAGTTGTGCACTCAATAACAGTGGATTATTTGATTCCGCTTATACTGTTTACTTATATGGATACATTATTTTTAATTACATTTCTGAACTTGCTACCTTTGATCCCAAAGAAGCAAAGTTAATAAAGATTAGTCAATAAGAACAAATGACTTGACATTATAAAAGAGAAGGGATCTTCAAATGAAATCCCACCATAATTGGAAGTTTCGGCAATATTTTAACAAGAGATTTGGGCTTTTGTGTGTATAATTAAAGACTCATTTTGAGAAGGCACTTTATGATTTAAACAGATCGTGTATTTCATGTTTTATTGTCATTTGTTGGACAACTGCTTGAAAACATCACCGTGGGATTTAGGACTACGTCTTTATCAAACTGAATTATTGAACTGATTGAACTGATATTTACCATCATTTCCCTGCATTTCATATTTTGAACATAAGTTACATTGCCAAATTAAAAAAAAAACATAATTAGGAATTGTGTATCATATTATTTAAATAAAAAACATAATGGTTTACTCTATCCTCTAACTAATATTGAATGCTACTCCATTCTGCACTGATGATATCGCAATAAAGTGAATAAGTTCGCTTAACCCAACACCCTGCACACTCCAGTGTAATACAAAGGGAAAAAATAACAAACATAAAATGCAACATAGTGTAGTAGATCGAGACAAAAAGTGCATGTGGTATAATAATACGGCGGATCCACTCACATGTACCTGAGTAGTAATCTGCTCAGTTAAACAGGGATCTGGGAGCCCCCAATGGGTGAATATGTGGGCCACAGTATTCCTCTTAACTCCAAACACTCCGATGGAATGCTGAAAAAGACAAGGGGGAAAAGGGCAGAACTATAATTGAAACACGTTTATTGTACAACAGCTAAAACAAAGTAGAATTTTAAATTAAAAACAGCAATATCCAGCAATGTCCAGTAAATGCTTGAAAAATACAGAATCTTTTGTAAAGTGCACTGTACTTCAACAAAATAGCTCGTCCTCACTCCGCACAATACGTACCGCCTATTCGTAATTTACGTTACTGATGCAATAACCAGTGAGATAGCTCAATGGGCAAATACATGAGCTGTAGAATCTGTTCTGTTTGTAGATTTAGTCTTTGGATGAGTAGACTCAACTGTTCATCCCTCTGCGATGGATAAATAGCTACCATTGTGCTGGGTAATAATAACCACAAAATATCTTAATGCACACACTTGGTCAAATGCATTGTTTTCATACCTGTATTTGTTTTGCAGGAAGGGGAGGACTGTCACAGGAGGCAGGAGGCGAATTGCCCCCCAGGCTGCTCCCTCTCTCTTTCAATGGGCTGAGACTGCACCACTTTTCACATATAAATGCCCTAGTTGGTAGCACTTCACTCTTTCTATCTAATTGCCTTGTCTTCCTATCAATCTCTGTACCTTATCTGTCAGCAGATCTGTATTGCATGTCTATTTGGGTATATCGCTGATTATATCAGGTGGGCTGATGAAGTGGCCTCAAAGGCAGCTAAATAGTTTCACAGTTTCACAGGGACACAATCTCTTTTTTTTTTTTTGGGCAAATCAATATTTTTCTTAATTAAAAACCATGTAGGCAAAAGGAAACCACTAAAGTAGGTCTGTTACCAGCACTCATGAGACACAGAGTAGATTATGTGTTGTTTGATTTTATCTCTATATGGCGGGGAGTTTACTGATTTTTGTATAATTGTGGCTTTACCTTGATAATTAAATGTAATAAAATATTATATTTTTTTACAGTCTGCCCCATGTCTCATGAGTGCCTGTTACAGACCTACTTTAGTGGGTTGCTTTTGCCTACATGTTTTTTCAATCAAATTCAAAACTTCAAACTTCAAACTTGAAATTATAAATGCCTGCTGCAAATGGCTGCTTAGGGCCACTATATAACCCTATTCATATATCATAGCACAGTTTTGGTGAGGCTCATAAAAGATGCTTGAATTAAATAATAAATAAGAAAGACAATTTATCTCAAAACTGGAGTTATAAGCATAATCTGTGACTTTTAGAGTGCTTTTCTCCCTGTCATACTCAATGCACTTTATGGGCTACATATGGACAAATACATTGAGAGTTCCTGATTGTCTAAATGAATGTCTGATAAAGTGTCTTTAGAACTTTTTTAAATGTCTGTAATTATGCTGCATTTCAACTGTAGGTTGGGTCATTTAAAGCCTACTCAACTTTTGTTTTTACATACTTTCGGAGAAAGAAGTGGAAAAGGTCCATGAGCATTGTATTATATGATATTTTGTTTTGTAAATCAGATTTCGTGCAGCACTCCATGAGTTATTCAGTATATTATGCCACAATGGAGCATTGCAACCCAACCATGCAAATTAGAAGAAACCACCATGCAAGCAGTATAAAAAACAATAATGCAAGGATTCTTAAGGAAAGAACAGTTCTCCTAAAAAAGAGGTAGGTTTAGCTGCAGTTTCTCATTGCTTTCAACATGCTTAAGGGTCTACTCAATCTAGAGAGAATTGCAGTGAATTGAGATGGGAATTTCAAACTTTAGGCCAAAGTAGCCAAGTTGGAAATCTTCTCCAATTGTTTTCCAACTCAGCTATTTTGGTCTTAAAGGGACTTTCTGGTGCCCAAAATGCACCGGCCAAATATTAATGCATAATAATGTGCTTTCAAAGTACTTTAAAAAGCATGTTTTCGATTTTGCATTGCTTAAAATATAAAATACTTACAGTTAGATGAAATTGTGAAATTACAGCAGTTTGCAAGAAACCAGGACTTCCCACACTAGCTCTTTTCTTTATTTGCTGCAGGAATCAATGACTGGAATTTCCTGTCTCTCTAGTGATGTCATCAGACAATGTGTTGCACTGTAAAAAGATCATACTGTGTACAAGACCAAGTCTATTACAAACCACCAATTTATTATATTCAAGCAGCACAGGAAGTGACTAAATTAAACAAAACTTTATATCCTCAGTGTCTATTTAATCAGTGCCATAAAGAAAATGCGAGACCCAGCACTCAATATAAAGTGGGAGTTTATTCAAATGCAGGCAACGTATCAACCCTCGTGGGGGGGGTTTCAAGCCTCACTTGAAAAAGCTTGAAAAAAAACTGCAAGTGTTGAAACGTCGCCTGCGTTTGAATAAACTCCCATTTTATATTGAGTGCTGGGTCTCGCATTTTCTGTATGGATCTTGGAGATTTGGGTGACATCTCGGTACCTCGGCACCTATTCCTCTTTTTGGTGCGGATCTGAATCTATTACTTTGTTATACATGCAAAGTAATCACTGGGGTGGACTTGAGTTAAATGTTAAAAATGTGATTAATGCAGAATGCCTGCATCTAATCACACTGGAAAAAAGCCTATGCACTATAGAAGCAGTAATCTTCATCTTGCACCAAAGTGAGTTTGGGGACTAGATTCACCTTTAAGTTTGAAATTCCCATCTCAATTCATGTTCATGGTTTTTTGTTGTAGAAGCATGCACTATAGCTATCAATTTGATACTATAAAAAATATGGCCTGGAAGTATAGCTAGCTGGTATTTAAAAATAGGTTAGGGTTTGAAGGAGATTTAATAAATCTGTCAATGTTTAAAAGGTTTTTTCCTTATTTCCCTAATATCTTCCAATATGCTGCTTCCACATAATCCTGAAACATGTGCACTTTAAAACACATAGCAATGAAGAATTTGAAACATTCTAGACAACTGATTGTAAAAACATAATTATTAAAAAGAAGTTTTATTTCATTGGCAGGTTAAATGACACTGTATCAGAGAGCTCATATCATTCTTGTTGAAAACAAAAATAATCATTAAGTTGATATTAGTGTCTAAGCATGTAATTTAATGCAAATTTATTTTTTAAAATTATAGATAATTTTTGTAATCAGACTATGATTAATTACATATCAAGCTTGCAAATGTGACGTGTCTGAAACCAAAGAGTAAGTCATCATGACAAATTGTTCCCAGACCAGAACAAATCTACAAATCACGGATACTGGGACATAGAAGATTTACATCCCCATTTTGCATACTTTAGTTATGTTGCTGTATGGCAATTTGCTTTCTTTCACTGTATTAATAACGCCTGTGGGTTGCTTTTATCCCAAGGAATAAATTGAAAAATGCTGAGGAAGAAATATAATATTTTGCTTATAAATCATGTCTCATGACGTAAGTTGGTTAAGTTGACTTGCCATTTCCTTCTATGTGTTTGAGATCTTTAATGTTGCAGCCAGAGGAATTAAGATTGCTTATTAAAACATAATGGAGTCTTAATTGGTGAACAGGAAATGGAAGTGGCAAACTGAGAAATTAATTATTAAACACACACAGTTCCTGGTAGGAACAATTTGAACAGGATTTATATTGACTTGACAGTCCAGACAACATAACCCGTTGCTTGCCAGAAGAATCAAATGTATCTTAGTGGACTTTTTCTACAGGACTTCTATGGGATTTTACAACACAAACACCATGTCAGACTTCAAATTATCTTTTGTTTTCCATTTTCTAGCTATAACTAACTTAGTGGCAACCAGAATGTAGAGAAAAATTAGAAATGTATCTTAGGGCATCTGGAGCTATCCCAAATGCAGCAACTCTTGGGTCTATTCACTAAAAATCATGCCTGGTGAGAGGAGGAGCATTTAGAGATATAATTTGACTTGTGTGTGCCAAGTTAGAATGCAGACAAAAATGTCTAAAGTTACCATGGAAAAGGCATCCATCTCCAAATGGAAATCAGTTGCTAATGGAAACCGATATGACGAAAATATATTCTCTTTTATACCTATAAACACATCTAAATTATTGTAAAAAAACAGTTGTTTTTTAAGCAAAATAAATACATAGATGTGAGATGTTATTACAAAGACATATAAGTGGTTTATATCTAGGTATCTTTATCTCTTTGACTCTTTCTAAAGCCACAAGAGGAAGAATGTATGTTATGGCTTTCATCCTGCAGAGTGTTTACAAAAGATCAGTGAGCCAGAGCCGTGGGCTGGTTACTCATTTACTTAATGTACTATTAACGGATATTTCTCATAGCCATTTACTGCATGTAGTTAGATAAGATTGGAATGGCTCCTTCAGGTAGAGTGAAATTAAAGTGTGCTTAATTTATTATGAAAACTAGAGTCTATAATGTTATTTCATTAATTATGACTGTGTAATTTCAGTAGGCTAAAAAATCATGGCAGTTTCCCTTTAATTTGAAGCACAGCTGACTTTGTGAATAGGGAGATGCTCAAAAAACTTGTATCTGTAGTCTTCTAAAAAGAAAAAGAAGAATGGATTATTCTGTTTAATACCAGGAATTGGTGGCACATACTTTGTTTCTAATGGATGAGTAAAGTCTATGGAAACTATACGTATTTTGGATACTACTGGAGACAGTTATAAATCATAAGCTCTCATCAACTATTCTTTTTAATAGTAAAATGAATGTTTCTGTTTTGCACTTTGAATCAGGGTCATGTCCTTTTCTTGTAATAAAAATCTATCAAGTTATTCTTCTGGTTTACTAACCTTCAAAAAAAATCAATATGTAAAACAAATAAATAACATGCTAATATATCTCATTTTCTCCAGAGACAATTACCGTACTTCACAAAGAGAATACGATATTGCTTAGACTGCAAAAAAAGAAAAAGAAGGGAAAAAAAATTCAGTGTGCCATAAGATAATATCCAGACACAGATAAAAATAGATACATTTAAATCACGTTTTGCGTCTTCTACTGAATCACGGGTCAATTTTCAAAATATTGCAACATGTCAACTCTGTGTGAGCCAATTATCCTGCAATGATAAATAAGTTGGAGAAAATGTAGTTAGTGCCTGAATTTTCAGGAGTGTGGTTTTCACAGTGTAGCCACCAGCCTCTGGAGGATGGCTGGAAATGAAAAGCTTTTTAAAGAACCCAGGTGGGGAACAAGGACTGCAAATATATTTCTCTGCATGGCTCTTATACACAAATGGAGATGTCATTTTCTACCATGGTTACATGAGGTCTTATTCAGATCATTACATTTTTGTTGTTGTTGTTGTTCAACACTTATAATTTATAATGCGGATGCTGAAGGGTTTAATCTTTCACAAAATTAGGGCTTCTCATACAGTATTCTTACTGCTCCTGGTTTTCTATTTGAACTGATTACATAGAAATATGTTAAACGTACATATAAACACGTACTTTCCAAATGTTTTCTGCTCATAGCAGAAGTATTTGTATGTGTCCTTACCCCATTTAAGATTCTGTGGCTTATACAATAAATAGTGAATAGTGGTGAACCAACAACCAAATTGCACATATCAGGCATAAACAGCTTTTTCCAGTTTGACTATGCTTCCAACTAAGCTATTAATATCAAAGGAAACTCAAAAAGTGATATCATCCTCCACGTGTTAAGTCAATATACAGTGAACAAGTAATACTCCCCATTAATGATGCAGCTTCCCAAAAAATACTCCTTGAGTACTCTCCAATAAACAAGACAAAACAGCAAGGGAGCACAAATCACTTGGAAGAAACGAAAAAACAATCTATCATAGCGTAATACAGTATGATATAATTGGGGGTATTGGAGGAGTATATTGAACTCACAAACAATCTTTGTATAAACAGAAACCTTCTCAAGTGTGACCTATGAACTTAGATACAACTGGTTCCATATCAAAGTTACCTTAACAAGATCATTTCATACAAGCTCAATTTATAACTACTAATAAACTACACATTGCGCTGCAAATTCTTTAAAAGTGTTTGTTGAATTTGACTTTGTTTGAAATTAGAAAACAGAGCCTGGTTTGCAAGGATAGCAAACAGCTCTGCATTTTTCTAAATGTTTCCACCGAAAAATCTGAACTGCTTCTGTGCTAATCCCTGACATATACATTAGGCAAAACACTAAATGTAGTATAGTTTGTGCATGACCTACAAACAAAAACGTGTGTTCCCTTTGTTAAAGGAGAAGAAAACGAAATTAAGAGGTAGGTGAGCCGAGGCTCCGGAGAAACAATGAAAAAATTGCCAGACACAGGATTTGCTGCAAAACATGGTTTACTTAGAAATAAAGCAGCTTACAGACAATGCAGTGCTCCTACCCAGTGAAAAAACAAAAAGCCTATGCGTTTCACGCCAAAAGCGTGGCACTTTCTCATGCCTTGAGATCTGGGAATTTCTTTACCTTCAAGTCACCAGGTTTGGACTTTCGTTTTCGTTTTATATTCCCTGTTAAAACCTAACTTTTAATACACTACAAACAAGTACACATTTATCCTTTTGCAAACCTACAACACTGCAAGGGCTCTCACTGCATGCAAAATAAACATGCAATGCAAGTTGATTTGAATATATAACATAGAAATTAGTATATTAAGTAACTTATTTTAATACCATTAGAGTTTATTCTCTATATGTGCCAGACTTTGGAGGCCAAACTGATCCCTACAAAGTTCCCAGGGGCCAGCAGGTTGTCTTACCGGGCCCATATAATATAAAATGGCCTCCTCATTGAATACAAAAATGAATGCCAAGGGACACTGGCCCTGTAAATAAATAAAATTAAATCAACCACAATGGCCATTTTTATGCCAGTTCAGAAGTGATCTGAAACTCTGAGCTCGGATTTTCCATGAGAAAATCAGAGCTACCTGAGTTACCCCTGTACTGTGCTTAAACAGTACTTCCAGTACTAAACCTGGACTTCATTCATTAGGTATGGGCATCCGTCGAGCAGCATTGTAATGCTAACACTCTCAGCTTTTCAGTTATCTATTGAAATCTGATTGATATGGAATGTGTCAGGTAATTGTATTTATTATAATAGAGAGTTAAGCCTAGCCAGGCATTTGCACACTGAAGTAAACAGACTTTCAGATCAAAATTTATAAAACTTGCAGTTAAATCTTTCAATGATAAATAAATGTTAAAATATTGTGAAAATACACATTATCTTGCACTTAAAAGAAAATCATTGTACCATGAGTAATAACAAGATTGTAACTAAATGTACTGAAAATCTCACATCATATAGAATAGACACAGCAGATTATTAGTTGTCAAACTGGTGGCATTAGGCCTTCAACCAAGTCACAAAGTATTTTGGGCAGTATATTGCATTATACAATCTATTACAAGTGTTTTGATATCTTGCTCTATTATGCTGTTGATACTATAAAGTTGATTTACTCTTTTATTTGGTTATTGTGACACTAAAATCTTGTTCATGCCATTTGACACATCATGGGATAACAGGGGCAGCTCTGCTTGGTCTAGTACATCTTCAGTGCTCTAGTTGTACATATGAACACTGCCCCTCAATACAATTGGTTTATGAAAAAGGGAGGAGTGTGTTTTTGCTCATAATTGGTTGGCTACTAGGACCTCTCCCCTGCCACTGCTGCAATATTTAAACCTCTATGTCAGGGCATGGGCCGTCTTTAATAGTGATTGGACCCTGGGCAAGCATTTGCTTGGGCCCCCTGGACCCTGCCCCCTCCCCTGCATGCATTCCCGCCATCCATCGCAATGTTACCCCCCCACACACATACACACACATATGCCATAATTGTTGTGCCATTCAGATGCCAGTAATATTGTGCCTTTCAGATGCCAGTAATATTGTGACATTCAGAGCGCAGTATTATTGTGCCAGTCAGAGCCCAGTAATATTGTGCCATTCAGAGCCCAGTAATATTGTACCATTCAGAGCCCAGTAATATTGTGCCAGTCAGAGCCCAGTAATATTGTACCATTCAGAGCCCAGTAATATTGTGCCAGTCAGATGCCTGAATATTGTGCCATTCAAAGCCCAGTAATAATGTACCAGTCAGATGCCTGCAATATTGTGCCAGTCAGATGCCTGCAATATTGGGCCAGTCAGATGCCTGCAATATTGGGCCAGTCAGAGCCCAGTAATAATGTGCCAGTCAGATGCCTGCAATATTGTGCCAGTCAGATGCCAGCAATATTGGGCCAGTCAGAGCCCAGTAATATTGTGCCACTCAGAGCCCAGTAATAGTGTGCCAGTCAAAGCCCAGGAATATTGTGCCAGTCAGAGCCAAGTAATATTATGCCAGTCAGATGCCTGTAATATTATGCCAGTCAGATGCCTGTAATAGTGAGCCAGTCAGAGCCCAGGAATATTGTGCCAGTCAGATGCCTGTAATATTGTGCCAGTCAGATGCCTGTAATATTATG
Source organism: Pelodytes ibericus (assembly GCA_036172795.1). Classification (NCBI taxonomy): domain Eukaryota; kingdom Metazoa; phylum Chordata; class Amphibia; order Anura; family Pelodytidae; genus Pelodytes; species Pelodytes ibericus. The sequence continues at coordinate 99,584,472 of CM069858.1, read as the reverse complement.
CCAGTCAGATGCCTGTAATAGTGTGCCAGTCAGAGCCCAGGAATATTGTGCCAGTCAGATGCCTGTAATATTGTGCCAGTCAGAGCCCAGGAATATTGTGCCAGTCAGATGCCTGTAATATTGTGCCAGTCAGATGCCTGTAATATTGTGCCAGTCAGATGCCTGTAATACTGTGCCAGTCAGATGCCTGTAATATTGTGCCAGTCAGATGCCTGTAATATTATGCCAGTCAGATGCCTATAATATTGTGCCAGTCAGAGCCCAGTAATATTGTGCCAGTTAGAGCCCAGTAATATTGTGCCAGTCAGAGTCCAGTAATATTGTGCCAGTCAGAGCCCAGTAATATAGTGCCAGTCAGAGCCCAGTAATATTGTGCCAGTCAGAGCCCAGTAATATTGTGCCAGTCAGAGCCCAGTAATATTGTGCCAATCATAGCCCAGTAATATAGTGCCAGTCTGAGCCCAGTAATATAGGGCCAGTCAGATGCCCAGTAATATTGTGCCAGCCAGATGCCCAGTAATATTGTGCCAGTCAGAGCCCAGTAATATTGTGCCAGTCAGAGCCCAGTAATATTGTGCCAGTCAGAGCCCAGTAATATTGTGCCAATCATAGCCCAGTAATATAGTGCCAGTCTGAGCCCAGTAATATTATGCCAGTCAGATGCCTGTAATACTGTGCCAGTCAGCCCCACACCCCCCCCCCCCCTTCCCTAGTACTTACACTTCACTGCTCCATGTCCCCCGCCGGATGTCTCCTCCGTGCAGTCTTCCCTCTTACACGGAGGAGGGAAACAGCCACCGGATGTGACGCGATGTCACATCCGGCGTCAGTTTTTTGTTTTTCGTCCGTCGCATCCATTGGATGCGGCTTGCCGGAAAAAAGCGTTCACAAGCGCAATGCGCTGTGAACGTGGAAAGAAGGGGCTGGGGGCCCACGGGACAGCTGCCTTGGGGCCCCCCAGGAGTAACTGGGCCCAGGGCAGCTGCCCCGTTTGCCCTGCGTTAAAGACGGCCCTTTACCAGGTCAGATAGGAGTTTCAGTGCAGGGATAGTGGAGGTGTCTGGTTGCATGTTGTTATTCATTGTGCAGGGTGTAAACAAAAACACCCTAGAGAGTGTGACTGAAGCAGGAACACCGTAGAGAGGGTGACTGAAGCAGGGACACCCTAGAGAGGGTGACTGAAGCAGGAACACCCTAGAGAGGGTGACTAAAGCAGGAACACCCTAGTGAGGGTGACTAAAGTGGAGTGGGAGCAACCTAGCTGAAGCAACATTGCTGTAGCCAAAGGGTCTCAGGAGATGCTGAAAAACATCCCCTGACTGGTTGAGCCTTCCAGGTTCAGTTTCATAGCTCCTGGACAGAGTAGAAATTCAAAATGAGCTTCAGGAACATAAGAAGCAGCTCTCAGAAGTCAGACATCCAACTTCAATACAAAAGCACTGTTAGAAATAAACTGCAGGTATTTAACAGGGGTGTGTTGCAAAAGTTAATTAGCTCACCTGACACCAACACAGGGGAAGGAATACAAGCAAACAAAGATAAGGTGGCCTCTAGGGGAGGAAGGAAGTACATAAGTAGAGAAATTAGGACTTTTAAATGCATGAGTAAGTAGTTCAGGGTTTTCATGAAGAAGCCAATTGGGGAAACACATGTCAGGACTCAGTTTCTGAAATCCTTCCGTTTGTTAATATATTTTTTCTCTGCTGACATTTTGTTTATAGTCAGGGAATCTGAGCTGGGGTTTTCTAGGGACCATAGACTCACAATTCTGTTCACAATTAGGTCATTAAGTTGATTGATATTCAGTAGCTATTTGGGCAGATGCTAAATTTTACTAGAAGTGGTGTCATTATATGTACCTTGATATTACCAAAATGATTTATTTATTTATTCAAGTACATCTAATAAATATAAATATGTATATACTTGCTTTACTACCTGGCTTTGCCCAGAATTTAAATTCTTGTCGCTGCTCCTTTGTTTGTTGAATTTCGTTTTTCTTTTGGTTTCAAAAGTATTTGGTTTGTATTATTGTCTTGTAAACAACATGCATTCTACACTCTAAGCCTGGAATTTGTTTTATGTTTAGCCTATGCTCTGTCATTTCCTAATGAATGGAAATTATGACATCAGCTACAGTTTTCTACACACATGTTGCTTCTCCATGTGTGGCAGCCATTAGGAAATGTGCAACATTCATCAAGAGTGTAGATTCCTAGCTATTCTTGACACAGCTAATACATGTGTTAAATAAACAACAGGTGTGACTTCAGTGTGATATAACATGCCTCCTATGGTGTATAAGTATTTTAAATGTACTTACCTTTTCTTCACCACCTCCTCAAATCTGTTATTCTACCCAAATGCGGGAACAGCATCCACAATCTTCTGACAGAGTTCATTTTTCCCCCTTTGGAATGGTGGTGAATACCATTTCACAATCACTTTAGTATTTTGTTTTGAATAAAGTGTATTAAAAAGTTACGTTTTAACATGGGGAACATTTAAGTTTTAGTTATGTTTGGGATACCCCTGGTGTGTGTTCCACTACCTTCTTGTTGTGAGCAGCATTCTTTGTTATTGTTGTGCACTACCTATAAATAAGCAAAATATACTAAGTAAGAGCTCTCTTTGGTGAACCGACATCTGCATGGTCCACAGGCACTAACATCTGAAAAAATAAGTAAGAGGTACTTGATGTAAAAACGGAACAATTAGCTTATTTAAAAAAACATCAGACCAACATATATTTTCTGTACACATGATTATACATTCTAGAGAAACAGAGAACGTGGGTGAATGTTTATTGATTCACACTGTTTTGAAATCAAACCCAAACATAGGGCAATATCTAAGACAATGCGAAGCTAAAGGTGCTTTATTGAATGTCCAAATGGCAGGTTCTGTGGCTTATTTAACCATGTGACTCACTTTCAAGCCTCTTTGAGGAGATCTTAAACATATACATCACATAATAAATACATTACAAGTAACAATATGGATAAATCTTTCAAACATAATTCATATTAAGTGTAGGATTTTTTAAAATCGAGAAAAAGATTGTGACTCTGATCACCCTCAAAATCCTGATTACTATACTTCCCATTGTTATATATCTGGATCCCTAGTGTGACGTTATGGAAACCTGCCATATCCCACAAAATCTTCTTAATATGATGTCAATGTCTGCAGAGACATCATTCCCACAATGAAAAGTAATAGCAAAAGATAATAAATGCAGAGATTTGAAATATTATAAGGCAACATTCCTTCTTCAACAGAATATTGAGGGGAACGAACATTACCCTCTATTCATCTGCTACTACATTGGCGCATAATTTATTCAGTTTAATTGTGACTCTTTATTACTGTTATCTTGCTAGACAAGAGAGTTGGTGGACAGGTGGCTAATGATCTGTCAATCTTACAAGCATATCATTAAATCCTGTTTGAATTATATCTCAATTATATTTATTTTCTTTATTACAAGACTTAAAGACATGTGCTTGTGGTTCAGAAGCATATTCCTCCAGATGTTTTGAATCTTAAAATAGCTTGTGAACCTGGCCTTTTATCTGTCTGTCATTTTTAGCAAATGTAGACATAAAAACAAACCCCCCAACACACACACACATGCTCACACACTCTCACACACACACGCACACTGGTTTTCACACAATGATATAGAGCAGCGAAACACATTTTAGACATATATCCATCTGACCCACTTCAGAAATACAAATGAAAAGACAAATTGAATCAGTAATTGTGGGTGTGGCCAGAGGGCTATAAATACCATCCATGTGGCTCTGACTAGATGTTGGTCTATTGAACCAACCCATTTGCCTGTCACATTTTTTTTTAATTCTAAGCTTTTCAGTTTATTTAAGGGTAAACACTCAATTAGATTTATATATAATATCTTGCAGGATAAACCTCAAACCAAATTACTATTGCTACATGGTTACTCTGCTGTATCCTCTTCTATCCATAGATCATTACCACAAATATATTTATTTATATATATTTATATATATGTCAGGGTTTCTCTGCTGTTTTTTATAAATAGAAACCCTTTCCTTCAGTGAGTTAACCAGTTGGTATTAACAAACAGAGCCTTTCAACACTGTTACCATGGTTACTCACCTGGCTCCTATTAGCCAGTCCCTTTGCTGCTCAGAGTAGGTATTTAAGCAGCTAGTCTCAGTAGATCATTTGCCCTTGGGTTGTTTCTGGCTTCCAAGTGCAGTTCCTGGTTTCCTGTGATTTCTGTGTTCCTGACCAGGCTCAGCTGACTTCTCTTCTGGTTCCTGATTCCTAGCTTTGTTCCTGACTCCGCTGATCTCCGTTCTCCTGACTCTGGCTAGTCTGACTACCCGCTTTGGTTCCCGGATATTGCTTTTGGACTATTTTTTAGAGTTGAGCGGACACCTGGATGTTCAGGTTTGGCCGAACTTCGGAAAAAAAGTCCAGGTTCGGGGTTGAACCCCATTGAAATCAATGGGGACCCGAACTTTATGCCACTAAAATGCCTCTAAAAAAAGTCCTGGAAAGGGCTGGAGGGCTGCAAAATGAAGTAAAATGTGGGTGAGTGTCCCCATTCATACGAATAGGTCAAATGACCTATTCGTATGAATGGGGACTCTATTTCGGTTTATAGAAATCCAATAGTCATGTAATGCTATTGGCTTTCTATAAACTGAAATAGAGTAACCATTCATAAGAATAGGTCAGTTGACCTATTCTTATGAATGGGGACTCTATTTCGGTTTATAGAATAGCAATAGCATTACATGTATTCCATAAACAGAAAGTCTATAAACCGAAAGACATTCGGTTTATAGACTTTCGTTTTATTGAATACATGTAATGCTATTGCTATTCTATAAAAAAAAAGTCTATAAACAGAATGTCTTTCGGTTTGTAGACTTTCGGCTTATGGAATACATGTAATGCTATTGGCTTTCTATAAACCGAACTAGAGTCCCCATTCATAAGAAATTCTTATGAATGGGGACTCTATTTCGGTTTATAGCAAGCATGTATTCCATAAGCCAAAAGTCTATAAACCGAACGACATTCGGTTTATAGACTTTCGGTTTATAGAATACATGTAATGCTAATGCTATAGTTATGTTTTTATATCAATTAATTGCATCTTTTCATTTAAGAATTATGTATCAATAAATACCTGTTTGCTTTCCTTGTATGAACAAAAATGGAATACCAGCTTCCAATGTCTTGAAAATCCTCAATTAAGAGGTAGGAAGATTTGAAAGATATGGCAAGTTACATAGTCAAAAGAGTCTGATGTAACACCTCATTCATTCAGAATTAGACAGCAATTATCTGTGACATTTCCCAAAGAGCACATATGGCTTGTATCATTGAGACTTGACAAGATGGAAATAAAATGCAGCTTTAATCATTTACTAAATATGATATCTATTAAGTATTATACAGTTTAAATTCCAATACTATTGCATCTATGGTAGTGTGAACAAATAATAATACTATGACTGTAATAAGCATTAGGAATGAGTGGGGGCTGACATTTTCTCTTTGATGCATTTTTATATCAAGGACACTGTTCAGGGTTTCATTGTGAAAAAACCCTGTTTACTTTGGAATTTTCTACCCATTTCTTTAATGGTGGCTGGATTTCCCATGCTGCCTAACTTTGACTGATGTTGTTTATGGAACATTCTGTGGCTGAAGAAGAAGATAATAAGACATAATAATTATATATATATATATATATATATATATATATATATATATATATATATATATATATAATGTCACATATTTTAATTTTGTGTTTTCTCATAAGAAAAGTATTAATGATATTATTAATAGTAGTAATAGTATTATTATTGATATGGTTGTATATTACTAAACATGAATTCTTCTGACCCTGACATAGGATGCTGGGGGCGGAGCCTGGGAGGTCCGGGGTGTCAGCACTACCAGGCATGTGCAGTAGGCATTCTCCGGTGTCTCAGACATTGAAGAATTAGATCGAGACTGCAGGACTGAACTTTGGTCATTTCAGCAGATCCACTTTTTCACTGCCCTTGTCCTGTATAATAAAGTTACATAATTCACAACATTGCTGTGTATTTGCAGCATAGACATAGACTTGTTTGTGCAATTCTGAAATAAATGGCTCTTACATTTTTTTTTTGTTATTTTCATTTTTAAACCTTTCCACTATCTTTTCTTTGACCTCAGGCACTACAATGCATTCTATATACACAAAATGGATGATGCCGGGCTTTCATGGGTTTAATGATGATGGGATAGGGTCAAGCCACAATTGTAATGTGCATTTCAAGGTAATGGTGACGAGAGAGTCTAATACATTGTTCTGGGACCTTCTCTTTATTGAGAGCTACAATGCAATCTAAAAGAAAAACAGCAAGAGCTACTGCAAAACATATTGAAAGACAATAATGAAATACTGTTAATCTAAAACATTATAAGTAAAACTAGTTAAATAATATATGTAACAAATTCAGTCAAAAGTGACCCTCTGCATGATTAATAACTGAAATCTTGTTTTTTTAACCAATTTTAAATATATGCATACATGCTTCCCAGTACTTAGTAGATGGGAGACCTAAATATTACAACAAAAGCAGTCACCTACCATGGTAACCTATAAAAACTACAGCTATCAGTTAGTTAGGCAGCCATTTTGTGAAATTATTACTCTACCTAGATTGTCCCTCCCTCTCTTTTATAGGTTATTGAAGTTTATTTTTGTTTTCAAAGCTATTTGTTGCAGCAGGGTATGGGAGCTTGCAAGAGAACTTGTAAGGGGAAAATGGGGGATTGTTAGGTAAGGCAATTACTATTGTTGGATAGAAAATTGCTCGTGGAGTTTTGGCTATGGTGGTGGGGCAGTTTGGGATGCCATTATCAAGTAAAAGAAATGATGGCTACTTTACTACTGCATTAAGTAAATACTGTTGCCAGTGTTTAAAAGGTTATGTGGGGTTCATTGTCATATTGTTGGGGGGAAGCTATGTGGTATTATCTGCTGTGAGGAATTATGTTCTGTTTTGACAATGACAATTTTAATGTATAATTTATTTACAGGGAGTGCAGAATTATTAGGCAAGTTGTATTTTTGAGGATTAATTTTATTATTGAACAACAACCATGTTCTCAATGAACCCAAAAAACTCATTAATATCAAAGCTGAATATTTTTGGAAGTAGTTTTTAGTTTGTTTTTAGTTTTAGCTATTTTAGGGGGATATCTGTGTGTGCAGGTGACTATTACTGTGCATAATTATTAGGCAACTTAACAAAAAACAAATATATACCCATTTCAATTATTTATTTTTACCAGTGAAACCAATATAACATCTCAACATTCACAAATATACATTTCTGACATTCAAAAACAAAACAAAAACAAATCAGTGACCAATATAGCCACCTTTCTTTGCAAGGACACTCAAAAGCCTGCCATCCATGGATTCTGTCAGTGTTTTGATCTGTTCACCATCAACATTGCTTCCAGCAGCAACCGCAGCCTCCCAGACACTGTTCAGAGAGGTGTACTGTTTTCCCTCCTTGTAAATCTCACATTTGATGATGGACCACAGGTTTCTCAATGGGGTTCAGATCAGGTGAACAAGGAGGCCATGTCATTAGATTTTCTTCTTTTATACCCTTTCTTGCCAGCCACGCTGTGGAGTACTTGGACGCGTGTGATGGAGCATTGTCCTGCATGAAAATCATGTTTTTTTTGAAGGATGCAGACTTCTTCCTGTACCACTGCTTGAAGAAGGTGTCTTCCAGGAACTGGCAGTAGGACTGGGAGTTGAGCTTGACTCCATCCTCAACCCGAAAAGGCCCCACAAGCTCATCTTTGATGATACCAGCCCAAACCAGTACTCCACCTCCACCTTGCTGGCGTCTGAGTCGGACTGGAGCTCTCTGCCTTTTACCAATCCAGCCACGGGCCCATCCATCTGGCCCATCAAGACTCACTCTCATTTCACCAGTCCATAAAACCTTAGAAAAATCAGTCTTGAGATATTTCTTGGCCCAGTCTTGACGTTTCAGCTTGTGTGTCTTGTTCAGTAGTGGTCCTCTTTCATCCTTTCTTACCTTGGCCATGTCTCTGAGTATTGCACACCTTGTGCTTTTGGGCACTCCAGTGATGTTGCAGCTCTGAAATATGGCCAAACTGGTGGCAAGTGGCATCGTGGCAGCTGCACGCTTGACTTTTCTCAGTTCATGGGCAGTTATTTTGCGCCTTGGTTTTTCCACACGCTTCTTGCGACCCTGTTGACTATTTTGAATGAAACGCTTGATTGTTCGATGATCACGCTTCAGAAGCTTTGCTATTTTAAGAGTGCTGCATCCCTCTGCAAGATATCTCACTATTTTTGACTTTTCTGAGCCTGTCAAGTCCTTCTTTTGACCCATTTTGCCAAAGGAAAGGAAGTTGCCTAATAATTATGCACACCTGATATAGGGTGTTGATGTCATTAGACCACACCCCTTCTCATTACAGAGATGCACATCACCTAATATGCTTAATTGGTAGTAGGCTTTCGAGCCTATACAGCTTGGAGTAAGACAACATGCAAAAAGAGGATGATGTGGTCAAAATACTCATTTGCCTAATAATTCTGTACTCCCTGTAGTTATGTTATGTTTAAGCTGTCACCATGTTTTACCTAAAAGAAACATCTCACATTTCTTGACACATTTTTTCCTGCTCACCTTCTAAAAACCCTTCTTACCATCTCCTCTGCTGTATGATCCCTTGTATATCACTTTTCTTCCCTCTCCAATTTTTGATAGTAGGAGCATAAAATGCATCGAGAGGCAGTAAGGGGGTCATGTACTAATCAAGTGCAGTGGGGGGGGAAAGTAGGTGAAACAAGAGCATTTTGTGAATATTTGCAACATTTTGTTTTTTAACTTTTCTGTTTCTGGTTTTATGTAGTGTGCATTTTTCCGGTTGTGCTAATATATTGCAATTATATTTGCACATGCTAAAGACTTTTGCCAATATTTTGTGAAAAATAATTCTTATTTTGCATATGAAAATTACACCAGCTTTTAGCAAGTGCTAATAAAAAAGTCAGTAAAAATATTCGCAAACTTGCCTGCTTTTATTCGCAATTTGATGATTTTTGTGATAAAAGTTTAGCACATTGCAAAAGGAGCAAAGTGCAAAAATAGTTTTGCACTTAAAATATATTTGTTTTTTTATAAGTACATGCCCCTCTAGGACTGTTAGTAGAGTTTAATCCTTAGAGTTGGAAATATATATACCTCTGAAACACTTATTCCTAAAGGTGGAACCCTAAAGAACAAGTAAACCACTCTGACAAATAAAAAAACTAGGGCTAGAGCCAAATGCGCGGGTCGCAGAAACATGGTTAGTCACACTTACTCACCTGCTCTGATGTAAGGTAAAACAATTTCATTTGCTTTTAAAAGTATGCCATTATGTAAACCCTCAGCAGCAATGCAACACTGCTTTAAGTGGGTTTGTTAGAAGCAAGGTACATATTAATATTTCATTTCTTTACATATCTCTGAGATCAAAACTTAAGGAATGTTCTGCTGTGAATGTTATGTTATTTTATGACATGAAAAAATGGACATAAGCTGTGTGTAAGATAATGTATATCATATTTTACTATAATTGGATTGTTCTTGTACAGTTACATATATAATCAATACATAACTCAGAGCAGTAGAAGTCATTTACCAATAAAACATGTTGTTTGAAAAAACATAATTGCATAATATTTCAGCATGCTATAATTTAATGCATTTTTTTATGTCAGCTGTCTGCTGAACTCCATTTTCATATTACAACTTGCAAGGGCTATTGGAGGGTGATCTTGTCATAACCAGTATCTTACAGTGTATATTTAGAAATATGTGGGTAATTTTTAATGATTCAAGCTTTCCATCTTCTATTTCCATTGTGGTAGGTGATCTGCTAATTGTAAACAAGGAGAGATATGTAAAGGTTATGTCGGGCCTGCGGGACTGGGGAGCGTAGAGCAGGGTGAGTGCCAGGGCCCCTGAGGACCAGGGAAGTAAGGAAAGTCCAATGGATAAGCAAAGAGTTCCGTGAGGAAAATCAGAGTAAGAATGGTCAGGCAAGCTGGGTCAGGGTTGTAGAAGTCAGGAAAGTCCAAAAACGAGCCAGGTGTCAATATCAGGAAGTCAGTCACAGGATACACAGCAACACAGGAACAAGGGAACTAAGCTGGAAACACCAGGCTTAGCAGCTCACTAATCAAGCAAGGACTGAACAGTGTGAGGGGTTTTTATATGGTTTGCCATTACCAGCTCCTCCCCTCAACTCCAGGGGTTTACTCCCACCTTCACAGGTTTCTATGGGACCTTGCAGAGAGGTCTCCACCTCTGTCCCCACCTCCCCCGCATCCTCCAATACGGGAACAGCATCTGACGTCAAGACATGCCCCCCCCCCCGCCATGTATAACACGTAAGTGCGCGCTGGACGTGGCACCCGTGTTACTCGAGGCCGGGGATGCGGAGGTGACAGGGGGCCCCTGTGGAAGGTACGTGTCCCTTGGAGGAAGGGTGAGGAAGGCTGGAATCCTGACAGACCCCCCCCCTTACACACTTGTCGGGGTCATAGTGTTCGTGCAGTGCGGAGGTACTCCAGATTTCGATGGTCTATGTAAACCGTAATGGGATGGAGGGCTCCCTCGAGCAAATGTCGGCATTCTCGGAGCCAGGAGAATTGCTAGTAGTTCTCTATCCCCTATGCTGTGGTTTGTTTCAGCAGGGCAGAGGCATCTCGAGAAATTGGAAATAGGGTGTCTTTGAGAGAGAATGGCTCCTACTGCTGTTTCTGAGGCATCTACTTCAACAAAGTATGCTCTTTTAGGGTCTGGAAGGGCGAGTGCTTGGGTGAACTACTGTTTGAGAGTATCAAATGCCTGTTGAGCTTGATTCGTCCATTTGAATAGGATACCTTTCTTCATCAATGAAGTGATTGGTTGCACTATTCAGGAGAAGCCACCCATGAATCTTCTGTAGAAATTAGCGAAGCCCACAAATCTCTGGACTGCTTTGACAGAAGTTGGTGCGGGCCATTGTAGTATGGAGGAGACTTTTTTAGGGTCCATCTCTATGTGACCTGGTGTGATGATATAACCCAAGAACTCAACTGAGTTGGTTTCAAAAATACACTTCTCCAATTTGGCGTAGAGATTATGTTCTTGGAGGAGGGTGAGTACACGAGTCATGTGTTTCTGGTGTTCATGTAGCTAGGGAGAATACACCAGGATATCAACCAGATAAATCACGACAAACAGCTGTAATGATACTGATGTTAGCAGGTTTGGAGTCCAGCAGCCAGATCAGCAAGGTCTTCTGCCAGAAGTAGCCACTCGTTACCCAGGTGATTGAGCCCCTAAGCTTTGAGTAACAATCTGGTCTTTTAGCAGAGCTGTAAGGCTGGAACAAGGAGTATAAACATAGTCAGGCAAGCCAAGGTCAGTGGGTAGGAGAAAGCAAAGTAGTAAGACAGTCCAAATCGGTAACAGGTAAGTAACGATCAATAGAAAGCTTGATATACTGCAGGCAGGAACCACAATAATGGCAAAGGTAGATTCACAGGAAGAGGCTTTTATAGGCTGAGAGTGAGCACATGACTTGACACAGGTGAGGAGAGTTGATGATAATAACAAGGCTTAGTATATTCATTGTTACTAGAACATAGGCTAAAATGTAAAAGATAGGCTGGCGAACTGGTAAACAAGAGGGCTAGGAACATGGAAGTCAGAGTTCAAGTCCAGGCATGGTCAGTTTCTGACATCACCCCCTCCTCTACAGGAGCGGCCTCTGGACACACTTTTTCCTGGTTTATCAGGGTTCCGCTGGTGAAACGCCGTAATTAGACGTGGAGCATGAACATTCTCCACTGGTTCCCATGACCTATCCTCATCACCATAGCCTTTCCAATGAACCAAGTACTGTAGTTTATTAAGGAAGATCCTGGAATCAATAATTTTTTCCACCTCATATTCATCTTCACCATCCACCAGGACAGGTGCAGGGGCAGGCAAGGTCCATCCAGGAAAAAGATTTTCATGATAAGGTTTTAGCAATGCAGTGTGAAATACGGGATGTACTCTTATGGAATCTGGGAGTTGTAGGCGAAAAGTGACAGAATTGATCTGAGCGATGATCTCAAAAGGCCCAATATATTTCTGACCCAACTTATGAGACGGAATATGAAGCTTGAGGTTCTTAGTGGAAAGCCATAACTTATCACCAGTTTGATAAAGAAGAGGGCTAGGAACATGGAAGTCAGAGTTCAAGTCCAGGCATGGTCAGTTTCTGACACCAGCATATCTCTGAATACATCGTTAAGGAAATGCTGGAAGTAGGCCGAAGGGCATTACTCGGTATTCAAAGTGCCCGTATCTTGTCCAGAAGGCGGTCTTCCACTCATGACCTTCGCGTATTCTCACCAAATTATATGCGCCCAACAAGTCAGTCTTGGAGAAAACCTGTGGATCTCATAACCGGTCCATGAGTTCGGGTATTAGAGGAAGGGGGTATTTGTTTTTTATGGTAATCTTGTTAATCTCGCGATAGTCCACACACAGTCTTAAGCCTCCGTCTTTCTTTTCTATGAAGAATATCCCGGCCCCAGCAGGTGAAGTGGGGGGTTGGATGAATCCCTTTCGAAGGCTATCTTCAATATATTCTTTGAGGACTGCTAGTTCGGGTTGAGATAGTGTGAATATCCTACCGAAGGGGATTACTGCACCGGGTACAAAATCAATGAGGCAGTCGTAGGGTCTGTGTGGTGGAAATTGTTCTGCCTCTTTTTTATCAAATACCTTATGAAAGGAAGCATATTGAGGTGGTAGCTGCGGTGTCTTGGTGGGGGTAGTGTTGGGATTGAGGGTTAGAGCCAGCATGGATGGTTTGAGGCAGTTTTGGTGACAGTGCATTGAGGAGAAGGTGACTTTTCCGGTGGACCAAAGGATGGTGTGGTCGTGTTTCCGCAGCCATGGTAGCCCCAGAATAAGAGGGAACATTGGGGACTGAATGAGATTGAAGCGTAGCATTTCATGATGTCTGAGACCGAGGGTTATGGACAATGGAAGGGTCTCTTTTAGAACTGGACCGGATTGGATTGGTTTCCCGTCCACCAGATGAACAGCCAAAGGAGAGTCTCTGGAGCGTGTGGGTAAGGATAGGGAACAGGCCAAGGTAATATCCATGAAGTTCTCGCTGGCACCAGAGACGATGATAGCGGTAAGTCTCTACTTCTTATCTTCCCACTGTAGTAGGACAAGGAGAGATAGATGAGATGTAGTACCGCCCAGGAGTAGTCGGGAAGTAAATAGAGGCTTACCTCTGGAGGGTCGCTCTGTGCAGTCGCGAACCACATGCCCTGGTCCACTGCAGTAAAGGCACAGATTGGCTCTTCACCTTCTATTCTTTTCAGCTACGGACAGCAGCTACGGACAGGGGTCCTCGTGTCATCCCGATCTGCACCGGTTCTTCGGACGAGATGGTTGTGGTGGGAGGAGAGGTGCATTCTGGTGGGTGGAGACGTGGATGATAGGGAGTGAGAGTGGCTCGTTCCATTCTCTGTTCTCTCAATCTCTGGTCCATTTGTGTAACCAGATGGATGGCATCTTATAAAGTTCCGGGAAGTCCTACGGGGGCTAGGTCTTCTTTGAGTGTCTCTGACAGTCCTAGTCGGAACTGGTGGAGAAGAGCGGGTTCATTCCATTCAGTGATCACCGCCACTCTCCGGAACTCAGAAATGTAGTCCTCCACTGGGCGACGACCCTGTCGAAGAGACCGTAGAGTGGATTCGGCTGTTGCCACCCTATGGGGGTCTTGGTATAATGCATCCATTGCCTGACGGAAGGAGTTCCAGTTGGCCAGGGCAGGGTGGTTGGTTTGGAGGAGATGCTGGGCCCATGTCATGGGACCTCCTGACAACAGTGATATGGTAGTACGTATACAAACAAAATCTGTAGAAAATGTTCTGGGTTTGAGAACAAACAAGAGTTCACAGGAGGGGATATAGAGTACGGTCACAAGTAAATCGCTTAGGCATTTTCACATGAGGTTCGGGAGCTGCTGCAGCACCCTCTGGTGGAGCATAAACGGGAGCAGGGAGCGGAGCAGGAAGTGATGTAGCACGCCAAGGAGGGGCGAGAGAGAGACGGAGGTGAACGCTGCAGACAACATGTCAGTCCCGATGTAGAGACCCGCTAACTTTTAGACTCGAAAATACGCCGCTTCAGCCCCCTACTAAGGAGAAATCAATTTCACTATTGAGCGCATGCTCCCACCTCACTCCCGGAGATACGTATCTTGAATGGTCTAGCCCTGTGGGGAACAGCAAGAGGAGAACGGAATACTGGGTAGACCTGAGAGAACCAGTGCTGTGGGAACTCTACCCATAGGAATACAGAAGCTCCCTACTGTACAAACGAGCGGTATATATTCTACCCTGGTGGGACCGCTTGGAGAGGAAATCTTAATAGAAGATAGTGGGTAAGCTGGAGGAGCTCTCAAAGAACCCCGTTAAGAACGTTCCACATTTCTTCCTAAACTCATTGGGTAAAAGGAGCAGTATTGCTAGGATTGCCCCCAGTAGAAGAGGCTGCTAAATTCCCCACAGGCTAGATCCTTAAAGTAAAACTGCATCAAACCTGAGGATTTCATACCTTAATTTATGCTGCGGAATTAACCCTATAAAGGAGACCCCCCGTAAACCTGTTAGGAATAAGGCTATAGGGATTCAAATATAATGGCATCAAAAAAAGCAGAAGGTAAATCCCAGAAGAAAAGGGAAGACAAGATGGACAAAAGAAGGGAGAAAGACAAGGACAGGAAACTTGCATCTATATTTTCCCCCATGTCTAAATCTATAACTGTAAAAACACAAGATATTGCTGAAAGCTCCCTAATCCAGGTGGAAACTTATTGCCTGAAACCCCAGATGGATACATCAGGGGATTCTGAGCCTCAGGAATCCACCTTTGACTCATTAAAAAGCTATCTTGATAAACATTTTGCTCGAATCCACGAGGAAATGGCAAATAATACAAAGGAAATCACAGAGGAAGTAAAACGATTAGAGCAAAAAATATAGCAAAGTGAGTCTAAACTGGAGGAATTACAGCAAGATCAAAAAAAAACAGACAACACTATACAGCGTTTAACAAAAAGAATCAAAAACTTAGAAGAAAATGTACAAAGTATGGAAGACAGAGATAGAAGGATTAATCTCCACTTTAGAGGGGTCCCAGAGGAGATTACTCAGTATAAATTGGATGAGTATTTTAGAGATCTATGCAATACCCTGGAACTGGGCCCTCAATGTCAAGACCTTTGCTTTGAACGAATTCATAGAATTCCAAGACCTAGAGGAATCTCTGAATCCATTCCAAGAGACTAATAATCAGATTTCACTCATATAGAATGAGGGAGGGAATAGTTCGGGCTTTTAGGGAGATTTCGGAGCTACCGAGGAAGTTTCAGCATATAAAATGTTTCCCAGATTTGTCCAGGGTTACACGTTTAACCAGGAAAATGTATCAAGAAGTTACAAAAATTCTAAGGGAAAAGAGCATTAAGTACAAGTGGGGCTTCCCAGTAAAATTAATAATAACACATGAGAATTCCTCGGTGGCTTTCGACTCCCCTGAGGGAGCTATGGAATGGATTCGGAGTAAGGCTACAGGGGATTGGTCTGTTTCTACATCTCCATAGGTTATTTAATACAAAGATGTAAAAGCCTCTCCCCCCCCTCCCTTTCTTTTTTTTTTTTTGTGTGTGTGGACTTTTTAGCACCCATCTACACCACAATCACATTACACTTATTATTATTTTTTCTCTGTAGCACTCATTTATACCATAATCACATTATAATTATTATTACCTTACTAGATATAGTTATATATATATATTTCACTTTTTTTTTTTTTCCTTCCCTGCTTTTTCCACTTTCTCTCACACACACTCATACCACAATTACATTACACTAGGTATTACTTAATATAGATATTGTTATATTTACACTGTCACCATTTTAATCGTTTTAGGGAGTTTTGGGGGGGGGGGGGGGTTTCTCACTTTCTCTCACACACACTCATACCACAATTACATTACACTAGGTATTACTTAATTAATATAGATATTGATATATATTTACACTGTCACCATTTTAATCGTTTTAGGGAGTTTTTATTTTCTTTTGACACTATTTTTTCATTACACTATTTTCCACTTTATTTGATATAGACACACAAATAGATATATATTTAATCCAATTTTATTTATTTTTTCTCTCTCTCACTTTCTCTCACACACACTCATACCCCAATTACATTACACTAGGTATTACTTAATTAATATTGATATTGATATATATTTACACTGTCACCATTTTAATCGTTTTAGGGAGTTATTTTTTTTTTTTTTTTTTTGTTATTTCCTCCTTTGGGGGAGGGAGGAAAGGTTAATGGAGGAGAGATAATGCCATACCAAATGAAGATGTCGTAAACAGAGGATGGCAGAGAGGGGGAAATGGGAATAGTGGGAGAAAGGGGGAAAAGAAACAGGGTTACAGCGGCAGTGAGGAATGGTTTTTCAGCTGGGTATCGGGAAGGGATAAGATTGAAGATTAAATCACCACGGTATCTCTCTAGTGAGCTCTATGGATAGAGCAATATGGTGTCCGAGGGTAAAGTGGGGAAGGACACAGAGAAAAGAGAAGTGCAGGGCGGGGCCCAGCAAATTCTCAACCGGGGGTGCGGGACCCACCGGAGAAAGAATAGTATTTCGATAATTATAGGGAATACTTTTATGTTGTGTGTTGTTTATATGTCTGTCTGGCGACCATGGGGGGTGAGGGAGGAAGGAGAGGAGGGATGAGGGGGATTAAGATTGTATCATTGAATACCCAGGGCCTCAACACAAACTACAAAAGATCTGTTCTCATAAAGATGCTCCGAGAGGAAAAAATAAATGTGGCTCTGCTGCAGGAAACGCATTGGAGGAAGGGGGATGGGATTGATGTTATAAAAAATAGATACCCATTAGTCATTTCGGCAAATTTAGAGGGGAAAAAAAAACGTGGAGTGACAATTTGCTTTAGTCTAGATTTGGAGGTTGAGATTATGCACCAGGATGTGGATGATGAGGCTCGTTACATAATCCTGGTATGTAGGGTGGAGGGAACCATCTATACCTTGGTGAATCTTTATGCCCCCAATACTCTCCAGATGCGCTTCTGGAGTAAGTTGCTTAGGAAATTAGATAAAATAAAACAAGGGACCGTGATTTGTGCTGGAGATTTCAATTGTATATTAAATGTGGAATTAGACAAAAAGAACCAGAGAGGGAAACCAGTAGATAAAAGATTGAAATATTTAGCATCTCAATTCCAAAAACTAAACGAGAAGTCGGGTCTTTCGGATATATGGAGACTATTTCATCCAGAAGAGAGGGGATATACATGTTATTCGGGAGCTTTCTGCTCTTATTCAAGAATTGATATGGTCCTGGGAGGCCTACAACTTATAAATAGAGTACATAAAATTGAAATAATAGACACCTTATGGTCAGATCATAATAGTATAGTATTGACCCTGAAGGATAATAATCTAAAAGGGCACCCCTTGACATGGCGAATAAAAGAACACATCCTAAATAAGAAAACGAATTTACAAAAGCTTGAAAAAAATGATAGATGTCTTCTTTAAGGAAAATTATACAGAAGAGGTAGAAGACTCCACAGTGTGGTGTGCTTTTAAAGCCACAATGCGGGGCTACCACATAAAAATCGAAGCGGAAGAACGTAAGAAGAAAGAGGAAGGGCTGTCACAACGATATATAAAGTATTATGAAATAGTCAAGCAAAACAAATTATCACCAACTAGAGAGAATACCAAGCTTCTTAGTGATATAAAAGGAAAAATAAAAGATCTCCAGATGGAAGAAATAAATAAAAATTTGGAGTATTTAAAAGCTTCCTATTATTACAAAGGAAATAAGGCAAATAAACTGCTTACAAATAAGGTTAAAGGGAAACAGATTAAGAAACGTATAAACAGTATTAAATACAATAATGAAGTAAAGATGACACCGGAAGAGATAAGGTTGGCTTTTAATGATTTTTATGGTAAATTATACAACTTACCAGAACAACATCTAGGAGATCAAATAGATAACTTCCTTTCGGTCACTAATTTACCAAAGATTACAGAACTGCAAAGGACACAGCTGAATGTTCCATTTTTGGAGAAAGAGGTAGGAGAAGCGATTGCAAGATTGAAACAAAATAAAGCCCCGGGCCCTGACGGCTTCGGGGATACTTTTTATAGAGCAATAAGAAGTAATCTGATAACTCCCCTGACTCGGACATTTAATAGCTGTATTAATAAGTCTAAAATTCCAAAAGAAATGCTCAGAGTGAACATAGCTCCAATATATAAACAGGGAAAGGATGCCCAGAATGTAACAAATTATCGTCCGATTGCTTTACTAAATGTAGACTTAAAAATATACTCGTCAATCTTGGCTCATAGACTATCAGGGATGATGTCAAGTCTGATACATAGAGATCAGACTGGTTTCATTCTGGGCAGGACCTCAGAAGATAATTTGAGGAAAGTCATAGACATTCTGGACTCGGCTCAGGAGACAAGGACCCCCATCCTGCTGCTATCTTTAGATGCAGAGAAAGCATTTGATAGAGTAGGATGGGGGTATATGGAAAAAAGTCTAAGAGCTTTCGGATTTACAGGAAGATTCTTGGAAGCAGTTATGCTGCTCTATACTAACCCCTCAGCTAGAACGATAGGGCCGGGAATTTCCTCGAACTGGTTCCGTATATTAAACGGAACGAGGCAGGGATGCCCGCTGTCCACCCTCTTCTATGCCCTAACCTTGGAGCCATTAGCAAAGAGAATAAGAGATGACCAGGCAATAAAGGGCTGCCGTAGGGATAACTTAGAGCAAAAAATAAGCTTATATGCGGACGATTTACTTTTGACGTAAGAAGACCCTGATAGCTCACTGGAATCGGTTCTCCGCTTAATTGAGGAATATAGCGAAATCTCTAATTATAAACTGAATATCAACAAAACGGTTGCTATGGCGATTGGGATAGAGGAGGGGGGACTTGGGTATCTGGAAAAAAAATATGATTTTGTCTGGTCCCATGGGGAAATAGAATATTTGGGAATAAAGTTATGTCCTGACCCAGGTAAAATAATAGAAACTAATTTTCTACCTTTACTTAGAGATATGAATAGTACCTTTAAGAGATTGAAATATAGTGAAATATCATGGATGGGACGCATTAACACCATTAAGGATTATACATTACCTAAATGGTTATACTTATTCAGACTAATACTCCTAATGATTCCAATATACTGGCTTAAAATGGTGCAAAGGGCATTTTCAAATTTTGTATGGCAAGGTAAAAGGCCCAGGATGTCTTTGGAGGTTCTGGGAAGAACTAAATTGAAGGGGGGAGTTGCTATGCCTATTATTTTGAACTACTACAGGGCAAGTATGCTAAGACACATAGTGAATACACAATCCGAGGAGAAGAGACAGGAAGGATGGTATCAACTAGAATCAAAGCTAATTAAGGGAAAAGACCTGACAACCCTGATATGGGCTACAAATGCCAACCTACAGGTAAAAACATGCTTGGTATTAAAGAATCTAGTCAAAGAATGGGATAACTTAAAATCCAGAAAAGGTTTCAAAAATAAAGTTATAGATGAAGCCTCATTAAAAGTGCTCGAAACCAAAATAAAGTATTTAGATCTGACCGAATGGTATCAAGGAGGAATTTTTAAAATAGGAGATCTTTATGAGGGAGATAAGATAAAGACGATCACCCAATTGCAACAACAAGCAGGGATCTTAAACAAACAGATTTTTAACTACCTTAGAATCAAAGGTTTCCTTAACAGTAAAAGAATTAAAACATCAACAGAAATTGGGAGGATATTAAATCTACTGTTTATAAAAGACGGCAAAGTAAGGAGGTTGAGAGATTACTTGGCACTGATACAACTCTCGGAACACCCGAAAGAAATATTGGCCCTGAAACACTGGAGGAATGATTTAGGGAATGAAATAACAACAAGGGAATGGAGTCAAGCGATAGGAAATGTCAACAGCTCAATCCATTGTTTGTCTTTAACTGAAACATATTATAGGATGCTGAACAGATTGTATTTGGTGCCAAGCAAAATGGCAAAGATGTACTCAAACGCCTCCCCGATTTGCTGGAGATACGAAAAGAAACAGGGTAATTACCTGCACATTTGGTGGCAATGTGAACTAATCTACCCACTATGGCAGGAGATAAGATATAAAATCCAACGTTTAACTGGTATTCTTTTGGATTTAGATCCTGCCACACTTCTCCTATGTATGAACTGGCCAGCTATGACTAAAATACAGAGAACAATAATTATCCACATAATATTAAGTACAATAACAGCTATAGCCAGAAACTGGAGGTCTAGTCTCCATGTATCTTGGGCATCGATTCTCCCCCAATTGACATTCCAATGGAAGATGGAAAGGTGCAGATTAAAACAACTAAAAGAACTTAAAAAGGATGTCATTGAGTGGGATACATGGATAGAGAAGTTGAGGTCCAGGGAAATTATGGAAATTAGATCCGCTAACTGACGATTCCAGAACCCCCAATCCACCCCCCCCCCCCCCCACCCCCAAGAGTGTCGCCTTTTTTTTTTTGTTTGTTTGTTTATTGTCGTCCAATTTGTATATAAGCTGGAAGCCTAAATACTAACCCAAGGATATATGAGGATGTAAATAAAATAAGGAGAAATAAGATATAAGGAAAGCTTAAGATAAAAGGAAAGCCTTAAGATATACCTGCTTTAGAGATTCCCAGGGTATGTTTAACCCGTGATACATATATATTGATAAAATGAAGTCAAAGTTCCTGGGAAGATCAATAGATATACTCTGAAATCAGTAAAGGTGAACCTTTGGAAAAGTATAAAATAGATCTGGTAGGGACCTTGTCTCTTGATTATAATCTTCTATATAAGTAGGTAACTACAAAATATTATAAATATCGATGTAAATACAAGGGGTTAGTATACGATATACTTATGTTATATATGAAAATGTTTAGCTCTTGTATTATAAGTTGAACCATGATGAGAGTACCACAAAAGCGGCTTTGATCTACAACCGAAGAGACCTCTGAGTTAAAAAAAAACGGGATCAGGGGGTGGAAGTGGAACACCAGCAGGAGGGATAGCCTGAAGGGCTTGAACTTGGACTTGCAGGTTTTGCTGTTGATCTTGTACTCCTTGCACCATGAGCTAGGGCAGCAATTTGCTGGGTTAGAGCGAGGATGGCCTCGGTCACCCCTGCGGGCTCCATTGGCTTGATTATTCTGTCGGGCCTGCGGGATTTGGTAGTGTAGAGCATGGTGAGTGCCAGGGCCTCTGAGGACCAGGGGAGTAAGGAAAGTCCAATAGACAAGCAAAGAGTTCCATGAGGAAAATCAGAGTAAGAATGGTCAGGCAAGCTGGGTCAGGGTTGGAGAAGTCAGGAAAGTCCAAAAACGAGCCAGGTGTCAATATCAGTAAGTCAGTCACAGGATACACAGCAACACAGGAACAAGGGAACTAAGCAGGGAACACCAGGCTTAGCAGCTCACTAATCAAGCAAGGACTGAACAGTGTGAGGGGTTTTTATATGGTGTGCCATTACCAGCTCCTCCCCTCAACTCCAGGGGTTTACTCCCACCTTCACAGGATTCTATGGGACCTTGCAGAGAGGTCTCCACCTCTGTCCCCACCTCCCCCGCATCCTCCAATACGGGAACAGCATCTGATGTCAAGACACGCCCCCCATGCCATGTGTAACGAGGAAGTGCACGCTGGACACGACACCCACGTGACTCGAAGCCGGGGATGCGGCCTACTATGCGATGGAGCTCCAGCGCAGCGGGATGCGGAGGTAACGGGGCCCTTTGGAAGGTAAGTGGTTATCTGTCACATAGCCTTTGTACTAGAAATTAGATTCCATGAGAGATACTAAGTAAATTTATTTTAGGAGAGGGTACATGGATTAGCAACATCTGGAAAAGTTGCATAAGTTCCGGTAATGCTGACATCTTGGCTCCCGCTGTGCGGGCTGGCCAGGAGATCTTCAATTTGGTCCAGGTTTGTATGTCATGTTATATAGATGTTCATGTTTTGTCAAAGTTGGTTTTTAACAGAGACGGGTAGGTCTTGACAAGCTTAATGCCCAGATATATTTAAAATATCTTCCAGTCAAAAGTAAATTTATCCTTGAGAGCATCTATAGTGGAATGTGGAATTTCACTGACAGTGCCTGAGTAGTACTGGTGTTATTTTAATAGATATTTAAAGATATTACCATAGGCTTTAACCAGTTTCATAACAGCGGCAAATGAGTGAATTGAGTCATCAGAGTTTGCAGGAATCTATGATCTGCAAACTTTCTTTGTCTTAGGGATGAGCATAACCACCTAGCAAAGCTAGTGGGTATGCGGCAGCCTCCCGGAGAAATATGCCTGAGCTGAAAACACTCGCACTGTGCATCTACACAGCAACAGTGTTTCAGCCAATTAGGTAATCAAGTGATCCGTGCTGAGCGCGGGGAAACCTGATTACCTCAGATTTTTAAAATTGGGAAACTGCGGATGGTTAGCACATCCCATGAAGTACCAAAGATAAATATTGACCAAAGTGTATAGGAATATGATTAAACATCTAAACATGAAAGAAAGCAATGCGAGTAGCCAATAGTACAGGGATACAAGAAAATATTTTAATGTGTCACACAGACATATAAGATAGACTTGAAACTTTGTAGAGAACAAACAGCTGAGCAGAGAAAAGGGAAACTATGTATATCCAGGAAAGTATTGAATGAACCCTGGAACCATACATCACAAAATTGCAACAAAATTAGTTCAATAAAGGGAAAATAAACGTTGTAACAAGTCCCGGCGAACCAATTCTTAAAACAGGGAATCCATGAGAATCTCATACTGACGAAACTATTAACATCCAAACTTCCTACTTAGGAGGATCCTTAGATTGTTGGTTTTGTCTTGAAGTGCGGTTATAGTCTGTAAAAAACAAACAAAGGACAGTTATCAATAAGTTGAATAAGCACCCGATAACCTTATGTTTAGAAAAGAAAACTACCACCAGCAGGCAAAAACCCTTAACATAGGGGAGGGTGGGACGGGCGCTATTGCTAGGTGGTTATGCTCATCCCTAAGACAAAGAAAGTTTGCAGATCATAGATTCCTGCAAACTTTGATTTGTCCTCCGGGAGGCATAACCACCTAGCAAAGCTAGTGGGTAGAATAGCACGCACCTGGTGGTGGTCCTAAGAAACTGAAGGCATTCAACTTCCGATGGTCTCCAGTAAAATCTAACAAAGGTTTTACTAGACAACCATCTAGCAGCTTTCAAAATGATAGAGAGAGGAAGGCCCTTTCCTGCTGCTTTGTTAGCCGAAGCTCCCCTAATTGAATGGCTTTTAAAAACAGAAACATCAATACCCGCGGAGGACATGGCGGATAGTATCCAGCCCCTAATTGTATTAACCTTGGCTGGATGAAAGGGATTCCTTGATGTGATGAATAATTGACTGATATCATTTCTAAATACAGAAGAAAGTTGAAGGTACGATTGTAACAAACTGACTAAACATAAGCCTGGTTCGGCAGGATCATGAACCAAATCCAATTCTACCGGACCAGGAGAAAAATGGGATGTTTTTTGTCTGCCTTTAAGTATAATATGGAAACCTCCCGGAGTCCTGGACAACCACGGATCTGAAATATGAATTTGAGTTAACTCAGCTCCTCTAGCTGCCAGAGCCAAAGACAGCAGAGAGGCCAACTTAATAGCAGTCCATCGTAAATCAATTTTAGCATTGTCCAATGAATTAAGGAAATTTAATAAGATATCTACATCCCAAGTAGATGTGTAGCGTGGAGTATATGGGCGGCAAATGGATAACCCTTTTATTAATCTCAAATAAAGGGTGTCCTGAGTGAGGTTGGGGATCAGGAAGTCTTGATTGTACTGGCAGATAAGCCAGAATAAAACTTAAGGGTAAGAAATTCTAAAGCCAATGGAACGGTATCGGATCCCTGTGAGTTAGACAGAAAAGAAACCTTCCATTATTTAAAATCCTCGATCATCTTTCTATATCTTACCCTAGTTCTACGTCTTAAAGATGAGTTAATAATATCCAAGACTTGATCGGATAAAAGGGGATGAGTTAACAGCCTATCAGGGCAGCGATCCACATCAGCTGCGGGAGCTTGAGCAGAAGATTGCTGGTTCCCTGAAAGAAGTCCACAGTCATGCCCAATGGGATCTTGGTTCCCTTGACTAACTGATGGATCAAGGGATACCAGGGTCTGGAGGTCCATACTGGATAAACAAGAACTAAGCTCTGTACCCTGTCCCTGCGGATCTTCTCCAGAACTCTCATCAGTAAAGATGGAGGTGGGAAAGCATATGGGGCTGGAACATCTGTCCATTGGAAAGACATTGCATCCATTTTCCAAGCTCCCTTTGTCCAGATCCGGGAGACGAACCTGGGAGTCTGAGCAGATGTTTGAGATACAAACAAATCTACCTGTCTCCGTCCGAAATTGCTTTCTATCCGTTGGAATAGAGCAATCTTCAATTGAATCGTTGCCAGAGACAAACTTTGGCGAGAGAGAGAGTCTGCCAGCTCGTTCGCCTCTCCCGGAACGTATTCTGCGAATACCTGAGCATTGCTTTCTAAAGCCCAAGACCAAATATCTAGAGCCTCTAAACAAAGATCCCTTGATCTTGTGCCCCTTCTGTGGTTTATATAAGCCACCGCTGTCCTGTTGTCCGATTGGACTTTTACTGACATTGGTGACTGGGTTTGAGGAACTAGACTCTGGAGAGCTAACTTTATGTCTCTTAACTCCAAGATGTTTATATGGAGGTGACTTTCTGGGTCTGACCAAATTCCTCTTTTGGCGTTCTGAGCTGTAAATGCCCCCCAACCGTGACTTGAAGTATCTGACGTCAGAGTAACTGCCGCAGGATGCTGTAACAGAGGACGAGGGAGAGGAATTTCGAACTCCAGTATGGACATCAACTCTTCTCTGACCTTTTTGGGGAGAACGGATCTTGATTCCCAATGGCCACCCTGTCTTAGTTGATTCCCTAAAAACAGCTGACTTCTTCTGCAAAGTAAAGGGGAATTGCCGTATGCTGGTGTTAAAGCTATTAATTTCCAGATAATCTTTGCTAGGTCTCTCAAAGACCAACTCTGGTGCCTGAGAGATGAAGTGAGATGTTCTAGTAGTTTGTCCCATTTGTCTTGTGGGATACCTAAAGACATAGTTCTGGTGTTCAGAACGAAACCCAGAAAGAGGATGCTTTGAGTGTGAATTAAGACTGATTTCTGGAAATTTATTACAAAGCCTCGGTCCTGTAAAAGGGAAGCAAGGTAATCCCTTTGAGAAGCGAGGACTTCCCCATCTGGGTTCAGGAGCAGGATGTCGTCTAGATAGTACAGACACATGAAGCCTTTTAATCTGACATGGGCTATCACTGATTTCATAATTCTGGAGAAAGTGTAAGGTGCGTTGGATAGGCCAAACACCATAACAGTCCACTGCCACACCTTTCCTTTCCACTGAAACCTGAGAAAACGCCTGTGTTTCTCGGCTATGGGGACTGAATGGAAAGCATCTTTTAGGTCTAGCTTTATGCAGAAAAAATCTTTCTGAACTAAGCCTGGAAGATCTGATAAACCCTCCATCCTGAACCTTTTCCTTTTGATGAAAGCGTTCAGTGACCTCACGTTTAGGACCGGTCTCCAGGAACCGTCTGATTTTGGGATTGGGAACAATGTGCTGACCCATCCTGTCATAGACATGTCTGCCAACTCTATCTTCCCCTGACTTAAAGCTAGGGAAACAGAGGCATCTAGCACTGGGTTTACCCCTCTGTGAGGTGCAAATCTCTGGACTGGGAACCTTAAAAGTGGGAGATGTAAACCACTTTGAAATTTTTTTAGAACCCATTTGTCTGAGGAAATGTCCTTCCAATATATTTGCATATGAGGAGGCACACTTACTTGAATGCATGGGTTTTCTTTTGGAAGCAGAACCGCCTCTGGAAAGCGCACCTCTGCCACCGCCCGGGAACTTGTGTCTTCCACTGTAGTGGCGGTACTGGGCCTGGTGTGAGGCTTCTCGGGACACTCCTGCAGCCCTATAGGAGCGACCCTCTGTCCGAAAGGGCTTTTTGTAGCCAGGGACGGACTTCTTGAGTTCTGAAAATGATCTCCTTGCCTTATAACGGCCTTTAACCTCCTGAATAAACGAGGGACCAAATAGGTAAGAATACTCCAAATTTGGGAACTCATACGATTTGGGGGCCAGATCGGACAGACCTGCTGCATGGAGCCAGCGAGACCTACTTATGTTTAAAATGTAGTTAAATGACTGGCCAATAATAAGCACTGCCCTGCCAGATGCTTTTAAAAGAGCCATCTTAGACACCAACAGAGATGATGCAGAAGGTTTCTGGGCATTGCCTTCTTTTTCTGCATTATCCAGCATCAATAATAGTGGGCCCACAGCATCTGCAATTTTGAACTGTATGTTGCGAAAAGTCTGATCTGTGGGATCTGAGGATACACTGCTCGCTGTGATGGATAAAAGAGCAGGATCTACCTCTGGAGCCATAAAAGCCTGAATGTCCGGAATACCAATGTGGTTCCTGAGGAGAAGGTCATCCTCCTTGACCATAGGTGATCTGAAGGCTAGTTTAGCGAAATTTTTGACCTCAGAATCATGCTCCATAGCCCATCTGGAGTGAAAATAATTTTGATGGGAGAGTCTTTCCTAGGAGACTTACTCTAGCCATCTGGACATTACTTAACTTCCCTCGCTCAGTGGAAGCTGCTGAACTTACCCCTTCTTCAGATTCCCAGTCTATAACTGGAGAGCCGTATCTGGAACTGGGACGGCTTTGAGAGGAAGAATGAGCAAACGCTCTAGAAGAAGAAGGGGAAAAACCGTCGAGCCTCAAACGAGATTTGGTCTTTTTATCTTGAAGGTGTTTCTGGTGCTCAAACGAGTGAAACACACAATCCCTTATTTGGGGTCCTGTCCCCTTAATTTTACACATACCAGTATGAGGGGAAGGAAGAGCAGAGAAGTTTTCCTTAGACGAAGAACTGGCAGAGGAGACCAGCCGCCTTCCTTTATTCTTTTTATTTAAAACTGGGGTCCAATCCTCCTCAGAAGATGAAGAGGATAGATCCCTGGCAAGGAAAGCTCTCTTTTGAAGCTTTCTAACATTGATGGGGCTGTCTCTAGGAGAGGCATCCGCTAAATCTGTGACAGACACAGAAATAGCGTCCTCCATCAATGATGCCATTTTTAAAAATCTGAGGTAATCAGGTTTCCCCGCGCTCAGCGTGGATCACCTTATTACCTGATTGGCTGAAACGCTGTTGCTGTGTAGATGCACAGCGCGAGCGTTTTGAGCTCAGGCATATTTCTCCGGGAGGCTGCCACATACCCACTAGCTTTGCTAGGTGGTTATGCCTCCCGGAGGACAAAGAAAGG
This sequence comes from Pelodytes ibericus, assembly GCA_036172795.1. NCBI lineage: Eukaryota > Metazoa > Chordata > Amphibia > Anura > Pelodytidae > Pelodytes > Pelodytes ibericus. Next base: position 99,556,778 of record CM069858.1, on the reverse strand, counting down.
GACAGGATTATATCATCTGAAAAAGGTTGAATTTATAGGGATTATTTTTAATGGTAAAGCCTTGAATTTATTGGTGGCACCTGATTCAAGGGTAAGCAGGAAGAACAGAGGTGACAGGGGGCAACCCTCTTGGGTGCCATTTAAAATGTTGAAAACATCAGACTTGAAGCCAGAATAACATACGTTTTTCTTTTCATAAGGTATCATATATTGATGAACAAACTAACACTGACATGTTAATTGGCAAGCTGGCTGTGACATTTTAATGGGTAAACTAACAGTGGCATATTAATGGGTACATTAAAAAGAGAGAGAGAAATAATGGGACTCCTGTATGTACAGCGATTTAATACATAAAATCCATTTATTGTGTCCAAGGCAAAACGCACCATTAAGTGAAGGAGCCATCCAAACTGTGCAGAAGAAAAACACACACACCTTACACGTTTCGCAATGTGGTCATTATAAACCAGCATGCCTCTCTATTTATTAGCCTATTTATTAGAAACAGATGATGACATTTTGGCATTGCACAGTAAAGTGTCTGCAAGTGATAGGTGAGAAAGAAGAATAGGAAATCGACAAATTAAATACAAGGAAAGGGAGAGATCATGAGAAAGAAATAAAAGACTCATATGTGTTAAAAGGCTTCGGGTTCTAATTAGGACAGTGAGGGAGGAGAATAAATAGTGTTGCAGAGAGAGAGATTCGAGTAAGAAACAATCAAGCTTCAGGAAGATCCTGTAAACTGCAGCTCCCATGATGTGCCGTGATGTTGCTGAGCAGATCATAATAGAAAATGCAGCTAGGGTGATCCAGAAGCTGAGATGATTAAGTGAAGCCCTCATTGAGTTTCCATGATGCATCATGGGAACTGTAGTTTAGAGCAGTTGGACTGCCAAATGTTAGCTATGGCCGTCAGTTCCCATAATCCTCAGTCAGCAATTTAAACCCTTAACCTTTGTTACTCCCCAGGTAATGTTTTGAAAACATTTGCCTCCTCTGTTACATAAATGTTGCCTCCTTATGTAATCCTCTCACAAAAAAAACTCCACAACATCAAAGAAAATTATTGCACTCACAAACATCTGGAAAATTCAGCTTGTAAGCAAGAAAAATCATCCAACTGAGAGCTTGAGAATCCTCAGGGAAATAAGACAGGAGAGCCTGTTTACAGATGGTATTTTCATATTTACAAATTTTTACTTATATTTATCACAATGCAGGAGTGGGAAACATGTTTGCAGGGGTCAGAGACAGATTGGGTAGAGAATTTTTACAGCAAGAAAAAGAAAATGTATTTTCCGAGATTTAAAAAAAAATAAAGGAATTTATATTTTTTAATTAACTTATTTTTTAATTAAACATTTAATTTCACACTGGTGGATTCTAGTAATGTAGGTGTGGTGGGACTCGTATATGGCAATCTTAATAATCTCTCTTCTGATATAATAAGGTGACAGATGGAGATAATCACCATGTACTATGAAAAAATGTATTTCTGTTGTACATTGTACATGGGTAAATGACACTGGGGGCCATTCAAATGAGAGTTGCAGGTGATTTACTATTTATACATTGTGCAGGGACAAACCAGTGAGTTTCCTTCACTATACAAACTTACCTTCAAGTCCCATTTTTAGTGGATTTCCCCCTCATCTCTGTACAGCTCCACAAATAGGAATTGCAAACACTAACATTCATTTAAAGGATTAATTCATTAGGAAATTGATGTTATAATCCATCTTGGTTTAGCAGTCACCTTCATGTTTAGTAAGGAAAGAAGCTGTAGTAGGAAAGCTAATCTGAGCATCTGCTGAAAGATAACGTTTATATTTATTAAATGGTTAGCCCCCTATTAACTATGTAGATCAGCTGGTGACATAAATAAGTGAAATAACTAAATATAAAACTAACTAATATAAGTAAAAAAAAAAAAAAAACCCTGCTAAATAGAATCTAATCTTTGAGTTTAGCAATATCCCATGGTTTTAACTTTTTTAGCGCATTGCTTTTTCCTAACCATTTTTTTCAAGATTAACTAAAGTGATATTGCAACCCTAGGCCTAAACCTAGCCCAAGACCAAAATGTAAAAAAAAAAAAAAGTTTATTTTGTTTTAAATCATGCCTTGGCATGTCCTATGTATATGTATGTGTATGTGTGTAGATATATATAAATGTGTGGACATAGATATATATGTGTGTGTAGACACTATATATATATATATATATATATATTAGTACTTATGATAAAAATCATACTGTTATGGTTATGTAAACCAATTGCACCATAGTTAACATTGCCCCTATCTATATATAAAATGTCAGTATGGCTACAAAATACACAAAAGATTGAATTATTGTTTAAAAATTTTGTTGCATGCTATTTATAAAAAAGTAGCAAAATAGAAAAGTCAGTGAGGTTACCGTCTGTTTCCTTTCTTACTTCCACTGGTCCTTTAGGCTTCGTTACCTGAGATGCAGAGTCACACAGGATCGGTGAAAGCAGATATGAGGTTGGACACAACGGATCCACAAGCCGGCAATTCTCACCTCTGGTTCACCGGTCCAGTATATATCATGCAATCATGAAAAATCGAAGTCCCACCAGAGTCGCCAAATCTGTCATCAATGGATTTTACCTCTGTTTCACAGAGTCAATTATGAGACAGAGACGGAGTAGCTAGAAGCAGGAAAGTTGCGCAATCAAGGAGAGTCGACCGAGAGGTGTGAAAGCCTCTTTCAGTCAAGTCTGATTTGCATATTACACACTTCAGTATTTATACATTTTCAATCAATCAATTATTTAAACATTAATCATAAAAATAACATATGTTCATGTGATGTTTTAAAACAATTAGGTCATTTAGGCTATTCTGACCTAGTTGTAACCACAGGTTTCTATCACTTTTATTATTCAGTTACTTATTAGAGTTTAAATTACAGAGTAAGCTGGTACATGTGTCTTTTAAATTATTGCTGATTCGTGTCCTTATCTAAATCATTATTGATTAGAGGGAGTTTTTATGGTTTTTATCTTATTTAATCTAGTCAGGCCATTCCTAAATGCAAGGCTGACTGGACATGTTCAGCACTGTTAGCAAAGGAGAGGAGAGAAAACATTTGTATTTTTAAAGAAAAATGTCTTCCTTAAGCAAAGCATTTATATATGATTTTGATGGTATGTAGGATTAAATAGGATTTCTGGTGTTTTGCTCACAACTACAATTCGCCACCAGTCCTATTCTGGTATTATCTAAACTGTACCAAAAATCCCAAAGTGAGAATTAAAATGTGAATATTGAGAATTAAAGCCTTTCCGTTTTTTTTTTGTATTTTTTATGTAAAAAACCCATTCAGATTTTACACATTTACAGGAAAGGGAGCAAATATCTCATTAAAGGGATAAGGATTAGCTATAAAATCATAACAATCATGTATATATATACACATTTTCCACCAGTCACTGTTGTGAAACTGGTAGCCTTCAAGTGTTTCTGTTGGGTTTCAATGTGTCACTAGGCCCAAAATTGACATTTTGAATCATAAGTAGCAGTCCTAATTATAAAGCTGGACCAGACTGCCCTAAGCAATGCCAGTAACTGCATTCAATCTTGTGAATGTAGCATCAGTGTTGTCAGATATGCAGCAAAACGTACTGACTGATACAACCTAATATTGTGAGAGACCTATATGTGTGGCAGAACAATGGAGGATTAGAAATCATCTTTAATATATGACGTAAGATAAAAATGAATAATTTTTATGTGAATTACAATGCCATAACTGAAATGCAAAAGGCGATGGACAATTTCTATTCTTACTTAAAAGAGATTCCCATATATTTCACCTAAATTTTATTTGACTGACATGATGCATTTTGTCAAGAAGCTTTGTAAAATTGAGAAAGAATAGTGCAAATGATGGAGTGTACCAGAATCATGATGTCATTATTTATAATAATACAGGGTATTTGAAAAAGACTGTAAGAAGCACTGAGCAGGATATAAAAGAAAAATCCATTTCAGTTTTGAGAAATTTCAGTTAGAATTTTAACATATTCAAAACTAGGGAAGTAAATGCCTATAATAAAACAGAAATCATATTCTGTTTTCTTAAAATGAGTCTTTTCAAATATTGATGCCCAAGTGGCATGCCATAAGCAGGAAGTGGATCTCAAGGGTTTTTGTGCAGTCACTATGTTGGCTTAAAAGCCCATAGATTCTACTTTATTACAAGTCAGAGAAATCTTCCAACTCCGCTATTAATGCCTGGAATTTTACAGATCAGTTATCAGTTCATAGAGTTCACCTTTCAATGAATAGACCCCACTGTGCTGAATGCAAACATAATATCATTTCACATTAGTCTTTCTCAAAATGGGACTTAGTCTATACACATTAGATGGGTTTAAGTGGTTGATTACATTATTTAATGTATTATAAGAGTCTAGAGATGCATAAAACTGTATTAACATACTAATGTTTCAGATAGATAAATCTTAAAAAATTGCAAGTTTGAGAATGAATACGTTTAAGTAGGAAACTAGATTTGATGATTGCAAAGCTAGATCTAGCTGAGGAAATTGAAACGCTGTAGGAGAAGCATATGTATAATAATAATAATAATGGAATTAATAAATGATAAGGATTTAATATGAGTTTGGTTGGTTAAAGAAAGTGATAGAGTAACTTCCCAGAAGTGACTGCCACTTCTACATTAAATGAGATTGAAGCTGATTCTGATGCACATCACAGTCAAATCATATGTGTTTCATATGAACTTGAGTGTATAAGGCATTTCCAGAGGTTCACTTTTCTCCTGAAAGAAGTTCCCAAGAATGAGTGTTTGTTTAGGGGTAATTAACGACATGTGTTCAGAGTTGTTGCTCTATTATAATAAATATCAACTATAAAACATACTGCATATCACTGATTAAAGTTCTATGGGGAGAGATGTAGACATATTTTAATTACTGTTGTTTAATGCAATGAGATCTTTAACATGCCGTGTATAACTGTATCAATCATTATATTCTGCTATATTGTATTCTGTAATTGTTGTATAAATTTATTTACTCATGTAAATAAGCTTAGACGCCAAAGCTCCCTAAGGGCTCTGGTATTTAATCTTACTTTACAACAAATCTAATTAAAATGTCCATCACTTACACATTATAGTAATAATGGGTAGCGATGCATTTTCATAAAAAGTTCCCTTTTCACAACACAGGCTTAATCTTCTACCTCCAATTCTGTAATCCTGACTGTGGTCTCTGTCATCAGTAATCCTTTAACGGTATTAAATTGCTAATCCGACACACTGAGCCACTAATGAGATAACTTGGCCGACAGTTGTGATGTTTTTCTTTCATGAATATGATCTGAAATTACTTAATGAAAAGTGCCTCTATGGTCATGGTATCAAACCAGATTGTAATAAAAAAAAATAAAAAAAAATACTTTGGTTGTGAACTTTTTTTACACAGCAGGCAAAGTAAAGGATTTTAGAAGGTTAAACAGACATTTCCTTACATTTCCACAAAAGGGATTACAAGATTACAACTCCTCTAGAGCTAGATTATACTTCAGTATTAACTTGATACACATGCACAAACATTTACTGAAAACCTGCATTTTCGTCCTATGCAGAGTTCATTTGTTTAGTATTCCACACATATGAAATGTGTCCTTTTTATTTGCACCTCACCTTATTTTCATTTTCCTGTTCCTTTAGCAAGGCAAAAGTACATACTAATATCACCACACACATGCACTTCACCATCTGTGAACAACACATAAACTGATATCAAATTTATATGTCTTTATAAAAATAATTGGGCTATTTGTTATTTCTTAGCAGATCAATTCAATTAGCATACCATGCATTAAATGATGCATACCCTGTGTCTGCACCATAGCTTCTGCTTAGTATCACTGTGAGCGCTGAGTGTCCACACTCTCACTATAATCCAATATATTAGTGCCATCAGGCTTGCTAATGTAGTGTAAAACATACTGACACAAATAAAACCATATATTAATGTCGCCAATACTAGAAAATCACATTAGCATGTCTATAACATTAGTAACTTCCTGTTGTAAGGAGTTTAATAACTGGTAGAGGTGTAATCTGCATCCTAGTTAATAATATATTATATTAGCTGTAATATGAAGCCTGAGGTTGTACTTCTTCTCACAGAAAAATCTTTGGAAACACAAAAACTAAAAAGATGCAGCCAGGCTTTGTGGTGCGATGCATGTGTCCTTGGATTTATTGAGATATATTGTAAATATCATTTAATAGAAATCTGCAGTTATGTGGTTTTCATCAGTCTTGTAATTATTATGACAACTTGGCTTGTTTCAGTGACACTACTACAATTCCATTCTGGATTAATTATCTTAAGACTGATTAGATGCTGTTAGATGATGCTTTTGTTAGTTATTATTGGACAATTGTGCATTCCATTGACAACAGCTAATGGAGCACACCAAGTACTTGTCCAAACCACATTTCCTAGTGTTTCATTAGCATTCAGTACATGCTAAAGCCAAATCATAGTTATTTTACCCCTAACTATGAATATGAAGTAGCATTTCTAAACACATGGGATCAATCGCTATTCAGCTTTAGTTCAAACTGGGGAGAGAATGGGTAGCTGGTTGGAAACAATTTAAAACTAAGAATTGGGTGCACAGACAAATCAGAAATATTGATTTGACAGCATAAAGAGTTAGGCAGAACTTAATTCAGACCAGAGAAAGGATAGTATTGATAATAGGGAGAACATTGTATTGCCAGTGGATATAGACAATGGAAAAATGAATTCACAAACATAACATGGAAGTTGTGTTAATTGTATTAGCTTGCAAATACCAGAAAGTTAACATGTAACATAGGTCAGTGCTCCTCAACCTTTTCTCACCCAGGGCACACTAAAGCTCTTCCCAGAATTCCGTGGCACACCACAAGCAAAAATATATAAAAATCAAGTTATAAAGTCAAGTGCATACACAGAACATAAGAACTAGGTGCCTTTATTTCCCTTTAAAACCAAACAAGTGTGCAAAATAAATAACGAATGCACAAACCAAGACAAGTGCATTACAAATCATAAATAGACAAACAAAACCAGTACATTACAAAATCATAAATAGACAAACGAAACCAGTGCCTTACAAAATAATAAATAGACAAAAAAAAAAAAAAACAGCCACAGCCAATTTGCCCATTAATATGCCAGTATTATTTTTGCCATTAATATGCCAGAATTACTTTTGCCATTAATATGCCAGTGTTATTTTGCCATTAATAAGCCACAGCCAATTTGCCCAATAATATCCCAGTATTATTTTGCCATTGAATATGCTCCAGCCAATTTGCCCAATAATATGCCAGTATTATTTTGCCATTTAATATGCCCCAGCAAATTTGCCCAATAATATGCCAGTGTTATTTTCCCATTTAATATGCCCCAACCAATTTGTCCAATAATATGTAAGTGTTATTTTTCCATTAATAAGCCACCGCCAACATACCCAATAATATGCCACCCTCCTCCCCCTTCCCTGGTATCCACCGCCTTTTTGCTCCGTGTCCCTAGTCGTCTCCTCCATGCAGTGTTCCCTCTTGTGTTTACAGTCAAATCAGGTGGCAATGATTATTTTTTGTATAAAAAAAAAAAATTTGGCAGCCACTGGGCCCCGAGAGGACAGCCAAATGTTGTCTAAAGTTTAAAAATATATATATATATTTATTCATCCGGAGGCATGCAGCTCCGCGGCACACCTCCCATTATCCAGCGGCACACCAGTATGCCGCGTCACACTGGTTGTGGAGAGCTGACATAGGTGACTATGTGTTTTGTTTTCAGTTGAAATATGTGATTTGTTTGGAATAACAGAAAAATCCAACTAAAATATCATTACCACTTGTTTCTTTTTTGAAGTTCTGCCTTGCAGTATCCACTAATACCCTTTACGTAAAGCATTATGCACATTTATTATGTGGAATAAATTGCAATATTTACCCTATCATCTTGATTGTGTTATTTCACAATAATTTTACACTTTTTCACTCAGTATACACATTACACTTGTCTTTGTATGATAAATGCATGTCTTATCTGTAAATACCCTAACCCTATAAGTTAGCGTTGACTGAAAATTTTCAAAAATTGTATCAATTAAAAGTTACATTTTATTGTTATTTGAGACTTGGACATTTCTACCAGTATATATTTCAACAACACTGGCAGAGCAAAGAAAGTGATCGTTGATCGCTCCCTAAGCTCATTCATTCGCAAGATGTACAAGGAAGGGCTGGAATAAAAACCCTGCACATAACTGTATGCCAGTCCTATAGCACTGCATTAATATACCTACTCCATAGCACCGTTTCATTATTTTTTGTTCATAAAAGGGAAAACCATAGTTTTTAAAGCACATTTGAACAGTATATTATTTATACATATGACAGGTATGAAAGCACATAAAAGTATGTAAACAAACATTACATTTTGGTGCAAAGTGGTTAAAGTGGAGCAATCAGCAAGAACACTCTACTGATTGCTATCCAACTAATACCACACAGAAATCCAGCTGCAAGCAGAGGCCCTCTTATAATGGGTCCAGGTAAAGCACAGTGCAAGAGGGTAACGTCTCCCCCTCGCGCCCACCACTGAGTCTGATCCCTGGGTGTCACATCGCATCCTCGTGCTTATCGTAAAGCAGGAGTTAAGCTCATAGTGGTCTTTGCCAGGGATTGAGGCACGCTGGACAGCAGGAACACCCCTCCCTGCCATTAAAGGTGTGGGGGCACAGATATTGATATAAAGAGATGTCTTTTTTTTCTTCTAACCAAAAAAAAAAAACTGCTGACTTGGGTCTGTGAATGTGTGTATGTGCATGCGTGACTATGTCTGTGTATTTAACCTTGTATGTACGTGACTATGAAACTGTGTGTGTATATGCATGCATGACTTGCGTGTGTGTGACTGTGTGAACATATGAGACCATATGTGTGTGTTTGCATTACTTTGCACATGTGACTGTGTCTGTGAGTGCATGACTTAGCTTGAGTGACTGTGTATGTGTGTGGGGCATAGCCTATCACTTTAATTGCAGAATAGTTAGGAAAATCTTGTCACCATGTTATTTACCATCAAAGACATTGTGATATATCTTAGTACTTACAGCTGATGTGTTGTTTAGCACAGACCTCTCTGATACTGGGGGAGGGGATTTAACTCATATCCCCACACTCCATTTTCATTTGCAGGGTGCGGCGTGCACCCCAAGTGAGAGAAGGTCTGTATTGGCTGAGCAACAGACCTCCTCAAATGATCAGTCGGGAGGCTGGTACACAAGTTGTGTTGTGTGCGGCCTTTGATGCCTCAGACCCAAGTGTGGATATCTCAAGAAGAACAATATAGCTTGTTAACTGCACAAGCAGTCAGCTGTTTAGCGGGCGCCCCACTGTCACCTGAGAGCTGTGCTCCTGCTGTGGCAGGCCGAAATTTCCTGGTATCCCAGTAGGACAGTCCGGTCCTAGTACCAGGTATGTTCTTTGCCACTAATTGTTGTCCATTTTTGTGAAGGGGTTAACAGAGATGTAGTTAGTGCAACAAAACAAAAAACACTGCATTTTAAAGTTATTAAAAAGGTGACAGAAGGATAATTTTCAGAAGTTATAAAAATAATCCACCAGGTTAGTTGACCATTCCAATTCTGTCTTGCAAGAACTTAGGCACTGTCAAGTGCCCAAAATGCATCTTCCAAATAGTCATGCATTTTAATGTGCTTTCAAAGTACTTTAAAAAGCATGTTTTACATTTTGCATTGCTTAAAATATCAAATACTTACAGCTAGATGGAATATCCTGTTTCTCTAGTGATGTCATCAGACAATGTGTTGCACTGATCCTTCTGTGTACAAGAGCAAGTTAAACAAAACTTTATACCCTCAGTGTCTATATAATCAGTGTTGCAGTAAACATGCAGAGTAATCACTGGGGAGGGCTTTAGTCAAAAAAATAAAAATGTGATTTCTGCAAAATGCCTGCATCAAATCACACTAGAAAAAAATCCTATGCACAATACACGCAGTAATCTTCATCTTGCATCAAAGTGAGTATGGGAACTAGACTGTCCCTTTTATCACATTGTTGTCCAAGAAGAGATGCAATCTAGACAGTTAGCTGCAGTGTATCCGTAACATTCTTGATAATGTCTGTAGGAGAAAAATCAAAACACATCCTTTCAAACAGGGGGTATATTTCTTACATATAAGAAGTGTGAGTAGGACCACGCCAACCCACGCTCCCAAGTTCCAGATGATTGTAATGATGATCATTTATCACTCTCTGGGAAATAATTGCATTGTCCTGTAGTGTGATCCTCATCCTCCATAAAAATGGTGCACAGGTTTTATCGTACTCTTGGAATTCTTCTACTGTATATTCTCATCAGAATGCCAGTCTTGCTGCACTATTCTGCCATAACTGCCTTTACTTTACATTTTAGATTTTATATTTGCAAAAAAAATATTTACCTTGGGCATGTACCTAGTTTTTTTTTATGAAATAAAAGAAAAGAAAAACATTTCACTACTGTCCCTAAACATTTTACTACTGTCCTAATAAATGATTATTTCTGTTTGATATTTATTGTCAGGTTCAGGGTGGTAGAGGCATGGATCAGGAGCTAAGTCACCTAACAAAAATAGGGTAGCCCAGTAGTAAGCAAGGGTCAATAGCCTGTAAATCCAAAATAAGGGCCAGAGGCAAATTGGACAGTCCAGAATGAAAGCAAAGGTCAGTAGCCAGTAATTAACAGTATGGTTCGAAGGCAGATAGGACAGTCCCACTGGACAGTCGGAAAACTCTTAAGGTGTGTTCAATGGTATGTGGCCTTGTGGGCAATGTTGTATCAATCTTGTGCCAAGTTTTTTGGGTCCTGTATTGTCAAATGTAGTTAAATTGATAATTATATAAATAATAACAAGGCCAGGACCCTCAGCTACCCCATCAGATTTTCAGTACCCAAACAATTCATGAATGTGAAAGTAGAAGGAGTACTACTACCTGGTTAAAGGGGGTGTTGGGTAACCCACTCTATTTTTGAAATAAATATTTATTCTCTATTTTAAATTGTTTTATATTTTTACGTTGACATGGCTGTGGAATTATGACACAAAACCATATTGACAAATGTCCAGGAGACTCCTCAGATGATTTAGCTTGCTTCTCTTTCATTTGTGATTTTCCCATTTATCCACGTCTGTGGTGCTTCGGTTTCACACTCATCGAGATGAAGTTAGACAACAACTTGTACCTTAATCAAGTAACACTTCTGAACTATACATTATTTGTATATTATCAGTGGCGTAGCGTGGGTTGTCAGCACCCGGGGCAAGGCAAGTAATTTGCGCCCCCTAACCCGTGGATTTTAGCACTCGAGTCTCTTCTACTAGATTAGTTAAAGAAACCCTTACCCCCCAAGCACATGTATTGTTTGTTATGAAAATACTTATGTAATTAAAGTAAAATGCATCTAAAATTTACATAAGTATTTTCAAGAAGTTCTTGCTGCTGCCTGGGCTGGTCTGGTGTGGTTCTCTCCCGCGCTCAGTGCTGCGCTGGGCGGCCGCTGCACTGTCCCTCCCCCAGATAGTCCCTCGCTCTCTCTTCGCACCAGGGCCTGGAAAAAATTACATACCAGCCCCATAGCATTGCGGAGTCATCAGAATTCAGCTTAACAGCCCATTAAAATGCGGACGGCATATAACGCCCTAACAGCGTTAAAGGGACACTATAGTCACCCAGACCACTTCAGCTCAATGAAGTGGCCTGGGTGCAATGCCCCTCAGGTTTTAACCCTTCACATGTAAACATAGCAGTTTCAGAGAAACTGCTACGTTTACATTTGCGGTTAAGGCAGCCTCTAGTGGCTGTCTTCCGGACAGACACTAGAGGCGCATCTGCGACGCTGGAGCCTGGAGGCACATTTCGCATTGAGAAATGCTTTCCTATGGACACTTTGAATGCGCGCGCAGCCATGCGCATTCAGCTCCAGTGACGTCGGACGGGGAGCTGACGTCAGACAGGGAGGAGAGGTCACCAGCACCGAGGGAGCCTGGCGCTGGATTAAGGTAAGTAACTGAAGGGAATTTAACCCCTTCAGCGCCACGGGAGTGGGACCCTGAGGGTGTGGGCACCCTCAGGGTACTAAAGTGTCAGGAAAACCGCTTTGTTTTCCTGACACTATAGTGATCCTTTAAGAGTTTAAGGGGTTATTTTGGCCTGGGTAAGCCAAATGGTTATACACCTATGCTTTAAACCAGGAGTAGACATCCTTTGCCACTCCAGATGTTGTGGACTACACCTCCCATGATGCTTTGCAAGCCTTAATGGAGATGTAGTCAAAAAACAAAGGGAGTGTCAAAGGTTACCTACCCCTGCACTAAACCAAAAATATATAATACAGTTCCTACCCCATAAATATAATATTTAATGCTATGATATTTAATGCTCTCATCCAACCCCCTTCCCTCCACAGTTCCTAATAAATATATTACAAATATAATTCCCTCACCCCTGTAGCCCCACCTATTTACATTTCCTTCTACATACACACATATATATAGATTATTCATTAGGCCACAAATGTAAAAAATATAATCATTGCCTCATCTCAAATTCCCAAGTCAGATCTTTCCCATCTTCCCCTAATACACTGCTGACCCCCCTCCCCCTAATACACTGCTGACCCCTCCCTCCCCTAATACACAGTTGACCCCCATCCCCTAATACATTACTGCCCCCCTTCTTCCCTTCCCCAATACATTACTGCCCCCCTTCCCCAATACATTACTGCCCCCCTTCTTCCCTTCCCCAATACATTACTGCCTCCCTTCTTCCGTTCCCCAATACATTACTGCCTCCCTTCTTCCCTTCCCCAATACATTACTGCCTCCCTTCTTCCCTTCCCCAATACATTACTGCCTCCCTTCTTCCCTTCCCCAATACATTACTGCCCCCCTTCTTCCCTTCCCCAATACATTACTGCCCCCCGTCCCCAATACATTACTGCCCCCCCCGTCCCCAATACATTACTGCCCCCCTCCCCCATACATTACTTCCCTCCCTCCCCCATACATTACTTCCCCCCCCTCCCCATACATTACTTCCCTCCCTCCCCCATACATTACTTCCCCCCCTCCCCATACATTACTGACCCTCCCTCCCCTCCCCCATACATTAAATGACCCCCCTCCCCTCCCCCATACATTAAATGACCCCCTCCCCTCCCCCATACATTAAATGACCCCCTCCCCTCCCCCATACATTAAATGAACCCCCCTCCCCCATACTTTTAATAAACCCCCCTCCCCCATACATTTAATAAACCCCCCTCCCCTCCCCCATACATTAATGAACCCCCCTCCCCTCCCCATACATTAATGACCCCCCTCCCCTCACCCATACATTAATGACCCCCCTCCCCATACATTAATGAACACCCCTCCCCCATACATTAATGACCCCCCCTCCCCTCCCCCATACATTAATGACCTCCCTCCCCCATACATTAATGACCCCCCTCCCCTCCCCCATACATGAATGACCCCCCTCCCCCATACATTAATGACCCCCCCTCCCCCTCTCCAATACATTAATGACCCCCTCCTCAATACATAATACAATAGGTCCCCCAAGCCCCTTTATTCTTACCTTTACAAATTCCACTTCCAACAGCTCAGGGAAGAAAGGCCGCAATGCAGTTTCAGAAGAGCCTCCGCCGCGCAGCCGCCGGATGTGACGTCACGCCGTCCTTTTCCTGCTCACATCCGGCGGCTGACAGGAAGTATCGCGCGGTTGTGGCTGCGGCCGCGCGGCCGCATAGGGCTAGTGCGCCCCCCCAGATATTGCGCCCGGTGCGGCCGGCCCCCCCTGCACCCCCCACGCTACGCCCCTGTATATTATTAACCTCTTTGTTGCATACAAGGAAGTGTCACATCATAGTAAAATGTAATGCCTGTTTTGGACTTTGAATCCACATTCATGGTTATAGTCAACTAACCTGTTTTGGGGTATGCATTGTGACTACATAATGCCCTGTGATAAAGGGAATGACAGCACCATCTGCTGTTAGTGCACAGCACAGTCTAGAAATGTTTCAAGCAGCACAGAATCATTGTTATCTGAACAGATGGATCAAGGTTATAAAATAAAATTACGAAACTTAACTCTTTTAATCCAAATATGTGACACATATACATATGGTGATTATATATATATAAATGTGATTGCCATATTCATACACCTGTCTAGATTCACAGTGCTCCTGCAGAAATATGTTCTCAATGGGTTTCTAAAAATAACAAGCCTACCAATGAACACTGTATCAATCATTCAGAACGCCTGTGCACTAGACAAGGTAACTTACATGTAGCATGTTTGGTAGCAATGTAAAAAGGAATATAACAGAACTTTAAGTACAAAATAAGCACAGTATTTGAAAAGGGTAAATACCGTATTTATCGGCGTATAACACGCACGGCGTATAACACGCACCTCATTTTAAGAAGGAAATTTCAGGAAAAAAACCTTCAATTTCAAATAAAGAACTTTGAAGCCCAATATGCCATTTTAATATGCCAGGATATTGCCCCCAATATGCCATTTAATATGCCAGGATATTGCCCCCAATATGCCATTTAATATGCCAGGATTTTGCCCAAAAATATGCCATTTAATATGCCAGGATTTTGCCCCCAATATGCCATTTAATATGCCAGGATTTTGCCCCCAATATGCCATTTAATATGCCAGGATTTTGCCCCTAATATGCTATTTAATATGCCAGGATATTGCCCCCAATATGCCATTTTAATATGCCAGGATATTGCCCCCAATATGCCATTTTAATATGCCAGGATATTGCCCCCAATATGCCATTTAATATGCCAGGATTTTGCCCCCAATATGCCATTTAATATGCCAGGATTTTGCCCCCAATATGCCATTTAATATGCCAGGATTTTGCCCCTAATATGCTATTTAATATGCCAGGATATTGCCCCCAATATGCCATTTAATATGCCAGGATATTGCCCCTTAGTATGCTCGTTATGCCACCCTCCTCCCCCCCTTCCCCAGACCCCAGTACTTACCTCGCTCCTGCTCCGTCTCCCGGTGCTCTGAAGGTCCGTGGCTGTGAGGGAAGCGTTGTGAGCTTCCCTCCAGCCGCGCGGAACAATAAAGTTTGTTTAAAAAAAACACACTTTGTTGACCGCGCGGCTGGAGGGGAGCGCACAACGCTTCCCTCACAGCCACGCACCTTCAGAGCACCGGGGGACAGAGCAGAAACGAGGTAAGTTTTAGATTTTTTTGATTTTTTCAGCCACCGATCGGCGTATAACACGCACACATCATTTGCCCCCTATTTTCAGGGAGAAAAAGTGCGTGTTATACGCCGATAAATACGGTATGTAATGCAGAGTGCTGATCCGCACAGCAAATTCAAAGTGCAGGGACACACTGTGTGTCTATTGATCTTTAGGAATATTTAATATTAGCAATCGTATTTAAAGGGACACTCCCACCAAAAAAGAAAAAGGTTTTATTTATTTTTTATTTTGTATTGTTGATTTCAGATATGTCTTTTGTGTTTATGTGACAGTATTTAATACAATATTTAACTAAACAAGTGTGACTGGGTGCCACCATTTTGTGAAATATAGTGTTTTTGGGTGCCACCCCCCAGAGACTTCACAGCACAAATTTCTCACTTTGGGGCTGGAGACACAGAATGCAGTGTATAAGTCTGAATTCTGAATTGAATGGGAGGGTAATGTAACTATTACATCACAAGGAGTGGAGTTATGATCTTGTTTGATCAAGTTAATCTCCTCTCTTTGTGTTGGAAGGTAGGTAAAAAAAAGTTGTACACAGCCACCTAGTCCTGCCCATTATGATACACAAGAGCCAGTAAGAGAGCAGGAGAGTATCTAATGACATCATCATGCATGCTTTGGCCACCGTTGTAAAGTGAGACTGGCTGGAAGATTTTGGATCATGTTGCATCATGGGAAATATTCACAAAATGGAGCCAGGAGAAAAACAACTAATTTTATTTTTCCTTTCTCTCTCACACTGTCTCTCTCTCTCACACACCATCTCTCTCTCTCTCTCTCTCACACACACACCGTCTATTTCTCTCTCACACACACATACTCCATCTCTCTCTCTCTCACACACACACACCGTCTCTCTCCCTCTCACACACACACATCGTCTCTCTCTCTCTCACACACATACACACCGTCTCTCTCTCACACACACACACATACACACACACCGTCTCTCTCTCTCACACACACACACCATCTCTCACACACACCAGCTCGCTCTCTCTCTCTCTCTCTCTCACACACACACACACACACAGTCTCTCTCTCTTTCTCACATACACACACACCAACCCTCTCTCTCACACACACACCTTTTCTCTCTCACACACCTTCTCTCTCTCACACACACCGTCTCTCTCTCTCACACACACACACACCGTCTCTCTCACACACACACACACTCACACCTTCTCTCTCGCTCACACACACACACTGTCTCTCTCTCACACATACACACACCAGCTCTCTCTTTCTCACACACACACACACACACACACACTGTCTCTCTCTCACACACACACCCTCTCTCTCTCACACACACAAGTATACTTTAGCCCCAGAGTCTCCATTCGGGGCTACACACTGGGGATTCGGGGCTATAGTCCCAGTAGCCCACCCATAGCGATGCAACTGATGTGCAGTATGCATTCTCATGTCGTCTACAGGAAAATTAAATCAGGGTTGCAGTCCTGAATCCTGTTCTAGTGCCAAGCTTTACCTTGGTCCATAAAAGCAGGACAAAAGTAGAGCTTGGCAGGACAGTGGGAGAGAGTGGCAAAACTGGGACGTCCCATGCAAATCGTGACAGTTGGGAGGCGTGGTAGTGGTGGCTAAACTTTGGCATCTCAGCTGTTGTAAATGATAGTATCAAAGCTGCTCAGCCAACATGATCCTGAACATCACTTAAACTTTAGTTAACAGTAGTGGGGGTGGTAAAATTTACCCACCACTGCCCCAGTCTGCAAATAACTACAATTCCCAAGATATTCATGGTTGCAGTTTACAAACAAGTTAGTGTGTAATGCATGTAGCTTTAGTTTGCTGATGTTAGGTGGGGTACAGTGGAGTGGGCTGTGTGACAATGACAATGTGGCTTTGGTTAGTACAGAGGAGTCTGGGGCAATCAGTGAACATTGAATACAAAAAAATATGACTGGGGAACAATATATTTTGGGGTCACCAATATCTATTTTGCTTCACAAGCTTTTTGCCACTCTATCATGTATTCAAGCTTTTCATGAAGTTATTTCAGTACACAGGTCTTTAACCAAATTCGAAGTAATAATATACTATAAAATAATATAATAATATCCAAACTGTGGGTCACCCTATCATTAAGTGAATCACCAAGGGCAATGCCTGAACCCCAAACCTTAGGCTTTTACATTTATATCAGCTTATAATGAGATATGATTGAGATAAAGTACAGCTATACCTACGAATATTAACTCTGGTCCATCTGATGCAGTGACCAACCCAGATACTACACTAAAATAATCCAATGACCATCATGGGCCTATTTACAGATTTCTCCCTTCTCCACTGAAACAGCATTGTTGCAGCCAGTCTTCTGATTTACAACAATCTCTACATTTTACACAATGGTGCTGAAGATTTATAGATTGTTACTGGAAGAATATTGAGGCAAATTACACACAATTATCTTCACGTATTTGCAAAAAAAAAAAAAGTGTGAAAATGATCTGGTGAGAATAGTGTATCTCCACTAGCATACACAGAAAGTCACGAATGTGCAATCAGGTCAAGGTGACTTTACAGAAGAACAGCTTTCCTCTGGCTATATGTAGGATGATTGTTGATTAAATTAAGAATGAGGGACTTTTTCCTTTGCTTTGTGTGTTTTAAACAAATAATTTCTTGGTACTAAACGTTAAAAGAAAGCAGAATAAATCACTTATCCAATACTTTTAACAACAGCAATAACAGAAATGCTGATTAAATACACATTGTAGTCTAATGACTGTATTCATGTTAAATGCCCATAAACATATTGATTATGCCTTAAAACCTAATACTCCGCTAAGGTTTATCTGGCCTGTCTTACAGATTCCAGTGAAAGCTGAACATTATTAATAGTGACCAATCTTTGTATTATGTGTTTGTTTCCCCTTAATTCACTTAACACAGCTGCAAGGGACTGTAACTTCACAAATCCAAAATAAATACTGGATTGAGCTGTCCATCAATTCATATATTCCGTCGCCGTTACAAATTGATTTTTACTGAATATTGTGTAGGACGAAAAGAAAAATGCAACAGAACGTAAGAGACATTGATTTAAAAATATTGATTTAGAACTCCAGGGTACTAAGAAAATGCTTACTTTGAGCTCAGTTTTCATAGGTTATAGGCTAACTGTAACATAAACATTTCCACATAAACCTACAATGAACTGTGGATCTCAAAACTCTCAAAATCGAATACATTTAAATATTTTCGTGTAATGTAACATGTATAAAAAATATACATGTCTTGTTTAATAGGACAATTTACAGTTTGTGATAGGTCTTTTTAGACACCTACATTAGTAACCATGAAAGTAAAATTTTGGTTGTATATTTCCTCCTGAAAGGCAGAATTAGAGATGTAAATATACAAGTACGTGCATCAACCCAAAGCAAGTACCATTTAAAGCAACAGTCAGCTCTGAAGACATTTTTAAAGGTCACGCACAAAGAAACAGACATCTATGTGGAACGCTGAACACCGAAAGGCTGGACCAGGGCCGCCACCAGGAATTTCAGGGCTCCTTACTGAACAAATTTTCTGGGCAACCTAGCCCCCCCCCCCCCCCCCCGACAATATATCCCACTCGCCCCACCTACCCTTACAAGCATGTTATACCGGTCTACTGTACTGTTGGTCAATATGTCAGTATTTTGCCCTCAATATGCCATTATTTTGCCATTTAATATGCCAGGATTTTGCCCCTCAATGTGCCATTCTTTTCCCATTTAATATGCCAGGATTTTTCCACTCAATATCCCATTTAATATGCCAAGATTTTTTTCCCTCAGTATGCCATTTAATATTCCAGTATTTTTCCACTCAATATGCCATTTAATATGCCACTATTTTGCCCCTCAATGTGCCATTTAATATGCCACTATTTTGCCCCTCAATATGCTATTCTTTTGCCAATTAATATTCCAGTATTTTGCCCCTCAATGTGTCATTTAATATGCCAGTATTTTGCCCCTCAATATGCTATTCTTTTGCCAATTAATATTCCAGTATTTTGCCCCTCAATATGCCAGGATTTAGCCATTTAATATGCCAGGATTTAGCCCTTCAATATGCCAGGAATTTTCCCCTCAATATGCCAATTAATATGCCAGGATTTAGCCAATTAATATGCCAGGATTTAGCCAATTAATATGCCAGGGTTATGCCAATTAATATGTCAGGATTATGCCAATTAATATGCCAGGATTATGCCAATTAATATGCCAGGATTATGCCAATTAATAAGCCAGGATTATGCCAATTAAAATGGCAGGATTATGCCAATTACTAAACTAGGATTATGCCAGGATTTTGTCACTCAATATGCAAGGAATTTGCCAATTAATGTGCCAGGATTTTGCCTGTTATGCCTCCCTCCTCCCCCCTTCCCCAGCCACTACTTACCTCCTTGCTGCTGTCTCCCGGTGCAGGTCCATGGCTGTGAGGGAAGCGTTGTGTGCTCATCTCCAGCTGTGCGGATTCAGTAAAGTTTGTTCAAAATAAAAAAATGCAAAAATGCAAATGAAGCCGCACGGCTGGAGGGGAGCGCACAACGTATGACTTTTAACGGAGATTTACCTGGCGTATCGTGCCAGACATCCCCCAGCTGCCCCCACTAGCCACCAGGAAGATATAAGGTGAGGTGGGGGGGAGGGAGGGGGGCAGAGAGACACACAAGGGGAGGGAGGGTGGAAGAGAGACACACAAGGGGAGGGAGGGGGGAAGAGAGACATACAAGGGGAGGGAGGGGTAGAGAGACACACAAGAGGAGGGAGAGGGGGGCAGAGAGACACACAAGGGGAGGGAGGGTGGAAGAGAGACACACAAGGGGAGGGAGGGGGGAAGAGAGACATACAAGGGGAGGGAGGGGTAGAGAGACACACAAGAGGAGGGAGAGGGGGAGAGAGACACACAAGGTGAGGGGGAGAGAGACAAAGGTTTGGGGGGAGGGACAGAATGCTGAGGGGACAGACAGAGACAACACTAAGGGGGGAGAGAGAGACAACGCAGGGGGGAGAGAGAGACAATGCAGGGGGGGAGAGAGGCAGCATTGGCACATAAAAGGAAATAAAAACAAGAAATGCATTTTTTTATATCATCATTTTTTATTAAATATTAAGAAGCAAAAGCAATTTATATGTGAATATATACAAGTTGAACTTTTTTCCTATAGGGTAGTCTTATGAGGCTTTTATTTTTTTTTCCTAAAAGAATATCCAAAGTTTGGGGGGTCGTCTTATAATCAGGGTCTTATATTCAAGCAAATATGGTAAATAGTAAATGGGCAAAATAACACTGGCAAATCGGCAAATAGGCAAATAAATGGCAAATGGGCAAAATAACAGGCAAATAACTGGCATATGGGCAAAATAACACTGCCAAATAACTGGCAAATGGGCAAAATAACCCTGGCAAATAGGCAAAATAGCTGGCAAATGGCCAAAATATGACTGGCAAATTATGGGCAAAATAACACTGGCAGAAGGTGCAAAATACCTGGCAGCTTAACCCCTTAGTGACATGACTTTTTTGGCTTGTCCGGCGCTTGGTGACATGGGCTGTTTTAACATTTCTGAGGTGTTTGTGTTTTGCTGTAATTTATTTCTGTCTCATTTAGTGTACCCGCACAAACTATATATTGTTTTTATCGTTATAAGAAGGGCTTTCTTTTGATAACATTATTTTGATAATAGCATATAATTTGATGTAAAAAAATAATAAAATATGGCAAAAAAATTGAAAAAATACTTTTTTTATGACTTTTATTTGAAAAATCGTATACTCATGTACAAGAGACAACAAAAAAACACTGCTAAAAAGTTTCTAATATATGTCCTGAGTTCAGAAATAGCCCATGTTTTTATGTTTTTGTGCTTTTTTATTCATGTTACAGGGCCAGAACTATAAGTGGTGCAAAGCTATTTTAAAATCCTTTCTTTCAAAATTAGCGATTGTGACATTGTAACACTGATTTCTGTACTAAATCCATGAATGACCCCCAACATGTACATATTTTTGAAAACTAGACAACTCAGGGCATTTAACTTGGGGTATTTTGACACATTTCATGTAGCCATTTTACCACCAATCTATGCCAAAGTTTGCAGTAAAAAATCTTTTTTTTTAATTTTTCACATATATTGCAATTTAGGTAAACATTACCTTAAAATGTGAAGGGATATTTCCAAATAACACCTCAATATGTGTTCAGCAACATCTCCTGAGTACAGGGATACCACCCATGCATAGGTTTGTTGGTTTGTTTTGGATCTAAAAGGCCACATTTAGGGGGTGCGCATTTTGGTTTTCCAACTTGGAATTCTGACATGCAGAAAACTTGTGCCCATGTCCCATTTGGGACATTTTTGAAGCCAGAAAGTGTATTCTACCCCACAAAACCATATATATTTTTAAACTAGACACCCTAGGGTATTTCAAATGGTAGTATTTTAACACTTTCCATGCACTAATTATACTACCAGCCTATGTCAATGTTTTGGGTAGTAATTTTTTTTCACATACATTGTACTTTGTGCATGAATTCACAGATCCTGTTATATGTCAGTGCCAAACAACACCTCAATATGTGTTTAGCAACATCTCCTGAGTACAGGGATACCACCCATGTATAGGTTGGTTAGGTTATTTGGGGGTTAAAAGGCCACATTTGAGAGGTGCGCTTTTTGGTTTTCCAACTTGGAATTCTGACGTGCAGAAAACCTGCTCCCATGTCCCATTTGGGACATTTTTGAAGCCAAAAAGTGTATTCTATCCCACAAAACCATATATTTTTGAAAACTAGACACCCTAGGGTATTTCAAATGGTAGTATTTTAACACTTTCCATGCACTAATTATACTACCAGCCTATGTCAATGTTATGGATAGTAATTTTTTTTCACATACATAGTACTTTGGGCATGAATTCACAGATCCTGTTATATGTCAGTGCCAAACAACACCTCAATATGTGTTTAGCAACATCTCCTGAGTACAGGGATACCACCCATGTATAGGTTGGTTAGGTTATTAGGGGGTTAAAAGGCCACATTTGAGAGGTGCGCTTTTTGGTTTTCCAACTTGGAATTCTGACGTGCAGAAAACCTGCGCCGATGTCCCATTTGGGACATTTTTGAAGCCAAAAAGTGTATTCTATCCCACAAAACCATATATTTTTGAAAACTAGACACCCTAGGGTATTTCAAATGGTAGTATTTTAACACTTTCCATGCACTAATTCTACCACCAGCCTATGTCAATGTTATGGATAGTAATTTGTTTTTCACATTCATTGTACATCGGGCATGAATTCATAGATCCTATTATGTGTCAGTGCCACAAAACACATTAATATGTGTTCAGCAACATCTCCTGAGTACAGGGATACCACCCATGTGTAGGTTAGTTAGATTATTTGGGGGCTAAAAGGCCATGTTTAGGGGGGGTGCATTTCCAACTTGGAATTTTGACATGTAGTCAGCCTGCGCCCATGTTCCATTTGGGACACTTTTGAAGCCTGTCAAAGTATTTTACCCCATAAAACCATATATTTTGGAAAACTAGACATCCTAGGGTTTTTAAAATTGTGGTATTTTAACACTTTCCAAGTGCTAATTCTACCACCAACCTATGTCAAAGGGTTGGGATGTCATTTTTTCACCACACACATTGTAGTTCAGGCAGGAATTTTCAGATTCTGGTATTTGCCACTGCCAACCAACACCTCAATATGTGTTCAGCAACATCTCCTGAGTACAGGGATATCCCCCATGCATAGGTTTGTTGGTTTGTATTGGGTCTAAAATTCCACATTTAGGGGGTGCGCAATTCCAACCTGGAATTTTGACATGTAGTCAGCCTGCGCCCATGTTCCATTTGGAACATTTTTGAAGCCGTCCAATGAATTTTACCCCATCAAACCATATATTTTTGGAAAATAGACATCCTAAGGTATTTCAAATGGTGGTATTTTAATACTGTATAGGTACTAATTCTACCACCAGCCTTTGTAAAAGTTTGTGGTAGTACTTTTTTGGGAGGTTTTTTTCCACATGCATTGTACTTCAGGCATGAATTCACAGATTCTGGTATATGTCACTGCCAAACAACAACCCAATATGTGTTCAGCAACATCACCCGAGTACAGGGATAGCACCCATGCATAGGTTTGTTGGTTTGTTTTTGGCTAGAAGGCAACATTTGTGAGATGCGCATCTCAAAATTCCAACTTGGAATTTTGACATGTAGTCAACCTGCGTCCGTGTCCTTTATGGGATATATCTTTGAAGCCAGCCAATGTAATTTACCCCCACCAAACCATATATTTTTTTATCGGTAGACTTCCATCACTACTTGTGGCAAGGGCTCAGCAGCCACCGATACATCGCTAGATGATGTATCAGAAAGCTGAATAGGGTCAAAATCGAACCCTGAGTCCGCGGCCTCAGAATCAGTGCGTAAGCAGTGATCTCGAGCAAAGAAGGGGTTAATAGCTCTTAGAAGAGCCTATCTAGTACTGTAATACATTACAGTACAAAGAAATTAATCCATAAAACAGTGCAGACAGAAAAACATACTGTTGCTGTGCAAGATTACTGCTTACACAGTGATGAATGGCAGGGAAGGGGTTAATACACAGTGAAAGACTTTCATAAAACCTGATAATTTTATAAAATGTTATTTTATATCACTAATACTGATCTGTCTCTTTCCGTCACAAAAATGTAAGTGAGGAGAGGGAGGCAGATCAATATTTGTGAATATTGATCCGACCAATTTTGATCTGACCAGGGCGAATGGTGAGCTTAATTGAGAAATCACCAAACCGCCTTTGCCACTAATTCGCTGTTACTGATCGCTATGCGCTCAGGCAGCTTAAAAAAAAAAAAACTCAAATATTTTTACTTTACATGTAATCCCCTAGCGGGTATGTGTAAAAAAAAAAAAAAAAAAATATGCAGACAGATAAAAATTGCTTTGGCGTCAATATCATTGCGTAAGCAGTGATCGACGGCAAAGAAGGGGTTAATAACTCTTAGAAGAGCCTTTTTAGTACTGTAATAAATTACAGTACAAAAAAAATTAACCCCTAAAAAATGCACAAACGGCAAAAATAAATGCGCTGATGTACACGATCACTGCTTATGCAAGATCAGTGGCAGGGAAGGGGTTAAACGCAGGGAATTGCTTTAATAAATTTTTTTTTATTGTTTTAATATTTGTGTGTTGTGTGTTTATTGTTTTTTTTTACTTTTAGAACTTTGATCTGTCTCTCTCCCTCACTAAAAAAATGTGAGGAGAGGGAGGCAGATCATAACTGGTCAGATCAATATAGGGTTAATATTGATCTGACCAGTCAGTGGGGATGTTCAGCAGAACATCCCCACTGCCTGTCAGTGCGCCTGGCAGTCACTGATTGCCTCTCTGAAGAGGCAATCGTGTGACAGCCAGAGAGCACAGGAAGCAGGTACTTCCTGCCTCCTGTGCTCTTGCCCTTAGAAGGGCAGCGCCATCTTGGTCACTCAGTGACCAAGATCGTGCATTTTTTTTTTGTGTTCCTGATTGCCTCGACTTGCGAGGCAATCAGGAACACTTTCTGAGCATAGGAAGCGAAAAATTCGCTTCCTATGCTCATTTTTTAATGCCCGTCGTTTTAAAGGCACTGTGCCTTTAAAACCGGCATTTCGATCGCTCTCCGGAGCGATCGAAATGCCGACGGGCATTTTTTTTTGTATTGTACGATGCTTCCACACGGAAGCATCGTTACAATACCATCAGAGCACTGAAAGCGGAAAAACTCCGCTTTCAGTGCTCGTTTTGACACAGGACGGACTAGGTCCGTCCTGTGTCACTAACGCTTCGCCACACAGGACGGACCTAGTCCGTCCTGTGTCGCGAAGGGGTTAATAGTGGCATATTGGCAATCTGGATGTGGCATATTAATGGGCAGGTTAATAGTGGCATATTCAGTTCAGTGGGACAAAGTGACACTGTGGTATGTTCTGGCGGGCAAATTTAGACTGTGGCATGCCAAATCGTGTGGGTGCCATATGAGTACAAGCCAAATGCTGTGGGTATAGTGCTGTGTTAAGACCTTTAGGTGCAATGTGGGTGCAGAGAAATGTAATAAAAATAAGAAATTAACAATTTTTCAATAACGTTTTCATTACATATGAAAATATTTGAATATAATCTTAAATATTAAATAATTATAGATGCTTTGGGGTCCACCTCAAGCTTTTGAAAAGGATGAAAATATTTTAATGTTTTTTTTTTGTGGTCAGAAAAGTAATATTTACTGAGAGGGTGGTAGATATGAGGTTAATATATGAAGGCGTTTAAGAATGCATGGGATAGGCATAAAGCTACCCTAGATATAAGATAAGGTCAGGGACTAATGAAAGTATTACTTTACTGAGAGGGTAGTGGATACATGGAATAGTCTTCCAGCAAAAGTGGTAGAGGTTAATACAGTGAAGGAGTTTAAGCATGCATTAGATAGGTATAAGACTATCCTAGATATAAGACAAGGCCAGGCACAAAGCAGAACAGTTGGGAGGGATATAAGTGGCATTTCTGGGGTGGAGTTGCATGGTGGGGACGGGGGACTGCGGGGCAATTTTTGCACCAGGGCCCGGTGGTTTCTAGTTACGCCTCTGCAATGAACATACGCGAGTCTATCATGTCATGAACATTTACATTAGCAGTTGACATCCATGTTATCGGATCATTCAGAAGGCAGATCAATCAATGGGAAAAACGCTGCCAAGTTTGCTATATTTTTTGTACCAGTTAATTGTTTTGTGTTCTATTTATTCCCTCTATATTTGAATTCTACAAAATTCAATATAGAGGGTGCACAATGAGACTTCCCCATTAAATAAGTTTTATTCTCCATTAAACTGTGATGTAAACTCCAGTAGAAATCCAATCAATTTTGGAAACTGTAAAATATAAATTTTTTATAGGAACTGCCTGGGTGGATGGGGATATACACTAACACTTAGAGGAAGACCCCACGCTAACAAATCCACATCATTGGGTTAAGTTCCATAAAAGTGTAATTGAAATGAGTTCTAAGACCACTCAATGTTGCAGCGCGTATGATATACGTTTGTTATATATGATACAGCTCTAAATAATTTGGAGCAAAACATTAACTTTCTATAAAGTGAGTCTGTGGAATTCCAGCCTGTGTGAGCTTATTGAAGTTATACTATCGCTTGTGTGCATTATACTGTAACTAGGCTCAACGTACTATTGTGGTCTTTTCAATATCTTTTGTCTTATGCACATTTCCAAACATTTGTGTTATGTGATCACCTATGTAGCCACTCATACCATAATTTACTGGTTTGCTTTCTTTCTCCTCTTATAGCTTGAGGCCAAAAGGAAAGACTGTGCCAAACTGGGAGAACATGATCATTGTGAAACAGATGGAACAGAAATATCTTGGTAATGCTTGTTTTACAGATTGCAAGGCTAGCAAAATGCAGAGAAGGAAAATGGTTCATGCCATTAAATTTCTAGTTGCACAACTGAATATTCTGGTTTATCTTTCTATTTTATATTTGTATTTCTATTGCTTTGAGTAGTGTTACAATAGCAATAAGGGATGTTAAAGTCAAATAGGTCCCTTACCCATACTATACTGGTTTATACTAGAGTTGAGCGAATCCGAACCCGTGCCCAGCCCCTAGTCACTCTCCCCCCCTAACCCCCCCCCCCCTCCGCAATAAAAAAAATTCCACGTGAATCCAAATCAGAGCTGATATATTGCCGTACGTGCTGAGCAGACCCCTCAGTTTAGAGACTCGGTCCCTTTCACTCACGTGTTAACTGCAAATACATTGCCAATCCCCTTGACTGACTGACCAACGTTTGAGTTGTATAGAATAGCAACTGTAGTGCTAGAGTTTGTCTACGTCTAGGAGAAACTAAGAATTAGCATTTTAATAAACAGTTTTCTCTAGTCTTAGCATCAAATTTCCCCTTTTAAAAAATAGATTTACACAACTCACAAATCATTGTGATACAATGCTTTAAGGTCATCTCTGACTCATACTATCATTTATCATGGAAATCATTGGATTGGAAACAAGCTTCCTTCATGGTGCAGTGGGATATTCAATGTTCGACCTGTTAATAACATGTCACTCTGAACAGGATCATAGAAATTCCGGTAACGAATGTATCTATCTGTTCTCATTTTTCTGTTACAGCCCTACTGTCTTTAATGTCTGGTTTGGCAGGTTGTATCATCTGTGGGGTGCCACTTCAGTTTGATAATCTCTTTGATAGCACAGTTTCAACTGACAGAGAACAGCTTCAAACTCTTTAACTTACATTATGCTTAATAGCAAGCTGGTGAAAGTTATTTTTAAGACTACCTGCTGACAATCGTAGTCAAGAGGATTTTGAGACATTAATTAATACATGGCAAAGTTACAGAAACCATTTTTGGGTTTTTTTTATTTTCAGTTAGGCAAAATACATTTCCCTTAACAGATCTTTCATCCAGTTTCTACAGAATAAAAGCTGGTGTCATCCAACCTTGAATTCAAACCCAATGTTTAGCCATGACTGCAAATGAAAGGTGAAACCCCAGAGATTGGTCTTTTCAAAAGCCAATGACTCAGAACGATATAGAAGCATTTCCACTGACGTTGAACAGCATACATTTCATTGCACTTACAAATGAACTAGTGCCTTAAATCTAGTTTCATTACAATGGTAACAAATCTTAAAGAACCCATGCGACTTGAAAATGACCAAACATGTTAAAGTTATTCAGTAAAATTTGATCCGGCTCTGTGACTTGACATGGTCTTCTGCTTCATGGCTGAGTTTCTGCTCACAAACACTTCCACTTTCCAGTAATACTACTTACAGTTGATCATAGATATCTAGCAGGAATTTCATGAACTGACTTATTGCAAAGCATCACAGTGCCATGCTTGAATTCACTGAGCTCTTCATAATGACCCATTTTTATCTCAAATGTTTGTAAATACAGACTTCATGGTTAGGTGCTGGATATTATACACCTGTTGCAATGGCTCTGATTGAAACACCTGAATTCAGTAATTAAGAGGTGTGTTTTTTCCCCGCCATACAGTGTATATTGCTCAACAGAGCACAGATCTGCAGTTATATATTCAGTTCTGCAGAATGTAAGTGTATACGTGGGAAACCATTTACATAATTGAGTAGATCCCAAGGAACAACCTTAATTCATTAAATGATTTTTTTTTCTGATCACATATCACATTTCAAATATCAATTATACATTCTTCCAGGCAGTGTGGAAAATGTATATATGTCTCTCACATAAATGAAATACCTATTCTGAATAATTGCAAAATAAAACAGTAGTAATTCAGAAAGTGCGACTGAAAGTGACGTCTGATGATAGTACAAGTACAAAACAAAATGTCTTTGTCGTGGGCCTTTAACATTGAAATTAATGCCTGCTACAATGAATTCAATCAAGCTCTGGTCCAACAAGTTTGAAATAAATTTTAAAAAAGTCACACAAAATACATAACATCAATTAAACAAACAAAACTGGACAAACATTTTGAACAGTTAACACAACATTTTTATAATATATTTGTTTCTGGTAGAAATTTTGTTTCTGGATGACAGAAGGAGATGCAAAACAAGGTGCTTAAAAGAAATTAAACAAATGATTGAAAGGACATAAGAGGGTTTAATCAATAAAGAGAGAATTTCAGGGAATTAAGATGGGAAGTTTAAACTTAAGGTCAAAATAACGGAGATGGAAAAAATCTCCAATTCAGCTGCATTACTGTAAGATGTCAAATTGGCTACATTTGCCTAAAGTTTGAAATTCCTATCCAGTAGACCCTTAAACTTTCCATAAAAGAAGCAAGGGTTAAAAAAATGTGTGTCTCCTTTCCAGAGTAAAGCCAACTTATATACACATGTGTTTACTATTTGATCTGCTTATGAGCTGCTGGCTGGGAGGCTGGGACACTGGAAAGCAGTGAAAGTTTTTAAAATAAATTATATCTCCTGGGGTCTGGGGCAGCCTGCTGGCCCCAGACCCTGCTATAAATAAACTTTGTCAGCTATTCAGATGCTTTCAATTCCAGGTTCCCCACTGGCTGGGTTTTGACACAGTAAGCCAATCAGATGAGAGATCATTTTATTGCATGGTAGCAAAGCATTGATGGTGACCGATTTATCTTACAGGTTCTGGGAGCAATTTGGATTGCTCCCAAACCTGGTACTGGTAGGAGGGGAAGGGCTATTAGCCCTGGCCCCCAATGTATGGCTCCCAGCCCTGGTACTGTAGGCGGCTGGGAGCGCTCGCCCAGCTAACAGACCCATTTTAATAGCAGGTAATGCCCTTATTGTATTCCATAGTATATTGGTGGCCTGATTATTTCCTTCCAGTCCTGTCACATGCACTTTATTTATTCCGATGTTGTCATGCTGCCACAGAACAATATTATGTTAAGAACTTGACTAGAATATAAGTTGAAAGAACCAGCTCTATTGATTTTCTATGTGAATTAGCAACATTGAAAGATGAAAGCAAAAAGGGAATACTGGTTGGATTAAAAATAGAGAAAAGTGAACTTCATAAGGATTATATACAAATGAAACGGTGAAGTCCAGAAATCGCCGATTGACATTTCAACATGATCAAAGACAAAAGATTTGTATCTACCTTAGCTTATAAAATGCATAATGCAGATATGTTTGGCTGACCTCATTTTAAATAAATGAGAACTAGACAGATTGTGGGCAGCCTTTATAAACAAAGACAAGACAATAAGTGCAACTGTCACTTAGTTGTGTAGTATTCAACCTACAATAGGGAGTAAACAGAGTTCTTCTGAAGTTGTTCTAGTCATTCTATTGTGAAGCTGCATTACCAATGTAAGTAGAAATCTTTAAAGCTTTTTTCGAAAGAGCATACTTCTATATCTGCAGGTTATACAAAAATAATTTAAGAGCTTTTTGATTTTTATCAGAAGTGCACTTCAAACATGACTCAGTATTCACTGGGGAAGATGAAGAGCTTTTGCCTTTAAACACAAAGTTTCCAGGCAACATTAATGCATTTTGGGAGCATAAGACCACCAGCATCTGCTAAATAAAAGGAATGAACTATTAACAGACATAACTTGATAAAATGAGTGTCCCAAATCACAAAAAAACAGGAAAAAAAGCTGTTTGTGTTTTGTGGAGGCCGTCTTTTGCTAGAGGCTGTGCATCCGTCATGACAGAGGAGTTAAGGTTACCAGTACATTTCAGGAAAATCAATACAATACATCAGTGCTGACTGGGAAATATTGCTTTGCTCGTAGCTAACTGTCTTTATTGATATATTGGAAAAACATCTGACAGACTCAGAGAAAAATAAATGAAAGAAATGTCCCATTCCTGTGCCGCTCATGAGGCTTCTTGGAGAAAAAGAGGTGCGTGAAAAACGTTTTGAGTGCACTATGTGTGTTCTTTACTTGGCAGCAGCCTAAATAAATAAATAAAAACATTTCTAGTTTTGTTAAAGGAATATATTGTGTTTTTATCCTGCTGTGTAACACTAAAACATAAAAAAAGTATAATAGTGTTCTGTTTTGTATTAGTTATGGTCTGGTGTGCCTTTAGCAGGGCCAATTTTATGGAAAAAACTATTTTGGCACATGAAAGGTGTTGGGGTGCAAGGGGGAGGAGTGAAATCAAGCTGGCGCAAAAATTCACCCCAAACCGCAGTGTCACTCTTCCTCCAGTTTTACAATGCCATTTTTCCTACAGTCAGGATTTGTCTTCAGCTAGACATATTTCACCTAGACTCCTTTGCCATTTTTACCACCAAACAACTTGCCAGTGCCCCAAACAGCCTGCTTGTGCCATCTATGCTACCATTGTGTCAGTGCTGCCAAAGGGCCATATGTGCGATATTTGCCCCTAGCAGCTTGTCAGTGCCCCCAAGCATTCTGTCTGTGCCATCTTTGCCCCAAAAAGCTTACCAGTGCTTTCCTTGTCCCCTGAACAGCTTACTAGTGCCACTGGTATGCTGTTTGGGGCAAAGATGGCACAGACAGAATGTTCGGGGGCACTGACAAGCTGCACGCCAGTTCCATTCTTGTCATCCAAATAGCTTGCCAGTGTAATTCTACTACAGGTAGCTCACGCAGTGATTCAGCATGAGAAAAACCGCAACGTTTTATTTGTGTGGCAAGCTGGATAGGCCCTCATAAGAAAGGATTTAATCAAGCCACTGACCAAGCAATGGCCAAACAAGGAACACAGAGAAACAAACACGGGTAGACAGGATATAGAACTTGATCTAGCTGAAGCCTAACAGTTAACTTTTTTAAAGAAATCCTCTTAAGACATAAATACAAGAAATCATGTGAATTGAGAGAGAGGGTATGAATTTAAGATTGATAAAAAAATTAAGACTTTTAATTCATAAGATTATCCCACATCATTTATATTTTAAACCATAAACTCATTTTTTTTCTAACTGGCATTACATGAACTTGACCACCAGATCAGAATACCTGTATGAAAATTTTTAAGATAATTGCAAAGTTTTTGTAAACATTTCAATTATTTAAAGCTGGTTAGCGCTGCGTGTGTCACATATCTTTGAGGGTGTCAGTGAAGTGCCATCTAAAGCCTACATGGTGATATAGAAGTATGTTGGAGATACGGCATTTTTAATTTGTTTCTTTGGATTCATGCATCACAAAACAATACTACAAAAGAACTGAATTATGCATCATTAAAGAATATTATTCAGAAAAACCATATCTACAACCAAAATTATATACATGTATAGCTTTTGGTGCAGCAGAATATTTGATCTATTTTCATAGAGGCTATGAAGTCTAGGTCTAATTAAAACAGTTAATCTACATCAACCCTATAGCTAATACTTTTTTCAAAGCCTATAAAAAGAATGAATCTCAAGAGGATTAAATTGCAAATTATGATACTTTGATAAAACATTTAATTATAAAAATGTTCTGTTCTGTATTTTTTTTTTTATTAGAATGGGGACAGTCAAAAATAAAACATGCTCAGAACTAATTCGAGTGCCACTATCAGACAATTGTATAGGTATTTCTTTCATGAGTATAGTGTTCCGTTATAAAGTCATCAGAGAAAAAAAAGACTACATCAGAGTCTGACTTTCAAATGGCCACATAGTATCCTGAAATCTTTGTGCATCTGATTTTGGCCATTGTCAGCCACGAATATGATATTGGCGAGGTTAAAGACTAATTTATTCCTGATCCCTGCTGTCAATTCTTCATGGGAATGTACTGAAGAACACATCAAGCACCTCTACTTTCACTTAATGTTAACAGGCTGAAGGAAACAAGATTCCTGGGTATTTCACTTCCTGCTATTATATAGCATACAAAACAGAAAGCAATGAGCATATTGCATACTTAAAAATCCCACACAATTTAACATTACTGAACTCTTACAAAGCTTTGGGCTTCAGCTGTGGTTTAAACCATGCACTAATTTACAGGGGCTATCCATTCTCCTGTTTTGCCTTTTAAAAATATTGAGGAATCCAGCAACACCGAAATTTGGCACCAGGGTTCAATGCAATCGCTCCCCAGATGGCAGTAAGCCATTTCAATATGGCACTGCCCTGTTGTGGGCAAGAGCTTTAGAAGTGTTGCTAGACTCCTAATATCTATGGTTAGGGTTAGAGTTACTGCTAGAGTTAGGGTTAGAATTAGGGTGAAAAGGGCATTGTAGGAGAAAATGGTTAGGGAAAAGCGATATACATCTTTTCCCTATAACGTGTAAAAAAAAAACAAAAAAAAAACAGAAAAACATAAATTTCTAAACTGAGGACAAATATAAAAAAATATTTAGCAGGTTTTTTATTAGCCTTAGTAGATGCGTAAAATATTCATCATTTAAAAGTTAGAAAAAGTGTTTTGTT
Organism: Pelodytes ibericus; assembly: GCA_036172795.1. NCBI lineage: Eukaryota > Metazoa > Chordata > Amphibia > Anura > Pelodytidae > Pelodytes > Pelodytes ibericus. Next base: position 99,523,385 of record CM069858.1, on the reverse strand, counting down.
TTTTCAATTTATTATCATTTTATTTTTTTCATAGTAAATTCTATATGTTATGATCAAAATAATGGTATCTAAAGAAAGTCCTTCTTATCCTCAAAAAAACCCCAAATCAATGAGAAAGAGGAACATTACAGCTAAACATAAAAACAGCAGAAGTGTTAAAACATTGTCCATATTGACTAAAAATGTTCTAAATGTCTGCTCACTTAGGGGTTAAAGGGGGGGATATCTGTAACCATTTTACAAATATACATGCCTTGATTAATGTGAATGAATAAGTTATGTTGTACACATATATGCAAAAGAAGAACTTCTTACGTTTGATAACCATAACTAAGCACTAAATGTGATATATTATTTGCTAAAAACTAGGAAAAAATGATACCTCACATTTCAGGTAATTGCCATTTTCAGACAATCGCACTGCAATCAGAAACTCAAGTGTTTACTGAAGACTTCCCTTAGGTCCTTACTCTGTAAACAGAGGTAATTGTCATAGCTAGTTAATGACGGCAGCAGTATATGGAATAATTAAAATCTTGTCATCAGTCCCATGAATTATGCCCAGATAATATGACAAGCAATAGGATAAAATGTTGCCAGAGCTGTTTGGTCTACATCAGGCAATGATGGTTAAGAATATGACTTACCATATGTAAATTAAAGATAGGGGACAAAACAAAAGTACAATTAACACAATTATAATAATTGACATACTAGAACGTAAGTAACCTCATTCAGCAGTGCCAGAGGATTAGAAGATAATTACAACCTGAACAGCTGCAAACGCTATGGGATGATTATGCTGCGCAGTGAAGTGGTACATAGAACTACAGACACGCAGCTTACCAAGTGCACAAACCATTATAAAGACATCAGGTGGTTGATTTTCACTGTGGATTCTCAAATTAAATGGCTGGTAACCCTACCACACTTGTAACTTCAGTCTTAGTAGCTTTTAAAGTTTGTGAAGATGAAACAGCATGTTGGGCACAACCTTTGGAGTCTGCCAGTATTTATTTTAGTATTGTTTATGTTTATGTATAGTGGAAACATTTTCAAGATATTGGTTGGCCTATGAAATCAGAAAATATTAACCAAAGTACTACCCAAAGAAAAAAAAAAAATTATGTAGTTAGAAAGAATATAATGCTGAGCCCAGGACAAACCTTATACATGTTGAATTAGAAATAGTGTACATTGGTTATGAAATTAAATACCAACATAAATAAAAGTATTAATTGCAGAAAGAAAGTAAAACTAGTTCTTTGATCTTTTGTGAAAAAGAGACAATTAGGGTTGCACACACACAAATAAAACAAATTCAAAATCAAAAAATATTCTGTACATTTATTTACAGAGCTAAACATCAGTGCACATCTGGGTTAACAATTAATATAGCATCTACTCAATGAAGAGAGAATTGCAGGAATTGAGATGGGAATTTCAAATTTAAGGCAAAAGTTAGAAAAAAAAGATCATGGCCACCCCGGGTTGAGCTGTGCTGTGGACCCCGCAGCTGGATAACCTCTGTCAGATGAGGCCACTTTGAGTAACCTCCTTCTGACATGGAAAATATTGCCGACACTCTAAGTGAGGGCCGGATACATTTTACTAAAACACTGACGTTGTGAAGGTTTGCGGTATTTCGGCTGGGGCCAACAGGGTATATAAAGACCCTGATCAGGTCTCTGCTTATGTGTCCCTGGCTCCCGATCACTCCAGGAGCAAACATACACCGATATGTATTGTGTATTGAGTTTGTTGCCCCTCTCAGTATGCATTTTTTTTGTAACCCCTTCCCGTCAGACAACGCTTTGGACCTTAAGGCGGAAAGGCGTTTAAAAAAAAAAGTGTATTTTGACAGGGGAGGCAATCCCAGGGACCTCCCCGGGCAGCCGACCCCCTAGCTACGCCACTGCGGCTACATAGGTTTAAAGTTTGAAATTCCCATCTCAATTCCCTACAGTTCTCTCTTTGTTGAGTAGATTCTTAAAACTTTGATGGAAGTAAAATGAGATGTAAATTAAATAAAATGCCATTGCTACTGTTCATAAATCAAGAAAATACTCTTTGGCAATATTATAGCCACACATGACCCCAAGTGTGAACTTCGCAATGTTTTTATCAAACAGGGGGTACTGACAAAATACTGTAGCTTTTAATAAATTAACCTTGTTATGGTGATGTAGTCAGGTTTTAAATTATGTTTCCATGGTGTTGCATTTAGAAGATATCATTAGTTACAGGATGACTGTACCTTTACAAAACTATTTTCACGAAAATTTTTATCTATTATTTCATTGACTTCTAAACTTTTAGTGCATTACATAATATATCTGAATCTTTCGTAATGAAACAGCTCGCACCATGCTCTCCCATTGCAATGAGCAGTCCAAAGACAGGTTTTCTGACTCCCAATGCAATGCACGAGCGCCATCTTGGGCACACTAGCAACTTCCTCTTGGAGTTCACAAGCAAGAATTACATGGTTAGCTGGAATCACTTCATGGACTCTAAAGGTCCTCATGGACATGTGCAAGTTTGTGTTTGCGCATGAGACTGGGAAATATGGACAGGGCCGCCACCAGGATTTTCAGGGACCCTTACTAAACAAATGTTCTGTGCCCCATACCGCCCCCCCCCCCCCCCCCGACAATATCTCCCACCCTCACAAGCATGTTATCCAGGTCTAGTGTAATATAGAGGGTGGTTGGGATCAGTTGGTCAATAGGCCAGTATTTTGCCACTCAATATGCCAGTATTTTGCCATTCAATATGCCAGTATTTAGCCATTTAATATGCCAGTAATATTCTGCAATTCAATATGCCAGTAATATTTAGCCACTCAATAAGTCAGTATTTTGCTACTCAGTATGCCAGTATATTGTCACTTAGAATGCCAGTATATTAACACTCAGTATGCCAGTATGAATTTGTCACTCAGTATGCCAGTATTTTGTCACTCAATATGCTAGTATTTAGCTATATAATATGGCAGTATTTTGTCACTCAATATGCCAGTAATATTTTGCCATTCAATATGCCAGTAATATTTAGCCACTCAATAAGTCAGTATTTTGCTACTCAATATGCCAGTATATTGTCACTCAGTATGCCAGTTTGATTTGGTCACTCAGTATGCTAATAGCTTGCTCGTTGCCATCCTCCTCCCCCCTTCCCTAGTACTTACCTCCTTGCTGCTCTGTCTCCCGGTCGTCTCCTCCGTGCAGCCTTCCCTCCTGCACGGAGGAGGGAAACTCTGGTCATTTTTTTTCGGATGCCAGTCATCTGGCTCCCATAGCTCATGGGCAAGCAATCAGTGATGTCACTAGTGATATCACACAATCACTGCTGACAAGAAAAAAAAGTTAGTTTGATGCTCTGAGTATTCCTTTAAGACCAACATGCGGCCCACTGACATTGGCTGCTGGCTCTGAGCCAACCACTTGTGCAGTGCGAGGGGAGGAAGCTCCGCCCCTTGCACTCTGACCTTGTTGGAGCACCGGATGTCTGTTACATCCCGGTGCTCAGAAAGAGACATGACAGCAGCAGCAGTAGGAGCCACAATCCCCCTCCTTGAGTTAAAAAGTAAACTAGCATGGAGGGAGACAAACATTTTTTTTCCATTAAGCAGTCTCTAGGTCTGTGTGTGTGTGTAGCTGTGACTGTGTTTAAGTGTATCTAGGTAAGTCTGACTGTGTGTAGGGAGTGTGTGTGTGTGTGTAAGTTTGCCTCTGCCTATATGTGTGAATGTTTGCGTAAGTGTGACTATGGGTGTATGTGAGAGTGTGTGGGTATGTAAGCGTGACTGTGTGTGTGTCTGTGTAAACATAGAATGTGTCGGCAGATAAGAACCATTCGGTCCATCTAGTCTGCCCAGCATGGATCTATGTGTGTATTTGAGAGTGGATGTGGAAGTGTGACTGTGTATGTAAGTGTGACAGTGTGTATTCATGTGTGTGCTTGTGTTTGCATTTAATGTGAGGTGTTTTTTTTGGAAACATGAAAACACATTTACTGTGAAGTGGCCCACTGCAGAACAAACTTGGACACCCCTGCTTTAAGACAAGCTACTGCAAACTAACAACTGCCATTCCAGAAAGCACCGAAAACAAAATAACTGCAGTGAGAAGTCCCTGTGGGTGCAATGGTAAGTCCCTGTGGGTGCTATATTGGTGCAGTGGCAAGTCCTTTGGGTGAAATGGATAATACTATTTGCAATGGCAAATCCCATGGGTGCAATGCGGTGCCAGTGGCAAGACCTTGTGGGTACAATTTAGGAACAGTGGTAAGTCTGGTCGGTGCAGTGTGGGCACTGTAACAAATCCAGTATTTGCAATTTGGGTACTGTGGCAAGTCCTATAGTTGCCATTTGGCACTTTGTTAAATTCTGTAGGTGCAATTTGGGTGACATGGCACATCCTGTAGGTGCAATATGGGTGCTGTGGCAAGCCATGAAGGTGTAATTTGGGTGCTGTAGTTCTGTGGTTGTTATAACAATCTAATGCTGTGGGTGCAATGGCAAGTGATGTGGGAGTAATAAAGTGGGGCAGAGGAAGTAAACAAATACAAGAAATGTGTTTTTCCAAGAACATTTTTTATTAAAAATAAAAGTGTACACGTCAGCAATATTTACTAGCAAAATGTTTTCTCTTTTGGGGTCACCTTATATTTAGGCACTTTCTTTTTTTCACTTATGAAGATCCAAAGTATGGGAGGGTCGCCTTATATTTGAGCAAACATGGTAATATAGGTCATGATTGTCAAAAAAGATCATTTGTAAAGGATACGGAAAACCATAACAAAATTCATATAAGGCACAGATTTACAGACTGTATGTACAACTTCTTTAAAAGAGAAGTAAAAACAAAATAAAAAAAATGTAAACATTTATTTTCACATTTAAATATAGAAAAATCTTATATCTCAACCCTGCATAAAATTCCACTTCATATAAAATGTGCTTGGCCTCTGAAACCCCAATCTTTAATTCTAAATGTATCTTCTATAATTGAAAAACCCAAAGTGAGATGTTTACAATGTACGTGAAGGAATATTTTCAGTGCTTTTTTGAAATCCATGGGCAAAAACGTAACCCAACGTAAGAGCACTTTTGTGACCCCATACAGCTTAGAAATTAGATGCCTCAAAATAATCATTAAAAACAGTGACCAATATTATAGACAGACACAGTCAATAGAGAAACCTTAAAAACGTCAGTATGATCACTGCAAGTAGAGCTCAGACCCTCCAGGCCACTTTGTCTCCCAGTCACCTTTCTCATTGGTTAATAAAAATTAAATTATAACATTCTAATTCAACGGAAAATGTATGTGATTACCTGTGACCATTGTGGAAAACAATATGTGGGGCAGACTAATCGTGAACGGAAATGTAGAGTGAGGGATATTGCGAATAAAACTAATACTACAGTGGCTCGTTGAATTTCTCTTCTGTAACAATGCCAATTTAAAACATTTTTTTTTTTTATTAGAAACTAGAACTTCCAAGGGTTTGAGTATGGCATCACATATTTTATTGATTAGGAATACTCAAAGCTTTAACTGCTACATTAGAAAAATCTAAAAATGTAAAAATGTGTATGACTGTAGATTCATTATTAATAACATCTCAAACCTTTAAAAATCAAAGTCATTAAGACAAATTAAATATATATTTTTAAAAAAAATAATTAAAAATGCAATTAAATGCACAATAAGCCTAAGCTTTTAATATCAATGAACTTCTTATAAAGTCCTGAAAATAATGCCACTTTAACTAAACAGTGTTTATATAGTCTCTCCGCTCTCTCTTAAACGAACACTTATTTATCATCTATTATTACGGAATTCAATATAGTGGTAGCGCTTTATCAAAGTTTTTATTTTAATATTTATTTTAGCTATTGATTTAAGCTAATACTTTTGTCTAACATTCACAAATATATTTGTTAGGTTAGATATCATAATATTTTATTCAGTTTTATTTAAAGATTGAATTATAACCAATCATTCCGCATCACTTTAAGAAGACAGGGTTGTCGAAAATATCACTATTTAGTTTTTTATTTTAACAAGGTTTATTTCTCCGTTTTTTTGTTTACCTATATAATCACATGCTAACCTTTTCTTATTTTAGATGCTTCCTGATTTTGTTGCAATGTATTTGGTCACAATGTATTTCCTTATTTGTGTATAGGCTTTAATTGCCCTTTCACTTTATTGGTTATCCTTTGTAGTTATATGTCACGCACTGTTTCTTTGCACTTAGAATTAAGCGTCATCAAGACACGAAAAGTGTGAAGTGTTTTATGTTTCTGTTTGTTTAATACACCTATTCATAGATTAAAAGCACTGTTTTTTCACTGATAGTTACACCTGAGTGCCGGCTTTACTTAATGTATGGACTTACCCAACCGGATCAGAGGGACAGACTGGGCACTTGGTGACTTCGGCACTATACTGAGCCTCAGTTCCATACCCACAGCTGCGTTAAAAGTGGCGCTCCACACCACCTCATGGCATTTGCAACCCTACCCAAGAAGTAAAAAATATTTATATTGCTTTAAGATAAAATCAGGCCATATGCTGCATGAGGCTTGAATATAACCTACAAAACATTACATAATGTAAAACCCATTAGCACCTATAAAAAGTACAATGCATCGCAATTCACATATCATGCAAGCACAGTAGGCCATTTGCAAAGCATTTCTTCACTTCTGTTGGGCTGGCACAGCATATTCCAGTAGAAAATGTGCACCGCATGTAGTGCATCTTCAGAACATACTCATGTGATCATTGCAAGCTCTGTTCATTGTGCAGTTTCATACAAAGGCATTGCATCACCTTTCGTTTGATTTCCTTGAGTAAAAATCATCAATGCTTTTTCTCAGCTGTGTGGTGAACAGTTTATGTATCCTGCCGCAGTAGAGGTGTGTGTTTTTTTCCAATTCCAGTTCTAGTGGATTTAATAACGAGTGGATGAGGTCATCTCCAAACGAATACTGGGAAAAGATAAAAAGGGATACATTATGGAACATATATCATGACTAAAACTACTGAAGACAATTTTACTTTACTCTTAAGCATCCTTGTTTGCTATTGACACACGTTTAATGCATATTCACAGTGAAAACAAAATCAATCCTTTGCCTGGATTACAGAAAAAAACAACATACTTTTTGTAAAATGGTTCCACCTAATATACTGCCCCCTCTAATCTACACCTGGCAAAGATCACATTACAAATACAATCACTATCTGCAAATTATGAAAAAAGACAATATACAACAAACCAACAACAAAGAAATAGAGCATGCCTGATACATGACCATAGGCATGGACAGAGTTTGCTTACGTTAAATCCTGCATATAAACATTGACAATGTATTGGACATTCTGTTGCATGTGTACAGTTTGCATTTAATTACCTTTCTTAGATTCATTCACAGAACCTATGACATCAGAAAAAAACTACAACTTAAGGGAATACTATGTTGTTTACTGTCCCTTTAATACCAGATACATGGATATTTATATATGCAATATGATCTGGGATAGGCATAAGGCTATCCTAGATATAAATTGGGCAGACTAGAAGGGCCGAATGGTTTTGATCTGCCAACCCATTCTATGACCTTCAAATGGCTGCACTGCTGACATTTCATAATATGTATCAATAAAATAAAATTGCTAGTGAGCTCTCATTTTGCGTTTAAGTAGATTGCAGCAGGAATTTCTTGAGTACTATTAATTTTTTTGTTAATTTAAATGGGCAAGGTGATGTTACACTGATTTTATCGTGTAGTATAAACAGAACTCTAGAGACTCAGGATCGGAATGACTTCTCGTATTGAACTGCTGTAATGTAATCAAAGATTCTCTAATGAGGTTTACTAGAAAATAAAATGGCGACTGACCCAAATGACAGGTCATTTATAGATTGTAATGTATTATCAAGCAATTCGATTCCCCTCTTCTGGCGCCATAAGAATCCCCTCCCCGGCCATTTACTCCTCATCTTTTTCTAACTGGAAATGCAATGAATTATGAAAACAAATCAGGTCAATGTTGGTGAATAATTTAAAATGCTTTAATATATGGTCCGTAACTAGCTTTCTCAGTTCTGCATTGGGCATGTTAAGTCCTCAGTTGCAAATTCAGTTCTGTGGGGAACAACTCAGGCTTTCATCCTTCTGAGGTAGATAAAATGAGCACCCATTACGTCCCTGGACATACTTGGAAATGAGAGAATATTACTAATAATAAATGCATATTCCATTGATGTGTTCCTAAGGCAAATTAATTGTCTATTATACCAATGCAGCACCCAGTCATTGCCAGTGGAAGCCTGTTTATTAAGTTGTGGTGCCAACATCAAAGAATGGAGGAAGCCAGAGAGAATGAGTAACCATGTACTTTATAGTAAATTATTTAGAATTAAATATCTTTATTTGATTTATCTATCCAAGAAAAATTTGGGCCGACTGTCTTTTTAACACCTTTTGATGTAAGCTCATATAGGCCTTACCGGATTGGTAGAGAGAAAGTGTTATTGGTATATTCCCTCACCTGCATGACTCATTTTCTTTAAACATGCTCAAGGGAAATTGCTGCTGTCATTTTATGCAGAGAATCAGTTTGGGAATATCATTATGACTTGATCTGGTTATTTGCCAACTTTTGTAGAGGTTATTACCTAAAGACGTATGCAAGGTTTTCCGCCAAGCAGATCTAATTTCTCTCTTTGAGCCTACAAATACACCTTCTAATAAACAATTTATTACTTTTAAAACCACTAAAGAGTAGTAAAATGTGTTGGTGTTCATTGTAATGTAAGAGATGGTCTTGTATATAACCTTCAAAAATCAATACTATATTTTAATGGTGCAATATAACAGGCTGTCATGTGGAAGTAAAAATGAATGAAGATACTTCTGGGGATCGAAGATTACATTGTACTGACAGAAGAAAAAAAAAGTTTCCATAAAATCCTTTCTTCTTTTCCCCTCCCTTCCCTCAGCGTACAAAAGGATACAGTAACTCTGACAATGAAACTAAGATAATACCTAGCTTTTGGGGAAAATGTGCCAGTATTAATTTTGGAATAAAATAATGATTTCATATAGTTTTAGTTTATTTAATATAGTTTTTGAGAATGAGTGTGATGTTATTTGCAATGTTGGTATATCATAAGTGGACGCAGACACTTATTTATGTAAAAAGATCATTTTAAAAGGTGCTGTTCCATATAATTTTGAGAGAGTTATATCAACAGTCCTGCCAGTGTTGCAAAACCCTCCTCTGTGTTTTACTTCCCATCATAGAGAGTACAGAAGCCACACCCACCTGCCACGCTATGAAATGCAAACACTAAAAAGTTCCACAGAGGCTAAGTCAGCATGTGATTTTCCATCTTATCTTGGTCTGTGAACTTTAAGTTACCATACTAGAGCTGATATCAGAATTATAAAAAATAATATATTGCTTGAACAGCTCATTTAGACTTGGCTAGTAAGGTCTCTACAAGCCTGGCATCATAAAAAACAAACCAATGGCCATTTATTGGTGATTCAGTACTATGAAGAACACTCTGTTCCACTGGCACTATAGAATTATTTTACATGTCTGTCCCAGCTGTCACAAGTCCACCCATGTCCAGGCTCATCCAGTAATTTCTATATTCATGATTGTTTGCTCGCTTATTTATGCATACCTCCCAACATTCCAAAATGTGAAAGTGGGACACTATTTATTTTTTTTAATCGTTCTCACGCAACTCACCCAATAGAATAAATTGCACCTTTACTGTGAGTTTTATTACATGACTGGGGCTTTGTCATACAGTATGCAGTAGCCACACTGCATGTGCAGTAGCCACACTGCACGGAGAAATACACGCAGTCACACTTCCACACACCGCCACCCCTACACACACAGTCACACTTCCACACACAGTCACACTTACATACACACATACATATACACTGTTACACACAAACACAAAAATACACAGGAAACCTTGCACACACACACACACACACTTTTAGACACACATCTATTTATTTAAATAAAAAAATAATGAAGTCCCCCTTGTCCCTGCTTATTAACCTTCATATGCAGGGAGGAGGATCGTTCAGACAGTGTCTGCCTCCTTTCTCTGCAGAGGCAGAACACTATCAGCTAAAGTCTTCTGAGAGCTGGAAGTCAGTTGACATCCAGCTCTCAGAATTTCCCGGAAGTCTTGCAGCGTGATGGGGATTGCACCCGTCACGCTGTGCTCACCCATCGGTGCAGTTACCACAGGCGCCGACCTGCGGACCTCACTGTTAGGGAGAGGGCTCCCTCAAAGAGCAATCAATATACCTCCCAAATGTCCCGTTTTGGGTGGTGCACTCCATTTTTGGGGCTCGGTCACCTTGGCAAGGGACTGTCCCGCCTAAAACGGAACCCTTAATCCTTATCCTATCTTAGAGCCATGTCACAGTTCTGCCTTGACCCTTGTCCTTTTAGAGGGCTGTCCCGCTGTTCAGTGCTTCTTTGCTGTCTGTTATTTTATCTGTTCCAATCCAGGTTTTTGTGCTGTCTTCGGTTTTGTTTCACTGCTCCAATATAATGTGTCCCGCCCCCATTTATGCGCTGTTTCAATTTGCTTAAAGCTCCCTTGTGCAATCCTGCTACAGGTTATTCCCTATGTGTCTGTGTAGTGTCAGTCCTATAGATTCAGTTCATTCGTTTATTACAGGCAGGTTTCAGTGTTAGGGACTTGCCATATGTGAGGTACCTTGAAGCTGGTTGGCAAGTTTTTGGCCACCAGGTGAATCGAACCCTCACTTTTTTCATCTCCGAATTTTAGGCTAGTTCCTGTATTCATGTCTGTGTCATTGTTATGTTGCTTTAGACCAGGGCTTGACAAATTTAATTTACTTTTAATCTAGGAGCCAGAAAACAGCACATTCACGCAATCATACTGTCAGGAACTGACCGTGCCTGGACTTGAACTCTGACTTCCATGTTCCTAGCTCTCTTCTTTGCCGATTCGCCAGCCTGTCTTTTACATTTTTGGCCTATGTTCTAGTAACAATGAATATACAAAGCCTTGTTATTATCATCAACTCTCCTCACCTGTGTCAAGTCATGTGCTCACTCTCAGCCTATAAAAGCCTCTTCCTGTGAATCTGCCAGATTATTGTGGTTCCTGCCTGCAGTATATCAAGCTTTCTAGTGATCTTTACTTACCTGTTACCGATTTGGACTGTCTCACTACTCTGCTTTCTCCTACCCCCTGACCTTGGCTTGCCTGACTAAGATTATACTCTTTGTTCCAGCCTCACAGCTCTGCTAAAAGACCAGATTGTCACTCAAAGCTCAGGGGCTTAACCACCTGGGTAACGAGTGGCTACTTCTGGCAGAAGACCTTGCTGATCTGGCTGCTGGACTCCAATAACTACTAACATCAGTATCATTACACATACACAGAGACAGTCAGTCCCATCCATCCAGAGACAGTCAGTCAGTCCCATCCATCCAGAGACAGACAGTCAGTCCCATCCATCCATCCAGAGACAGACAGTCAGTCCCATCCATCCATCCAGAGACAGACAGTCAGTCCCATCGATCCAGAGACAGTGAGTCAGTCCCATGCATACAGAGACAGTCAGTCCCATGCATACAGAGACAGTCAGTCCCATCCATACAGAGACAGTCAGTCCCATCCATACAGAGACAGTCAGTCCCATCCATACAGAGACAGTCAGTCCCATCCATACAGAGACAGTCAGTCAGTCAATCACATCCATACAGAGACAGTCAGTCAGTCAATCACATCCATACAGAGACAGTCAGTCAGTCACATCCATACCGAGACAGTCAGTCAGTCACATCCATACCGAGACAGTCAGTCACATCCATACAGAGACAGTCAGTCACATCCATACCGAGACAGTCAGTCAATCACATCCACACAGAGACAGTCAGTCAATCAATCAATCACATCCATCCAGAGACAGTCACATCCATCCAGAGAGTCAGTCACATCCATCCAGAGACAGTCACATCCATCCAGAGACAGTCACATCCATCCAGAGACAGTCAGTCACATCTATACAGAGACAGTCAGTCACATCTATACAGAGAAAGTCAGTCACATCCATACAGAGACAGTCAATCACATCCATACAGAGACAGTCAGTCAATCACATCCATACAGAGACAGTCAGTCACATTCATACACATACAGAAACAGTCAGTCAGTCACATTCATACACAGTCAGTCAGTCACATTCATACACATACAGAAACAGTCAGTCAGTCACATTCATACACATAGTCAGTCAGTCACATTCATACACATACAGAGACAGTCAGTCAGTCACATTCATACACATACAGAGACAGTCAGTCAGTCACATCCATCCAGAGACAGTCACATCCATCCAGAGAGTCAGTCACATCCATCCAGAGACAGTCACATCCATCCAGAGACAGTCACATCCATCCAGAGACAGTCAGTCACATCTATACAGAGACAGTCAGTCACATCTATACAGAGAAAGTCAGTCACATCCATACAGAGACAGTCAATCACATCCATACAGAGACAGTCAGTCAATCACATCCATACAGAGACAGTCAGTCACATTCATACACATACAGAAACAGTCAGTCAGTCACATTCATACACAGTCAGTCAGTCACATTCATACACATACAGAGACAGTCAGTCAGTCACATTCATACACATACAGAGACAGTCAGTCACATTCATACACATACAGAGACAGTCACATTCATACACATACAGAAACAGTCAGTCAGTCACATTCATACACATACAGAGACAGTCAGTCACATTCATACACATACAGAAACAGTCAGTCACATTCATACACATACAGAAACAGTCAGTCACATTCATACACATACAGAAACAGTCAGTCAGTCACATTCATACACATAGTCAGTCAGTCACATTTATACACATACAGAGACAGTCAGTCACATTCATACATACACACACGCATAAGTCATCAGGTTGTTGTTGTTTTTTAAAAGAAAAGAGAAAATAAAAGAATGACTCCCCCCTCCCTTCTGTTTTATCTCATTGCACTGGAGGGGGGATTTCTACTGCAGCTTGGTCAATGCCTGTCGTCTGCACGCTACTGCTGAGCGATAGGATGTCATGTGACACCCGCCGATCTGACACTACAGCGTAGTAATAGTTTAAAAACTATTCGTTTTTAAACTAATCTCAGGACGGGGAGCGCCATGTGCTGCTGATCCTACCAGAGTGCCAGGTACAATTTCCTAGTCGCCATGGCGACCGGGCTTTGTCGAGCCCTGCTTTAGCCCTCTCCTTTGTTTATATATGTGCCTGTGCATGCCTTTAAGTTCTGTTGCCATGCCCTGTTCATCCCAACACAGTTTTTTGTTTTTGTATTAGCCCTGTATTTGTTATCCTTAGTTTGGTTTCTGCTCTGTCCTGCATCTGTTTGCTTCTATCCACTCCAGTGCGTCCTCTGATATTTTGGTCTGATATATTTGCTCTTCTCTGTTTGGTTTATTTCCCAGCCTGCATCATCCTACTTCAGTCCATGCCTTGGTTATACTGGATACAGCAGCTGTTTCCACAGGGCCCAGGTATGTGGCCGCACCAACTTGGGGAATCAAGCTTCCAGGGAACTGTGGTTATCCTGCACCATGGCCTGTGTCTCCATTTCTGCACTGTAACTGCTGGACTTGGACTCTCAAGGACCCATGCCACCTGGTCCCCATACCTGACACCAGCTTGCTATACTTGAGAAATAAAACAATCTGCAATTCTGATGACTGAACATGACACAAGCAGAACTGAGCAAACTGCTAGCTACTTGTCAATAATATAAAATGCTTTAATGTATGGAAAGCATCTACCAGAGCTTACAGAACGGATTCTACAGATAAATAAAAATAAATACAATTTTAGTTAGATGAAAACAATTGTTCACGGGACATACACTGGCCTGCTTTTTAACTTTGTATAAAACGCCCAATAAAAATTGGTACTGAAAACAAAAAAGTTAAAACCCTTATTGAACTGAACAAATTCTTCCTACAAAACTTCCTCTTGTCTGTCAGTTTTGTGGATTGGATTTTTTTTTTATCTGGATAATGAAGTGGTCTGTCTGGCTTCTACAGTGTACATAAAGTTAATCAAACTGCTTTATCCATAAATTCCACGTAAGATATTGACTTTCAAATGTAATCAATTGCCTATCATACCTAACTTGTTCCAATATAAAACCAGACCATTGAATAAAAAAATGAGATCCTTACATTTTGTATAGCATCATACATGGCTCGAAAGGATGGCTGTTTATTGTCATGAAACACGCCTCTGTTTCCATGAAGAACAAAGATTCCATTGTGCTCCGCCTCATGACAATTGCTTACATAAATGCAGTGGTCAGGGCGATAATTCCATTGGCAAGGTAGGACGAAAAGGCTCTCTATTGATAGGGAGGAAGAAAAAAGTATTTATAATCCTTTCATATTGGTTTAGTTGAATAATTCATACTGTTAAAATGTACAAAAATAAGCAGTTGAGAATTCTAAGTAACTGACATTATCGATACAAACAAACCAGAATACAAAGAAGCATTTTTCTTGTCAATTCAAATTTTATACAAAAGAGGAATAAATCAACTAACTAAAGAATACTACATAACAACAGGAAAAAAATATATACATGTATAAAATTAATAGTTCAATGTGAGAGATAGCACGCACAGGGGAAAGCATGCAGACCAAAATCATGTCAAGTGTTTTCAGGCAGACCTGGCTTACTATAATATAATCTGTATATTAAACAGAGCAGATGCAAGTGTCATCTAGGGTCATACGGAAGCAGAATGCCAAGTGATCTCTATCAATATTATTAAGCAATATGCAATGTTCATTCAAAAACAAAGATATTTTTTCAGGTCTTGTGAGATATTTTTGGACAATTAATGCAATTAATGAGAGCTCCTTTAAGTAGCTAAGGATCAACATTTGTACACTGATTTTCTATCTTATAAGAAGTCAATATAATAACTCGGACTTTAATGGATGCAAGTACTCTAACTTTGGCTTTACTGTTAGTGCTTAACCTGTACATTAAACAGGGTTCTTTTTTCATACAAACTGATGCAGGAATTCCTTAGTAATCTCTCTCTCTGAACTACACTGTTCTCTGCTTTTGCTTACCGGCAAGGGGATCACTGTACATGCACTGGGCCATCAGTTCAAAAAAATGGAGAGTAGTCACATTCAAAATATAGTATGCTTCTTGTTTTGTTATTTTTTTAACAACCATGATTGGAGGGACAGAACAAACTGGCTCTGCATTTTTTGATTGCGCTATTGAAGTCATGGCGGGTTGGATCAGACAGAATTCAGAAACCAGATCAATTAGCGCTCATTCCTCCTTTTGTAACATGTGGGAGTAGCTTCCGCACAGTACAAGTACCGCTAAATACAGCATTCGCCACCATCCAAACTTGGACATGATCGTCTACGATTAAGCCTTTTGATGAAACTCGTGTGGTGTTGTTTTGGCGAAAATTGAATAAAGATTGACATTTACAAAAGTAAATCTTTTTACAATTGTTTTTCTCAGAAATGTATTTGGCTGTGCAATACAACAAGGTGTGCTTTACACTTGCTTGCTTTTCCTACTAACAGGCAAAAACTAAAAAGCAAAAACTGGAACAAATAACTGCACATTTCTTGGGAAATCAGTTTCAAAATGCATTTATATGCCTGTGGAACGATCTGTAGTCGTTTTTCCAATTATGTTTGCATTAAAAAAACAAACCACATGATATTTTCTTTTAGTCACTTACCTGGATTGTGTGAAAATATAATATTTAAAAGATCCTGGTCACCCCACGTAATGCTTAACTTGTATTTTTTAAGTAACGGCATTAGAATATCTTCCCATCGTAGACGTGCTGTTGTCATGTCATTCTAAGATAAAAGCAGAAAAAAATGTGGCAAAATTGGAAATTACTAAGGGATTTTTTCCTTCCTTTAGATCAACAGCAGGAAGAAGGCTATGTGGAGGGATTTAACTTGATGGCTCTTTTTTCAACCTAGAGTACGATGTTACTATGTAACATGTTACCATTTACGTGGAAGTTAAGACAGACATTTTCTTCCTTAACATAACAAAAAAAAAAAAAATAATAAAATTATTCTAAAAAGATGGCAAATAAAAACTCTGGAACTTGTCTGATTGAATCAGAAAGTTACTCACTGTTCAAGCAGACAGTGATTCAAGCATGAAGTCAGTGGAGGAAATCCTAGCCTTTGTTCCAAAGACACCATCATTAGTGTAAGGAAGATAACAATCAGACTGGAAAACATTAAACCACATAAGCTTTGCTTTCTCATAGCGCCATCTAATGGTCACAATCCAAACAAACAAAAAAGATTGGAAAGCCAAGTTTAACTTATAAATTAATTGTCTATTGGACAGTCTTCAACCTTATTTGTTTGCTAATAAGTAGACCCTAACTATAAGGTGACCAAACACCCCAAACTTTGCATCTTAAAGGGATTGAGAGATAAAACATGATTGCAAATGTTCTACACATCGTGTTAGCAGAATAAGAAGCATGTGCCTAAATTAGGAGAAAAAAATGTATTTTAAACGTGTCTGTGGAGTCTCCTGTTTATGACCTCACCTGTGGCTTGATATGCAAATTACACATTTCCCATTAACCCCTTGACGACAAAGGACGTGCCAGGCACGTCCTGGGAGAAACTCCCTTAACGACAAAGGACGTGCACGTCCTGCATTGAATGAAGCGGTTTTCGCGATCAACGATCGCGAAAACCGCTTTAACAGTGCTGGTCTATTGCCTCGACATCGAGGCAATAGCCAGCACTGAAATTTCTATTTCGGGACCCCCACGATCGCCCCACGGAGCGATCGTGGGGAGCCATATTGACAGAGTCCTCTGCCGGTGTTCTGACAAATTTCTGGAGCAAATTCTCCTGCGCAATCGCAGTAGAATTTGCTCATTGCGCATGCGCATAAAGTTACAGCTGATAACTCAGCTGTAACTTTGTGACCACCGCGCATGCGCCAGCATCGGGACATAAGGGGGCAAGCATCATGGTGAGGGCTGCCTCATCTTGATGGGATTTGTGATCCTCCTGCTGCATCAATAATACAGCAGGAGGATCACAAATCCCATCAAGATGAGGCAGCCCTCACCAGGATGCTTGCCCCCTTATGTTCCGACGCCCCGTGTTACTTACCACCTTAAGAACACAACAACGGGCGCGCGCATTCCCAAACGGCTGGATAGGCGTGCGCATGCGCTGTGTATCGCTGTGGTCAATGATCTGGTGAGAAGGGGTGTGAGGTGGGTTGCGCAGCTGGCGCATGCGCGGTGGTCACAAAGTTACAGCTGAGTTATCAGCTGTAACTTTATGCACATGCGCAATGATTGTGCAGGAGAATTTGCTCCAGAAATTTGTCAGAACACCGGTCTGAGCTTCGGAAGTGAAAGTAACTTCACTTCCGTCGCTCTGAATATGCTACTTGACTGCCCCTAGTGGTAGTTTAGTAGCATTGCAATGGGAAATATTTAAAATAAATATTTAATTAATTAAAAACAGGTTATTTAGCTATATTAGCCTATAGGGTTAAAATTAAATATTTGTTAGCATAAGGGATAGGGTTAAAATTAAATTAAAGTTAAAAAATATTAAGGGATATAATAAGGATTAGAGTTGGGGTTAAATTTAGCGTTAGGGTTAAATTTTGGGTTCAGGTTGGGGTCAAAAGATCAATATAGGAAAAAACAAAAAAACACTATTTTTGGTTTTTGCCCCATAACTCGCAAAAAAATACCAAAAAATATGGAAACATGCATATTTTTGAACTCGAGAGAACATTTAGAAACTTTTTAGACGGGGTCTTTTTTAATGATTTTATTTGTGTAAATTATATTTTAGGTCAAAGTTAGAAAAAGTGTGTTTTTTTAAATTTTTCATCATATTTTATGATTTTTTTGTAGTAAATTATAAGATATGATGAACATAATGGTATCTAATGAAAGCCCTTCTTATGACAATAAAAACATCATATAATTTGTGTGGGTACTGTATGTGAGAAAGAAAAAAATTACAGCTAAACACAAACACCCTAGAGATGTCAAAACAGCCATTGTCACCAAGGGAAAGTCAAGGTGAAAATGTCTTGTCACTAAGGGGTTAAAAAACAATTCATTTGCATATCAAGCCGCAGGTGAGGTCATACACAGAAGACTCCAAAGACACATTTAAAAAACATTTTTCTCCTAATTAAGGCATTTATTTATAATTTTTGCTAACAATGAACAGATCATGTTTAATATGTTATTATTTTCTACAGTCACATTAAAAAGAATGTTTAGGTCATACAGTCTCTTTCATTTATGGGGGAAAAAGCCTACAGGAAAAAAAGTTTTGCTAGTACATAGTGGTTCACATATAAACTGGTTTTCCAAAAAATGCATTTCTTGTTTTTATTTCCTCCCTCTGCCCTTCATTACAGTTCTACTGTCCACCCTTAATTTTAGCCTCCACAGCCCAATATTGCACCCACAGGACTTGCCCTGCACCATTTCTATTCCCTGGACTCTAATGGGGGCATTTGGATGTCTGTGCACTGATATCAATGGGATATACAAAATAAAATAAAAGTATGAGATGTAGCAAATTAGACAAGCTTGTTAAAAGGACACTCCCACCAAAAAATTAAAAGTTTTTTTTTTTAGTCTGCATTGTTTATTTCAGATATGTCTTTTGTTGTAAATTGAGTTTATTTTATGAAATATGTGTGACTGGGTGCCGCCATCTTGTGAAATATAGTGTTTTGGGGTACCATTCCCCAGTGACTTTACAGCGGTAGTATCTAACTTTGTGGCTCAGGACACAGAATGCAGTGTATAAGTCTAAATTCTGATCATAGACTTGCATTGAAGGGAGGGTAATGTAACTATTACATCACAAGGGAGCGGAGTTATGATCCTGTTTGATCAGGTCAATCTCCTTTCTTTGTGTTGGAAGGCAGGGGTGTATCTTATGACATCATCATGCTGGCTCTGGCCACAGTTGTAAAGTGAGACTTGCTGGAAGATTTTGGAGAACGTTGCATCATGGGTAAAAATCTCAAAATGTGTGCTGGAGACAGAAACCTAATAATTTTATTACTTTTATATGCAATTAATTCAAAAATAGACCAAAAAACAACAACAGTGGCATATGTCTTATATTTGTGTTTGCTTTAGATACACAGGTAATCTAGTTACATCTTATGTAAGTGGTAGGGTCCCTTTAAGCCATAGCCATGGTAGGGAAGTTAGTACCGTTTAGAGGTTTTTGTTTTTTTTGTTTGTTTGTTTTTTACAAAGCTTTGGAAACTAAGGAAAGTTTATAAGGCTGTGGTAGAGAATTAGATGGAAGAGGTCCAGGTTTCAAAGGTGAGCAGGGGCAGGTCATCAGCAGAGAACATGATTAAATACTTGGAAATCATTAATGAAAGTCATTTTACACTCACTTTAAAGACGTTAGAGCCACAAACTTTTTCCCCCCAACTTCTTTTAATGAAGCAGGTCATTTCTGCCTCATTAAAAGTGTAATTTCAATGGTGCACTAATTACACACCATTCAAAATCTCCCCAAAAAACATGCTAATATTCTTTAGTTTTTCCTAATAAATTTTATCTGATAAACCATGGACCATTTATTAGCCCTCCTCTGGACTGTTTCCAGGCTGTCTATAATTGGTCGCGAGCACTGCAAATAACATGATAGAAGCGCACCTATACAAAATGTATCTGTGTATTTATGTATAACTTGTGATTGGGGTATCACTGTATGGGTTGCACCATCACTTAACTTTTGTGCTGTGGTCACTCCTTTTGTACAACATACTAGGTGAAGATTGCCAAGCAACCAATTTACTAGCAGACTACAGCAAGTATTGCCCGTTGTACTATTGCTAGTTAGAAGTTAACAATGATTTATGTGGTGGGAGCAATAACACTGTTTGTAACTTGCTGTATAAATGAAGTTCTGAGTTCCAGTAATACTGTACAGTGGCAACTGTAAATAGTGAATGTAAGCCTTAGGGTTGCCACCCGGCTGGTAATAAATTGGCATCATGCCAATGTTAAGTCTATAGAAGCAGTAGCAACGCCAGAATTTTTAATTTTTTTTAAGAAAAGGTGGCAACCCTAAAGCCACTTACTCTTTTTAATATGTAGCAAGGATGTCTTTATTGGTTTTATACCTAGTACAACCCAAAATAACAAACAAATACAATAGGAAATGTTATTACTAAAAATCTAGTTTTGCGAGACTGCGCAGATAATAGCATGGAAATGGTGGAATACAATGCTAAAACTGCTAAAATGGCTCCTCACACAATATTCACAATTAGTTTTATTTCCATTTTCATTATTCTATAAAAAAAATATATCTATAAGTACCAGTGAAAATATGTATAGCAGCAGTGTCAGCAGAACCAGCATTTCACTTTGCAGAGCACTGAATGAAAATGTTCAAACTGAACTGGCCATGAACAAGAATTCACATTAGAATACCATGTCATGATGTAAAATAATGTATATGATAAAGGTAATTCAATATATACACTTACCTTAAAATATTTCTTTCTTATACGAGTCATGTTCATTAACATAACTCCTGAATTAATTCCAGTCTTTCCATAATAAGGGTGCCTGGCAAAACGATTATACCACCCTATTCGGGGATCTTCGTGTTCTGGGGCCATAGCAGCAATCTGAGTAGCATTAAAATCACCCAGAAAAGACCAGATATCATCCACTGGACGCAAAAATAGGATGTCTGTGTCAACATACAACAGCGAGTCCACTTCTGTAAGGATCAACTGCAAAAAGATGTAAAGTTGACTTTGAAAGGTCTTTCAATGAACATCACAGTTATAATTTGTTGTTTTGCTGTCAGCTGATGTCAGGAGTCTGCGCTGTGTGCGCTGGTACTCTTTTTTTCCCCCTATTTTTCACCTTTCCTACACAGTTATGAGCAGGAATATTGGTGCATAACTGCCAGTGTCTTTAATAGATTCACTGATTTCTGAAGAAATTTGTGAATATTGATTTTAGTTTCTACCCGGTTAAGAATATAAATCATTACCAGTGTACTTTTTTCATCAAAAGCATAAGACAAAAAGCAGACTCAAAAACTGGCCGATTTAACTATGAATAGAGAATAGAATATGTATATTTATCTTAACTGACCAAAAATACCGTAGTTCCCCCCCCAAATCAAAAATGTGCAAACCGATTGAACTAAATGAATAGGAGATAAAGATCCCCAGATATTCAGAACTTCCATGGAACAACCAAAAACTATTTACATGGATACTAATGCTTACGGGTAAGAATAGTCTCTGTGACGCACAGGGTTTAAACAGCACCCTCCATTCTGCTGCATTCTCCGATGGGAATGTAATTGGGTACAATGTATACTTAAACCTCTCTGGTAGGGTCCAACTGTTAAGCTACATAGGAGAAAAAAAATGAATAAATGTGGTATTAAAATCACATCACAAGAATCATGCATTATATGGTCAGCAAAATGTATTGTTTCTCAAACAACGCAGAATGTCAGTGTTTGATTGGAAAGAACAGCATTACAATATGTAGAGTGTCTGCATAGAAGGAAGCATAATAGATTGGGTTAAGGTCTCCTAGGCTTATGTGGAGTATGTGTTCCCGTTTCTCTGCATAAGCAAGGTGGAAAGAGACACACAGGGCTTTATTTAAGAAAGAGAGAACTGCATGGAATTGAGAAGGGAATTGCAACTGTAAGGCAAAAGTAGCCAAGTTGTAAAAAATGATCCTATTAAGCTATACTTCAAACTCTGCAATTAGGGTTACCATCTAGCTTGGCTGGTATTTTGTTTGAAGAAAAGATGGCAACCATGACTGCAATTTTGGCCTACACTTCGCAATTCCCTGTGAAAAGTGCTAGAAGTGTAGAAAAGCAGGATGCAGTGGTTGTGTCACTAAGCATGCGTGGGATAGACACAAGGCTATCCTAGCTATAAGACCGGGAACGGGGACTAATAAAAGTATTCAGAAAAATTGGGCAGACTAGATGGACCGAATGGTTCATATCTGCCGACACATTCTATATTTCTATGTTTCTAAGAGAGCAACATGGTTTTAAAGGGGATCTTTCAATTTTTGGTGGGACAGAAAGTTGGGTAACACATGAACATGGCACACTCTCCTGTTGATATTGAACATGTCCACACTGCAAGACAATAATCTACTCAACAATGTCATCAATTTTCAACAAAAATCATTCAAAGAGAGAACCTGAATTATATAAAATAAGTCAGATTACACACAACTGCACAAACTATTATACACATTAATTAACAGAAACTGCTGAAAGAAAAGTACTAAAGTAAATACTAGATTAATCTTTTTAGGGCTTGGTGTCTGTACAGTGTTGGGGGAGGATGGAAATATAAATTTGACAACATGGTCACACTTTAAAGGCACACATTTATTGACAATATTCGTACTCTGTAGATTTACAAACGTACAACAAAACCAATGTATACGTTCTCGTGTAAGTGCAAAGAAGTAAAAAAAAAAAAAAGAAAGAAAATATTGTATTTTATTTTTGTTTTTCACTTCTTTGCACTCATTCGAGCAATTATGCACTGGTTTTGGTTGTACATATATTTTAACTTATATTATTGAAAGTGAAGTTTAATGTTTTGAGACTTCATAATTCATTTCATATTTCCAAGTAATCCATTTGGCTTAACCCCAAGTTTAATCATCTTTACTGTATTCATTCAAGCTCTACACACTTTATTCTGTTACACAAGCAAAATATGAGTCAAATCAGCAAAATTAAGCAATATCATAATTTCACATATAATGTGCTCTGTGCATAGAATACTGCGCAAAACTTAAATGATGGTTAAATGACCAAATACAGGTATATTAGAAAGTCTAAGCAAACTGCCCCTGTAAAATGCAATCTGGTGGGTTTGATCTTAACTCTATTATATGGGTTTTAAATTAGAATGTATCAGCATGTATATATCATCCCCACACTGTAAACCAATTTCAGGTAACTTACAATAGTTGTGAAGCCGCTCTCTAATTGATCTTCTGCAAAAATGTGGAAATGAAGAGGCTTTCTACTAAAAATAAGGGCAGATTTCAGCATTGTAATGGTCTCTGCTAACCGATTCCCACAGGCAACAACAGCCAGGTGCATGGAGTCTGTGCCATGTCTCACAGCAGTGTTGTACCTGTAATCAACAAAATTACATGTTAACATTTAATTTAAACTAGACAAAGACAGCTTGACAAATCTGATTTCAATTTGGGAGAGCCAA
This sequence comes from Pelodytes ibericus, assembly GCA_036172795.1. NCBI lineage: Eukaryota > Metazoa > Chordata > Amphibia > Anura > Pelodytidae > Pelodytes > Pelodytes ibericus. The sequence continues at coordinate 99,499,955 of CM069858.1, read as the reverse complement.
AAGTTGTTGTCACAAATGAAAATGCTTCAGTCCCAGTCCATAAATATATTTACATTACAAACACCTATAGATGCATACACACACACACACACACACACACACACACACACAAATATGCATGCACACATACTTATAGACTTCTCCATACAGGTTCTTGAGTCTCTGTAAGACTCACACAAAACCCCACACACAATCCCACAATCCTTAGCAACAAGACTCATGGGTTTCATGTCAATTTTCAGTCTTGCCGAGCCACAGACAATATTTCTTTAACAGTATTTTCATTATTTGTGAAATGAAAAAGAGAATACCCCAGAACTGCAGAGTGCAGACATAATTATGTGACAATAACAATAATACAGTCATATGGCATTTACTAACATCAACAGTAAATATAAGCTCAGCATATATTGCGAGTATGTACTGATAATAGCACACATTATTTGGACAGATCTTCTCAGCTCACACACACACATAAAGTTCTACGCATAATGTATTGCTTACATGATACTAACTGATTATGAAATGAAATCACGAACAAAGGAAGACAAGAACATAAGATGGAAATGATCTTTACACGTGCTAAATAGAATGTGGTTTACAGTATACAAAGATATATCCATCAGATTTAAAGTAAAATATGTCAACAATCCTCTTTTTTACAGTCCAGTACCGTACCCCTACTTTTATCTGTTCAATAAATACCTAAGCTTTCAACTAGAGGGCGCTATTACTAAATGCAAAATTATTTTTATTCTTTCATTTTCATCTTTAAATTCAAGTGCAAACTACAAAGGAAGTTAAAACTTTTGGTCCGCTTGGAGAGAAAAATAACAGCTTAAAAATTGAAATGCAAACGCAATAATGCCTCCAGACACAGGTTGACAGTTAAAAAGATAACAGGAAAAAGAGTTCAGTCATACTAACATGATCAAAAACACCTATGTATTTATTCACGATTCAGAGAGTTATGGTAAATTGGAAAGAGTTTCAAAAGTTTAAGTCAAAGCAAAAAACTTGGAAAAATTTGACTATTCAGCCATTTCAACTTTAGTTTTGCATTTAGACTGTCAACTCTGTAGAGCCCAATGTTCAGTGAATAAACATCATGATTCTGAGGCAAATGCCAGTCTCTTGTAGATAGCGTACTTCCTATACCAAATGTTACAAAAAATACAGCTATTCAGGAAAACTAAGCATAAAATGATTACCAAACACACACACTTTCCACAACTACTTTCACACAACACCTGCATTAAAATAGAATATATATACAGTGGGGCAAACAAGTATTTAGTCAGCCACCAATTGTGGAAGTTCTTCCACTTAAAAAGATGAGAGAGGCCTGTAATTTTCATCATAGGTACACTTCAACTATGAGAGACAAAATGAGAAAAAAAAAACATCCAGAAAATCACATTGTCTAAGTTTTTAAAGAATTTATTTGCAAATTATGGTGGAAAATAAGTATTTGGTCAATAACAAAAGTTAATCTCAATACTTTGTTATATACCCTTTGTTGGCAATGACAGAGGTCAAACGTTTTCTGTAAGTCTTCACAAGGTTTTCACACACTGTTGTTGGTATTTTGGCCCATTCCTTCATGCAGATCTCCTCTAGAGCAGTGATGTTTTGGGGCTGTCGCTGGGCAACACGAACTTTCAACTCCCTCCAAAGATTTTCTATGGGGTTGAGATCTGGAGACTGGCTAGGCCACTGCAGGACCTTGAAATGCTTCTTACGAAGCCACTCCTTCGTTGCCCGGGCGGTGTGTTTGGGATCATTGTCATGCTGAAAGACCCAACCCCGTTTCAACTTCAATGCCCTTGCTGATGGAAGGAGGTTTTCATTCAAAATCTCACGATATATGGCCCCATTCTTTCTGTCCTTTACACGGATCAGTCGTCCTGGTCCCTTTGCAGAAAAAAAGCCCCAAAACATGATGTTTCCACCCCCATGCTTCACAGTAGGAATGGTGTTCTTTGGATGCAACTTCTTTCTCCTCCAAACACGAGAAGTTGAGTTTTTACCAAAAAGTTCTACTTTGGTTTCATCTGACCATATGACGTTCTACCAATCCTCTTCTGGATAATCCAAATGCTCTCTAGCAAAATTCAGACGGTCCCGGACATGTACTGGCTTAAGCAGAGGGATACGTCTGGCACTGCAGGATTTGAGTCCCTGGCGGCGTAGTGTGTTACTGATGGTAGCCTTTGTTACTTTGGTCCCAGCTCTCTGCAGGTCATTCACTATGTCCCCCCGTGTGGTTCTGTGATTTTTGCTCACCGTTCTTGTGATCATTGCGTGGAGCTCCAGATCGAGGGAGATTATCAGTGGTCTTCCATTTTCTAATAATTGCTCCCACAGTTGATTGCTTCTTGCCTATTGCAGATTCAGTGTTCCCAGCCTGGTGCAGGTCTACAATTTTGTTTCTGGTGTCCTTTGACAGCTCTTTGGTCTTGGCCATAGTGGAGTTTGGAGTGTGACTGTTTGAGGTTGTGGACAGGTGTCTTTTATACTGATAACAAGTTCAAACAGGTGCCATTAATACAGGTAACGAGTGGAAGACAGAGGAGCCTCTTAAAGAAGAAGTTACAGGTCTGTGTGAGCCAGAAATCTTGCTTGTTTGTAGGTGACCAAATACTTATTTTACCAAGGAATTTACCAATTAATTCATTAAAAGTCCTACAATGTGATTTCCTGGATTCTTTCCCCCCATTCTGTCTCTCATAGTTGAAGTGTACCTATGATGAAAATTACAGGTCTCATCTTTTTAAGTGGGAGAACTTGCACAATTGGTGGCTGACTACATACTTTTTTGCCCCAGTGTGTGTGTGTGTGTGTGTGTGTGTGTGTGTGTGTGTGTGTATGTATGTATGTATATAATATATATATATATATATATATATGACATGCTCTGCTTTTTTTATTCATGTATCGGTAAATGTAAACTTCCTTTGGCCAACAGGCAGCAACTCCATAGGATTACTAAGCGGAATACAGGTTGAGTATCCCTTATCCAGACATCAGTTATCCAAAGTTGCAAATTGCACACACACACCTGTCAGAATGTAAGTGCATAACATTTTATTCAGTGTCCAGACCCCTTAAGCTGCAATATAGCTCTTCCATGCATGCTCAGATTGCCTCACGCACACAAAGGGTAATACGGTGACACGCCAGCGGCAGGTTCCCAACCATGCCTCACATTATAGTTACATCACAGTAAAAGTGATTTATTTGCTATTTACAGTATTTAAATTGATAATATTATATTTCATGAATGCTGAGAGGCTTTAATATATCTTATTGGTGAAAGTGATCCGTTGTCCGATATGTCCCAAGCATTTTGGATAAGGCATGCTCAACCTGTACACTGATCTCAGAATGTATTCCAGAGAAGAACAAGTTTGTGGAGGATTTATCAAAAATTGATTTAACCCCTTAACGCATTTGGACGTATATATACGTCCTGAAAAGCATATATGTCCTCCGTTTACATGTAGTGTTGCGCCCCCCCCCCTCATCCCCCCGTGCGCATATGATCACCGCGAATGTGATCGTATGCGCGTTACACACATAGGCAGTGAAAGCTTATCACTGCCTATGTGTGTTAAAGTGTTGCAATGATGCCTCGATAGAGGCATCATGCAACACCTTCATAGCCCCCCTGGGCATCGCGGTGTGTGCTGTATCGGAGGAGCATGCTCCTCCAATACAGCCTGCCCAGAGGAGAGTGACGGAAGAGAGAAAAAAAAAATCTCTTCCGTCGCTCTGAAACCGCTACTTGACTGCCCCTAGAGGCAGTTAAGTATATTACAGTCTGTAAGAAAAAATGAATTAAATAAATAAATAAAATAAATAAATAAATGGAAAAAGCTAACCCTAGATCTACTAAACCTAGATTTAGGTTTAGGGTCATAATTAGGGTTACAGGGGGGTTCGGATGATTACAAGGGTTAGATTAAGGGGTGGGGGTAGATTTAGGGTTAGGGTAAATTTAGGGTTGGGGTAAATTTAGGGTTGGGGTAAATTTAGGGTTGGGGTAAATTTAGGGTTGGGGTAAAAAAAAGTCACTGTAGAAGAAAATGGTTAGAAAACAAAAAAAAAACACTAATATTGTTTATTGCCCTATTACTTGAAATAAAACATAGACAAACAAGGAAACATTGGTATTAATTAACTCAGGACAAATATATTTTCTATATAGAAATATATAGATGGGGTCTTTTTTACCATTTGTAATTGTGTAAAAAAAAATTAGGTCAAAGTTAGAAGAAGTGTTTTTTATGTCATATTTTCATCATATTTTATATTTTTTTTATAGTAAATTATATCATATGATGAAAATAATAGTATCAAATAAAAGCCCTATCTGTCCTTTAAAACAGTGTTTCCCAACCCAGTCCTCAAGGCACACCTACCAGTCCAGGATTTAGGGATTACCTGGGTGTGTCTAAGGTGTTTTTACAAAGAAGAAAAAAAACACCTTAGACACAACTGGGTAATCCCTAAATCCTGGACTGGTAGGTGTGCCTTGAGGACTGGGTTGGAAAACACTGTTTTAAAAAATGATATATAATTTGTGTGGGTGGACTGAACACAAAGAAAGAAATTCACAGTTCAGTAAACGTATGACAAAAATAATGGAATTCTGGTCTTCAAGGCACATCAAATGCAACATAGCACTCTGTCACTAAGGGGTTAAAGCATCCATAACACTAACGAGAAGTAATCTCTCAAATTCCCCAATCCAATGACTGCTGTTTTGCATTCACACGCTTCCGTAGAATCTCTTCTTTTCACTACTACTGGATTATTTGTGTAAAATTGCTGTAACATCTACAGGTAAATTTATGAAAATGGAGAAAATGTAAAAAGGCTTAACACGGCATTGGATCATTGTATGATTCCAGTGTGGTCTATATACATTGGGGTGTAAAGTTCACCAGTGTCTGGAAGTCAAAGTGCTTTAACAATCACGCACCTTTTTTAACTGCTAATGTCCTTGTTGACAATGGGACCGATAACTATACCCAGGCAAACGATAAGCATTCTGGGATACCATTTGCATATTTTACAACTATCAGTAACATGTAAACATTGCTGTTTGGCATACAAGGCTTTTAGCAACCCTTGCTATTTCCATTTTTGCTCCTTTACTTGTATATTTCTATAAAGATAATGGTGTTTACTCAATGACGTAAGGTAATTTATCTCATTGAATCCCATAGACTGCACTAGAAAATTTTTAGTTAAAAAACACTAATTAGTAATTTTTTGTGTGATTGAAATCAGGACCAATACGTCATGGTAATTTCGCTTAACTCAGGAAATCAACATACACACCCGACTAAGCAAGTGTGTTGAATCCGAGGTGTCTGGTTAAATAATGATGTTAAAACCATATACAATGGTAACAATGACTTCATTCTAGTTGAATATCCCACCACTCACTCAATGTATGTGAGAACGTTCTAGATAAAGCAATACTTGGTAAACAAGCCAGTCCAGGAGCTAGTGGTTTAAATGGATACTTCTTATCGCTAGCAAATGTTCATTTGTGAGAATAAAGAAAACACTGTGTATTTGCAGCAGCCACCAACATAAATGTCTCAGAAAATATATATATTCATAGACCTCACCACGTCTGGCTTCAAAATATCCATAACTGATTTATTAATAAAGTGAATTGTGTATATGGTGCTCAAAAAATATATACTGAAGGGCAGCAACCACTTACCCCCAATCCATTAACGATTTATTCTCCAATAAAGCATAAAACAAATGATTTGCTGCTAAGGAGACTATGGATTTATGTGGAGGCTCCTCAAGAGGAGACTATGGACTTATAATGTTACATGTCTACACAAATTATCCTTTCTTCTGACACATAAAGATCCCCTGAACAATTTGCCCATAGAGGTAACACTTTCAAATGTTTGTACTACAGGGCTAACCTGTGGAAAAGGGCACATTTTAGATTTAACACTGATCTTAATGTTAATAGAATCACTCCAAGAAGAAGAAAACATGCATTGTAACCACAGTTCTCTGCAAAACCTATAGATAATTAAAATTTTAGCTTCACCAAGGTAGGGGCAGACACAGGAACAAAAAGACAAACACTTCTTCAGGACAGACAATTCCCATCAGAGTCCTGAGTCCTAGTGGACAAAATTCACAATATTACTCTGTGACTAACAAAGGCATGGTTTGGTACCACTGGTTCTCTGATAATTTGTGTTGTGATATTCCCATATATTGGGTCTGTGGTCATATGCTGGTCAGTGGTCTGGAAAGAGCTCCTCCCCTTCTTTCTGTTAACTCTCTTCCCCCTTGTGTCGGGTAGCGGATCTGCGGTAAAATTGTATGGTCTATACTGAAAAGTGGTGATCTGCTGACTGTACTCCATGTCATCTAAAGAAGAAGAATAGTTTCTAGAGGCAGTCTTCCTGCTGGAACTAATCCAGTTACACAACGTTTCATTCTCATAGCGTTGAATTTGTGTGAATTTCCTAGCACTCCTATTTTACAATTACATTTTTAATCTCTGCAGATCTTTGGACTCATCCTTCAATTTATCCTCCACTGTTTGCAATTCCACTTGGTTACCAGAAAGTTTACCTTTGGTATGTTCGATGATGAGTAACATCCCTAGTGCATTTAAATAAGGGTCGACTCAAAACAAATCAATTTGGCCCAAAATAGGATTTGGGCAAGTTAGCCGAATTTCAGAAATCATTGAAATCTAGCTACTCAATTCAGACTCCTCTTACTGTCTTTTGAAATACCAGCCCTGCCGTACTAGTATTCCATTCTGACAAAGAGTAGACTCATAAGAGATTTTTTTATTTTTATGAATGGCCCCTTTTCCTGGGCCTGAAGATGTGATCCATTGGGTCGCGGATCGCCGTTGGAACCTGGATATACAGATATAGTTATCCTTACAGGGCACTCTTTGTAAGCCAGGGAACTGAGAAGTGAATTTCACTGCCGACCCTCATGGCACTTAGATTATGGGGCCTATCTAAAGATAGCCATTCTTACACATGTGTTACAGTGTTATGTACAATATGGCCAAAATACTCCATTATCAAAGGGTTAAAGCAGTAGAATTTATTGTTGGGACCCACAAAATATTGTAGAAGTTTGATGTATTGGTGGGCTAAGCAGGATATGGGTCATATAGGTGTTTTTATGTAGCTTTGAGGAAAGCTGTAGCATTTAAAAACTGTGTAACCTGTTCTATTTGATGCAAGCATTCCACATAAATCACATGTTTAATATTTTACTCAAGAACTCCTATGCATCCTATATATTGTTGCATACACTGATTGTGTGTAGGTATGGAGCATTTATCGGTTTTGTTTCATTCAGTCAATTTGTCTGCTGCCTGCTGGTAGAATTGAATGCATTAGTTGCCTTGCTCTTGTACATGTAGGATCTTTAAACATTTGAACGGCATAATTGTCATTGGTTCTTGCAGCAAAAAAAGAGGAAATTGACTTGTACTTAGTTAATGTGGGCAGTCCTGGTTTCTTGCAAACAGCTGTAATTTTACAATTTCTTAAAGTGTAATTTTCAAATTTTAAGGAATGCAAAATGTAAAATATGCATTTTAAAGTACTTTGAATCTACTTGAATATGCATTAACATTTGGAATATGCATTTTTGGTACCAGAGAGTCCCTTTAAGCGTCATTAAAGCAGCAGAATTTAGTATTTTGACCCACCAACAGTGGTGTATCTTGATTTTGTGCTGCCCTAGGCAGACAAAATCCGGGCACCCCCCTACCCAAGCTGCACACCCACGTTACACACCTAAGACATGCCCCATCATTCAGACTCACATCAAGCTCACACTCCCATCACACTCAGTCACACACTCCTACTCCCATCACACTCAGTCACACACTCCTACTCCCATCACACTCAGTCACACACTCCTACTCCCATCACACTCAGTCACACACTCCTACTCCCATCACGCACACTCTGACTCCCATCACACTCAGTCACACACAGTCTCCCATCACACACACTGACTTCCATCACACTCAGTCACACACACTCTGACTCCCATCACACTCAGTCACACACAGTCTCCCATCACACACACTCTGATTCCCATCACACTCAGTCACACACACACACACACACACACACTGTCTCCCATCACACACACTCTGACTCCCATCACACTCAGTCAGTCACTCACACACACACAGTCTCCCATCAGCACTTACCTTTCCCTGGCAGGCAGGCAGGCAGCATGGTCCCTCCATGCTGCCTGTTCGGCTTCCCGGCGATTGTGCCGACAGGTCACGTGACCGGGCGCGCGTATGACGTCAGCGCGCCCGTCACGTGACTGTCGGCACTTCCGTGTCGGCACACTGCACGGGGAGCCGAACAGGCAGCACGGAGGTTTCTCTGTGCTGCCTGTTCGGCTCCCCGTGCAGCCTGGCAGGCAGAGCGATGGTGAGGGGGGATCTTCCGATCCCCTCTCACCTCCGTCTCTGCCTGCAAGCGCGGTGGTGTTTTTTTTTAAAGGGCCGGATTTTTTTTTTCGGATTTTTTTTTTCTTCCAGTGCTGGGGGGCGCTGCCGCCCCCCAAAATTTGCCGCCATAGGCATCCGCCTAGGATGCCTCGCGGTAAATACAGCACTGCCCACCAATCCAATACTACTTCGACAAAGTGATGGGGTAAGGATGATTTTGCTATGTAATATGAGAATCTTCAACTTCTTAATCTCAGATACCTGTTTTTATGCTAGTACCGAAGATCTGCACTGAACTGCTGTTACCATGATGCGCTAGTGCATCATGTGCTTTAGCATTGGCTAACAGATGGGGAGTACCACCTCAAAGGTTGATGAATCCCAGTTGTGGCACCAGTGCCAGTGATTCACCATCACTAACTTAACCTATTATTAATTTGATATTATATTCACTTATTTTGTTTATGTTGTTAATAAGTCTGCCTTTAATGTGTTCTTTTTATTCTGTTACACATCCTGGCACGGAACAAGTATCAGTTCATATCTGTCTCTGCATAAATGTTGGCAATGTATAAATATTAATGTAATTGATCTGGGAGGCCAAGGGCGTAATAATTACAAGTTAATTTATAATGGGCCTCAGGATCTTTGAGGTGTATGGAGGATGGCAGCTAAACACTTAACTGGGTTAAGACACACAATGCAAAATGCTGTGTCTTTAATGTGTGGCTATTTTGTAACATAATGTATCTATATAAACAGCATAGCCTACCTAAAAGCAGCTTCCAAAAAGCAGTCCTTTCCACATACATCATTGGGCAGCATCCAATAGGGATTCCAGAAAGACACAGAGAAATCCTTACACCTGACAGGATAAGACAAAATATGTCTTGCTGATTAAATGTAATTTAAACAATAATATTAAAAGCTCTGAACCATACATGTAAATTATTGACACACTGATTAGCAACGGAAAACTAACCAAGAACCCCATAAAACTAGGGTATTTCTTTTCTACTTGCACATAAAATACAATAAAAAAAAGAAAACTTTTATGCAGCTCATCAAACAATTATTGACCCCTTAAGGATAAGACTGTTTTTGAAATGTTGTGCCTGTATGATCCAGGCTGTTTTTTTTTTTTTGCGGTGTTTGTGTTTAGCTGTAATTTTCCTCGCTCTCATTTACTGTACGCACACAAATTATATATGGGGGGGGGGGGGGTTCAGGATAAGGACATTCTTTAGATATTATTTTGATCATATCATGTAATTTATTGTAAATATAATGATAAAATATGGTGAAAAATGTAAGAAAAATTTTTTTGACTGTTACTGGAAAAATATTTTACTCATCTACAAAATTTTATGAAAAAACCTGCTAAATAGATTCTTATATTTGTCCAGAGTTTAGAAATAGTCATGTTTCCATGTTTTTCTGCAAGTTATAGGGCAATAAGTGAAAGTTAACATATTGCTATTTCCTAACCATTTTATCCTACAGTGACCTTTCGACCCCAATTCTATAAGCTAACCAATACCTTTTTTTTCCCTTTTTAAGAGTAATGTTGCAGACTTCCTCTACAGGAAATTCACTGATTGCTTCCACCGTTCGTTTTTAACGGAGGACATTCCATGCCAACATTCTGTCCAAATGGCAAAAAAATGCCATGAAGGGTTAAATAGTAGCGTTATTGTGAAAAGACTTGCCTTGAGCCATCTCTGCCTCTATAGCAATATCAGGGGGAATATTGTTTAGAATCTAGTGCCAGATGAAGTAAGATCTATCCAAGGTGTTTGTCCTCTGCTGGTATTTTATTTATATTCTTTGAAGCATTTTTATTTAACCCCTTAGTGACATTTCTGGTGTGTTTGTGTTTAGCTGTAATTGTCTTCTTTCTCAAATACTGTACCCACACAAATCATATATTGGTTTTATCGCCATAAGAAGATCTTTTGTTAGATACCATTATATTCATCATATCTTATATTTTACTTCAAATAAAATCATAAAATAGGATGAAAAAATTAAAAAAAAACTTTGACCTAAAAAATAATTTACACAAATACAATCTTTAAAAAAAGACCCCATCTAAATAGTTTCCAAGGACTCTGATGTACCTACACCGGCTATTTCCCCTCTAAAGAGGACTAAGTAAGCACCTAAAGAAGCATATGCTACTAAAGTGGACATCTACAATCTGTTCGTATAATTTCGAGCCGCATGGCGGGCAGATCTGCTAGAGGTGCGCACGGACATCCTGAATATTCAGAGTAAAGTGTCCATTTTGGAAAAGACCTCTGATGATCTTGCTCAGCAGTATGCTCAGACATCTGAAGTTACAGCGGCCCTCACGGTACAGGTGACTGACCTACAGCACAAGTTAATACTGTTTGAAATGAAGACCCGTCACAGTAACGTCAGGATTTGAGGAGTCCCCGAGACGATTGTTACTAACGCCCTCAGTTCTTATCTGAGACAACTGTCCATTTGCCTGAAACAAAACTACAGATACCATTATCCAGGCTCCTCTGGACTGTTTTCGGGTACGCAAAGCGCAGAAGGCGCCGTCCGATGCTCCACGGGATGTGATATGGAAGCTACCGTCTCTCTCAGACAAGGTTACACTGTTAGCAGCATACCGTAAGAAGGGACAATTAGTTATTGATGGTGCTACAATTCGCATGTTTGAGGATTCCCGCCAACCGTGGTGGCTTGGAGGCGCTCTATGAGCCCATTCACGATACATCTCAGAGAACTGGACATTAAGTACAAATGGGGACTACCACACTCTCTTACAGTGACGAAAGATAATAAATCATTGGTTATTACAGATCCGAAAGATTCCTCAACATTTTTGGCTTCCCTCAACATAACACCACTCACCTTACCGGAGGATGTGGAGCCTGCTCAAGCACCTAATCGGGAAGAAGCCTGAAGAGTTTTCTAAATTCTTTTTGCCTGAAAAGCGTTCTTACCATTTTTCTATTTTTAGCTGTAATTTGTATTTGTTTGAGATCTGTTGGAGGTGTGGCACGTAGGCTTCACCGTTTTTATACAATGGCATTTCTGATATACCCCCCGGGGCACTATGTCACCCCTTATCGGGTGTGCGTTTTATGGCTGAACGTCAAAAGTACAGTTCAGCAGCCCATTCTTTTGTGCAGCTCCATCTTGTAGCTGCCGGAATCCCCCTCTCGGGATCCCCTCACCCCGCTGTCATTCATCTTGATCTTTTCTACTGGCATTCTCCTCTTCCCCCTTTCCGATAACTTTTTATATCACTTTTTCAATGGTTTCATGCCCTATCTGAAAGCAGTCCTCCTGCTCTGTGTTGAATCAGTGAGCTTACTAACTGCTTTTCTTGTTAGTATACCTTAGGAAATGTTGTGGTTGATATCTGTCCACTTGTAACTTTTGTATTTGTTTGTGTTCTATCCGAAGTCCATTAAGTACATGCACGATACTAATGGGTGAAAACACACCACTAAAATGTTGTATAGTCAAGACTACTGCTATTTTAGTCTCATTTCTCTGACCTCGTTTTTTTTTTACGAATATTGTTCTTTAGTATGTTGGATTAGATATATCTTAACCCGGGTCAGTTATTCATTCACTCTAGCTAACCTGACTGGCTCCTAGTACAATTATATCAAAAAAATGCATTTCTTGTTTTTACTTCCTTTTATGTGCCAATTCTGCCTCTCTTTCCCTTGCCCCCAGCTTTGTCTCTCTCCCCCTCCCTTTGACTCCCCCCTCTCCTCTGTCTCTCCCCCCCTTGTTTCTCTCTGCCCCCCTCCCTCCCCTTGTTGCTCTGTCCCCCCCCTCCCTCTGTCTCTTCACCTCTTCCTCCCCTTGTAGCTCTGTCTCTTCCCCCCTCCCTCCCCTTGTTGCTCTGTCCCTCCCCCCCCCTCCCTCTGCCCCCCCCTCCCTCTGCCCCCCCCTCCCTCTGTCTCTTCACCTCTTCCTCCCCTTGTAGCTCTGTCTCTTCCCCCCTCCCTCCCCTTGTTGCTCTGTCCCTCCCCCCCCCTCCCTCTGCCCCCCGCTCCCTCCCCCTCCCTCTGCCCCCCCCCTCCCTCCCCCTCCCTCTGCCCCCCCCCCCTCCCTCCCCCTCCCTCTGCACCCCCCTCTCCCTCCCCCTCCCTCCGCCCCCCCCTCCCTCCTCCTCCTCTCTGCCCTGTCTCTCTGCCCCCCCCTCCCTCCGCCCCCCCCCTCCCCCCCCTCCCTCCCCCTCCCTCTGCCCCCCCCCCCTCCCTCCCCCTCCCTCTGCACCCCCCTCTCCCTCCCCCTCCCTCCGCCCCCCCCTCCCTCCTCCTCCTCTCTGCCCTGTCTCTCTGCCCCCCCCTCCCTCCGCCCCCCCCCTCCCCCCCCTCCCTCCCCCTCCCTCTGCCCCCCCCTCCCTCTGCCCCCCCCTCCCTCTTTTTTGCATTTATTGTATGAGATCAATGTGATTGATTTTCACGTAGATCACATCAGTAAATGCAAAAAATAATGGATGAGCCTGGTCTGCCTAACTGTTAAGGCAAACAAGACCAACTCACCCTATCCATTCCCCAAAATGTGGGAAAAATGGCAACGGATTGTGATATGTCATAATATTCACTGCAATAGCTGAGACAGCATGTCACAGCTATTGCAGGCTAAGACAGACCCTTTTCTGGGTGTTTCAGACTTGCCTCTGAAAGTGTGATTGAGAGGTCAGTTATCACCTCACGAAATGCGTGAAAACGCCATGGATGCAGCCCATACATGTACGGCATTGGATTAAGTAAGGACTCGCCAATGCTTCGGCATTGTCGTGAAGGAGTTAAAGTGTAACTAAACTTGAGTTCTTAATTAATCCAATAAAATACCTTAATTTCTTTGATTTAGTGAGGGGTCAGTAGCGTAGCAGACACTACAGGGGCTGATTAGATGGATTTAATGTAATGTTGCAATTTTGTCATCCTCCTCTGTGTCGACTATTTTGAGTTTAAGATGCCCATCTTTATTAGTCTATTAGCATCTTCACAGTTTAGTCTATTAGTACTCGTTATCTATTGCATTTTTGACAGCAGCCAGTATAGCTCAGTGATAAACTATCTACCTGGCAAGTTTGGTGACCCAGGTTCAATACCCAGTGTCACCACCTTTCTATGGGGACTTTTATGTCCCATTCTGTATTTAAAAACTCTAGAACGCTGATCTCTAGCATCGTGAAATTTGTGCAACTTGCTGAAATTTATAGGGCAACGCAAATATTTTCAGATTTCTGTGTTGTTCCTTTTCCGAGTTATGAGTTAATTAAGTTTTGAGATTAACCATTTGGACATTGGGGATGGGCAAAAGGAGATTGTGACATAACTGGTGATGTAGAACAGCGCAACTTAACATGGTTTGCAAGATTTCTAAGCTAACTGGCCTGAAGTTCAGAAAGATCATGGTACATCGTGGTAATATCGGAACCCGAATTTCAAGCCACATAACATTCGACACTGAATAACCTCGCAGTTTGGCCATCATGGACAAATACACACCGAATGCTTCTTAAACCATAGTATGGCGTGTCACTATCGTAAACTGACCGATCAGAAGAGGAATGATCACAAGCTCACAAGCTATTTGACAAAGCAACGAAACTGATGAGAAAGAGTGGTGCGACATGCAGATCATTACAAACTGCTACAACACAGAGCAACGAAAATGCTGAGGAAGCAGATGAGACGGACGAGTGCCAAACGTCTGATCGTCTACAAGCTTCAAACCTTCATGCAAGCATCAATATTTTTGGGGGGTTGTTTTAATATAAGGAAATACAAAATGTATATTTACAAGAATCTAAATTACGCATGTCAGTATGCATTTTCATGCAAATTTGCTAAGGCAATACAGGGAGTGCAGAATTATTAGGCAAATGAGTATTTTGACCACATCATCCTCTTTATGCATGTTGTCTTACTCCAAGCTGTATAGGCTCGAAAGCCTACTACCAATTAAGCATATTAGGTGATGTGCATCTCTGTAATGAGAAGGGGTGTGGTCTAATGACATCAACACCCTATATCAGGTGTGCATAATTATTAGGCAACTTCCTTTCCTTTGGCAAAATGGGTCAAAAGAAGGACTTGACAGGCTCAGAAAAGTCAAAAATAGTGAGATATCTTGCAGAGGGATGCAGCACTCTTAAAATTGCAAAGCTTCTGAAGCGTGATCATCGAACAATCAAGCGTTTCATTCAAAATAGTCAACAGGGTCGCAAGAAGCGTGTGGAAAAACCAAGGTGCAAAATAACTGCCCATGAACTGAGAAAAGTCAAGCGTGCAGCTGCCACGATGCCACTTGCCACCAGTTTGGCCATATTTCAGAGCTGCAACATCACTGGAGTGCCCAAAAGCACAAGGTGTGCAATACTCAGAGACATGGCCAAGGTAAGAAAGGCTGAAAGACGACCACCACTGAACAAGACACACAAGCTGAAACGTCAAGACTGGGCCAAGAAATATCTCAAGACTGATTTTTCTAAGGTTTTATGGACTGATGAAATGAGAGTGAGTCTTGATGGGCCAGATGGATGGGCCCGTGGCTGGATTGGTAAAGGGCAGAGAGCTCCAGTCCGACTCAGACGCCAGCAAGGTGGAGGTGGAGTACTGGTTTGGGCTGGTATCATCAAAGATGAGCTTGTGGGGCCTTTTCGGGTTGAGGATGGAGTCAAGCTCAACTCCCAGTCCTACTGCCAGTTCCTGGAAGACACCTTCTTCAAGCAGTGGTACAGGAAGAAGTCTGCATCCTTCAAGACTCCACGCGTCCAAGTACTCCACAGCGTGGCTGGCAAGAAAGGGTATAAAAGAAGAAAATCTAATGACATGGCCTCCTTGTTCACCGGATCTGAACCCCATTGAGAACCTGTGGTCCATCATCAAATGTGAGATTTACAAGGAGGGAAAACAGTACACCTCTCTGAACAGTGTCTGGGAGGCTGTGGTTGCTGCTGCACGCAATGTTGATGGTGAACAGATCAAAACACTGACAGAATCCATGGATGGCAGGCTTTTGAGTGTCCTTGCAAAGAAAGGTGGCTATATTGGTCACTGATTTGTTTTTGTTTTGTTTTTGAATGTCAGAAATGTATATTTGTGAATGTTGAGATGTTATATTGGTTTCACTGGTAAAAATAAATAATTGAAATGGGTATATATTTGTTTTTTGTTAAGTTGCCTAATAATTATGCACAGTAATTGTCACCTGCACACACAGATATTCCCCTAAAATAGCTAAAAAACTAAAAACAAACTAAAAACTACTTCCAAAAATATTCAGCTTTGATATTAATGAGTTTTTTGGGTTCATTGAGAACATGGTTGTTCAATAATAAAATTAATCCTCAAAAATACAACTTGCCTAATAATTCTGCACTCCCTGTATATAGATTAAACATTTTCGAAAAATGTTATTCCCTACATTAACAGTATAAGCCAGGTCTTGCTCCTAAAATCCCTACTGCTGGCTCCTAAACTGAAGTGGAAGATTCATTTCTCTGGCTCATGATTTGATCTGTCTGGTTCTTAAAGGCTAAAGACATTTGCCAAGCCCTGGTAAAATGATTTAGTATGACAAGGTATCTTTAAAGTTACATTGGGCATTCAAATCCTGGTGTATGCCTGCTAAAATAATATCCATTGTTAGCATTCTGGCCTTCACATTTCATAAATACCCAATGAAGCAAAGATTTTTTTTAAAGGAGAGAATCAAAGTTTGAAGCACAAGTACGTTCTCAATATTGCAGTCTAGAGTCTATTTCTGTACTATAATACAGCAATGTGTGTGAGTCAACAGGTACTTGACTAAATTTAGCAGACAATGTCACACTTGAAACTGTTTCCTTTCAAAAGTTGGCACAGACTTTTTTTTTTTAACTTTAGGAAACGAGCAATGTTTGTAATAGATACAGAAACGGAAAAGAGAGGAGAAAAAACATAACATTTCCAGATTCACGTGAAGGATTTCTACAGTAGAATAAAAATGTTGCTACAAATACTGCAATAAGTTATACTGTACATTTACCACACAATACAATAGTACATCTCAATGAAGCGCACAGAATTCTAGGAATATAATTGGCACAAGCACCATGTTACTGTGATGTGAAACAAATATCTGTGGGCAGCAATGTCACTATCTGGGGTAAAATGGTTCTATATCACCCAGCTGAAAAATATGTAATATTAGAAAAACAGTTGACACATTCAAACCAATACAGACAATCCTTTAAAACAGAGCAGCTAATGCTTTGGAGGCAAAAACACAGTTAACATGGTTTTCCATCATGTTGCAGAAGGTCTAATCAAGTTATTAAGCTTAAATATAAAGATTTTGTGTATATTTAAGTGTGCAAGAAAGCAGCCACATTCCGCTCCTTGCCTTTATATACAATTCATAGCACAAATATGAATGTCAAGAATTATTTATGGCCAGATTTTCCAGCACTGAAAATAGTACAAATAGAGCACTGTACAGTGTGTCTTCTTAAACGAATTCAAAGTGAAATACCCTCCTGACAGTAGCAAACAGGTGGAGTGGTGCTGAAGTTATATTGAACACTTTCTAAACCAGAGGTTATTTTGAACACTTTCTAACCAAAGTTCTCAAACTGGAGAAGTATTGTCATAAGACAAATATTTTTTTCCAATACTTGATTGAGCTCCCTGGAGAAAAAAACATCAAAACCTACTTCTTTACACCTAGGTAATAAACCAACATCCTACTTATTTCTTAGAAAAAAACAACCATACAGTAATATACCTTCATCATCATCTTTGGTAGCTAATCTAAATAATTAGCTACATTTGCTTGAGATTGTCTTTGCAGTATGGACAATAGAAATGCAGTAAATTAGAAATATAAGCCCAGTAATTGTAAATCATGGTAAATTGGTATAAAACAAACATGTGCCACTCTGGCAATTAAATTCTGCCCTTAATTGATCAAAGAAACATGCAATCTCGCTCCAATTTACTGTGAACCAGTTTAGCAACCACTGGACAGGTGCATTGCAACCCATTAAGATGGACGTGAGTGAACACTATTATTTACGAGCTGAATTGTGTATGCAGCTGTGACTAACTCCTTCACTGAAAGCATTTACTGATTAATTTACCATGTCAAAAGTATCGTTTGGGAAACTTATCGTAGATAAAATACTGTCATCTCATTTCCCATGATCCCCTGCCAAAAAAGTGGCCAACTGAGCATCATGGGAAGTGTACGCCACAACAGCTGAACTGCTAGAGATTAGTTATCACTGGGGTCGGGTTATTTGTGATGTCTCAGTGGTCCCTGATGCTTTGCCTGTGTAGTGAGCTGTACCTTAGCTGCTGTTCTGCCCGTGCTGCTACTCTCCACACCGGGTGAGTGGTTTCGTGTCTACTCGGCTGGGTTCCCCTGCTCTCCCGGTGCGTGAAGGCGTACAGGAGTGAGCATAGGCCGAAGCCCAAGCACAGCAGGGCCAGTCGGGCCACGGGACGCCGCATTCCACACGCCGCCAGGCCGGCCAGCTCTCCGGGCCCAGCCGCTTCCTTCCGGGTCCTTGCTCTGCACACTGGATCCGGGGGCGGGGCTGAGAATGTCAACACCACAGTCCCAGTATTATGTTACTGTGATCAGTGCGTTATAGCGAAACACGGGTCTTGCTCGAGGGTAGCACATCTAAGAAACCCTACGCGTGTTCTTGCCAGTAAAGGCTTACCCCATCTACAAATCACTGACATCTCAACGGGCACACCAGCCACAAATAACCTGTTTACATGTGCAGTGCCACTAGCTGTATCAGGGATGCTGCAAAACTGATACTGAATCACATACAATTTGGACTTTACTAAAAAAAAAAAAAAAACAACTCAACAAAGCCTACTATAGAGAATGAATCAGTATTTGCCGCTCAACTCCAAGATGATCAGAGCCTTGTTCTTCTTGCTCTTTTGAACAGAACCTGACTGCTAGTAATGGCCAGGGCTACAGAGTTACAGGGCTTGGGATATTAAATTAAATTGTTAAAGTTGGGGCGCAGGAGTTGGGGATTTACCTGAGGAGTACTAAAAACAGTTCCACGAATATCAGTCTTTATGTAAGGTGAATAAATAAATCTCCAAATGGGGCTATAATCACTTGTTCCCTACTACCATATCCCACAACATAGTGGACGAGACTGGCTGTGATGGGTAAATCAGAAGAACATTTATTGATTCATAACACAGGACATATATACAGTAACACATCTTGAGAACACTTAACATACAATAGTGAATAGGACAGAATGTAAGGGGATTGCAGGTTAACACATAATACAACAGATCATTGCATTTGGTGCCAAACTAGTTGGCGAGCAATAGGGAAGGGGCAACCAGGGAGTGACCAATCGCTGATGAGGGGGTGTGGTTTAGGCCCCAACTTGGCGGCACTGAGATATTCAAGTCTGCCCTTTAGCTGGAGAACCAATCAGCACAGCGCCGGTGTTCTGACAAATTTCTGGAGCAAATTCTCCTGCGCAATAGCAGGAGAATTTGCTCATTGCGCATGCGCATAAAGTTACAGCTGATAACTCAGCTGTAACTTTGTGACCATCGCGCATGCGCCAGCTGCGCAACCCACCTCCCGCCCCCCTCACACCCCCCGCACACCCCTTCTCACCAGATCATCGACCACAGCGCATGCGCACGCCTATCCAGCCGTTTGGGAATGCGCGCGTCCGTTGTTGTGTTCTTAAGGTGGTAAGTAACACGGGGCGTCGGGACATAAGGGGGCAAGCATCCTGGTG
Organism: Pelodytes ibericus; assembly: GCA_036172795.1. Classification (NCBI taxonomy): domain Eukaryota; kingdom Metazoa; phylum Chordata; class Amphibia; order Anura; family Pelodytidae; genus Pelodytes; species Pelodytes ibericus. The sequence goes on along the minus strand of CM069858.1, from coordinate 99,480,666 downwards.
AGGGCTGCCTCATCTTGATGGGATTTGTGATCCTCCTGCTGCATCAATAATACAGCAGGAGGATCACAAATCCCATCAAGATGAGGCAGCCCTCACCAGGATGCTTGCCCCCTTATGTCCCGACGCCCCGTGTTACTTACCACCTTAAGAACACAACAACGGACGTGCGCATTCCCAAACGGATGGATAGGCGTGCGCATGCGCTGTGTATCGCTGTGGTCGATGATCTGGTGAGAAGGGGCGGGAGGTGGGTTGCGCAGCTGGCGCATGCGCGGTGGTCACAAAGTTACAGCTGAGTTATCAGCTGTAACTTTATGCGCATGCGCAATGAGCAAATTCTCCTGCGATTGCGCAGGAGAATTTGCTCCAGAAATTTTTCAGAACACCGGCCATGCTCTTTAAACAAGCAACCAATCAGTGCTGTGCTGGACATTTAAACCTTTAACCAATCGGGGTAGTGCCTACATTTCCCTGTTTGAGAGCATAGACGAACGGCTATTACTCCACCAGCCAATCAGAGGACGAGTGACACATTTCGTCTCTAATTCGGCTGGTGGGCTTTAAACCGTTGACCAATCAGCAATGCGTCGACAATTCAAATGGTGCAAATGCCGCCAGAGACCTGTCTTAACCTTTATTGAGGAACTTGGTTTCTGGCTGGTCATCCGAAATAAAGATAGTGAATACAGCCCTTTTCGGAACAGGTACAAAGTGGAAAACACACAACTCTGAGCCCAAACATAGGCCCATTTTACAGGGTGAATAGTTGGTCGCAGTGGGGTACTGTGACAAACAAACTCACTTTTATCAACTCTTTCGTGTTGCATGGTGCTTGCATCCTTGCTAAAACATGCTGACATCACCACATGATTCAGTAAAATGTAGCTGGTGCAGATTTTCCCCTGGCAGCAGGATCCGAACACAATGTGATGAGCTGTTAAATGCTGGACGTTCTTTGCCATCCTAGCATCTTTTGGAACCATAAAAATATGACGGCATAGAAAGTCCTAGGGTCACAAAGGGCCTTCCGCCTGGGACTTTCCCCTGGCACCCTGTTGTGAAGGTTCCCCCAAGGTGCGCAGCCCCTAACCCATCATTTTCACAGATGCCTATCACAATTGCCTCCCACCTCCCCAAATAGACATGTGATTGGTGGCTTTAAGGAGGATCAACTTTAAGTTTTATCGGATTGCTTCAGATTTGCAATTCACCCAAGAGCTCCATGGAATTACTGCTGTTCTCTGGTAAGGTGGAGGTAGCTGTTGTGGCATTCCATTACAACGACAGCAGGCTAGGTATCGGTACCAGGGAAAGGGGACACATCATCAACAGGAGGAATAGGGATCAGTTAACCCAAACTGGTTGCTCAAAAGAGCAACAAAATAGAGGGAAAATAACTGTACAATGTGGACTCTATATGATAAGGGTGTACTAAAAACAACAATAGAATTGATAGTACCACTGTCACAATGAAGGGACAGAGGCACTAAAATGATCAGTAGTGACAAACAATAGAGATGAATTGTGTTGTGTATAGACTACCTAGGTGTAGATAAAACAGTAGAAGACAAAACAAAAATATATACACAATGTATCCCACTTAATATTTAAATATAGCACACATACTGTATCAGAGTGATAATATGTAAAAACAATAGAGGGTCGCAGAAAGTAATACTTGGCAAAGGTAAAAAGGTATTTTAATGTAATGCAAAAAAAAAAACCATGTCCCTGACATAGTGAAGCTGTGTTCACGAAACACATAGGGCGGGATCTTCTTTTTGGGACACTAACTATTCCAGTCTCTGTAGTGGCTGTCATTAAGCAGAGATCAGCCAAGCCGCCTACACTCTCCAGTCGGCAGAGAAAAGGCTTAATTATTGACAGAAACAGAAACTTGAGCTGTGAATCCCTCAAGTATTTTACGTGCCTGTTCCAATTACTTGCATTGGTAGTGCTTTCTGTTACAACAGAGTGCACTATGGTGTCTTTTTCTTCTCTACAGGAAGAAGACATACGGGTGAACATCAAACTACTCTGTTGTACAATCTCCTTGGATGGGTAGATCACCGTCTCAGGTTGTGTTTACACTGGTTAACACAAATTACTTATTTGAGCTGCCTTTCTTTTTATTCTAGGGATCATAAAAGGACAGTGAAGATGGACTTTTAGGATGTTACAACCCCTTCCAGAGCCAGAGTCCATAGTCTCTAGGAAGGAGGCTGACCCTCAGGGCCCTCCAGGAGCCCAAGAAATTGAGTTTTCCTTGACAGTACAATCAAAAGGCAGTTTTGCATCCTGCTGCAATGTTTCTATCAGAACAAAGTCACCAGAAGAGGGTGACAGACTTTTTCTGACACTTTAAAGATAATAAAAATAGATATGTTTGCGACAATGAATTGAGGAAGGATAGTGAAGAACTATGAGAAAAGTGAGAAAAAATAGTTGCTGAAGTGAAGAAGTGAGAAAAAATAGTTGCTGAACTGCAGCTTATCACTATCAGTGAACACAGTGCCAGAGAGTGTTCGATAGGGATGGTGCAAATTTATGTGAGGCTGATGTGGGCTCAAGTTCAAAGGGAGATAGTGTTAAGAACCTAGTTGGACCACATAGTATCTAAACAAATTGTATAATTTTTAATAGCACAACATATAGAATATTTATAAATAAGTAAAACAAATATTACACCGAAAGCATATGTTCAAATAATTACATTTAGATACAAAGGTTAACATCATCAAAATGTGCTTTTGAATTGTGTCCTGATTGGGGCATCTAGAGAATTTATATATGTTTGCCAGCAATTGAAATTTGTTTTTGTATATTTAACCATGTTTGTGGAAGAGTTTTTCCATCCGGAAAAAATAGAATAGTGCTGAGGAAAGTCCTGTGAATACAGTATGGGTGCTCGGGCAAGTCCTGTGAGTGCAATCTGAATGCTGGCTGGGGTAAATTCTGGGTGCTGGGGCAAGCACTGTGAGTACTATCCACATGCTGAGGTAGGTTCTGGGTTCTGGGGCAAGCCCTGTAAGTGCAATCTGGGGTAAGTCAATATATACCCTCAGTATGTACACAAGGGTATGTCACACACTGCCTTGATATATACCCAGGACAATTCATATAACGTGTACATACTGGGCCCTATGTATTGTCCTGTGCATGGGGTATATTGCAGGGCAGTGTGTGAGATAAACTGATAAACCTTGTGTACATACTGGAGGTATATATTGGCCTAATCTATAAATAATAGATGTGCTTTTAAAATGCATATTTTTACCTTTTATGAACAAAAAAATAAAGTTATGCTATGGCAGGAGCGTCCAACATGCGGCCCGCCGGATATGGCGGTGCGGCCCGCCTGCGATCTGCAGCGGTAACCGCACCTCCAACCGCATGTTAGCACACAGAAAAAACTTCCTTTGCAGTTCGCATCATCCCTCCTCTACCCTGCGCATGGGGTCATGCGCAAGGGTCAGAGGGAGGGAAGTCAGAAGCGCACCGGATGAGGAATGGTTTTATCCTGTTTAAAAATTAAAATAAATGGTGTGTGTGTGTGTGTGTGTGTGTGTGTAAGTGAGCTTGCCTGCGTATGTAAGTGTGCCTGTCTGTGTGTGTCTTTGATTTTGTGTGTAAGTCTGATATCTTACAGTGTGTGTAAGTGTGCCCGTCTGTGATTTTGTGTGTAAGTGTGGTCTCTGATTGTGTGTGTAAGTGTGCCTGTCTGTGTGTGTGTGTGTGTGTCTGGGATTTTGTGTGCAAGTCTGATATCTTACTGTGTGTGTAAGTGTGCCTGTCTGTGTGTGACTGTGATTTTGTGTGTAAGTGTGCCTGTCTGTGTGTGTCTGTCATTTTGTGTTTACATCAGTGGTGTATCTTGATTTTGTGCTGCCCTAGGCAGACAAAATCCGTGCACCCCCCTACCCAAGCTGCACACCCACGTTACACACCTAAGACATGCCCCATCATTCAGCTCATACTCCCATCACACACACACACTCCCATCACACTCAGTCACACACTCCTACTCCCATCACACTCAGTCACACACTCCGACTCCCATCACACACACTCTGACTCCCATCACACTCAGTCACACACACTGTCTCCCATCACACACACTCTGACTCCCATCACACACACTCTGACTCCCATCACACTCAGTCACACACACTGTCTCCCATCACACACACTCTGACTCCCATCACACTCAGTCACACACACTGTCTCCCATCACACTCAGTCACACACACACACACACACACACACACTGTCTCCCATCACACACACTCTGACTCCCATCACACAGTCACACACAATGTCTCCCATCACACACACTCTGACTCCCATCACACACACACACACTGTCTCCCATCACACACACTCTGACTCCCATCACACTCAGTCACACACACTGTCTCCCATCACACACACACAGTCTCCCATCAGCACTTACCTTTCCCTGGTGGCTAGTGGCAGGCAGCATGGTCCCTCCATGCTGCCTGTTCGGCTTCCTGGCGATTGTGCCGACAGGTCACGTGACCGGGCGCGCGTATGACGTCAGCGCGCCCGTCACATGACTGTCGGCACACTTGCACGGGGAGCCGAACAGGCAGCACGGAGGTTTCTCTGTGCTGCCTGTTCGGCTCCCCGTGCAGCCTGGCAGGCAGAGCAATGGTGAGGGGGGATCTTCCGATCCCCTCTCACCTCCGTCTCTGCCTGCAAGCTTGTTTTTTTTGGAATTTTTAAAATGTTTTTTTTCTTTTTCAGTGCTGGGGGGCCCCCCAAAATTTGCCGCCCTAGGCATCCGCCTAGGATGCCTCGCGGTAAATACAGCACTGGTGTACGTGTGGTCTATGATTGTGTGTGTAAGTGTGCCTGTCTGTGTGTGTAATTTTAAATGTGTAAGTGTGGTCTCTGATTATGTGTGTCTATAATTGTGTGTGTATAAGTGTAACTCTATGGCTGTGTATGTATTTGAGTATCACAGAAATCTGTGGGTGTGTATAAGTGTGATGTGTGTGTATCTGTACATAAGTGTGACTCTGTGTGTGTACAAGTGTGACTGCATGTGTAAGTGTGTGTGTCTTTGTGTATGTAATTGTATGTAAATGTAGGTGTCAAAGTATCACAGAAATCTATGTGTGTCTGTCTGTTTGTGTAAGGGTGACTGTGTAAGTCTGTGATACTCATACTGCCAGCCACCAGCCGAGAGACTACGGACCTTGTCTGTTGCAAAAACCAAAATCTCCTATGAGAGCTATAATCACTGGCACCTGCACAGACTGTTCTATACTCCACTACTGCTTTCTCCGTCTAACCGCAGTACAGTAATAATCACCCTGGAGCTATACAGCGCATTGCAGGTGCGCCCCTGCCTGCTACAGACACCGAGGAGCATTGCCAGGTAGGCGTTTCCCCCATTGGCTGATTCAAGAAGCCCGCCTACCAGCTTGCTGATAGCGCGTATACCAATTGGTCGCCTGTTTAAAGGGCTAAATGTAGCTTGGTCTCTAATTGGTCCTTGAGCCAAATGTGTACCGAAATGTATGTGAAATGTTATCCGAATAGTGTTCATTTCTTCCCTCATGAATGGTCCCTGTTTCCCCCTGCGTTAACTGCGTGTTTTACATGTATAGTGCACTGTTAAAGAGCCTAATCCCTTGTATACTTTCCCCAGGAATGTAGCTTCAGCATCCGCTTCACAATAAAGGTTTATCCTGGCTTCTGAGCTCATTCTCTGGTTCAAAATGTAGGCACTTTTCCTATTGGTCGCTCAGACCAAGCCCGCAGTGTAGGCACTCTTCTGATTGGTTAAATGCCCGATTTGTAGGCATTAACTTAATCTGTGACCACTCCCCCTGCTGGCCGCTACAGATTCTACATTGAATCTAATTGGTTGGCAGGTATTCTGGCACCAAATTCAATTATGCTTTGTGTATGTGTGAACTTGTAATCCCCTATGTCCTGTTTTCACATTCACTATTCTATGTTTAACTTTAATCCTGTTATAGTTCCTTTGTCTAATCTATGTTATTAAGATGTGTTAGTGTATATATGTCCTGTGTTTTGAATCAATAAACAGTATTTCTGATTTTACCTAACACAACCGGTCTCGTCCGCTATGTTGGGGAAGTGCAAGTAGGGAACCTGTGATTATAGCCCCGTTTGGCTATTTGGTATTTACCTGGACCTGAGGAGTGATTTTGTGGAACTGATTCCAGTAAGAGCTACCCATCTAGTAGCCCTCCTGTGACACTAAGTAATGTATATGATCTTGCTCCCATGTGACAGTAAACAAAAATAGAGTACACTGCACCTTTCACTGCACAAAATAGGCTGCTGTGTGCTCAGTGTGAGTACACTCCCATGTGAGTCCAAAAAATTGAAGGTTTTACCCAGTGTGAACTAGCCCATAATGGGGAGAAATCTACAGTTCGGCTACTCTATATGTCAATATTCTGAAAAGGGGAAATTGACCTCAAAAGGAGGCCCAAAATCCCTTGACCTAAATGCAGCTTTCAGGCATTTCAATTTGTTGGTTAATAACTGTTCAATTTTTTTATTTTTTTATTATATTGGTTCACTCAATAAAAAGTTTAGGCCTCATGAGGTCCCCATAAATTTAAATTAATGACCCCTATTGGGCCAGTGGCAGTCTGGTATTTTCCTCTTGGCCCTAATTTAATAAAATTAATAGGTACCATGGGATGCCAGAGTGCCTATGACCCCCATAAACGAATTAAATAGCATTTTTTACTAACTTGCCTACCTACTCCACCCTCTACTTTGTACAAGTATGCGGGTAAGATTCCCCAAAAAAGTTGAAACCTGTAAAACATCTAAAATCTGTTGCCAATTCGACCAGCATGAAAAGTTCCAAAGTTATTATACAACAAAGTGAGTGACTCTGATGCCAAATTCGCTGCTGCCATCAGCCTGTCTGATATATTTCTTGTAGGTGGGCTACCAGTCCGGTGCACACCTGTTACTCAAGCAGGATACACCCCTGATGTCCAGATGAGTTTGGCTGACAAAAATTTGGCATGAAAATCGTCCACAATGGCCGATTTTTGTGCAGATTCGTGTAGCCCAAATAAAGCAGCCATTCAGATCATCAAATCAATTCCCTCCACGATTCACAGCTATCCCCCTCAACAAAGGGTCTAGAGAAAATAGAAAAGAATCAGCAAGAAGGGACAGCCTTCAACCACACTCTTGCTCAATTTCATTGTGAGGAATCCATTGGGATCTGACGTTTTATTATTAGGTAGTGTTTTAAAGGTAACTAACATCTCATCTGATGTAATAGGGGTGTTTAAGAAAACCCTTTGTTCGATAGACAGTCTACTTAAGTTTCTGTTAGGAATTAAATTAATTTTATTGTCCAGTGCCGTAGTGTATAATTGTATTGTGTAATTACCTAATTATTGTCAGAGGTGGAAGTACAGATTCTGTCACCTTGTGTCCTAATTAGTTTTATTCTTTGTCTAACCATATGCGGTTTTGCCGTTGCTGCCACAAAACATGCTGAATAAGTTAGGAAAGCTAACATGTTCTCAATATTTGTCTCGGTGACTAAAAGGAGAATATCTTAGGAAATTATATAAATTATAGAGGAGGTGTGACAGGTGAATGAGCATGTGTATTCTGTTGGGCAATAGAAGTGCCAGGGATCCAAACAATCCCATAGTACTGGGAAAATAATGAACTCCGTCAGTCTCTCTCACCATCGAAGTTGACATTTCTCAATGGTTCAGTTTGTGATCTTAATAGACCGCTCAGATCACCACCCATCACCAAAGGAATAGGGGAGAGTGTTTAAAATCTTTTAAGATAAAAACGTGGGTGAGTTTGGGTAACTGGGTGCAAAAATATTGTAGAGTGTCAGTTTAACCCCGAAATTTGTAGTATCAGTTATAATTTAACGACCATTAGGATCAACAAACACAGAATGTATGGAATATGGCAGGTTTTCAGAAATTAATATTGCTACACCTTTTAAACTAGAGGCGCTAAAGTTTTGTTCCAAGGAGTTTCCTGCAAAAATACTATGTGAGGCTTGTGTTTCTTAAGAACTGTTGGAATGTTACATCTCTTAAGGACTATTAAAACCCGCCATTCCATGATAAAAGCTTTGACGCACTATAGCATGTCAACAGTTAATGGTTAGGAATAAAAATCAGTAGGGGTGGTGGGGGGAGAGAAAGGAGTATATCCACCAGTTATGTCTCACCCCTTGGCTTGGAATTACCCTTATGAACAGGCAAACTGATATTTACATACATATAACACACTATCTGGGCACTGTAATGATAGTAACCAACTTTAAACAAATAAATAATAAACAAATAGTTCAAACTTTTGGAGCAACTGATTTATGGTTAATAAAAACACATTCTTATATCTTTTCTTGCTGTCAAGATATTGTCCTGGAGGGAGGTGGAGACCTCTTGAGGATCCTCTAAGATGTGTGTTTGTTTGTTGAAAGAGATTTTCAATTGACAATATACCGTATTTGCTCGAATATAAGACGACCCCCCAAACTTTGGATATTCCTTAAGGAAAAAAACAAAGCCTGAATATAAGACTACCCTATAGGAAAAAAGTTTAACTTTTATGTATTCACATGTAAATTGCTTTTTAACCCCTTAACGACAGATGACGTGCCAGGCACGTCACGGCAAATCGAGGACTTGCCGACAGGTGACGTGCCTGGCACGTCATGCACTAAACTGAGTAAAGAAAGCGACCAGCGGTCGCTTTCTTTACTCTAACGGTGTTGCTACAATGCCTCTAGGTAGAGGCATTGTGCAACACCCCCCAAAAGTGCAGGGGCGCGCTACGATCACTCCACGGAGTGATCGTAGCAGCCATTTAAAAATGGCTGCGCCCGCTGCACACATGTGCTTAGAAAGCGAACGATCGTTCGCTTTCTAAGAATCTGCGGTGTTGTTAAAGTGCCTCGCCTGTACAGGCAGCGTTTCCCTTCTAATGGCAAGAGCATCGGAAGTGAAAGTATTTCACTTCCGATCCTCTAGGGGGAGCCAATCGATGCCGGCACAACAGATCTATGTGATCTGTGTGCAGGCATGTATGGTAAGTGCTCTGATGAGCACTTACCATACAGTCAAAGGCAATATTAGCAAATATTGCCTTTGACAAGTATTGATCTGCCTCCCTCACCTTACTAGTTATAGTAAGGGAGAGAGACAGATCAGATAAAGTAAAAAAATAAAATAAAATAATAAAAAAAATATTGAATAAAATTTTAAACACCAAGGGCTTTTATAAAAGCCATTTAACCCCTTCCCTGCCATTGATCGCTGTGTACGCAGTGATCATACACAGCAGCACATTTTTTGCTGTCTGCATTTTTTAGGGGTTCATTTTTTTTTTTACTGTAATTCATTACAGTATTAAAAAAAAGCTCTTTTAAGAGAGATTAACCCCTTTCTTGCTGTAGATCACTGCCTAAGCAGCGATCTGACGCAAATGCAGCAATCTTGCTGCAGAAGCATTTTTAAATTTTTTTTTACTTTTTTATTACACCCATCACGTGTTAATTATACCCGCTAGGGGACTACGTTTAACGTAAAAAAATTTTTTTTAGCTGTCTGACCGCATGTATAGCGATCAGTAACAGCTGATATGTGACAAAGGCGGGTTGGCGTTTGCTTAGATGAGCATCACCATTCGTCTGGTTAGATCAATATTTGTAAATATTTGATCTGACCCGTGTAGATCTGCCTCCCTCTCACTTGAGTTTTAGTGAGGGAGGGAGACAGAGCTGTATAATGTAAGTTTTTAATTATAATATATTTAATAGAATTGAGACCCAAAGGCTTTTATAAAAGCCGTTTCCAGTATTTAACCCCTTCCCTGCAATTGATCGCTGTGTACGCAGTGATCTTACACAGCAGCACATTTTTTGCTGTCTGTGCATTTTTTTAGGGGTTATTTTTTTTTACTTTGATTTATTACAGTATATCAAAGGCTCTTTTAAGAGCTATTAACCCCTTCCTTGCCGTATATCACTTCCTAAGCAGCACATATGGTCACTGCCTAAGCAGTGCATATGGTCACTGCCTAAGCAGCGCATATGGAGGAAGGATTTTTTTTTGCTATCAGCATTTTTTTTGTCAGACTCGCTAGGGGTTAGTTATACCCACTAGGGGATTACGTGTATTCCTTTTGAAGCTGTCTGAACGCGTGTATAGCGATCAGTAACAGCCGATCAGTGGCAAAGGTGGTTTGGTGATTTCTCAGATGAGCATCACCATTCGTCTGGTTCGTAAATATTGTTCTGACCCATATGGATCTGCCTCCCTCTCCTCACTTGAGTTTTAGTGAGGGAAAGAGACAGATCTGTATAACATAATTTTTTAATTGTAATAAATTAAATAAAATGTAAAAAAATTGTGAGTCCCAAGGGCTTTTATAAAAGCCATACCCTTTGTATAGTGTAGTGTATTAACCCCTTCCCTGCCACTGATCACTGCACAGCAGAACCTTTTTTCTTGTCTGTGCATTTTTAGGGGTTAATTTTTTTGTACAGTACTACAAAGGCTCTTATAAGAGCTATTAACCCCTTCCTTGCTCTACATGTTCAAATTCCAAGTTTGAAAATCAAAAAGCGCACCTCTCAAATGTAGCCTTTCAACACCCAACAAAGCTGACAAAGCTATGCATGGGTGGTATCCCTGTGCTCGGGAGATGTTGCTGAACATATATTGTGGTATTGTTTGTCAGTGACACATACCGAAATATGTGAATTTGTGTCTAAAGTACAATGTATGTGGGAAAAAATACACAATAAAATGACTACCACAAACTTTGACAAAGGCTGGTGGTAGAATTGGTGCATGGAAAGTGTTAAAATAACACCATTTAAAATAGCCTAGGGTGTCTACTTTTACAAAATATATACTTTTTGGGGTAAAATACACTGTCCTACTTTAAAAAAAAGTCCCAAATGAAAGATGGGCTCAGGCTGGCTACACGTCAATATTCCAAGTTGAAAATGCGCACCTTCACAATGTGGCCCTTTTAGCCCCCAAACAACCCAACAAACCTATGCATGGGTGGTATCCCTGTACTCAGGAGATGTTGTTGAACACATATTGGGTTATTGTTTGGCAGTGACACATACCAAAATCTGTGAATTTATGTCTAAAATACAATATTTGTGAAAAAAAAACACACAAAAATTACTACCACAAACTTTGACAAAGGCTGGTGGTAGAATTAGTGCATGGAAAGTGTTAAAATACCACCATTTGAAATAGCGTAGGGTGTCTACTTTTAAAAAATATATGGGTTGATGGGGTAAAATACACTGGCTGGTTTCAAATATGTCCCAAATGGGACATGGGTGCAGGCGGTCTGCATGTCAAAATTTCAATTTGGAAAACCAAAAACTGCACCTACCAAATTTGGCCTTTTACCCCCCAAACAACCCAACAAACCTATGCATGGGTGGTATCCCTGTACTCAAGAGATGTTGTTGAACACTTATTGGGGTGTTATTTGGCAGTGACACATACCAAAATCTATAAATTCATGTCTGAAGTACAAGGTTTGTGGAAAAAAAAACACAAAAAAATTACTACCACAAACTTTGACAAAGGCTGGTGGTAGAATTAGTGCATGGAAAGTGTAAAAATACCACCATTTGAGATAGCCTAGGGTGTCTACTTTTAAAAAATATATGGGTTGATGTGGTAAAATACACTGGCTGGTTTCAAATATGTCCCAAATGGGACATGGGTGCAGGCTGTCTGCATGTCAAAATTTCAAATTGGAAAACCAAAAACGTCACCTCCCAAATTTGGCCTTTTACCCCCCAAACAATCCAACAAACCTATGCATGGGGGGTATCCCTGTACTCAAGAGATGTTGCTGAACACTTATTGGGGTGTTATTTGGCAGTGACACATACCAAAATCTGTAAATTCATGTCTGAAGTACAAGGTTTGTGAAAAAAAAACACAAAATAATTACTACCACAAACTTTGACAAAGGCTGGTGGTAGAATTAGTGCATGGAAAGTGTTAAAATACCACCATTTGAGATAGCCTAGGGTGTCTACTTTTAAAAAATATATGGGTTGATGGGGTAAAATACACTGGCTGGTTTCAAATATGTCCCAAATGGGACATGGTTGCAGGCTGTCTGCATGTAAAAATTTCAAGTTGGAAAACAAAAAACTGCACCTCACAAATTTGGCATTTTAGCCCCCAAACAACCCAACAAACCTATGCATGGGTGGTATCCCTGTACTCAGGAGAAATAGTAGAATCTATTTAGCATGTTTTTTCGTTCGCTATTGTCGATGAGGAGAAGTTGTTTCAAATAAAAACAAAGAAATTTGTGTATTTTTTTTTTTTTTACCATATTTTATTATTTTTTTTAAATAATATGATAAGATATGATCAAAAATATGGCATCCATAGAAAGCCCTTTTTGTCCCGATAAAAACAATATATAATATGTGTGGGTACAGCAAATGACGAAGAAGAAAATTACTGCTAAACACAAACAGCACAGAAATGTTAAAATAGCCATTGTCCAGAAAGGACAAAAATGTTTCAAAGGCTCTGTCCTTAAGGGGTTAATAATTAATACAAATTATGATATTGAACATGCATTTCTTGTTTTTATTTCCTTTTATGTGCCAATGCGGTCTCTCTCCACCCCGCGTTCTCTCTCTCTCCCCCAGTGTTATCTCTCTCCACCTCCCAAACTTTTCTCTCTCTCCCCCTTCCTTCCCCTTGTCTTTATCTTCCCCCCTCCCTCCCCTGGTCTCTCTCCCCCTCACCTTGTTTCCAGTGGCAGATCTTCCATTGGTGCTCGGTGTGCACCGCACACCTATGGATTTGAGCCGCAGTGAGAACATTTGTATTTTTATTTTCTAAGTCCAAATTTTCGCGAGATTTCGCCCGTTTCGCAGGCTTTTGTCTGCACGGAGGAGGCGTGCGTCCGGGGACACGGAGCAGCAGCTACTAGGTAAGTGATGGGGAAGGAGGGTGGTTAAAAACGAGCACATTCATTGCACAATATTCCTGGGCTCTGACTGGCACAATATTCCTGGGCTCTGACTGGCACAATATTACTGCGCTCTGACTGGGACAATATTACTGCGCTCTGACTGGCACATTACTGGGCTTTGATTGTCACAATATTACTGGGCTCTGAATGACACAATATTCCTAGTATCTGACATTACATTGTTATTGTTTTTAAGTAGCAGCACACCTGTCTCTCATAACCAGGATACGCCCCTGCTTGTTTCTCCTTCCCTGGTGACTAGTGGGGGCAGCCGGGGGATGTCTGCACGATACATGCAGACATCCTCCATGCTGCCCGACACTTCCGTCCATTATGACGGACAGCCGGTCCGTCATAATAGACGGAAGTGTTGGGCAGCATGGAGGATGTCTGCACGATACGCGCAGCCATGCTCCGCTGCTGCCCGGCACTTCCGCCGGGACTATTATGATGAAGTCCCGGCGGTCGTGCCGGGCGGCAGCGGAGGATGTCTGCACACACTGCGCAGACATCCACCGGCTGTTAGCGAGGGGGATCCAGGTCCCTTGCAGCTCTGCGGGGGACCTGAATCCCTGTCTTATAATCTGACCTCGATTAGAGGTCAGATTATAAAACGACCTTGAATATAAGACTAGGGGTCTCTTTCAGAGCATTTGCTCTGAAAAAAAACCATGTCTTATATTCGAGCAAATACAGTATGTTTAATGTAGTTGAGAACACCTAAGACCATGTAGCATTGAAAAGACAAAATGTAGTTGATGTAATAAAATATGCAAGATGGCTACAATTTCAAAAACCACATGCAAGAGAATACAAAAAAAACAACATTATCTGGGATAATTGGTTTTGATTGGAAATAGTTTTAAAGAAAAATGCAAAATCTCCTTTCATAAAAATATTTTATTGGTACATGTACAGGATACCAGATCGGGAATATTTTCCACAGCAGGCTATTTTCAAATGAACAAAGATAGCTTGTTATTGATTTTACATTACTATGACTATTGACAGAGGGACTGAAAGCTCACCAAATGTGTACAGAACAAGGCAAAACTGGCTTTAAAGAGTCAACAATAAAAAAGTATAAAAAAAAAAAAAGCATGTTTTGAAAAGCATATGTATGATGCTAAAATTACTGCTGATAACATAAAGGGTAAAAAAAAAAAAAAAAAAGAAAAAAAAAATTACTGTACATTCATTTGAAGAATCAAATTCATTCTTAGGTTGTAATCATCAAAGCAATGGGAAAAAGGATTTGGTCATTTATAGAATGATACAAAAAAAGTTAAAAAAGGAAAAACCAAGTATGGGAGAAAAGGACAAATTACCGGTCATTTTAAAATATATATTTTAAGTGTATTTAAAACCAGAAGTCAGTGCACCTTTATAGCACCATTCATTTTAATATCTTTATTAAAGGCAGAGACTTATATTTCAATATCACCATGCTTAAAACCCACAAAAAGTAATCTCTTGCACATCCTCTCTTAAAATACAAGACCCCAAAATTAGAAATGATCACCAACTCCAACTGTTGTCAACCTGAGATTTCTAATTATTGAACCTACAAAAGAGATTGTTATTCAACTCATCATGAAATGAACATTTGTTACTCGAACATAATGGAGATCTAAACACTGTGGAAAACCAAAGAGGCCATGTATTTGTAATATTTTTCCTGACTCTCAGGATAACTAGCCAGAAAAAAATCAAATGTTTTCTTAAATGGTCAAATCACATAAAATCTTAAAATTATAAAATGCAATGGGTTTACAGAGGAATAACCCAAACTTAGAACTGAAACAACAAAAAGTGAAATAAGGGTCACGTCATGTAATTACGCCTTTGTTGCCACAAAAGGAGTTCACATAAACTATAAATATTGGATATTAATAAAGCGTAAGACCTTTTTTCATGAACAATTGTGAGTCCCTTGGGAGTGAAGGCAATTTATTTTCTTAATTGCCACTTTGAGCAAAATGCTTTTTGAATGAGTCTAAGAGTTAGAATTGCTTAGATACAAAACATTTACTTCAGAATTTGATTGTCCATTGACAGTTTTGATCTTGATGTGGACCTCTCCATGTGTCAAAATTCAGCTAATTGCCTAGAAGTACATTTATTTTTGAAATGATGATTGGCTTTTTTTTCCCATGATACATTTAGGGTGACATCAGATTTTATTCTGGGATACTGTAAAATGCATGCTTCAGTGCTGCACTGAGCAAATTGAAGGTTCTTTATTGGTCCTACAGACATGAAGTTTCAAACTTTTTATAAGCGTCTCTAAATAAAATAAAATAAATTGGTGATGTGGAGAAAACTCGGAAATGCTACTGTAGGATTAGAAACTTTTATAAGCGAGCAATGCTTTTTTTTCTCTCCTTCAAATGGAATCTTGGAATAGAAATAAGTGCTTTAAATAAAAGTTCATATCTTGTTACAGGTTAGTGATGGAAAACATTTAAAAAAAAAAAAAAAGAAAATTCATCCAAATGGGGTCATTTATTTAAAAAATTTTTTTTTACACCTTACTCCCTACACTTTTAAGTAGATAGCTTCATGTCTTACTAATGTTAAGTCAAAGAGTAAACATCTATATAAAAAAAATGAAATATATATATATATATATATATATATATATATATATTCCTCCTCACTGTTGTGCAACATTTCATATAATTTTATTAATGCAAATTACAATTCAAAACAATATTTACATATTGAATAGGAGCAAATGGGGAGAGATCCTTGGGTTACAACAATTAAGACAACACCAAAACAAGTAACATTTTTTTTGTTGTTTTGTGATAGGAGTATTTCAAATGTTATATATTTCACTAATCTGTTCTTGCCAAATAACAATTAACACATGGAAATCAAATGAAAGAAGTCCAGTGTAGAAACAAAAACAATGTATTGGGAAAGTACATTATAAAAATAAAAAAATAATCTGCCAGCCAGTTAAGACTACTGAATAGTAACATTATGCAGAGAAACAGCTGGCCAGAAAATTAGAAATTCATACATTGGCTTTTAGGTTTTATTCCTATTTAACTCATACCACGTACCAGCAGGTATATTAATAAGATAACCACTTTTAAATTCATTTTGCAGTAATAGCAGATTTTATTGAATTTTGAGGTGTATTCATAACTATGCCTCACAACCTTCCCAAATAATAAAGCTCTATGCAGCTTGAACTAGGTTATAAAGTCATTTCAGTACATGCCCATAAAAAATTATTCAACATGTGTTAGTATTCACTAACCTAAAAGTGAAGATGGATTTACCAATAACACTGCATAACAAATGATCAACCACATTTCCATGGCACTTCAACATTAATTTGTAACATTTAAGACTAGAAATAGTGTGTACACCCCATCAGTGCTTGAAAATATTTAACAGTTTACAACTCTGGACCTAAACAACCATCATTACCTGGATCTCTTATAAACAGCAACATCGCGGAAAATAAACAGTTGTTTCTCAGGTAGGATGATATTATTGCACCAAATTCATTGTAAAATAAGCACTTAACCACTGTCCTTATGCAGTACCAGGTTTGGTTATCTTACGGCTTATGGACATAAATTTCAGCACGAAACTTAAATAATCTGTGGTTATAAAAAAAAAAAAAAAAAAAAGATATGACTAGACTTTGCTAGGGTGTTTTGATGCTGAAATGGATTCAGAGGCTGAAGTTAAAAAAAATCATACTGATTTAGTGGCTTGAGAAAAGACAGCAACAGGCAGAATTGGAGATGATTAACGTTTGAGAAGAGGCCGTTGGTCAAACCTTGTATCACAATAAAACACCTTGTATCAAACACCAATATCCTAAAATTCTGCTTTGAAAATGGTCTTAGAGAACTGGTTTTGTGCCCTCCTGTGTCCTTCAGTTCTTAGTTATGCTTTGACATGGCACAGAAAATATACTTTGTAAACATACCAGTAAGTTGTAAGAACATTTCCTATCTCTGTAGTGAATTGTGCATACTTTTGCATGGCTCAGACAGGTCACTTGTTCTGTTCATTTATGAACTTGGTTATGCGCTCTTAGTTCTTTAAGTTAATTGTCTAGACAATATTTTGTTAAATTGTTTTCTCTGAGTAGGGATTAAACAAACAAAAAAATCATACATTTACTGAATTATTTTTGTACAAGCAGACTTGTGACCAGACTCCCACCTTAAATGTGAACTTGAATAGTGCACTTACAAATATACAGATAAAAAAATAAGTGCATACTTAACCATTTTTCCAAAAAATACCAGTTTTGCATCAGATAATTTCTCTCATGAAAATGTGGTAACTATTGTCAGAAGATGCTTGTCTGAGTAGTGAGCACAGAAGAGCCTAAAAAGATTGGAGAAAGCGTTAGTGCGATTCCCCATTTACAGATGATGCTTCTCCTCTGGGTGATGATGACCTGGATATTCCTCTTTCTGTGTTTTCAGAACCAGAACCACTTTGACTGTGCTGGTCCACTGATGTGGTGCTAGATGCTGGAGCGGACTTTGTTTTCTCTTTAAAGTCTGTAATAATGACCGTCAGATCTCCCACAGTGACCTCCAAATGTTGTGCACTACTTCTATCCACATTTTTCAACCGTGGCCTAGAGCAGATGCATTTGAATATAGAAGAATTATTATAAGATATAACTCATTATTTCATTGAACAAGAATAATATATTCAGTAATATTGTGTTTTCCAAAAAAATAAATCCCCTTAGATTTAGACCAGTGAAGAAATAAAACACCTTGCTAAGAACATTTACAAATAAAACTGTGGAATAATATCATGTAGCAGGAAAGGACTGACCGGGCCCACTGCAGTCAGAGCCGCCCAAAAACTAAAAAAAAAAAAACACTAATACCATGCTGTATCTTTTAAAATATGGTTCTATTTATCCACCTTTTCACCATGGTATATTTAAAATAAATTAAAAGGTTGCTAAATAGAACCATTTATCAGGATGGTGGGGAGAGGGGCTAGTATGTGGCTGGGGAGGCTATATAGGTGTGGCTTGCACGTGGGCTTTCACAAGAAAGCCCCATGACCTGCTTTTGCCCAGTGGCCCCATCAGTTGTTAGTCCACCCATGCTCTGTTGAGACTATGTGATTTTTTTTGTGCACTAACATTGCAACTCTGAATTTTGTGAGGTCAATATAGATCACTGCAGAAACAAAAACAAACAAACATTTCTTCAGCAACACCCCTACCGTCTGAAACGTACAGACAACACACCAGGGGACAGTTGGGCTTAACACACACAGAAATACAAGGGGTCAGTCACATAAATGCTCCGGGAAGAGGTTATTGTGCAGTCCTCCACCCACTTTGTAATTTTTTCTGCTATGCCCCAAACTGCACTGCATATTGTGGATTAGAGTTGACCAATGATTTCTGAAGAGGCAAAATGATGTTCTGTTTACAAGATAGCCACTTGTTTGCCTTAGCAGCAACTGTCTAAGATTGTGAGCAGCTGCCCAGTCTGTTCCTAAATCACACCCAAATCCATCATCATAGTGGTTTTAATCAAACAAGCCTTAATGTAAAGCTGGGCTCAACAATTGTTTGTAGACTTTAGTAGCCATGCAGATTAATTCAGGAGCCAATCTCGTTATTTGTAGAGGCTAAGGGCTTGAAACAATCATAAGAGTTAAGAGCAATGGCTCTCAGGGTCCTGGAATTTGTCAAGCCTGGATTTAGAGTATAATTAGCATACTTTATTTTCCTACCCAGGTGCATTATCATAAATTTACATTTCAAAACATAAAAACACAGAATCTGTCAGCAGATAAGAACCATTCAGCCCACTTTCTGCCTAAAAAGGACAATGCACAACCACCAAGAGAGCCAGTTGTGTACACTACACATGGTTATCCTTATTTAGCAAAACTAAATACTACCTTGTTTTCTTGTGACTGTTTTTTTTGATAGCCGTTTCCTTTTCACTCTTTTCTTTCTCTACTTTATCTTTATCTTTTTTCTCTTTCTTTGACTGTGTGGGAGGCACAAACTGCTGTGTCACCTGTTGTGCAACCAACTGGGAAACAGGACGGGGTTTCCTATACAAAAACAAAAATATATAAATAACATT
Organism: Pelodytes ibericus; assembly: GCA_036172795.1. Classification (NCBI taxonomy): domain Eukaryota; kingdom Metazoa; phylum Chordata; class Amphibia; order Anura; family Pelodytidae; genus Pelodytes; species Pelodytes ibericus. The sequence goes on along the minus strand of CM069858.1, from coordinate 99,461,509 downwards.
CTATATCTATATATATTTTTTTTTAACATTCCACACTTTGAGAACAATACATAAAATACATTGCCACTAGAATTGTTATACAGTACTAAAATGAGAATCTGGTTTTAAGCACTGTAGAGAAGCCACGTATGAATGTGGTGCAATTTCTTCAAAATGTAATAGTAATCAAACACATAAAATATAAAAGAAATTCATCTTCCAGATATTAATGCATATTAATGTGCTTTAAAAGCACTTTAATTGCATGGTTTACATTTTGCATTTCTTAAAATATAAAAAACAATTACAGTTAGATGAATTTGTGAAATTACAGCAGTTTGCAAGAAAATCGGGTCTGCCCGTACTAGCTGAATAAAAGTCAATTTCCATTTTTTTAAAATGAACCAATGAGAATAATTTCATTCAAATTAATGGAATTTCCCGCTAAGAGATCCTATAAAGAGCAAGTTTATTACCTATCACACAATTCATTCTATTCCATCAGCACAGGTGACTAAGTGATGCAAAACTTTATATGCTCAGGTTCTATATAGTCGGTGCTGCAGCATCTGTAGTATACATACATTAATCACTGGGGAAGAGCTTGAGTAAAATGTAAAAACATGATTTATGCAGAATACCTGTATTAAATTATACTGGAAAAAAAGCCTGTGCACTATACAAGCAGTAATCTTCATCTTGCACCAAAAGTGAGTTTGGGGACTAGACGGTCCCTTTAAGTTATCTGTATCAGATGACGGCGTAACTGTATGTATCTTTTTAGTAGTTGATTACATTTGATATATTGTAGCAATACAAACATCATACATATACACACACACAAACATAGTAGAATGTATCAAACAAAAGTACTGTTACTGTAATTTATGAAACAAAGTAAGCCCTTGCCATCCAATGTGTTTGTGCTAGCCGTTGTGTCCTCTCATTTATTCTTTGTTGGAATTTCTTTTGGTCAAAAATTCACAAAATGCACCTTTGCCATACTGTATAACTTTGATTAGATGGGAGCTTGTTTTGCAGAATGGAAATGTCATTCAAAACTGTAAAGGCTCTTTTAAAATGTTAAAAGATTCAGACAGCAACATATTTCTATATATGCCTAAGCTGCAGTAATAGTTTAATTAAGTTTATAAAAAAAAAAAATTCAATGCATGTTCAAAACACTGCAATTTATTGACCTACTGGATAATGTTTAAAATAGCAAACTAAAATATATACTGCCAGATACACAGATGCTGCTTTTGCCAGTCAAGAAGTGCATTCAGGAGACATCTATAATTACCTCAGGAAGCCATGATTTCAACCTCTTATACATCATTTCTGTATTGTTGGTGTGATACAAGCAACCTCAGAAGCTGATCAAATGAATGGTTGCCAGTCTGCCAACATTGTTCCTGAGCACTTTGTAATAAAGGTGGTGCTCATTGATGAGGAGCAGACACGAGATATTAACCAGTTCTTAAGCATTGGGAACAATGAAGATACAAATTGGTTTTATTACAGCAGGAAAGGTAAAAGTAGAAGAACAGATTGAATAAAAAAAAAGGTACAGTTCAAACTTTAATTTTCCTGAAGATTTCTCACTAAAAGAAAAATAAATCTAGCTATTTATGTATAACTTTATGTAAGAAAACAGGGTACACTGCAAGGTAAAAAGTGTGACTGCTCCTTGGATTACACATGCATTTAAGCACAAATAGTTGAAATGTGCTAAATCATTTACTACTTACATACATGGCTGCAGTTATTGTTGAGAACAAGATAATCATTTATTTTCCAAAATATAAATTTAGTAATTCTTGCTATTTTGCAGTCACATTTAAAAGGCTAAAGAACCAGCGATGAACCTCAACCTTTTGACTATATTTCTCAGGATGCTCAGTCAGATGTTTGCAGAGCATCCTGGGAAATTTAATAAACTGCTAGATTGCCAAATGGTTAACCATCAATGGTTGCAGACCACAACAAATGATGCTGAGCCCCCTCTAGGCTGTTTTAAAAAAATTAAAAAAATAGAAAATGTATTCGCCAACTGTATTTTCTGGCTGCATCTTAGATGTAGGTGGTCACAGGGCAACAAGGGAGGCTCATCATTAGGAGCAGATAATTAACACAATGTTGTTACTTTCTTTGCCACATTTTATAGCAGTTATCATGGTCCTAAGGTGCATAACCTAATGGCAGGGTGTGCACAAAATCATTAAGTAATGACACAGAGGATCACATATGTGGCAAGGATTAATAGCTTGCTTTAGTTTAAATACACTTCTTCTGAACACAGAAGTGCAACATGAGGCACAGTTGCCAACTACTTATATTCTCATAGTTTTCTTTTGCTAAATATAAATTTTATATTACTAAGTCAGGGCTCGACAAACCCCGGTTGCCATGTCGACCAAGAAATTAGACTGGCGCCCGGGTGCTAGACTTGGAGAGTCTATGTCTAGCACCCAGGCGCCAGGTAGTGGAAAAACATACACTCCCAATTAGATTGCTCTTTACTGCCTGTATAAAGCATGTCAGAATGCAGATGGAGGAAGCGTCCTGACATACTCAGAGGGGGGCTTAGTTGTTTTGCGCTGCCGTAAGTGGCACATTCCAAACAATAAAACTCTGATATTAGCACTCCTAAGATAACAAAATTGGTGTTTTAGTCATATTAATATGGCCATATTATGCTTAGCCCACCACTACGCTAAAGTACTCCAATGCAGATTGGTCCTAACGCTAAATTCTGTTGCTTATGTGGAGCTTCAGGTTAATTATTTTGCTTACCAGCAACCAAAGGCCTTCCTATTGTACAAAATAGAGACACTCCTGCAATTTATAGGTCTGGACTCCACTAATGAGGCGAGCACCCCTCCCCATCACAGGTGTCCCATTAGTGATGTCCACTACTATGCGCACTGCAGCTTACCATTGCAACCATATATAGTCGAAATGTAGCAAGGAACCATAAGCAAAAGCACCTAACAAAACTAGTCTATAAAGATGTGAATACATTTAAACACAAAAAATGAGCATACATTGGGGACAAAAGTGGTAACAGGTAAGTTGTATCTGTTATCACGTGTGAAAATGGTATGTGAAAGCTAAAGCTTTCAGTAAGTCGTTTGCACCATCCAAGAAAGTCATCTCCTGTTGGAAAAGTAAAAAAAAAAATAAAAAAAAAAGGACAAGCAAAAAAAAAAAAAAAGTTTGCTTGCATGTGTGCTATGTATACATTCAGCATAAAAGCATTCCAGCTGAACTGCAAAGTAAACAAATAAAACTGGGTTTGAAGGCACACTTCCACCTGGTTAACTGTCTGTATATTTTATATTTCTTGTTAGTATATGTGAAATTAACTTATTTTTACCTTAAAACAATTTACAGCTCTCCGGTATGTTTTATAGTGAAAATTATTTTACAGGGTTTCTAAGCTGAGGGACATCCCATAAGGAGGATTTTGAAGAGATTATCAGGACTGTTGCTATATCAACACTAATACATTTTTATTTTGAGTTTTTAGGAGAAAGGAAAAGTTGAGAAAACAAATAAGAAAGATCCTATTTTTTGTGTTTACTTTATATAATACAGCATCCCTAATATGAGGATAAACTGACGTGACATTTTGATAATAAACGCCAGTTTATCCTCTGACCGACAGCTGCCATGTTTCCATTGGAAGCAGGCAGCAGTCTGGTCGGTGACTAAGGCACCCTTGCTGATCCCTAGCAAAAACCAGGGGCTCTCTCTTCGCTAGCAGCGAGAGACGCTCGCATTCGGCTGTCAGAGTGGGGGGAGCCCCAGGAACTACTGTGTCTCGCATGTGAAACACACCAGATAGTAAACCCGCGTGTATCTATTAAGATACACGTCGGGTTTACTTAAAAGTCCCGGGACATGTTTTGTTTAACCCTTGCTTCCTTTAAGGAAGCAAGGGTTAAACAAAGTGCAATGTTCCTTTAAGTGTAGGTTTAGCTACACATGTAAATGGATTTCTATTAACTAGGTCCCCCTTGCTGATCACATGCAAAAACCAGGGGCTCTCTCTTCGCTAGCAGCGAGAGACCCTCGCATTCGGCTGTCAGAGCGGAGCGAGTCCCAGGAACTGCTGTGTCTACATGTGAGACATGGCTGGTTTACTTACAAGTCCCAGGACATGATTTGTTTAACAAGTTGGAATGTCCCTTTAACATGTAAAATCGTATAAGGTCTAAAAGTGAGAATAAATTACACTACTAGAAATCAAGACACTCACCAGGAATATGTATTGCAAATTTCCAAACTCAGTATTTTTTTAGTCACTCTAGTAACCACTTATTATTTAATGACAAGGAGATCTTAAGCTCATTGACATAACAATAGGACAGGTGACACTCTGAACTCGTTACCTGGCCAACTTACAAAATCAGCATTTTAAAATGAACTACAACTACCATGTTTATCAGCCTACCGTTGAGGGTGGCAGAGAATTATGGGAGTTGTAGTCCAGGCCATTCCTGAACTATTTACTGGCTACTTTTACTAAAAGGATAATACTTATACAGTCACATATTTATTTACCGTGGAAATAAATCTACTACCATTACTTGACATTAGGGTTGCCACCTTTTCTTCAAAAAAATACTGGCCTTTGTATTGTCTCCATAGACTTAACATTGGCATGATGCCAATTTTTTACCGGCCAGGTGGCAACCCTACTTTACATGAATGACATCACTGTGACTGAATTTCAGTTTTCCCATCCAGTATATGTATGTCCCAGGGCTGTCATCATCAGATGGCCCTGTAACAAACTTGTGGACAAATCCTGGCTTCCTCATATTTATTTAGTCCATACTGCCACAGGATGAGGATCAGGTATAAATTGTCTGAGTTCTACTCACTGGCTGAGCAGTGTATTCCCTGTGCAGTAGAACGGGATCTAGAAAAGATGACCGCTCTAACACAACCACCTGCCTCTGCTGTAAGTGTTGATTACAGCAAGCCTTCAGTCCCAGCATGCTCTGGGAAGGCTTAAAGGGCCAATATCATGCCTATTTAAAATGGTACGTATAAAGACTTGACTCCTGTGATTCTCAGTCAGCATGTGGCTAAGATGATTGGGAGCGGTCAACAAAAGGTAGACTGAGCCCCTCAATGTTTCACTCGTGTGAATATCCCCATTCAGCTCTTACAGAATACACACACGCAGGAAGGTCTATGCCAGAAAAGGTACAGCCCTGCACTCCTGAGTGCTCCCACAACAACAAGCGGGCAGATAATGTATATCACACGCGCAGCTCCCTGAATAATTCGAAGCCTCATGTGGAGGATGCTGGTGCCGGAAACATGCTATTATGGGTGGCACCATGCAAAAGCAAAAAACTGCCAAAGCAGCCTTGGGGATGGGGGCCTACCGGGAAATTTCCGGGAATCCCAGGAGGCCAGTCCAACCCTGTATATTTCCGCCTCACTGCACTCACCTATAGTATCCAACTACTTTCATTTCTATGTGGCTGCATTCTGCAGGCTTACAATTCAGACCCTTAGATCATCCATCATATAACTTACACAGATGTCACAGTCCCCAATTCCTCTATTACCACAATTATATAAGGGACTGAGAGAAGGAAATAAAAAAAATTACTTTTAAAAATACCCCTCTCCCTGCTTCTTAAAACCATTTCATAAAGTGTAATCACACAATGTTTCTTGTTATATATTTAAATATATGTACTTCACATGCTACCCTCTTGTTCCTATCCCTCAAAAGTACAGGTTTGAAATGTAGTACAGGAATGCATGTGGTTGGAATACAGAGAGGACCAACATCAACTACAATACAAGACTTCAGGGAAAAATATAAAAAAAATTACACACACACAAAACAAAAACAACCCAGATCAGAAGCAGTTTATTTACATTTTAATGCAAAAAGCCAATTGGTGAAAAATATAATGCTTTGCCCTGTGGCAAAATGCTGACCCAGGACAGTTCCAAGTGTCTCACATTTTTTTTGTGACAGAGAGAAAGTAGCATAAAATAATCCCACACAATTTAAAAAAATAAAAAAAAAAAAGTTGTCCAACCTTTCTTTGAACAAAGGATACAGCAACCTAAAATGTACTTTTCAGCTTTTGATAGGCCCAGACAGTGAGTTATAGCTTATATCCCTCAAGAAAAGTGTGCAAGGGCTCCACCACTTCGACCAGTGGTACAATACCATCACGTCTGTGTAAAAATCACACATCAGTCAAATGATGTGAAGATTTTCCAGCTCTTGAATAGAACATGTTCATAAGGCTCTTCATTTTGTGTTTTAGTCATAAGAAGGGGGGGGGGGGGGGGAGCCCCAATCCGTTATTAGCAAGTCAGTGTTAGTTGTGGACTCAGTGGACTGACTCTTGCTTATTTAAAAGGGAATAGTCCACCTTTAAACCCCCTCCCCCATTTTATAATGATAGGCTGGCATTCACAGTATGTTTCATTTAGCAATGTATCTGGTTACATTTATATTTATGATCTTTCGTTTCCCATAGATTTACTTTATTACTCTTTTATAATAATTTAAAATAAAAAAATCTTAACCTATTTTTTTAAGACATTAAATCACTCCAAGGAGTTCCAATCTCTTTTGGAAAATAATCTTCCCAACATAAACACAGATTAATAGACAGTTCTATAATTGCTATGATTTTGAACCAGAGGTCATGTGCATCTGAAAGTCGAGTGGGGAGCAGCACTTATCCCCCGTTCTCATGAAGTACCACAGCAATTTTTTTCATTCTAAGGATACCCATGCCAGAGACATTAGTAAAAGAAATTCAAACACAGCCTATTTTAAAAATAGGATAAAAAAAAAAAAAGATTTACTATTCCTTTATTTGATGTTTAGGTACTCAAGAAACAGAAATCCATTGTGGAGCTCAACCTGCACTTAAAGGAACATTGAACTTTGTTTAACCCTTGCTTCATTGAAGGATCACATGCAAAAACACTAGATGAGAGAGCCGGTCACTGATCAGACAGCTGCCTGCTTTCTATGGAAGCATGGCAGCTGTAGGTCAGAGGGTAAACTGGGGTTTACTATCAAAAGTACATGCCAGTTTATCCTCACAATATGAACAACTAAAATTTCACTTGTTCTTCTATATTAGAAGCACAAGTGAAAAACAAACATTTAGTGTCCCTTTAATATTGTGACATGGAAACCACTGCTTAAAGGGATACTATCACTTACATAAGATGTAACTAGATTACCTGTGTATTTAAAACAAACACATATATAAGACATATGCCACTGTTTGTTTCCTGTTTCAATTAATTGCATATAAAAGTAAAAATAAAATTAGGTGTTTAATGCCAGCATCCATTTTGAGAATTTTACCCATGATGCAACATTCTCCAAACTCTTCCACCAAGTCTCATTTTACAATTGTGGCCAGAGCCTGCATGATGATGTCATAAGATACACAGGAGCCAGTAAGGGAGCAGGGTTGTATCACTAGTGGGCAGGACTAGGTGGCTGTGTACAACTATTTTACCTGCCTTCCAACACAAAGAGAGGAGATTGAACTGATCAAACAGGATCATTCCCCCCCCCCCCCCCCCTCTGTAATGAAACATTGAATGCAAGTCTATGATCAAAATTCTGGCTTATAGGCTGCATTATCTGTCCCCAGCCCCAAAGTGAGATACTAGTGCTGTAAAGTCACTGGGATGTGGCACCCCAAAACACTATTTCACAAAATGGCAGCACCCAGTCACACTTGTTTAGTAAAATATTTCATAAAATAAACTCACATAACAAAAACAAAAGACATATCTGAAATCAACAAGGCAAAAGTAAAAAAATAAACCCTTTTCATTTTTTTGGTTCCCTTTAAACTAGATAAGTTAAACATCAAGTGAACCTTAATGTATATCGGTCCTAAAGCTATTGTTGTGTCATTAAGTATTTGTCTAATTTACAGTTCCCCTGCCTATATCACATACCTGGTGTGTTTTGGTGCATCAGTGGCTTTTAGCTGTATGTGCCTCTAAAGAGGCACAGTAGGGGATGTAATGTATTAGAGCAGGGCTTGACAAATTTATTTTGATTTTAGGAGCCAGACATTTTTTTTAGGAGCCAGACAATCACGCAAACATAAACACAATTCATAAACACACACGCCTACTTCACATATATACAAACACACATACTTTACATATACACATATATACAAACACCTCACACACACATATATACACAAACACCTCACACACACATATATACAAACACACATACTTTACATATACACATATATACAAACACCTCACACACACATATATACAAACACACATACTTTACATATACACATATATACAAACACCTCACACACCCATATATATATATAAACACCTCACACACCCATATATACAAACCCCTCACACACACCCACCTAACACAGTCTTTTCTTGGGGGTTTCTTCTTGATGTGTCCCCCTCCCAGCTGCTTTACCTCACTGCAGGGGAGGGGGACATTCACGCTGCAGCTTCACTCCGTTGGTCGGCGTGCTGAGTGCCAGGATGTCACGTGACGACACCCGGCACTCAGACACGCGTTGCGCGAGGGGCGGAGCTTGCAGTCTGTGCCATCGGCCATCGGCACAGACTTTACCCCCGCGCGCTGCGGAAAAATCGGATGGCAGCGGCAAGGGGACCAGGAGGCTGACAGCACCCAGGCGCCAGGTCTAATTTCCTGGTCGCCATGGCGACCGGGGTTTGTCGAGCCCTGTATTAGAGAGTATCAGTCTGGCTGAAAACTTCCCAGTGTACACCTGTTTTGTTCTAGGGCGTCTCTAGAACAAAATAGAATATTATGCTGTCATACCCACTGACTGGAGATGCTCATGCGTACATTAATTGGACAGTCTAGTCCCCAAACTCACTTTAGTGCAAGATGAAGATTACTGCTTGTATAGTGCACAAGCTTTTTCCCAGTGTGATTTGATGCAGTTATTCTACATATTTAATCACATTTAATATTTGAATCAAGCCCTTCCCAGTGATTACTCTGCATATATACAGGTGCAGCAGTATATAGACACTCAGGATATAAAGTTTTGTTTCATTTAGTCACCTCTTGTGCTCATAGAATGGAATACATTGTGTGGACTCTAAGTGATCTTGCTCTTGTACACAGCAGGATCTCTTAAAAGTACAACACATCGTTTGATGACATCACTCAAGAAACAGGAAATTCTATTAATTTGAATTAAATTATTCTCATTGGTTACGGCAGCAAAAAAAAAAAAAAGGGACTTCTACTCAGCTAGTGTGGGCAGTCCTGGCTTCTTCCAAACTGCTGTAATTTCCCAATTTCATCTAGCGGTATTTTACATTCTAAGCATTGCAAAATGTAAAACATGCATTTTAAAGTACTCTGAAAGCACATTAATATGCTTTAATATTTGGAACATACATTTTGGGCACTAGACAGTCCCTTTAAGCAACACATTGTGACATTGCCTAGCATCCTGGTGACGCCAAGACGGTCCCCCCGCCAACCTGGCGACACTGAGATGGTGCTTACCAGTCATGTCAGGTTACTGTGTGGCAAGCTCATTAATATGTAAAGTTGTGTTATTGTGTGCAATGACTTGATATGTTATGGTGCAAGTGGGAAATTATATTGTCGTGTGAGACAGTTTCATAGTAATGATATGATGTAGTGTTATTTTCTTGCAGCAGAAACGTGTGTAATTGTGCAGAAATAATTGGCTGATGTGCAGCAGAGATGCAATGCGTTCTTGTGGTTTTCACTAAAGATGTTGTGTTATTGTGTAGCAGTCATACCGGGTGGAGGTCCCTTTCCGTACATCACACATCAGGCACTTGAAGGCCTCGGCGCTGTTCTTGAAGGTGCACACGCTACAGTCCCAAAAACCCTCGTCAGAGGACGGTTTCGGCTGCCGTTTCGGCCTGAGGGAGAGAAAAGCGTGAATTGTGAGCACCTAAATCCACAGAGCGCGGCCTGCTCAGTGCCCGGGGCCTCGGGCTTTCCTTTCAAATGAGGCGAGGATTCAGTGCCCACCCTCAGTGTGTAATGACAAGCTCCTCCCTATCATCCCTCCCTCTTGACTCTCACCTGGTCGGGCTTTTCTTGTCTCCCATTCTGCGAAGGTAACAGTAAGCGGAGGCCGAGTAGGAGGGGGATCAGAGATCCCGGACTGGGGAGGCGGGAGCAGACGGCTGCACCGACCGCGATCAGCCGCAGCCAGCTGTCCGCCGCTGCCACCGCACGTGACCCAACCCGGCCAATCACAACGCTCCCAGTGCAGTGCTCGGACAGTAAGACGGTCGGCTGCACATCATCTGACTGAGCTCTGAGGCAGCGCGGGGACAAGGGAGAGATGGGGATGTTATTAGGAAAAGTGGGATGGTGGAGTGATGCAAGGCACACAGAGATATCGGGTGGAAGGTTATAGAGCGTGGGTGTAGCAGCAGTGATCGGTAAAAGGAGGATACAGTAACGGGGAGCGGTGGTACAAATGTCTGCAGACAAAGGATGGTGGGGGAGTGGAGTAGAGTGTGTGAAAACCACTATGGAGGGAAAGACGGAGCTAAGAGGAAGATGTCTGTATTCTCATCGTAACATATTGTGTTTTACATTTGATGTTGCTTTTCCCCTAACTTCCATTAGCTGAGACACGTCACTAGTTATTAAAATGACGTAAGTCTGTGAGCTGTAGAAGTCAGGTGGTTAATATCTGCTTCATGTTGGCCATTCCCTGGTATAATCACAATTAAAATCTAGTGGTCAGGGTGGCGACGGCGATAAAGCAATGTGTGATTTCTCTGGGAAAAATCAAGTCATTTGGTGTCTCAAGGTTTGTGTTTAGTAATGGCTCACCTAACATTGCTTTGGTTAGCCAAGAGGCTTTTCCCTCCCAAATATTTAATCATTTAGTGTCCAAAAAAAAAAATATGCCAGATTCAGTGTTATTATCACTAGTTAAATTTACTATTGTTTACATTTCAAAAGGATCTTTTAAAAATAAAACCCGTACTGTGAAATTTTGATACAGAAACTATCATTTTAATAGGTTTTCCTACTGTGAGAATATATAGTCTAAACACTTATTTGTGCTTATACATAAATCAAGAAAAATAAGCAGTCTTCAATTTATGAAACCTCTATATGGAAACACATTCTCCAATGTAGTAATTCATTTGTGTATATCATTGTAATGTAATATCATTAACAGGACACGCAAGCATTCAAAAACTATTTTCGCTCATTTTCTGCCACCGTCTCCTATTTTGACCTCTACCTTCGCCTCACTCTCCAAAATGCCAAGTAAAGCACATGCTACTTGCAAAAAGAGCATACAGTAAATATAGTCTACATGGCAGCAATAAGGAGCATAAAAAGAGTGGGACACCAGAAACAGATTTCAAGAAGAAATTTTACAATACCACCTGGGGTAATAACTCTACTGGAGAAAGGCTGGTAAAAAAAAAAAAAAAATGACTGGAGTACAATGTTAGGTCTGTGATAGCAATGACGTTCAAACTGGTAACCCTTCCTTTCAGAGTATGTTAAAAATGCGATTCTTGGACAGTAAATATGCAATGCTAGTTAATCGAAGAGAGGGTTTATATTTTTAGAAACCTAGAACATGGCCAACACTACTTTACATAAGCGTTTGGTGTATACTTATAACCCAGTGACACTCAATCATTGTGCCATACTCCGAATACAAATCTGAATAGGGATGGTAGTTATGCTCAGATTTAAAAGAACTGCACATGAAAGGTAACAATGCTCCTGTACAGCAAATATGTATTTATAATTTGAAAAAAAAAAGTATACAAACAAGATCGACCAAACACTGTATCTGACAAATGCCTTTTAACAACTTAAATAAAACTCAGACACAGAAATGACTGTTAAAAGCGTAGGTCACCAATTTAGTTTACAGAAACTTTTGTTAATCTGTTCATTAGATATAAAAAAAATATATATATACATAAAAACAACTGCATTTCTTTTACATATAGGCCTAAATATAAATAGCATTTCCCAGACTTCTCCAAGCAGCAAAACATAAGCTAAATCCTCCAGTTGCTGGAAATGAGTAATAGTTCATTGGCTTTTATCAAAACTTGCAAGTTTTAAACTGTTCAATTATTCAGCATTTCAGCTGTAAAGAGATCCTGGTCAATAAATGTCAGTTTTTGCTTTACAAAACAAGTATAGAGTTCGATTCAGTCACTAAACTCTTCCTCATCGCTGAAATAAGCACTCTTCTTTATTCTCGGTCTCCTTGAATCATCTGATGTAGAAGTATCACCAGAAGCTGGTCTGAATTTGTTCTTCTCCTCATCGATTCTTGCTTGCTGTAATATTATGAACATGATAAAATCAAAGTGGGTTAATTAGCAGTTCATAAAAAAGTAACATCTAATCCTTATAAACAGAATATAGCCTAAGTTTTTTTTTTTTTTTTTTTAATAACAAACTTTCATAATAAAGACAGACAGTTGTTAAAACAATTCTATGCGATTAAGAGAATAACCTAATATTCTACCTGTACAAAATATGAAAGGACTACAATCCATATATTGTAAAAGTAAAAGCATAAAAATATATTAATGACCAGTTGGAATCTCTAAAATGCCAACAATCCAAGGTTTATTTGGACCCGTTTAAATGAGCAGAAAGTAAAACCTGCAGTGCCTTTACAGATATCCAGAGCCACACTTTTCAATAATTATTCTGACCGTACTCATTTTCTGGACAGATTTTGGGAAGTAATCCCAATTTCACCCACATCAGTCAGAAGCCATATTCACAGCTATGAAAATCCATATGAAACAGATGTGAGTAGGTGTTTTTGGCCCTTGCTTAAAAAAAAAAAAAAGAGTAAAAACAGCATGTGTTTGCTTAATGAAACAATCGGGGTGTTTTGTACCAGATTATATAAAAGTGGTGGACCAATACTGTGGCAGGGGCATCCGTTCTTTCCCACAAGGTAGAGTCATCTTTCCAAGTGGATGAAGGATCACAATTGTGTGCAGAGAGGTGACACAGGTAGCTGAACAACTTAGGTGTTCATGGGCCTGTTACTTATTTTGGAACAGAAGTGGAAATCTATCCCTAAGCAGTTGGGAAGCTACATGATCCAGTGCACCAATGCTCGGATGTATCAACTGGAAAGCACACCTGTTTATATAGAATATCATATCACGCTGATGTATCGGTTTCTCAAGGCACAATAGGCACTTGCTTGTAATACCAGGATGTGAGTGAGTATATATTAGTGTTATCCCCCTTCACATATACACCATAATTGTCCATGCTCAACCACCAGCTTACCCATTGTCACACAAACGGTTTTGTATTTCCTTTTTGAAGCATGTTGTTAAAACAAAAATCCTACAATATAATTTGGATATTGCAACCTTTGTAAATATATTAGAACTTATAACAAAGTCTGTACCTGGAATGCTATGGCTTGACTGAGGCTTTCAAGAGCTGGGTCCTCTCCTTCATCTTCACTTTCTTCCTCTTCTGGACTAAAAATTAAAAACAAATGTAAAAAAAAAAAAACCTTTGCAATGGTCACATTACAGGTTGAGTATCCCTTATCCAAAATGCTTGGGATCAGAAGCAATTTTAAATAACTGATACTTTCAGATAGCACACAAGGAAAATAATGTATAGAGCAAATAAAAAAACACTTTTACTGCGATGTAGCTGTAATAGAGAAAAAGCAATGCAGCTTGCAGCTCAAAACAAATCCTGCAATGGATTGAAACGTTGCTGCTTGGTTGAATACAGCCTAAATCACTTAAGTGCTGGCCACTGCATTGCTTTTTCTTGGAATTAGGAGTTCGGGGTGGAGATTTCTGGCCGGGCACTCCACAAGTGAGTGCGAACCTTCTATAAAACTTTGTTGTAGCTGTAATATGAGGCATCGCTGGGTACCTACCGGTGGTGCATCAGGCCTGCACACGTGCCATTGTATTATCTTTTGTGTGCGTGGGGGAATCTAAGCATGCATGGAAAGACTAAATAGCAACTTAAGGGGGCTGAAAACAAACTGTTGTCAGTTTGCATTCCGACAGGTGTGTGTGGAATTTGCATCTTGTGGCAAACTCAAACAAAACTTTGCATAACGGATTTCTGGAGAAGGGATACTCAACCTGTACTACTACTACTACTTTCTTATGCTTACGCTTCTTCCTCCAGTTCAACCATTTTCTTTCTTTTCTTCTTTTCCTTTTTTTGTGGAGGTTCACGTTCACCAAGCATATTTTTGGGACAAGCATAGCTCAAATGACCTGTGTCCTGAACAAAAAAAACAAAAGGAATATGTAAAACACATTGTTCTATGGCATATAAAACATACATTTACGTCTGCACTTTACAGTCCCGAACTCAAGCTTCTTGAGAATGCCAACTGAACAACTTAGCGCTACCTCAAAAACCAACTTGACTAATGCTGTATTATTTCTTTGTCCCTGTTCACATTCAACTTTCTTCTGCGCTTGGATTCAATGTTAAACTTCACTTCCCACACATTTCCAGTAGTTTGATTCTTGGAAGTAATCTTTTAACTCTTCATTCCTCTCATTCACTCCGACATCAAATCATTGCAAATTCTCCTGTACTGAATAAGTAGAACTCAAACATTTCTCATGTGCGGGGAATCTAGAATATGAATAAGAGAGTAGCACACATTATGTCTCTCGCCCACTATTCTTCAAGTCCTCATGAACAGAGCTCTTGGCAACACATTTCATATAATGCTCATCATTTGTTAGTAATCTTGTGAAACAACTATGTGGTAAACATACAAAAAAACAACAGCATTTTGTTTAAGAGGTCTCCTTGAGATCAGATCAAATAAAGGAGCACAGTTACAGCCATTACAATTGTATATAAATATACACACATACACCATTTATTCAACAGCCATAACATTATGACCACTGATAGCTGGCAAGCCAGCAGAGGCAGTGTGATGTTTTGGGCAATGTTCTGCTGGGAAACCATGGTCCCTCCATTCATGTGGAGGTTGTTATTTTAACATGTACCACCTACCCAAGTTTTGTTTGCAGATCATGTACACCCTTTCATGGAAACAGTACTCCTTGATGGCATTGGCCTCTTTCAGCAGGGTAATGTGCACTGCCATAAAGCAAAAATGGTTCAGGAATGGTTTAAGGCAGGGCTCGACAAACCCCAGGCGCCAGGTCGCCATGGCGACCAGGAAATTAGACCTGGCGCCTGGGTGCTGTCAGCCTCATGGTCCCCTTGCCGCTGCCATCCGATTTTTCTGCAGCGCGAGGGGGTAAAGTCGATGGCCGATGGCACAGACTGCAAGCTCCGCCCCCTCGCGCAACGCGTGTCTGAGTGCCGGGTGTCGTCACGTGACATCCTGTCACTCAGCACGCCGACCGATCACAGATCAGCAGCAGCACGAATGTCCCCTCCCCTGCAGTGAGGTAAAGCAGCAGGGAGTGGGACACATGAAGAAGAAACCCCCAAGAAAAGACTGTGTGAGGTGGGTGTGTGTTTGTATGTATTGTAAAGTAGGTGTGTGTGAGGTGTTTGGATATATGGGTATATGTAAAGTAGGTGTGTGTGTGAGGTGTTTGGATATATGGGTATATGTAAAGTAGGTGTGTGTGAGGTGTTTGTATATATGGGTATATGTAAAGTAGGTGTGTGTGTGTGAGGTGTTTGTATATATGGGTATATGTAAAGTAGGTGTGTGTGTGTGAGGTGTTTGTATATATGGGTATATGTAAAGTAGGTGTGTGTGAGGTGTTTGGATATATGGGTATATGTAAAGTAGGTGTGTGTGAGGTGTTTGGATATATGTGTATATGTAAAGTAGGTGTGTGTGAGGTGTTTGGATATATGTGTATATGTAAAGTAGGTGTGTGTGAGGTGTTTGGATATATGTGTATATGTAAAGTAGGTGTGTGTGAGGTGTTTGGATATATGTGTATATGTAAAGTAGGTGTGTGTGAGGTGTTTGGATATATGGGTATATGTAAAGTAGGTGTGTGTGAGGTGTTTGTATATATGGGTATATGTAAAGTAGGTGTGTGTGTGTGAGGTGTTTGGATATATGTGTATATGTAAAGTAGGTGTGTGTGTGAGGTGTTTGTATATATGGGTATATGTAAAGTAGGTGTGTGTGTGAGGTGTTTGTATATATGTGTATATGTAAAGTAGGTGTGTGTGAGGTGTTTGTATATATGTGTATATGTAAAGTAGGTGTGTGTGAGGTGTTTGTATATATGTGTATATGTAAAGTAGGTGTGTGTCAGGTGTTTGTATATATGTGTATATGTAAAGTAGGTGTGTGTCAGGTGTTTGTATATATGTGTATATGTAAAGTAGGTGTGTGTCAGGTGTTTGTATATATGTGTATATGTAAAGTAGGTGTGTGTGAGGTGTTTGTATATATGTGTATATGTAAAGTAGGTGTGTGTCAGGTGTTTGTATATATGTGTATATGTAAAGTTGGTGTGTGTGAGGTGTTTGTATATATGTGTATATGTAAAGTAAGTGTGTGTGAGGTGTTTGTATATATGTGTATATGTAAAGTTGGTGTGTGTGAGGTGTTTGTATATATGGGTATATGTAAAGTAGGTGTGTGTGAGGTGTTTGGATATATGGGTATATGTAAAGTAGGTGTGTGTGAGGTGTTTGGATATATGTGTATATGTAAAGTAGGTGTGTGTGAGGTGTTTGGATATATGGGTATATGTAAAGTAGGTGTGTGTGAGGTGTTTGTATATATGAGTATATGTAAAGTAGGTGTGTGTGAGGTGTTTGGATGTATGTGTATATGTAAAGTAGGTGTGTGTGTGTGTGAGGTGTTTGGATATATGTGTATATGTAAAGTAGGTGTGTTTGTATATATGTAAAGTAGGTGTGTGTGTTCATGAATTGTGTTTATGTTTGCGTGATTGTCTGGCTCCTAAAAATAATTTCTGGCTCCTAAAATCAAATTAAATTTGTCAAGCCCTGGTTTAAGGAACACGACGACGAGTTTAAAAGGTGTTGACTTGACCGCCAAATTCCCCAGATCTCAGTCCAAATCGAGCATCTGTGGAATGTGCTGGACAAACAAGTCCAATCCATGAGTCCCCACCTTGCAACTTATAGGACTTAAAGGATCTGCTGGCAACGTATTGGTGCCAGAAACCACAGCACACCTTCAGAGGTCTAGTGGAGTCCATGCCTTGACAGGTCTGGGTGGCAAAAGGGAGCTACACACTATTCAACAGGTGGTCATAATGTTATGGCTGATTATATATATTTGTTATTTATTCATTTAAAACATGTTTACCAGGAAGAATACATTGAGATTTCTCTCGTTTTCAACTATGTTCTGGGCACCCAGTCTAGAATGGAATTTACACATTTAACAGTAGATTAAAAAATACATACATATATACACGTTTTAAAGAGAACATACAGGGTAAAATCATTATGAATACAAAAAAATATCTCTACATCTATCTGTATATGCATAAAGTTTATTCTACTGTAATCCACCAAGACAGCGAGCTGGTCTGATTAAAATCACCAACTTTTTTAGGTTTCAAACAGAGCAGACATATGGGCAACCTAGAAGACAACCAACCAGTCTCTCCAAACACAAGCCCGTGGCAGGCAAATTGTGTAGCGTACACCGTCACCAGAAGCTACAGGAAAAGCCAGTGCCACATGTATGATAAAGACCTGTGAATGATACAGTTGGTATCAATGCGATTTAAAGGGACAGTCTAGTCCCCAAACCCACTTTGGTTCAAGTTGAAGACTACCGCCTGAATAATGCACAGGGTTCTTTCCAGTGTGATTTTGATGCAGACAGACATTCTGCATAAGTCACATTTTAAATATTCTACTCAAGCACTCTCCTGTATCCTATCCTACAGGTACTGCCTTAATGACCATGTGTAGGCACTGAGCATGTATCAGTTGAGTTTCAATTAGTCACTTCCTCTGCTGGAGGAATATAATGCATTGTGTGAACCTAGGTGGCCTCTCTCTTGTACAGGTAGGATCTCTTAACAGTGCAACACATTGTTGGAGGACATTAAAGAAAATGGATATTCCACTCATTTAACTGGCATTATTCTCAATTGTTCCTACAGCAAAAAAAAAAAAAGAGACTTTTACTCAGCTTGTGTGGGCAGTCCTGGCTTCTTGCAAACTGTTGTCATTTACAAATTCATCTAAGTGTAAGATTTTCATATTTTAAGCTATGCAACAATGTACTTTAATATGTATTTTAACATTTGGACTCTTGTGAGCACTTACAATACTACATTTTAAGCCTTCATTTTTTACTTTTCAAGCATGACTGAAATGTATGCACTTTTACTCTATGATGCTACTTTCTATGATTTTTATTATAGTGGTTAAAAGATTGACACTTATCAATAGTTGATCAGCTCATTATAAATCATTTTATTACCTATAGCACATGCAAGACTTATTTTATACATACATACCCCACTTACCAAGTGACAGGGAGGCTGACAGCCATTGGATATGGTAAAGCAACCACATATATTGACAAATCCATCTATAAATTTTCTCCTGCAACGTTTTCCAATGTTAAACTCACTGCCAAAAGTCCACACCAATTTGATTTGACCAATTGTTTACAGCAAGGGGAAGCTTACTGGAACCAACGGCAAGGTAGCTAGGTTTTCTTCTTAAAGGGCCAGCATTACATCTCTATACTTGCTTACAAGACACCCTTGATTTGTTACAGTGGATCACAGCCATTAAAATTACCACAAACTGAAATATTGCTTGTGACTTGCATCCTTAAATACCTTACTGTCCCTGTCTGGCTCACAAGGTCTTCCAGTGATCATCAGATTCAGTTTCTGGATGTGGAGATATTTTATACATCTGACATACAGTCAAAGACCCAATCAAGGTATTTACAGACCCTGTGGGTCCCTTCCGATATGCTGCAATACTTTGTCACCTGTGGTGTTGTGCCTGAAAGTTGAAGTTCGGGCACACCGCGTTTCAGCAGAATGTAGCTGGTACTCACCTTGAGCAGTCACTCAAAGTTGCTTCATCTGAAAGTAGGGACCTCGCTGCAAGTTCCCTTACGAAGAGTAAAAGATTTAAATAGCAGCTTGAAGAAGGACATCTGACATCTTCAGAATTGATGAGGTTCAGCCAGTAGTGCCTGGTAAAGGTATGAATGTTGTTCTAGGTTCCACACCTGCTGCCTTTGCCCAAGAAGATGCTCTTGTGAAACTTCCTCCCCTGCTGCAATATAGGCTACTTGATCCATCTACCAATGGGAACTTTCATTCCCATTTTGGAACCGGATTTTCTTCATTCTTTAGAACGTGATCGATAAATCATGATACACCTCTTCAAGTCCAGAGTATGAAGCTTTCTTTCTTTCTCATTCTTACAAGATGGACAAAAAACTGGAAGGATGAGCTCTTCAGAGATGTGAAATTCATAGATCACTTACTACTCTGCTATCAGCCAAGCAAAACAAGGGCTACATGAAATAATGCTGCAGAGCTCCATAGCAGTCCAAACAGGTTGTTGCTGAAATTCAGGGAACCCTTCCAAGGGCTGTGGAACTTAAAATAATTAAAGATGTTGAATATTTCATAGGACCTATAGGTTAGGGACCTAGGAGTATATTAGGTAGGTGATAGTCTCACCCAGGACCCAAAACACTGCCCTCTCCCACCCATGCTAACCCAAAAGCATGCAAGCGTGATAGGAGAAAAAAGGACTCCCCAACGGCCTCCCCTCCCCCCCCAAAAAAATATATATAATAGAGATGAAATCCTGCATGACCCTTCCTGAGTAGAGCAGGAAACCTAGTAGGGAGGCATAACCATTTGTTCCTGCCATACCTGGTAGGCAGAGCAATCTCTCCTTAGTGCCTCCAAGAATGGCAAGGAAAGCTAAGAAGATATGATATGAAATGTCTCCAAAAGAGACAGAGAAGTTTCCTACTCGCTTTCATACAAAGAGGAAGTGGAACACTGTAACGGATGATAAATCTCTACTACCGATATTGCAACAAAACATCCTTGTTTGTTACAAGAGGGCAAGTAACCTAAGGGATCGACTGGTTTTGACAGGCCCCATACATTGCTATGACAAAAGATCAAAAACCAGGATGTTTCAAATGCCTCAATTATGTCATGTTCGGAAAGTTCCCATATCACATCATCAACTCACGATAAAAAAATAACTAACTAACTATCACATTACTTGTATGACAGAATTTGTTATTTATATTATCACCTGCCCGTGCGTGCCATCATATGTAGGGAAGACCGATTTAACGTTGAGGGAAAGAATCATAAGTCATCAAGTCAGCCCGCTTATTTAGATAAGACAATAGACAAGCCAGTCGACAACCTTTTTTTGAAACTACAACATGGGGTTGTGAAAAGTACCAGCACCCCATAGAGGGGATGACCGGTATCTGACACTTCTATTTTTTTTTTCCCCTTTGTTTCTCCAGTAACTATGCATTCTAATGTAGACCGCAGACTACCTTTAGCTTATACTTTTCTATTTTTATGGTCAATTAAAGTGTATCAAATTCTAGCTGAATGCAGATTGGCTAAAAGTTCTAAAAAGTTATTAAAACTAATGGTTTTTCTAGGTGCTTCTCTCATCACATTGCCTACTTTTTTCTAAAACACATAAATTGTTGCAGAAGTACATGACAAAATAGTCAATTATCATAACATATTTGACTTTCTCATACACTGCTATTTTATGAATGCGTCACTTAAGTTACAGCATAATATAGAATATGATTTCAGCTTTTTTATTGTTATGCTAACCACAGGAAACTCATAGCAGACTGTTAATAAATGCAAGAAAAGAGAGGTTTGTTTTACTCACCCCACATTCATAGCATCTGGACTTGTCAGTGTAATTACGCCTCCTGATGAATTCAGCTGCTCTGCCATTGTCTATTGCAATGCTTGCTTTTATTACTCTGCCAAACAGCTACATGAAAAGCACAAATTACATTATTTTTCTGCTGGAGATGATTAGAGCATGTCAGAGAAGTAAAAAAAATGTTTGGAAACATACTTGTTTGTTATGTAGTGCTCTAACACAGTGCTGTGCAGGTTCCTTATCTAGAAATAAAACAAATGCAACACCTTTGCTCCTTCGAGAATCTTTATCCCTCAAAACGGTGACTCTGAAATACAAAAACAATTCATTTTAGTAAAAGTCACATTTCATTGAAGGCATAATGGTTTATGGAGTTCTTTCTAAAACTACCATCAAAATGACGAGACTAGAGCCCCAACAAGCTTAAGACCAAAAAATTCAAGTATCTCTTAATTGTGATAGGACAGACAATTACATCCCCAAATTATGACAACAGACATTTTACTTACCGTAAATTATTTTTTCCTTAGCATAGTGGCAGTACCTTTCTATGGGACAAGATAGCCTGTTGATAAATTAAAGAAAGTTAACTCCTCCCCGTACTTTCCCCTATGTATTAATACCTGCGTATCCTGCGAGCTAACAGTTCCATACTAAAAAAGACCATAAAAGGGTAACATACCAAAAAAAAAAAAAAAAAAGTTTTATAATAAATAAATAGGGAGGGAAAATTGTACTGCCACTATCGTAAAGGAAAAAAGAATTACGGTAAGTAAAATTTCAGTTTTCTTCGAATAGTGGCAGTATCTATGTAGCAAGTGTTCCGGAACAACAGCTTATAGCACATTACACCCAAATTGCACCTCTGAGGATGAGAAGATGTCTAGCCTGTACCCTTGCTTTGTCTTTTCTGATCTCGGGGGATGAGGGGAAAAAAAAATGTACGCCATCCTGTAATTCCAATTGATTTACAGACCATGCAGGGAAAATGGGTCATTTCTTGACGACCAAATCTCATTACCAGTGCCTGGCATGTTGTTTTAAAAAAAAAATAAATAAATTAAAAAAAAAGTGAATAACTGACAGACTTTCTTTCTCAATGTTATAAAATGCTGAATTTCTGAAAAAGTAAAATATAGGAATAGCAATCCTCAAACTTTTGTATACATAGTTGTACTTCTAATGGACTTTCACTGCTTTGTCCCAGAAGAAGGGATACAAATCTTCAGAGCCCCCAATACAGCTAGCAATTCCTTGTAGTTTGAGTAGAAAGCAGCTTCTCCTGGAGACCATCATCGTTTCTGGAAATGGGTGTTAAGATGTGT
Organism: Pelodytes ibericus; assembly: GCA_036172795.1. NCBI lineage: Eukaryota > Metazoa > Chordata > Amphibia > Anura > Pelodytidae > Pelodytes > Pelodytes ibericus. Next base: position 99,439,285 of record CM069858.1, on the reverse strand, counting down.
GCGCCATCAGGCCTTTGAGGCGTTGGTTGTAAGCGCGGTCCAAACAGCCCTAAAGTGCTCATTGCTGTTCATATGGGGGGGAAGTGGACAGTTATCTCAAGAAAAAACTGTTGCCAGGACTTCCGCATTGCCAGCTGTTGGAACTCTGGTGGCCGTATCTCCTTCTCTGTCCCATCTTACAGATAAGTATCCTTACATGTTAAAGGAAATGTTATGTGTACAGTAAAGTTGTTTCTACATGCTTCAAAATCCCCTGCATTAAGATGTTTACATTGTTGTTCCCGGACGGGTCTCCTTGTGCATAGATTGACAGGTCGCTAATCTACCCACAGATAAGCGAGTGCCACTCCTGGGTGGAAATATAGATAACAGTATTACACTATATGTGTTTTTTTTTTTCTTTTCTATAAATACATGTACCTGATCATGGGGAATGTTACCTACATTTGAAATTAAGTAGAAATATTATTTTTGTTTCTCAAAAGGCAATTCGCATTTAGAAGACTTAGAAGCATCATCAGTGGACCATGATCTGAGCCAAAGCACTCTTCTTGCCACCGAGGAGAGGTCCATTACTCTTGCCGCAATCTTCAATAGTTCTTCTGTAAAATCTATGTTGAAATCATTAGAAAATCGGAGATTCTTGGCCAATTGTACTAGGTTTTTATCTGCATCTTCTCTTATACATCCAGATTGTGAAGTCAGACATTCTGTGATCAGGCCACTCCTGAACCAGCCAATGCAGCCTTGCAATGGAACCCCATGGTCAGGAAGATACATCTGCACGAGGTCCTCTGCTCTTTTATCCATGGGATCTTTGAGACCCTACACTTCTCAATCAAGATGGTGGTTTTCTTACATAGCTGTGCAATCTGTAGGTCTACCTTAGGTAGATCTTCCCGCTGTTCTTCCATCTGCAGTTTGAACAGTTGCTTAAAGTGTTTAGAAACAAATGCACACTTGCCTGAGTGTTTCCATTTTTGGTATATTGTATCAATTTTGGATTCGGAGGATGATGAGCATTTCTCTAAAGAATCGGAATGAGAAGAAGACCTTACTCTCTTGTGTCGGCTAGAAGTTTTTAGCTTCTGCACATTAGTATTGCTGTCAAATAGGACTGCACAGCTGTAAGTTGAATTTAATTTGAACTTCTGCACTAAAAAGGGAGATCCAGTTTGCGTACCCAGCGTGCGTTCCAGCGCTGTATGCAGGCTCCAACCTGTTCAGCGCGTTCCACTGCAGTGATGGACGCCACTGGGGCGTTTCTTAAAAGCGACACTTCCTTCCTCTTGTAACACCGTCAGGAGAATTTGTTGTGGTGTCCATGCTCCTGTCCGGGGGGCCATGGACAGCATCAGTCATTCCCCTGGTCACAACCCGTGTGCAGCACATATCTTTTAAAAAAAAACAAAAAACAACATCTGTCCCTGACCGGGAAAAGAAGAACGGTTGGCTCTCAGGATACGCAGGTATTAATACAGAAGGGAAAGTACAGTGAGGAGTTAGCCTGTTGATAAATTAAAGAAAGTTATCTTGTCCCATAGAAAGATAATACCCACAGGTACTTCCAATGTGCAAGAGGAAAATACAGTTTTATTAGCAATGTAAACACAAAAATATATTTGTATATGGATGTGAAACTACTTTTGCAGATAATGTTATCAGTACATTTTAAAATAAAATGTAAAAGAATAATGTTTATTAACAAAAATGTATTTGTTGCCAATCGCATAAAAATATGGCTCCCGAAACAGGAGTGCACATCCTCCATCTCCAAATGATGTTTGCAACTACTTATAGACATGCGTAGTGATGCACATATCTTTTGGCAGACATTGTGAAGAAACTTTAGTTAAGTATGGCTTTAAAATTCATTGTCCTTATATGGGCAATCAGAATGGTATGAATCTCATCGACAATTTATGAATTTATATTGTTAAAGGATATTATAGTTTTGTAGCATGGTAATGACCTTTGGGAAGTGTTGCACTCGAAAGGAGCTCGTTCCCATGACGGTATTTTAGCAAGAAATGTATAATTCAGATATATCTCACGCAAATCTCTGTACAATATTCATTTTCTGTACGTTAGGAACTGTTAGCACTCCCTGATCGTCATTTTGTTACTTGAAATATAAAAATGAAAGCCCTCAAAATAAAGAATTATAAAAAAAAAAAATGTATTGTCAAAATGATGTAGCAGTTTTCAAACTATTAGATTTCCCCATTATAGGGATCTCCAAAAAGATCCTGAAAGGCAGGGGTGTCCAAGAAATGTATGTGTGTGTGGGCCACGTTAATTTTTCATTGAGAGAAAATTACACACTATATTTATATATGAGTATATAGTACAATATTCACAGTAATGTGCAGTGTGTGTATCACACACCCCACAGGAAAAAAAAAAAAAAAAACCCACATGCTTCACGTTACTGTGAGTTTTATTGCGATGGAGTCTGACATACACTCACACGCTGCTCTAGACTCCACAGCAATAAAACTAAGTAAAAAAAAAACAAAAAAAAACTCACATTAAATACACACAGCCACACACATTCATAACCACACAGAGACTTATACATACAAAGCCAGAAATGCAAACAGTGATACAAATAAACAGTCAGAGAGTGGCTCGATTGCCAAGATAGCAGGTGGGATGGAGCCTGTGTGTCCATCCCACCTGCTATTTTTGCAACTGATGCCCATAATCTGAAGCTGCACCTTGGCAGATCGTGGGATTTATAGTACCCCAACGCAAATTAATCAGAAACAATATAAGGGCTCCAGTCTCAGTGAGTTCATTCCCAGGGGGGTTTGGATAAATACTTAGCATTCTTTTATACAGATATACACATTGCTTGTTTGAAGTACATTGTGTCGTTTATTGCTGTGGAGCACTGTGACTGACACACACACACACACTGCACATTACGGAGAGTTTTATTGCTGAGGAGCTCTGTTATACACTTACACATTACTGAGGAGTCTGTGACACACTGCGCATTACTGTGAGCTTTCCTGCCGTCAGTGAATGGGGGCATGAAGAAGAGGGAGAGGGGACTCATGCTGCAGGGGGGAATGTCAGGGAGGGAGTGTTATGCTGCATTGGAGGGTGAAATGCTTCACTGGATCACTCACACTCTGAACACATTCACTGACAGGCACAATCAGCCAACACTCACTCACTCACTCACTGACCGGCAAAGACTGGAACTGACCTAGTAGGTAACATCAGCAAGTTGGAGAAAGAACTCAATATTAATGTAGCTCTGGATGAAAACTACCATTTAAGCTTATTCAGCGATGGTATTTGGTACCAGAAAGATTAACTAAGATGTTCCCTGAAACCAGCCCTAACTACTGGAGATGCAAAACTCAGGTAGGGTCATTCCTGCACATCTGGTGGGAATGAGGCCATCTGAAAAATACTTGGGATATGATATTTCTGCTTGTAGAAGAAATTATGGGGGAAAAAAGTTATGTAAATCCCCACAAGTGGCCCTTCTCCACCTGGACTGGAAAGGGCTCGACAAAGGCCATGGCGACTAGGAAATTGTACCTGGCGCTTGGGTAGGATCATCAGCACATGGCACTCCCCGTCCTGCGATTAGTTTAAAAAAAAAAAAAAAAAAAAAAGTATTTTACCATCGCAGCGCGAGGGAACAGAGTGTGCTCTTCCTGCTCTGCCCCCTTGCACTGTAGTGTCGGATCAGTGGGTATCACGTGACATCCCACCGCTCAACAGTAACGTGCAGACAATCTGTGCCTGTGTGACAGGCATGGACGAAGCTGCAGTAGAAATCCCAACTCCCATGCAATGAGGTAAAACAGCAGGGAGGGAGGGTCATTCTTTTATTTTCTCTTATTTAAAAAAACAAATAAAAAAAACAACCTGATGGCTTATGCATGTGTGTGTGTGGCTAAGTGTGTATGGTTGTGTGAATGTGCTGTTGTCTGGCTCCTAAAAGTAAATTAAATCTGTCAAGCCCTGGCCTAAACTCTCTCAAACTCAGATATCTAATAATTAATTATAATTCTAGCAAGGAAAATATCAATAGCAAGAATGTGGAAATCCCAAGAGACCCCCCTCCCCCTTGGCTAGTGCTGAAACATCAGATTACTTACCAACTCAGTATGGCGCGTAATAGAAATAACACAGCCAAAGAAGAGAGGGCAAACTGGCAAAGGTTCATTTAGGTCACCAGTAGAAAGTAGAGAAGCCAGGTTAAAGGTCAAGAAAAGAGCTGAGAACCCCAAAATACGAAACATCAATATAATTCAAGGAAGCATCATATACCCTAGCCCTATCCAAACTCATCGGAGAGGTATACGTCATTGGGCTTGTAAAGTGTTTGTATGTTGTATTATTATTTTGTTTTTTGTATTGTAATTATATATGTATTTTTAGCAATTTGTAGGTATGCTGCATATTTTGTACTTTTGTATGGACCCCCTAGGAGGGTTAACACCCCGATTTAGTATAATCAATATTATTCAGGAAAATGATGAGGGTAGGCCGTACTGATTTACAGTGGAAAAGTGCAGTGTACTTTATGTATATGTTATCTCTCTTTTTTGTATGGAAAATAATTTAAACAAAGAATAAAAAAATACCTAGTGACTGATTTAGCAATACAATGTCTATATTGATCAAAAAATGTTTATATTTCTTTATTAATATCGTTTTAGTGTTTATTTTTTCATGAGAACAATTGTCTCTTTGAGAAAAAAAAAAAAAAAAAAGAGTTTAACTAAAGGTATTTTATTTATATTCTTCCAATAAAACGTTTTGTATTTAAAAAAAACCAAAACAAACAAACGGATTGTTACGTATAAAGCAGGTGCCAAATGGTTTTGCTACTGCAGCGTGCGCCAATGTATAATGATAACTCCCAACAATAGTTCAGAACACAGCACACCACATGAATAAAACAATTGGACACAAAAGGCACCTGAAAAGGGGTGGATAACCTCTGCCAAATCCAATGCACTATTTGGCACACATAAAGGAGATGTGATTTAAAAGAAAAAGGGTACAATTGCTGTTAAATTATCTTCCAGACACTCATATATGGGACTTTTTAAACATAACTCCCAGTGTGTTCTAATACTAAAGATATGAAAGCACAGTTCAAAGCTGGATGAGCATAGATGAGTTTAAAACCAAATAAAATAAAACAAACTTTAAAAAATACGTACATAATAGAACAGAAAATACAAGAATAAAATAGTTTACTTACTTAACTACTTTTCCATATTTTGAAAAAATCTGGGGGGAAAACAAATGAAAAAAACTTTTTAACTTTCATTTATAATTTAACACTTATTAGTATTTGATTTGTAGCTTTAGTAGGCGTACGTACCCTGTGTAAATCATTGTTGGTGAGAGAGAAGGGCAGATTGGAAACATACACTGTACTTTTACTAGGGGCGAGGCCTCCACTCATTTTCTGTAAGAGAACACACATACTTTTTAATAAAAGTTTGGTTTGTGTAGTACAAGATGTAAATGGATGCATTAAAAAGAGTGACAAAGTTTGTTTTACCATGTTGAAGGATGTTAAATGTTATACAATATAATGCAGACATGGGAAATGAAAGAAAATGATGAAAAGGTGCTTAGTGCCAAAAGTAAATTTGCTGCATCCACTGTTACAAGTCTTAACCATTATATTTTACAATAGTTTTTTTCTGTAATATTGCAGTCATAGCTTTATAAAAAGGTATTAAGAAAAACATTTATGGCCTTACATGTTGCTTGTTTTTGTGCTATTTTAAAAAAGAGCAAGTTCTTTTATGACTTGATTCCTGAGATTTTTTTTTTTTTTTAAACAGACCAATTAATAGGAGAGATGATTGCCTGATTAAGTCACTCCATGTATCATCGTCAGAGACGTCTCAGCAAAAAGTCTATTGTTTATAGCAAATTGTGAGAAAAGATGTGTCTTTTCATTGAAGTGTGCAAATGGTAACTATATCTAAACACGTTATCAGGCTGATGAAGTTTTAATTCAAGAGATAGATGTAAAAATCTAAACCAATAGGAAATAAGTTTTCTCCTTATTTTTTGTTTGAACCATTAACTTCACTGTGATATATTAAGAGCATCACATAAATTATTTATAAAATTGTTTAATCATAAACAGATCATGTTTGGTTTACAATTTATTGGTAGAACACTCCTCAGACAGCAAATTCACATGCAGATACTTTATTAATATAAAAAGGCATATAGAGTGCAGGGAAATGTGCCTTATTTCTTGAGGAAAAGAAAGGGGAAAAAAGTACATGAAACAGGTGCAAAAATAATATTTTTTCTTTTTCTTCTGTATAAAATATGTATTACAAAATGGTATTTTTCTCATCTTTCTTGACATTTTTATGTGCACTTGGGGTGAAGACATAGTCCAAAGCAGTAATACTGGTTTCCTGAAGGGAAAGCCACCCTGATTTATGATTTTGTGTTCTGTGGATGTTGAGTTTTATTTAAATTTTTCTGCTAGCATTTGTGATACTTACATGGGAAATTTACAGTAACATTTTCTGGACTCACACATGTGCCAAGAGGCATGAAAAAAGAAAAAAATCACATGAACTTGTGCCCCTGGGCCAACACTGCTCATGCATATGATGTCACCGTTGTGCACTCATGATGCTCAGTCAGGGAAGCACTGGGCACGGGATAGTCTGAGTGGACGGTTATAAGTAATAAATCCAGTTTATATTTGTAACAGTAATATAGAAATACCATAATTTTGCTTTATAAACAACATTGTTTTCTACAATTTGTGCTAGCTGCATACTTCAGGTAAGTATATATTTCAATATATATCTTTACAATTGAAACTCAACCTGTCCATATCAGGACGTATTCCTTTACTGAGAAGATAGTAGATGCATGGAATAGCCTTCCAGCAGAAGTGGTAGAGGTTAATACAGTGAAAGAGTTTAAGCTTGCATGGGATAAGCATGAAACTGTTAAAGATAAGTCCAGGGACTATTGAAATTATTTAAAAAAAAAAAAATGTAGGCAGAAATTGGGAGGGCTAGATGGCTAGAATGGTTCTCATCTGCAGACACATTCTATGTTTCAGTCATTCCCAAAACTTCTATATGACAAGTTAAGACTCTGTAAGGTACCTACACGTCAGTATATATAGATGAAGATACTTGTTTAACAGCCTCCAGCAACATGGCCACATCCACCAACATGGAACCCAAACAGATTACATAATTGAATCTATGCATTTTAATATTAAATGTAAAGAAAAGATTCTGACACCAGTCAGCTCCAAAACAATGATTTTGTGCATGTATTGGTCCTCACAAACACCACCAATTTTTTAGTATTCGCCTATTGTGCCTTCAGCATGGAGCTTCTATACCAAACATAGCAGAAAGGCATTGTTAAACTGTATGCCTTCAAGAAAAAAAATAGATAGAGATATATGTATGTATATGTATTAAGCTGACCTAAGTAGCCAAATGTGCTGCACAAGGCAGTGGTCCGCTTCCATTATTAGAACATTCTAAGTTAAAGTGCTGTTTCATATTTAAAATTAAACTAATTTTGAAATATTGCAACGATATAAAATTAGCATATAATAAAAATTCCACGTGTTACACGTTTTACTTATCGTTGGGATTTATTTACAAAAAAAACCGGTTAGAGTCCGTGCTCTTACCATCTGTGATGGTCCCCCAGAGTTTGTTGGCTCGCCAGCATCGTGGAAATGTAACATATGACTGTTACAGAATCTAACATAAGCAATCATTGTTTTAAAACGTACGGTAACTGACAAAATTCAACCAGCATTTTTGGAGGAGATCATTTGCTTTTAACCACCTACCAGAGTTTGTAAATACAGTTTGGGAATGAAAGTCCGATTACATCGAGTCTCATACAACTACTTCCTCCTACGCTCTGTGCAAGCTTGTTGTTGTGTGACGTCACTAGTCTACGGTGTGAGAGTTGGGACAATCTTTCCCCCCCCCCCCCCCATGAGCTTTATTCAGCGAATTAAGATGGCAAATTCAAACTTAAGGCAAACGTAGCCGAGTTGGGAAAATGATCGCATTCATTTGAAAGGAATAATTTTTCCAACTCGTACACTTTGGCCTTAGGTTTGAAATTCCCATCTTAATTCTCTCTTAATCATAAGTAATTCCCCGTGTTCAATCGCTTCCATAGTTCACTGTAGGAAACAAGTAGGTAGACGTTTAATTCTACTTTTCATCTGTTATGTAACCAGTATGTAAAATGACTGTTTATGTGTCACTCAAAATGGAGTGTTAAGTAGATGTGGGATAAAATACCTTTATTAGTGAAACGAGGCTTTCAGTGCAAAACCAATATGTAACATAAGGTCTTGAAAGCATTCCTCAAATTTTATAGGTATTATATTATTTTCTCTCGGTTTCTTCTTAATGTTTAGAATACTGTTACATATCAATTTGGAAAACGAAATACACAAGTATACTGTTGCTTAAAAATAACAGCTTTTATTTGATGTTCACTTAGTGCTTCCGAAAGAAAATTCTGGTCCTTTTCTTATGGATACTTCAGATTTATTCAATACAAATAAACACCTAATAACTGGTGAAATAGTGCTGCTTGAGTTATTTATTTAATTAGTGAATATTGTTTCACTATAGAATAGATGCTGTACGTTGAAGGTTTGTTGCCAGCGGACTACTTTTCAAAACGCTGTGTGAGAAGTTTGAACCAGATCACACTCGGTAGGTTAGTGACATCACGGGATCGCAGTGAGGCATGCTGGGACGTTGCCTCTGTACAAGGAGGAGAGAGAAAGGATATGTCTGCAAGACTGGGAGTATTGATGTAACACCTGCCTCTATGTAAGTGGGGAAACCTGCCGTTTAACAACACCAACCCCACCACCATCACCAGTAGTAATATAAGGAGGGGATAGCGCACTACTCAGGAAAGGAGACCTCGGTGAAATCATTTACACCTGAGAAGGCCACAATATAGTTTAATTCTTTTTACAATTAACTGATGTTAAAGTAGTGTGAAGCAGACATCTTTAATTTTCGTTATGAAATACTTGTACACTTAACCGGCTAGTGATTTATGAACTGTCAATCCAGGTGCGGTCTTTGTATGTAAATTTGGTGGGACCAGTGCACGTCATTGACGATCATTCGGAATAATAAACGATTATGGCCAATGTGTGTACACAAGTGATACGTCCCTTTTCCTTGTTAAGCCATTTAACGAGAGAAAACATGTCCAGGATCACACCACAAATGTCAATTCCTTGTATAAGGGAAATTGAAGATTCTAACATGTAGCTAGTCTCCACTACCATTTCTTTTGTCGCATAAGTATGATTTACAGTTTATAATTTTATATTAAACATTTAAAATCAGTAGGTGTTCTGCAAAGAACCATCTGGGGGTTATAGGTACTCTGTGTACCAAATTAAGTTCCATCCATTTAGTAGTGTTTAATTTGACCTATTCATTGTATAGAATTTTTGCATGCAGACATTTCTTTGCAATTTCATTCAAAGTTTTGTATTCAAGAGCACAGTTCCTCTTAGCAGATGTATATCTTACTAGCACAGATGAGTTAACATCATAGACCAGTTAAAGATGTCCTCCTCCTCCCACGTAAACCTGATACGTATCTTTTATAGATGCACATGGATTCAGAGATGAAGCAGAGCCGGTCTGGAGTGTGGTGCATACTGACAAAGTCAACGCATGCATAGCCAATCAGATCGCGGTCTTGTTTCAGCAGGGGTCTTTCAAGATAAAGTCCCATGTTGATCCCATGTGTAAACAGCATTAGCATTAACTTGTGCTTCTATTTTAGAAGCACATGTGCAAAAAAAATTTTTGTTAAACTTTATCATTTAGAAAATGGAAACAAATAGAACCAAGTTAACGATGGTCTCTGAGACATGTCTCATTGGCCTATGATCTATACTCTGCCCTCCTTTTGTACCTTCTGCACTTGTTTCTCAAAAATTGTAAGGCCATCCCAAATAGTTTTTGCTGGCGGTACATAAAGTATATATAGAATGATTGTAATGCACATAGAATTTTCTGAATGTCTTGTTTCACGACAGTTTGTTTTTCTTTTGTTACAGATTTCTGTTTTAAGCAAAGATATTTTTTCTGTGAATAACACAATATTCTGCAAGTAAGTTTTGAAATCAGTTATGAATGCTATCATACTTGAAAATAAAAACCTGCTTGTTGAGTAAAATACTACTGTAATTATGGTATTGTGGGATGCCTCCTAAAGGAGGCTATTTGTTTAGCCCTGTGTGTGTGTGTGTGTGTGTTCATATATATATATATATATATATATATATATATATATATTTCTTTAAATAGGCACATGCCGACAGCTCCCAAAGGAGTAAAAACTGGGGAAGTATGAAAATTAAGTACAAATTTGAACAAGCACCATGGGAGTAAATATTTTTTCTAAATCTCAAAATGTTGCATTTTTGCCCTAAAATTTGCTTTAGCTTTGCCCTAGATAAAAAAAAAAAAAAAAATATATATATATATATAATTGTTCTATATAACGATTGATGCAAAACTTTTATAAAAAAAAAAAATACTTCCAATCACTAGACCCCCATCCATGCTGGACCCGTATAAATTTGTAAAACCTGCTTAGACGTTACAGAATGGGTGGAAGTAGCTTGGTATGAACCAAAATCTGATTTCCAGTTAAGTTGTTTAAAGAAAATATATTTCTGTGTTTTATTAATTTTTAATATTTTTTCCTGGAATTTTAGATCCATAAAGTTTCCTTTCAACTGCTAAAGTCAGCCTAACCTCCCTCAAGTCACTCAAAAGCAGATATTGTTCCATAGATCAAGCTATTAAACTTTGTCTGTTGCGCTTATATTTTTTTCCCCTTTATTTCTGTAACTGAGATGCAGAACACCTACAGGCAATAACACTAAATTATCTAGCTTCTTGTAAGAAATGCATTTCATTATAAACAAAATAAAAGCTTTAATTGGAATAAAAAAGTGTCTAGTGTTCCACAAACATTTAAAAATGAAAACAATTTGAAATAAAACAAAAACTATAAACTCTAGATTTCCTAAGCTGTGGAACGACAAAGCAGCCTCCACTTCTGTGTGTGGAAGAGAACAGTCACTGTTATTGATTGTAAAAAAGTCATTTTGATTAAAAGGTTGGAAACTAAATCACTGTGGAATGGGGTACCCTAATCCCATTTCTCAATGCATTGTACTACTTTAATCCTCAAATGTACTTACAGAGTACATCAAGTGTATGTAAGGATTTGTAAGAAAAAATGTATGGCCATGTTATCGTATGAATGTTCTTGCTGCTGTAACTTGCATAGGGCTTGACCCATGTAATTATGTTTTAGGTGCCAGTCCATAAATATAGGAGCATACCTCCCACTTTGCACGAGACAGTCCCGATTTGGGAGGTATGTCCCGCTTTTTGTGACAAAATAGAGAAGAAAGGGACAGCAGGAATCAGGACCGCAATCCCGCGGTCCTAATCGCATTCTCCGGTGTCCCAGATTTCAGAAGCCAGGACAAAAAAAAAATGGGTGACAGTGTTACCGCACATGAGCAGTAGCACTGACACAAAATGAATTAGCAGACGTTCTTTAATTATTTTGTTCTCTCTTCCCTCTCACTGTTTCCTACTTTGACCATTTTGAGCAGAAGGAGGAGCAGTCACATTTCTGGTGCTGTAATGCAGTATATGGAGCATAGATCTATCTGTTGTTTTACAGATACAGACTCCTCACACACTTCAATGACTCTGATCTGAGATATATCACAGATATATTTTGTCACCAGTGATGGAATAATGTTTATTAATTAAGACAATGCACATCACACTCACTAGACTCTGCTGAAACAGCGACTACCCCAACATACTGCCTACATTTATATTGTAATGAGAAGGCACCTCACTGATACCACACATTGTAATATGCTTGATCTGCATGTTGTGATTTGTGCTTTCTATTGTATTTACCTGCTTTCTTTTATTTTACCTTGTTTTCCTCTTTCTCTTATACATAATCAGTTTAACTTACTGCCTCATTACCCTCTCCATCTTTTTAGCACACTTCATTTTTTCCCTCCCTTATGCTGGATTGCTGAGCCTGACAAAAATTAGGCCTAAACAGTTGTTCACCATGGGATAGGGTGGGGCAACGTTTTGATTAACTTTGGAGCCTTAGCAGTTTAACTATATTTCCCATGATACTCCTCTAGCTATGTTGCTCATACTATAAATATATATGTATATATTTTTATTTATTTATGTGGATTTTATATATATATATATATATGTAGCTCATGTTACATACTCTCATATTGCATTGACATACTACTCCATTGTTGTTGCACTAATGTTTGTTATTTACAATACAGTGGACTTTAGAAGAGACGAAATGTGGGCTGATGGGAGATATGAATACGATCGACTTCCTAGACATCGCCTCCCCCCACGTGATGTTCCTCCTGATGTGAGTAATATTTATTTTCTGCTTCTTTATATGAAGAAGACGTAGTGGACTCGACTACTAAAATAATCAATAGAAAAGTTAATCTTTGTACGGACGTCACAAATCAAAAACTAGGGTAACCTAGAATCTGCAGTTCAATCTTGTCCTTATTCATCTGTGACAAAAGCAAACTGCAGAAATTGTTCCAGACTAAAATTTAAAAAAACTACCCTTTGCTATCAAAAAGTAGTCTATACATCCCTAATTCTGTTTTGTATATCAAACTCTAAATAGCCCTAACAATTTAGTTAAGTCCATTATAATAACTTAAGTAGCTAAATTAGAATAGTTCTAATATAATCCATAAAGAGGAAAATTGATCATAAAGATACCTGCAGCTTTTCCACAACACTGCTACATCTGAGACTCCATATTTAATTTGTTAATTTCTTCTGCACCAACACATCTTATTGCATGGCATCTATTTATAAATAACCATAGGAATGCTATGCCTATGCAACACTATTTCTCTAGCTTAAAATACACTCTCTCATCAAATCCCAAACGTCTATTCTCAACGTTTAATGCTCTCCTCTCCTATACATGTTAAGATGCTTTAACCTTTCCTGGTAAGTTTTATCCTTCAACCCATGAACCAGTTTAGTAGCCCTGCTCTGAACTCTCTCCAAAGTATCAATATCCTTCTGGAGATACGGTCTCCAGTACTCAGTGCTGTATTTACCGCGAGGCATCCTAGGCGGATGCCTATGGCGGCAAATTTTGGGGGGCGGCAGCGCCCCCCAGCACTGGAAAAAAAAAATTAAAAAAAAAAATCCAAAAAAAAAATCTGGCCCTTTAAAAAAAAAAAAAAACCCCACCGCGCCTGCAGGCAGAGACGGAGGTGAGAAGGGATCGGAAGATCCCCCCTCACCAACGCTCAGCCTGCCAGGCTGCACGGGGAGCCGAACAGGCAGCACAGAGAAACCTCCGTGCTGCCTGTTCGGCTCCCCGTGCAGTGTGCCGACACGGAAGTGCCGACAGGTCACGTGACGGGCGCGCTGACGTCATACGCGCGCCCGGTCACGTGACCTGTCGGCACAATCGCCGGGAAGCCGAACAGGCAGCATGGAGGGACCATGCTGCCTGCCTGCCAGGGAAAGGTAAGTGCTGATGGGAGACTGTGTGTGTGTGTGTGTGTGTGTGTGACTGAGTGTGATGGGAGTCAGTGTGTGTGTGATGGGAGACAGTGTGTGTGACTGAGTGTGATGGGAGTCAGAGTGTGTGTGATTGGAGACAGTGTGTGTGAATGAGTGTGATGGGAGTCAGAGTGTGTGTGATGGGAGACTGTGTGTGTGTGTGTGTGACTGAGTGTGATGGGAGTCAGAGTGTGTGTGATTGGAGACAGTGTGTGTGACTGAGTGTGATGGGAGACAGTGTGTGTGACTGAGTGTGATGGGAGTCAGAGTGTGTGTGATGGGAAACAGTGTGTGTGACTGAGCGTGATGGGAGACTGTGTGTGACTGAGTGTGATGGGAGTCAGAGTGTGTGTGATGGGAGACAGTGTGTGTGACCTGTGTGTGATGGGAGTCAGAGTGTGTGTGATGGGAGACAGTGTGTGTGACTGAGTGTGATGGGAGTCAGAGTGTGCGTGATGGGAGTAGGAGTGTGTGACTGAGTGTGATGGGAGTAGGAGTGTGTGACTGAGTGTGATGGGAGTGTAAGCTTGATGTGAGTCTGAATGATGGGGCATGTCTTAGGTGTGTAACGTGGGTGTGCAGCTTGGGTACGGGGGTGCCCGGATTTTGTCTGCCTAGGGCAGCACAAAATCAAGATACACCACTGCCAGTACTGCATACAATACTCCAAGTGAGGTCTCACCAGTGCTCTGTACAATGGCATGAGCACTTCCCTCTTCCTACTGCTAATACCTCTCCCTATGCAACCAAGCATTCTGCTAGCATTTCCTTATGTGTTTAATGTATCTCATTCCCTCTAGATTGTAAGCTTGAGAGCAGGGCTCTCTATCTCATATATCAGTCTGTTCTAGTTTGTCTAACTTAGTATGTAGTTCCCTTCTAAGCTCTCTATCTAGTGCTACGTAAATTGTTGCTGCTATATAAATAAATGGTAATGTAATAAAATGTATCCAATATATACATTAGATTGTGCGCTCTAAAAAAATATCACCATTATCTCTTATTTCACAGTCCTTTTGTAACAGCTCTTCTCACACGTGTCCTCAGACGTGTTTAAATAACAGTTATGGAACCATACCAGGTGTTAAATATTTCTTATTTAAACAACTATCCTTTTTTTTTTTTACACTCAGGGTTATACTAAGGGTACTACATTTTTCACAAATGCTTAAATACTGTAAACACAAGTGGGGGGAGGGGGGAGTTTATTTGTCATTTTAAAGTTCTAGTTTTCTTTAAAGTATTATTTTCAATATAAAAGTTTAACAAAACATGTAATTTTTTTTTAACAGTCCGATACCTACTTTTTTAATGTTTGCTTAAACAGCCCATATACCAATATAAAATTTACAATAGTTTGAGACCACCTCTGCTGAGAGGCAGATGCCTGCTAACAAAACAGATAGCGGCTGCAGGGATTCATTTTCTGTATATCTACAATGTAATGCAAAATACCAACAATAACAATTTTTTAATGTTGCTATCAATACCTCAAAAGTAAACCATATATTTAATTTGCAACCATTACAGTGAAGATCCATTACATCCACTGGGTATTTTTCCATTCAACTTCCGCAAACCATCAATTTATAATCACAAACTAAAAAGAGTGTTTCCAAGAAAAGGAACACAGTTATACTATAAATCAGTTAATGCCTTGTGTCTGTGAAAACGCAGCCAATCAAGTTACTAGTTTATGCATAGTTTCACTCAACAATTCCTATTACAAACATGAAATATACTGCTATATATAGCTCCTATCATCTCTGTAAACACACATGCTTACTTTAACCAAACTACATTAACACCTTAAAAAAAAAAATTGATTTCTCACAATGCTTTTGAATCATGATTCTAATCCTGTATTTAAATTTTCATTAACAATTTTAACATGCCACGCATTAAATCCCTTTATTAGGGATTACATTGTTCAGTTTCATCTGCATATTATTAAAACAACCGAATTTCAATTTACAAAACCAACAAGCCAAACAATATATTATGTTCATGATTCCTGACTTTTTTCTGAAAACACAAATACATTTATCTAAACGGAAAAAAAAGAAAAATTCAAGTTATAACACTCCAAATCTCAAGCTTTCATCCCCCTACAATTTGCTGTTGTAACTATGTATGAAAATGCATATTTGATCTTTTTCTCTCATGCCTCCCCCACCCGCCGCCACTCCCCCCATGGGTTGTATGTGTCTTCCTTAATCTTTTGTTCTCTACAAGAGGCCTGGGAGTTTGAGGGTTCCGTGCATCTTAGCTGTTCCTAGTATTGCCCTCTTTCTCATTCACCTTTCTCCCTGTCTGAACACCACCTTCTTACCTTCTATCCCACTATACCTCAGTCGACTACTGCACGTCTCCCCCCGGCCGAATTCAAAAGACTGCTATCTAACTCCACCCTCCCACTACTTACCACTGCTCTTCAAACCTCCCTCTCCTCCTTGGAATCCACCTCATGTCCAGAGAAAGCAGCTAACTCTTATAACAGTATCCTCACCTCAGCCCTTGACAACATTGCCCCTGTTGTTGCCAAACGTTCCCGCAGACCCAACCAACAACCGTGGCACACTAAGCAAACACGATACCTCCAAAAATGTACTCGCACCTCTGCTCTCGCTCAGTCCAAGCAACACTACTTCTCTACCTTAATATCCACCCACTCATCGAATCCCAAACGTCTATTCTCAACATTTAATGCTCTCCTCTGTCCTCCTGCTCCTCCACTCTGAATATCTTCTCCCCTGTAGCTGAGAAAGAGGTTGACGATCTGCTCTCCTGCTCGAAATATACTACTTGTGCGCTTGATCCCATCCCATCTCACCTTGTATCCCTTTTCCCTCTACTTTGTCCAACTCTAACCCATCTCATCAACTTCTCCCTGTCGTCTGGAATAGTACCGTCAACCTTCAAGCAAGCCCAAATCGTACCTGTATTGAAAAAATCTTCCCTCGACCCTACTCTTCCGTCTAACTACCATCCTATATCCCTTCTCCCCTTCGTGTCCAAGTTGCTGGAGAAAACGGTGCACTCGCGACTGACAGACTTTCTGACTCACAATGACCTACTTGACCCTCTTCAATCTGGCTTTAGACCCTTACACTCTACTGAAACAGCCCTTACTAGAGTATCAAATTACCTCCTTGCTGCCAAATCTAAATGCCACTTCTCGGTGATGATCCTCTTAGATCTTTCTGCTGCCTTTGACACCGTTGACCACCGCCTCCTTCTTAATAGATTATCCTCGCTTGGCTTAGGTGGTGTGGCACTCTCTTGGATCGAGTCGTACTTATCTGAGCGCTCCTATTCAGTGTCGTTTGCTGGAGCGACATCTTCTCCTGTTCCTCTCTCTGTTGGTGTTCTGCAAGGATCGGTCCTTGGCCCGCTGTTGTTTTCCCTCTACACTACCTCTCTGGGAGAACTCATCCGCTCTTTTGGCTTTCACTACCACTTGTACGCGGATGACACTTAGCTCTACCTCTCCTCCCCTGACCTCACTCCCTCTCTAGTGTCACGTGTAGCTGAGTGTCTGTCAGCCATCTCCGATTGGATGTCTGATCGCAACCTGAAACTTAACCTCTCCAAAACAGAACTGATTATCTTCCCTCCTTCAACCGCTGTCCCTACACCTGGGTTCACAGTCACCGTTGATAATGCTACAATCGTACCGGCTGACCGTGTTCAATGTCTTGGTGTCACTTTTGACTCTGCTCTCTCCTTCGTTCCTCAAATTCAATCCTTGGCCAAATCCTGTCGGCTGCACCTAAGGAACATTGCACGCATTCGCCCGTTCCTCTCTCGTGATCTCTCGCCTGGACTACTGTAACGGTCTTCTGACTGGACTACCTCTGGCTCGTCTGGCTCCCCTACAGTCTTTCCAAAATGCGGCTGCCAGACTCATCTTTCTTGCACGTCAGTCTGATTCGGCGACTCCTCTCTGCAACGCCCTCCACTGGCTTCCCGTCTGCTCGAGGATAACATTTAAAATTCTGTCTTTAACCTACAAAGTCCTCTGCTCCTACATACATTTCCTCCCTTGTTAACCGTTACCTCCCTGCACGACCTCTGCGCTCCTCAAAGGGGTTAACATTCTCTTCTAATCTCATCACCACTTCTCACTCGCGTCTCCAAGATTTCGCCCGAGCTGCCCCCTCTCTCTGGAACTCCCTTCCCCAGAGCATCCAGCTCTCTCCCTCCTTTTCAAACTTTAAAAAGTCCCTCAAAACTCATCTCTTTAGAGAGACTTACTACCCATCCCACTAGTTACCAGTCACTCTGCCTCTAGCCGATCCAACCTAGCTGGAACACACACTTATCCCACTTAGTGCCTCCCATCCACTCTACTGGTTCAACAACCTCAATCCCTCTGACCTCTTCAATCCCTTAATTGTCTCATGGACCCCATTCCCTCTAGATTGTAAGCTTACGAGCACGGTCCCTTCTATGCTCTGTACCAAGCGCTACGAGAATTGGTGGCGCTGTACAAATAAATGTTAATGTAATGTAAACGGTTCCAACTGATAAGAATGTATTTGGGCAACTGCACACACAATTTGAATAAACACAAGTTGCAGCACCTTGTTTGACAGTGAAACCAAAGCACATCTGTATTTTAATATTTTGCAAGAATAATGCTAAGGACGCATATAATATTTTGTACTGTCCACTGTAGAACTGGAACCACACACAGATTTTAATACAATGAACTTATTTTGTTAACTAAACAAGACAAATGGATAAATCATATTTATATTTTGTATCTACGTAAAAGAAAATGTGCTGATTATTAGTCTATCATTATTTTTGTTTACTACTGCGTTGTCAGTTTATTTACTTTAATCCCAGCCATATTTTATGCATTTATATTGTTATTTTATTGTTTCCATTAAGGGGGAATATCACAGGGTGGTAAATGTTGTTAGTCATAGAAGGCCAGAAGAGGAGCCTTTTCATCGTTACGAAGAATACAGTGATCCAAATTACAGAGAATTTGAAGAAGGGCACGCATATGGTCCTGAAAGAAGAGGTGGTGTGACATATAGAGGGGTATGTAGAACTCAATACTTTGCTTTGGAGGCAAACTGGAAACAACATGAAAAATTAAGTGTTTATTTCTTGACTTCCTAAAGGACCACCACCGTCAAAAATTTTGAATTTAGTTGTTGTTAATGAAATTGGTGGTATTTTTTTGTAATGAAATAGATTAATTCTTCCCTTTCTGAGCAATGGTGCCTGTGGAGGGAACTGCCATTTTCCCCATCCAGTTAGTCTGCTATATCTGGTCTGACAAAATGGAAAGGGATTGCTTTCTTTTGTGCCTTTGTTATTTGTATTGAACATTTGAATGGATCGTGTACTGTGGTGCAGTCTCAACTGCAGTGATTTGATTTGAGGTGTCGTTAAACAAATACACTGAATGACCAATAGCCAGGTCAGACTTAAACTGAGCGAAGGAATGTTTGCTGGTGAGGTTAAAATGTAACGTAAAAATATTTAACCATTAAAAAATACAGCCCTAGTTTCATATGATAAAACATTATTTTTAATTTTTTACACTTTTTTAAACTCTTTTTTTTCCCCCTTGGAGTTAAGGTTCCCTCTGCTGATCCTATGTAAAAACAAGACCAATTCTGCATGTACTATAAGAAGAACATACCAGTTTATCCTCACACTAGGGACAACTGCTATTTCAAGCACAAGATAAATTAATGGCTGAATATCTCCCTATAAAAATGGTGTTTACTCAAACTGTCATAATCAAAATTTGTCATCATTTTTTTATTCTCTATATTCACAGTATAAGCAATGTTTATGTTGAGAGTCCCTTTTTATGATGAAAGTTCTCCATTAAAATTGTTAATTTTATCATTTTTTTATCTTATTTTTCATCTAGGTGCCTTTATTCATACTTTTCTGTCTCATGGACATTTTTTCCATTATGGTTAGGTTCACTATACTTCTCTCCCTAGCCGCCTTAAAAATCTGTATTTTTTGGTTGATTTTATTTTGTATATCAAAAGATTTACTCTCCTCTGAGCAATTTTATTATCTTTATATAAAATGAATTCAACTAGTTAACCTCCTTCCTAATGCCATATATACACCGATCAGCCATAACATTATGACCACTGACAGGTGGTAGTGTGTTGCTTTGGGCAATGAGCTGCTGGGGAACCTTGGGTCCTGCCAATCATGTGGATACTTCTTTGACATGTGCCACCTACTTAAGCATTGTTGCAGACCATGTACACCCTTTCATGGAAATGGTATTCCCTCATGGCATTGACCTCTTTAAGCAGGATAATGTGCCCTGCCACAAAGCTACAAAGGTTTAGGAATGGTTTGAGGAACTCAACAATGAGTTCAAGGTGTTGACTTAGCCTCAAAATTCCCCAGATCTCAATCCAATCAAGCATTTGTGGGGTGCGCTGAACAAACAAATCTGATCCATGGGGCCCTACCTTGTAACTTACAGAATTTAAAGGATCTGCTGCTAACTTCTTGGTGCCAGATACCACAACATACCTTCAGAGGTCTAGCGGACACTGCCCTTTAACAGTATTTGTACTGGCATTGGATAGGGCAGATCAGATGAGTTAAATTGTGGATGCTGACTGAAGGGAAATAACTTGTGACTCCTACACCTGACAAGATATAAACATGACGGTTCTTTTTGTCCTGCTCAGTATTTCTGTTTTTAGTGAGTGTTTTGCTTTTATTTTCCTCACAATGAAATGTCATCAGTTATACAGTGGTTAGCACATTGGTCTGGCCAGTAACCTGTGCGCCCCCCCCCCCTCCCCATTTTGTTTTTTTAATTTTTTTTATTAAGTTTCCATGTTATTTCATTTAGAATTTCTTGTTTTTAAATGTCCCTCCTTTTATTTTATAGATGGCATTCTATCGCCATCTACTGGTTTTTCTAGGTAACGCCTGAATTTGATTTCTGGCACTTTCTCATACTGCAGTCAAGCTGTTTGCTTCTTAAGATGTAGCTAGTCATTGCTCCAATACACATGCTTTTGTAATTATTCTCTATGAGAAGATTAATCAGGAAGTTTTGCTTTTAATTATATGATACATTTTTTAAATCCTTATGCAGGATGATCCAGAATACAGATGGCAAAGAGGTGATCCTCAAATGAGCAGACAACCTGATTACAGGTATGCTAAATATTTTCACTTTATAACACAATTTGTATGTGTCTTTGCAGATTAAAGGCATTTTTATGTGCTCACATTGAATTTCTCATGAGGGCCCTTGCCTTAGTGTTTTATCATAACAGATGTGTCCACAGTTAGTCACACACAACCTTTGTGAAGCACATTGGCTTTCTATAATGCCAATCATTAGCATCTACCTGTGGAGCATTAAATGTAAGTGCATATGGAGCCACAGCTTATCAAATAATTTACAGCAAATACAGCTAGTTAAAGGCAACCTAATTAAACTTTTCTTGGCATTAATATAAGTCATTCTGAATAGGATCTCTGAAGCATAAATACTATTTCACATATAAGAGACTCCTCCTCAATATGCAATGTACAGTTAATTTCTTCTCATGGATCAAGGTAAGAGGGTGCTATTCATGCTGCAATGTTTGTTTTGCCAAGGTACACCAGAACTAATGGAGGTGTAGGAGCTCTTGGAGTAGCTTACTTCTCAGTGGTCTACCCTGGTATTTATACAACACTAGGCCGGGTATAAGAATGTTGCAGTAGCATTAGCCATTGAAAAGAGCAAAGGATGCTAGGCAGTTTGCAGATCAGAGAAAGCACATACATTGGAACCATTGAATATCCGTGGCCATGCTACAGCTGGTTTGGGTTAGGCTGAACGCTGGTCACTACTCAGGTGCGGGGTGATAGAATACAAGGAATGGTTTGTTTTATTTGTTTTTTATAGAAATTAGTTTAACTACTGGAAGCTTTGGGAATCTGAGTGGGCCTGTAAGGGATAATGAGAGCAGCTTGTGTAAAGTCCTCTAGACAAGTGTAGGAGAAAGTAAGATTATAAGTAGAGCAATCTCTGCCTCATGTAATGGTCTGTGTCTCCAATTTTTATTTAAAAGATAAATGTGAAAACCTCAACATAGTACTGAAAACACAATACTTCTTCCGATGGTATATTGCACTGTACAATAGTCAGGAGACATGTTAGTGACATCTGGTGGCCATTATACATGTCAGCAGCCAACTGATGCAGGGCTTGACAATGTTTTCTATGACAGTAGTTTGAAACAAATAGTGGCTGACATCTAGTGGCCATACAGAGTGACTGCATTTTCAAACGTTGGGTTCTGTGAGATTGTATTCAATCATCAGTTTATCAATATTATTACCAAATCTTGGCAAGGTGACCACATCAAAATATCAAATGATTAAATTACTGACTTTGAACTTCTAAGCTTAATGGAAGTATGAAACATGCTGCATCTGTTCTCCATTCTATGCCCTGGATTCCCATTAAATGGAGAGCATATATTTGAATAGGCTTACTGACCTTCAAATCATAGTTGATCTTGGAGAACCTTAATTACTGCTGGTTTGAAAAAATAGGTGTATGCATACAAAAAACCTAAGGCACTCACTTCCCAGGATTTGGACCAGTAAATATTATTGGGAAGTTATTCTTTTCAGCCATCCAAAACATGTGTGGTTTGTGATACCTCTTAGTCAGTAACACAATCCCTTATTGGGATCAATAACAAATGTTAAATGGTTCACAACACAAGAATGTTCCATGCGGTCATGCATTTTTTGTGCATTGAGGAGCCGGTGATGGCATGGAATGTCCTCCATTAAAATGAGTGGTGGATGCGATCGACGTTGAGACATTAACACCCAAATTAGACCCCATGTGGCACATTGATCGATCCACGGTGCTATAACAGACGCCAAATCAGAAGTCAGCAAGTCCATCCAACCAGGCATTGCCCTGGAGCAAGTAAGAGTGGCGGAAATTATCACTATCATTCCTGTTGCTCTTTACTGTTGCAAGACTGCCTCGAGAGGCCACTGTAGGAGAAAAAGATTACAAAAAACACTATTTTAGTTATTGCCCTATAACTTGCAAAAACATGTACTTCTAAACTCAAGACAAATATTTGAATCTATTAACCAGTTTTATTTTATCTGTGTCATTTAAAATCATGATTTTAAGAGCCTCGTTAGCGCAGTAGGTAGCGCGTCAGTCTCATAAAATCATGATTTTATGATTTATATATATTTTTTTCATAGTAAATTATGTGGTATGATGAAGATTATGGTGTCTAAAGAAATCCCATTTTCTGGCGTTAAAACAGTATATTATATGGATGGGTACAGTAAATGAGAGAGGAGGAAAATTACAGCTAAACTCAAACACTGCAGAAGTATAACAATAGCCGGTGTCCTAAGCGGTAAAACATTCCAAAAACAGTCATGTCCTCAAGGGTTTAAATGAAATAACGTTACCCGGGTTATAATGAAACAAAGATATGCTGTTTAATAGATGTAGGAAACGGGGGGGAGGGGGGTAACCCAAAAAACTGTTAGATAAAGTGTCTTTTCCAGTGTCAGGAAAAAGTTCTATATATTAAAATTTTCACTATTATTAAAACAAGATAGAGCTCACAAATAAACAGTAAGAACACTTCAAATAAACCAGAGTTATACAGCCAAATAATTACTTCAGTGTAAGAAGACAACGTATAAAATTTTTTCAAAACTGGAGACCTTAATAGTATAACTTCCCTCTGTGTCTTCAATGGGGTGTGTTGTTTAAATGACAGCACCCTTAGTAACAAACTGAAATGTGTAATAAGGGAACAACTGGTAAGATGTACTGCAATGATTCCGAGTGAAGACCTATCTACTGGACATCACAGGTAAAGTCATCGCCTCTCTAATAGTTATCGATAATGGTGGGTGGGGACAGGTGTTGTTAAGTGTTTGTGTGGAAACGAGTTATGAGGTACGCCCCTAATGTACTAATTTACAAATTCAAATGTGAAGCGTCCACCCCTGAGTGATCATCGAGGGGGAATTATTACCGTATTTGCTCGAATACATTTTTATGAAAATGCTCTGAAAAATCCTCCTCGTCTTACATTAGAGGTCCTTATAATCTGACCTCAAATTGAGGTCAGACTATAAGACTGGGATCCAGGTCCCCAGCAGAGCTGCAGGGGACCTGGATCCCCCTCTCTAGCAGCAGGGATGTCTGCGCGATGAGCGCAGACTCCCCTGCTTCCGCCCTGCATGACCGCCGGGGCTTCTATGAAGAAGCCGGGTACTTCCGGCTACGTCACAGAAGTCCCGGTGAGCGTGCCGGGCGGCAGCAGGGGAGGTCTGCGCTCATCGCGCAGACATCCTCTGCTGCCCCACTAGCCACCAGGGAGAATCGGGCAGCCGGGGGATGTCTGCACGATACGTGCAGACATCCTCCATGCTGCCCGACACGGCAGCCTATTATGACGGAACAGCTGTCCGTCGTAATAGACTGCCTCGTCGGGCAGCATGGTGGATGTCTGCACGTATTGTGCAGACATCCCCCGACTGCCCCCACTAGCCACCAGGGATAGAGGTACAGGTAAGGGGGGGGGGGGGACAGAGGACACAGACAGACAAGGGGAGGGGGGGATAGAGAGAGACAGGGGGAGGACACAGACAGACAAGGGGGGGGGGGAACACAGACAAGGGGAAGGAGGGGGACAGAGATAAAAGGGAAGGGGGGATAGAGAGAGAAAGGGAGAGGGGGGAGGACACAGACAGACAAGGGTTGGGGAGACACAGACAGACAAGGGGAAGGGGGAGACACAGACAAGGGGAGGGAGGGGGACAGAGAGAAAAGGGGAGGGGGATAAAGACAAGAGAGAGAAGTTTTGGGGGGAGAGAGAGACAACGCTGGGGGGAAAGAGACAGCTGGGGGAGCGAGAGAGAGGCCGCATTGGCACATAAAAGCAAATAAAAACAAGAAATGCATTTATATAATATTGATTTTTTATTAAATATTAAAAAGCAATTTGCATATATACAAGTTAAACTTTTTTCCTATAGGGTAGTCTTGTAATCAGGCTTTTAGTTTTTTTCCTAAAGGAATGTACAAATTTGGGGGGGTCGTCTTATAATCAGGGTCGTCTTATAATCGAGCAAATACGGTAATTGTTATAGAAATCTTAATGTTTTCCAGATCTTCCTTAAGAAACATGTTATTTACTAGCAGTGATGTTACGATTGCTGTGCCCCACCTGCAACATGTGTTGTTTGCCCAATAATTGATACTCCAGTATAACCAGGGTCACCAGCACAGAGATACAGACAGTACTTCAGTAAGGGACCTGGGACCCTCATATCTCACAGTGCTTTGTGCCTGCTGCAGTCAGTCTCTGCTTCCTCATCCCAGGAGTGACATCACACCATGGATGTAGTGTGTATGCAAAATTCAATGCTAGGTCAGGGGAGTTTAGAGCAATATTGCAAAAATAAACCTACTACAGACCATACATAGGTGCTGTTGGGCACTTCCATTACAAAAGGGACAATACCACTTACATAAGATGTAACTAGATTACCTGAAACAAAAACATATATAAGACATATTCCACTGTTTGTATTAATTGCATATACAAGTAAAAATAAAATCAGGTATTTATCTCCAGCATTCATTTTACCCATGATACAACATTCTTCAAAATCTTCCAGCAAGTCTCACTTTACAAGTGTGGCCAAAGCCTGCATGATGATGTCATAAGATACTCCCCTGCTCTCTTACTGGCTCCTGTGTATTATAGTGGGCAGGACTACGTGACTGTGTACAACTTTTTTTTACCTGCTTCCAACATAGAGAGGAGATTGACCTGATCAAACAGTATCATAACTCTGACCCCTTGTGATGTAATAGTTACATTACCCTCCCATTGAATACAAGTCTAGTGTTAGAATTCTGATGTATAGACTGCATTCTGTGTCCCCAGTCCCATAGTGATATATTAGTGCTATAAAGTCACGGGGGGGGGGAGGGTCACCCAAAAACAATATATTTCACAAAATGGCATCACTCAGTCACACTTGTTTAGTAAAATATTTCAGTGGCAGTGTCCCTTTAAGCATCTTGGGGAATTGTAGTGTACCACAGATACCTGGCACAGGTGCAAATTGCTACTACAAATATAGACTTCTTGCACTCTGCCATGCAATGCCATTTAAATGTTGTCTTATTACTTGCTCTAAACTCTTTAGAATAATTTACTGGCTCTATAAAATGATAAGCTGCCACAAACTCTTTTGGCAGTCACATTTTCTGGAACTTCCAATAAGGACGGCTTTAACCCCTTAGTGACATGACTTTTTTGGCTTGTCCGACGCTTGGTGACATGGGCTGTTTTAACATTTCTGAGGTGTTTGTGTTTTGCTGTAATTGATTTCTGTCTCATTTAGTGTACCCGCACAAACTATATATCGTTTTCATCGTTATAAGAAGGGCTTTCTTTTGATACCATTATTTTGATAATAGCATATCATTTGATGTAAAAAAATTAATAAAATATGGCAAACAAATTGAAAAAATTATTTTTTTATGACTTTTATTTGAAAAATCGTATACTCATGTACAAGAGACAACAAAAAACACTGCTAAAAAGTTTCTAATATATGTCCTGAGTTCAGAAATAGCCCATGTTTTTGTGCTTTTTTATTCATGTTACAGGGCCAGAACTATAAGTGGTGCAAAGCTATTTTAAAATCCTTTCTTTCAAAATTAGCGATAGTGACATTGTAACACTGATTTCTGTACTAAATCCATGAATGAATGACCCCCAACATGTACATATTTTTGAAAACTAGACAACTCAGGGCATTTAACTTGGGGTATTTTGACACATTTCATGTAGCCATTTTACCACCAATCTATGCCAAAGTTTGCAGCAAAAAATCTTTTTTTTTAAATTTTCACATATATTGCAATTTAGGTAAACATTACCTTAAAATGTGAAGCGGTATTTCCAAATAACACCTCAATATGTGTTCAGCAACATCTCCTGAGTACAGGGATACCACCCATGCATAGGTTTGTTGGTTTGTTTTGGGGCTAAAATGTCACATTTACGGGGTGCGCATTTTGGTTTTCCAACTTGGAATTCTGACGTGCAGAAAACCTGCGCCCATGTCCCATTTGGGACATTTTTGAAGCCAAAAAGTGTATTCTATCCCACAAAACCATATATTTTTGAAAACTAGACACCCTAGGGTATTTCAAATGGTAGTATTTTAACACTTTTCATGCACTAATTCTACCACCAGCCTATGTCAATGTTATGGATAGTAATTTGTTTTTCACATTCATTGTACATCGGGCATGAATTCACAGATCCTATTGTGTGTCAGTGCCAAACAACACCTTAATATGTGTTCAGCAACATCTCCTGAGTACAGGGATACCACCCATGTGTAAGTTAGTTAGATTATTTGGGGGCTAAAAGGCCACGTTTAGGGGGGGTGCATTTCCAACCTGGAATTTTGACATGTAGTCAGCCTTCGCCCATGTTCCATTTGGGACACTTTTGAAGCCTGTCAAAGTATTTTACCCCATAAAACCATATATTTTGGAAAACTAGACATCCTAGGGTATTTAAAATTGTGGTATTTTAATACTGTATAGGTACTAATTCTACCACCAGCCTTTGTAAAAGTTTGTGGTAGTACTTTTTTGGGAGTTTTTTTTCCACATGCATTGTACTTCAGGCATGAATTCACAGATTCTGGTATATGTCACTGCCAAACAACAACCCAATATGTGTTCAGCAACATCTCCTGAGTACAGGGATAGCACCCATGCATAGGTTTGTTTTTGGCTAGAAGGCAACATTTGTGAGATGCGCATCTCAAAATTCCAACTTGGAATTTTGACATGTAGTCAACCTGCGTCCGTGTCCTTTATGGGATATATCTTTGAAGCCAGCCAATGTAATTTACCCCCACTAAACCATATATTTTTTTATCGGTAGACCCCCATCACTACTTGTGGCAAGGGCTCAGCAGCCACCGATGCATCGCTAGATGATGTATCAGAAAGCTGAATAGGGTCAAAATCGAACCCTGAGTCCGCGGCCTCAGAATCAGTGCGTAAGCAGTGATCTCGAGCAAAGAAGGGGTTAATAGCTCTTAGAAGAGCCTATCTAGTACTGTAATACATTACAGTACAAAGAAATTAATCCATAAAACAGTGCAGACAGCAAAACATACTGTTGCTGTGCAAGATTACTGCTTACACAGTGATGAATGGCAGGGAAGGGGTTAATACACAGTGAAAGACTTTCATAAAACCTGACAATTTTATAAAATATTTTATATCACTAATACTGATCTGTCTCTTTCCGTCACAAAAATGTAAGTGAGGAGAGGGAGGCAGATCAATATTTGTGAATATTGATCCGATTAATTTTGATCTGACCAGGGCGAATGGTGAGCTTAACTGAGAAATCACCAAACCGCCTTTGCCACTAATTCGCTGTTACTGATCGCTATGCGCTCAGGCAGCTTAAAAAAAAAAATCTTTTTACTTTACATGTAATCCCCTAGCGGGTATGTGTAAAAAAATAAATAAAAATAAAATAAAAATATGCAGACAGATAAAAATTGCTTTGGCGTCAATATCATTGCGTAAGCAGTGATCGACGGCAAATAAGGGGTTAATAACTCTTAGAAGAGCCTTTTTAGTACTGTAATAAATTACAGTACAAGAAAAATTAACCCCTAAAAAATGCACAAACAGCAAAAATAAATGCGCTGATGTGCAAGATCACTGCTTATGCAAGATCAGTGGCAGGGAAGGGGTTAAACGCAGGGAATTGCTTTAATAAAAATTTTTTTATTGTTTTATTATTTGTGTGTTGTGTGTTTATTGGTTTTTTTAACTTTTACTTACTTTTAGAACTTTGATCTGTCTCTCTCCCTCACTAAAAAAAATGTGAGGAGAGGGAGGCAGATCATAACTGGTCAGATCAATATAGAGTTAATATTGATCTGACCAGTCAGTGGGGATGTTCAGGAGAGCATCCCCACTGCCTGTCAGTGTGCCTGGCAGTCACTGATTGCCTCTGTGAAGAGGCAATCGTGTGACAGCCAGAGAGCACAGGAAGCAGGTACTTCCTGCCTCCTGTGCTCTTGCCCTTAGAAGGGCAGCGCCATCTTGGTCACTCAGTGACCAAGATGGTGCATTTTTTTTTTTGTGTTTCTGATATCAGAAACACTTTCTGAGCATAGGAAGCGAAAGATTTGCTTCCTATGCTCATTTTTGAAATGCCCGCGTTTTAAAGGCACTGTGCCTTTAAAACCGGCATTTCGATCGCTCTCCGGAGCGATCGAAATGCCGACGGGCATTTTTTTTTAGCTTTGTACGATGCTTCCACACGGAAGCATCGTTACAATGCGGCTTGAGCACTGAAAGCGGAAAAACTGCGCTTTCAGTGCTCGTTTTGACACAGGACGGACTAGGTCCGTCCTGTGTCACTAACGCCTCGGCACACAGGACGGACCTAGTCCGTCCTGTGTCGCCAAGGGGTTAAGAGAGAGGCAGAAATATCAACAACAATAACGCTATTACAACTTAACCCCTTGACGACAAAGGACGTGCCAGGCACGTCCTGGTTGAAACTCCCTTAACGACAAAGGACGTGCCTGGCACGATCGCGAAAACCGCTTTAACAGTGCTGGTCTATTGCCTCGACATCGAGGCAATAGCCAGCACCGAAATTTCTATTTCGGGACCCCCACGATCGCCCCACGGAGCGATCGTGGGGAGCCATATTGACCATGCTGCTCCGTCAATATGGCTAAGCCCTCTGCCGGTCTGAGCTTCGGAAGTGAAAGTAACTTCACTTCCGTCGCTCTGAATATGCTACTTGACTGCCCCTAGTGGTAGTTTAGTAGCATTGCAATGATAAATATTTAAAATAAATATTTAATTTATTAAAAACAGGTTATTTAGCTATATTAGCCTATAGGGTTAAAATTAAATATTTTTTAGCATAAGGGATAGGGTTAAAATTAAATTAAAGTTAAAAAAAATATTAAGGGATATAATAAGGATTAGAGTTGGGGTTAAATTTAGTGTTAGGGTTAAATTTTGGGTTCGGGTTGGGGTCAAAAGATCAATATAGGAAAAAAACAAAAAACACTATTTTTGGTTTTTGCCCCATAACTCGCAAAAAAATACCGAAAAATATGGAAACATGCACATTTTTGAACTCGGGAGAACATTTAGAAACTATTTAGACGGGGTCTTTTTTAATGATTTTATTTGTGTAAATTATATTTTAGGTCAAAGTTAGAAAAAGTGTGTTTTTTTTTAAATTTTTCATCATATTTTATGATTTTTTTTTTTAGTAAATTGTAAGATATGATGAACATAATGGTATCTAATGAAAGCCCTTCTTATGACGATAAAAACAACTGTATGTGAGAAAGAAAAAAATTACAGCTAAACACAAACACCCTAGAAATGTCAAAACAGCCATTGTCACCAAGGGAAAGTCAAGGTGAAAATGTCTTGGCACTAAGGGGTTAAATGCCGTTTTAGAATATACTGGTTGAGTAACCAGAAATCCATTATACAAACATTTTTTTAAGTGCACAACAGTTTATTCTGTGTCCAGCCTCCTTAAGCTGTGATATAGTCTTTCCATGCATACTCCTATTTATTTTCTCTGTACAGTATTTGCATTGATGCATACTACTGTATTTCAAGAATACTTTAACATATCTTATTGGTGAAAATGACCTGTTATTCAAAATTATCCCTTATCCAAAATACTTATGGTCTCAAGCATAGTTATTTCCCCCCTCAACACTCCCTGATAACAGAGGGGGTTCTTTTTCTTTACATTTCATAATGCAGTACTTATTTTAAAAATATGATGTTTTTGGATGCTGTAGGTAGAACTACATGGTTTTTTTTCCTCCCTCCTTTTGCCTGCTTGCAAGATGATCAGTTCATAAGCATACGCAGCTTCAAAGATCATGTAAAAGATAGAAAATACCTTCCTGGTATTTTGGGGGTGGGGTAAGGAGGAGTTTGCCTTGGAGTTTTTTTGACGGCAGCAATTGGATGAGGAGAACAGGTGCTATGGGAGATCAGTGACTGGTTCCCAAAAGATTATAGGGATTCTCATTTGTTTGCTTAACGTACCGTTGCCACGGGTGCAGGATTAATACAAAACCTAAAACAAATAGTTGCGTATTTATATTTGAAAGTGTCAACTTCAATATGCATTTTTTTTTTTTTTTTTCACATTATATTGTAAAAGTTTTGAATACCTCTGTATTGCTTATCTGCCAGCTTTCCAGTTTACCAACATGCTATTCCTGGGGGATTTGACCGAACCACACATGTACTGGCACAGCTCTACAAGCAGAGTGCCAACAAACTGTGCGTGGGCATTAAGTCACTCTGCAGAAATGCACTAGAGAGTTTCTTATAAAGAAATCAGCATATTGTGATTTCATAAAATGCATATTTTAACCACATTTAATTCTCAAAGATTTTTTTCCATCCTTGTTTTTTTAAAACAGCTTCTTTTGACAGATTTGATTTGCATCAGTTTGATATTTTCATCTGCAAAATTGCAGATGTCCTGTGGTACCATTTGGCACTTCTTACCTCTGGAACAAATTTGATAGTTTTGTACATTTTTATTTTTGTTCGTCAGTCCCATTCTAGGGGCTGAAGTGTGGCTACAATAACATGTTGCTCTAGACAAATTGTCTCCAATAATAATTTGTGAGCATTCAAAAAGGTGTCAGAAAATTTTCCACTGCAGGAACAATATCCGTTGAACATATCTATGTATCCCTGACAAGCCAGCAGACCTGGATTTCCCACAGATACACCACAGCTAGGATTTATCCGTAGGAACCTGCAGATAGGTCTTTAAAAGTTAAATTTAGCATTTTCTAATCATTTTTCTTTAATATCAGAAAACCAACAATCTGGTGGCTAAACAAGTGAATCAGGAGGAAAAGTATATAGCCTCTTACATGAACTGGCCATTCTACTTTCTAATAATAATAATAATAATTCTTATTCCTTCTGGTTCTCTTATGTTTGTCTGTCTGTTTTGATCTTTTTGCCTATAGTCGGCATTTATGAGTTTTAAGTATTACATTACCATCCTGCAAAAATAAAAGATCTTTTGTCATCAACAACTCAATACTGTGTTGGTGAGACCAATATACATGATGTAAGTAGATGGTGGGTAACCCAGTTAGTGAAAACATCACCACAGTGATCTTTTTATCTAGATAAACTGCTCATAGAAATGAAAATTTTGCAAATACATAGGTATACCAGTAGAGGGGGTGATATGACTAAAATGTGAAGTGGAAGCATTTTTGATTATATCGCCAAATGAGGATCATTAAGGTACAGAAGGCCAAATCTAAAATACAGTCCAGAATCAAGTGCAGGTAACAGGATGCTTAGGGGAAAATGTAAGGCTGGAAATTACAAGTGATAGAAGAAATATTAGACACTGTATAGTTTGCACACCACCAAATAACTGAGCACTGGCATAGTGGACATGGTAATAAATGCTGCCCCCTATCAACAAAACCATGCCCTCATCATTCTCTGCAAGTGAGCATTTACGTGTTTATTTACCTATAAAGCCCGCACGCTAATGTAATTGAGGTATTTAAGCATGTTTTGAAATGTAATTCATTTTGCCAATAAAGCTTGCACTCTTATTCAGATAGCAAATAAACCTAATGCATCATCTAAAATATTGCATAACTAC
Source organism: Pelodytes ibericus (assembly GCA_036172795.1). Lineage (NCBI taxonomy): Eukaryota > Metazoa > Chordata > Amphibia > Anura > Pelodytidae > Pelodytes > Pelodytes ibericus. The sequence continues at coordinate 99,406,818 of CM069858.1, read as the reverse complement.
CTGCTCTCTTGTTATAAAGACCATTTTCTTTACTGTTAGGGTTTATTACCTTCAGTAAAATATTTTTGTTCTTGCCCTGATAGTGATACATATTAATATACACATACATGCATCTAATGTGCATCATAAGCAAAAATCCTAAACATAAAAGTTCCACACACATTAAAAAAACCAACATAAATAGGTCAACTTCAAAGTCGTGCAAATAAAATAAATGACCGTTTTCTCACCCACATATTTTTTATATGTATATATCAATAAATGTAAGTACTGTTTACTTTGATAATTATTTAACTATAATAAACTACATTCTGTGTGAGTCTACCTACTATTGGATTCTGTAGGACATTGAGGATCAGACAGAGGTGAGAGAGACAAAAGCAAGTGTTGATTAGCTCATTGGACGGCAAAGTGCCACAGGGTTCCCATGGACAATCTGGGACCCATGTACTGGCCGGCTCTGATTAAATACATTCATTCCTTTAATATTTCAACGTTTGTTTATTGATTGAAAATGATCTATACATTGCGTCAACAAAACTGCAAGCAAATGCCTACATTAGGAGAAAAATGTCTGTGGAGTCTCCTGTTTAAGACCTCACATGTGGACTGAAATGGCGATTAACTGGTTTTCAATGGGAAATTTGTGTATCAAGCCACTGTATAGCAATGCTTAGGTGATGCAGTCCCTTAAAAGCAAAACACCTTTTTTTTTTTTTATTAAAGTACAACTTTAACAAAAAAATTAAGTTCTGTTTAACTGAAAGATGGCATCAAGTGTTGGAATTTTATATAGAAATGCTGTACTGAAAGAATACATTTTAAATAGTACCATATTGATCAGTCTTTACTCCATATAGCTCTACCAAGAGGCAGACATCTTGTTTAGAATCTTTGGTCATATGAGTCAGATCTTTATTCATCTGAACCAAGGTGAGTGAAGATCTAACCCAAGATTCTAAACAACATGTCTGCACCCTGAGAGAATACTATGGGGTAAAAAAAAGGCTCAATAAGGCACTTAATTTGTATTCTCTCATTAAATAATTTCTTTATAAATCATCCACTCTTGATACAATCTTTTAATTAAACATAAGGTCATTTTTTGCTACAGTTGTCCTTTAAAGTGCTATGTAATGATTTAAATAACTTACTAACTGCAGGGCCTTTTTTATTATAGTAGATTGACTGAACAAGTAATACACGTGGTATAGGCAGTTAGGATAAAATATTTAATGACTCTAAAACCTGAATATGTCACAGGTCCATTTTGTGGGAATAATCCCATATAAACATTTTAGCTTGAACCTACATTTGTAGATTTAGATCTGTGTTGCAGGAAGGAAGGATACCAGCATTCAGATTAATAAACAATTATTGCAGGGATGTCTACGTTTTTTCTAAAGAGGGCCACATAACCAGAAATGCATGTATGTGTTAATTTTTGTTTATTTACAGTAATGGTGAAGAATGGCTTGTTAGCTAAAGAAAAAATATTTGGTTATTTAGCAGTAATACAAAATCAGGTTAAAACAACTTTACATTCTTTATTCAACCAAAATTACACTTTTATAGGTATAATAAAAGTATGGGCATTATTTTACAGTTATAATAGTTATAAAGTCAGACGGGCCCCACTTTGAACACCCTGAATTCATGGTTAGTAGAGAGAGATGTGTGTGCTTTTTTGGGAAAAAACCCTCTGTGTAGGTGACAGTGCACCAAGTGATTGGGGCCAGGAACACAACACCAGTTTGGTGCTTTGGGCGTTAAGGGCCAAAGCACAAACCGGCGCGAAGGGGTTAATCCGTGATCTGTAATGTTAGGTATATGTGCTTTGCACAGTTTTAATTTCGATATAGTGGGATAGTGGAGGGCCTAAGTTCTAAATGTGGAGCAATCGGCATGTAAACATGCTATACTATTAGAACTGCAACCCAGCATGTCTTGTTATAACTTATAAGTGTATAGAAATTACAAGATTTTTAGTGAAGCTTACGGTATTGTCATACAAGTCTAGAGTATATTTAGTTTGGATGGCCTCCATGTTGCAGAATATTTTTGATGGCCTGAATTAAGGCCTTGTGCGGGGTTGGAATTCACTGTTCCTGCAGTGTAAAGCGATATTTGTCTTAAAGTGCAGGGACTTGGCTTAGACGATTTATGGAACGGTATTAAAAGTGTTCACAAGCACTCTGTGTTCAGTTGGAGTGTGCGGCATTTCCTTTGGGACACCATACAAGAGTCTCTTTAAATATATGAAAAAAAGACATTAGCTGCAGATGTTAAGAAAAAAATTCTATTATAGATTGATATGATGAGAAGTATTGCTGGTGCAAAAACTATCCACGCAAATGATCATATAACCTTTTCTAATCAGTTTTTGCCTAGACTGAGGTGACTAAATATCGTTTCTGTTCATATGACTTGAGATCCAGCACTGTTTGTCAGTAAATACTGGTATATATTTTCATACTGTTAGTGTGGGCCTGGCTAGACATCATGCTGTACAAGCCCTGCATACACGTCCTAAAAAGGAAACCGTTTTTATTTTGTTTACATTTTTTGGAGTTTGAGGTTGTACAGTTCCATATGTAAAAATAGCAGGCATAGTTTTTTTGAACTGTCTGCTGCCGTTAGATCTGTTTTGATGCAGAAAAAAAAACCCATTTTAAACTGAATTTCAAAGCAGAAATAATACAACCGCAAATCGCATCACTATTTGTATTTTTAATTTAATTTTTACTTTTGAAAATATAAAAAATTGGGTTGTTTGTAAACAAACAATGTTGATTTTCTTTCACAACTATAAGACAATTTAGTGTACAGTCTGCATTTTCATCAAATGCTCAGTTTCAGTGTTTTGGTTGTTCCTGATGATGCTGGTAACTTGATTTTCTATATAGCTTACAGTAACGATGTTTTGCTTTAAGAAAATGTATACCTTAAAGAGTTTATTGGAGGTTAAGTAAAAGTGGTCTAATCAGTATGAACTTTACATTCGTTTCTGTGTCTGGCACCACTATTAGAACTTATAAATAACCTTTTCCGTATCTGAGAATAACTAATTAATAAAATATTGTTTTCTACTGCAGAATGTAATTGTTGAGCTTTGCATTTGGTGTCTTCATGTTTACCCTCCTTGGTCTACTCTATTGAGATGGCTTTAATTATGTATAGTATCCATAACTTAGCAACGTATCTCAGTCACTGCTAAGTGCAATAGTTGAGAGCAATGCACCTGACATGCACAGTTTTACATAAACTAAAGAGGATCTGTCTTATTTCTGATGCTTCATACTGTATTCATTGCACAGTATGTTAATATTTATGGATTTGTTAGGTAGATGGCAGACTTGTGAGTAAAATCGACTGGCATCTGCTGACTGCGTATTGCGAAATGACACCTTTGTGGATTAGCAGTGCTTTGATGTCCTCAGAGAGTTTTTCATAGCATTGTTCCAGTACTTCACCTGAGATTAATCCAGGCCTTGAACAACATTTATTGACATTAGGAGCCACGCAGACCAGTTTAGGAGCCAGCCTAGTAAAAAGCTAAGGAATTGGTACTTGCATAGCGTTTTATGGAAAATAGGCAAAAAGGTTAGGGGCTAAAAGCTGGGATTTTAGGAGCTCTTAACACATATTATTTGTGAAATTCTGGATTAGTCTTTACTGACTTATATGAAAAGTAATTTTGATCTACATGAAATACCGTGTCTGAAGTTTTACCATCATTATATACAGAGTTATGAAGTTACGTGTAAAAAGTGTTTTAGATGACTTATATTAAAAAAAAAAAAAAAATATATATATATATATATATATATATACATATATATACATACGGAAATTGCAATTTACTTGTTCTTAAAGTATTAAAATAAGGGGTACCGGTACTTGGGGGAAAAATTAGTAGTGGAAAGATACAATACTAAGAATCCCTATGACCGATGGGATGTGCAGATCCTTTTCTGGAATGATTTGCCTAAACACATGTGTTGCTCATTTAAATGGCAAGTGGATTGTTTGGCAACTTGTTTCTAACATTTTATTTAATGCGGGAGTCTGGTTGTGAATTGGTTTTTAGCTACATTTTTAACACACAGGCAACATGTTTGTAAGAGAGAGACATACAATATTAGTATAAACTAATAAAATGTCCTACTAAATAAGTATTAAAACATTTTCAACTAAGCTAATAATGAATTAGGCCTAAATAATACAAAATAACCACTAAACAATATTTAACAAAACTAAAACTATGCTATGCATTGGCATAAAACCTCTATGGTGATGGGATAACAGTCAAATACTACAAAGATAGCAGTGTTTCACAAATGCATGCGCATCTGCCCTCCCCCAAACATAGACATCGGCATCCCACAATGCTTAGACCTATGGGGAGGATGAATCAAACCTGTAGGTCAAGGGTATGTACCGCAGGGCTTGACAAACCCCGTTTGCCATGGCAACTAGGAAATCAGACCTGGCTCCCGGGTATCGTGAGCCCCGCATGGGGCACCCGCCGCTGAGATCTTTTTAAAGACTTTGTGACAGTCTGTCTGTGTGACTGTGTGTGTGTGACTGTCTGACTGTGTGTGTAACTGACTGTGTGTGACTGACTGTGTGTGTGTGGCTGACTGCGTGTGTATGTGCCGTTGTCTAGCTCCTAGATTTTTTTGGCTGGCTCCTAAGTCATTTAACTTTGTCAAGCCCTTAATGTACCGTATTGGTTTTTAATATGGTTGTCTGCAGTATTTGATTTTAAACTTTCTTTTTATCTCAATATTTTTTTTGTGGCCACATGCAAACAATTCCCATGGCACAAAAAGCTTGCAGAGTTTACTTTGGCTTTGGGGTTTTTGGCCCTCGAAACTGTCACACCCTACAGAGTAATTAAAATAAATGATATCCTTTGTTTTTATTTACGCAGAATAAATCCTTCAATTTTGTTATTGTATTGTACAAATGTAGATATTTAAAAGATAAATGCAGATTAGTTGTCATTCTTTTTATGCTAAGCATGTCTGAAAGTGATTTCAAGTTCATAAAGTAATATTTAATGCAGTGTGCTTGGCTAACACCAATCATGAAACAAGAATCAGATAGGCACTCACACTGTGATCAACGCAAATGTTGATTTATTGAATCCAAAGTGTAAAAAATAATTCTTGTATGAGGCACAGCCACACAACAGCTTGACATGTTTGGCACATATAGCGTTTCACGTGTCAAGCTGTTTAGCTGTGGTTTGCCTCCCATTGGTGGTTTGGGCCTCGTACATGAGAGCTTTTTTACTTTGGAGTCAATAAATCAACATTTGCTTCGATCACAGTGTGAATGCCTAATAATCTTCTTTAATGTGGTTTGGATTAAAACAATGCCTATTATCTTCCTCTGCACACCTATCATCCACTTCATCAGCTCCATGTCACAGTATAGATTCATTTCTTAATTAATTAATTTGCAGCACCACTAAAAAAACCTTTAATGGGAGAATTGTAATTTGCACACAAGGCCATATAGTTATGTTCTTAACAAGAGGCACATTTAAACACATATTTGTGTCAATCTATCCATTTACTTGTAATTATTCTAAAACATTGTTTTTTTATTCTCTTAATATTCAACATATTGACTCCTATTTTAGCATCTCTTTTAGGAGTTTGATGTCTTTCTTTGCTCATAAGCAATTTAAATGAAAGTGAAGAAGCATTGATGACTTTGGACAGTCACCGTAATTTCATCAAAAGTATGTGTGAGTGTATAGCCTGCCCCCCCTTAGGTGTAGATTAATAAACCTAAACAAAGCAAATACAGAAGCTTTTATATAATGATCAGACATAAAACCTTCCTTGCTGCTTCTGTTGCATTTTGTCCCTGCCTGCTTTACATAGCTACAGTAGAGATGTCAAGCTGTGACTGATAGCTTCCACTGTTGAGAGGCTGCAGATAAATATTGTGATGTTTAATGGCAATTTACCAAACTGTCTTATTTTACACCTCCCACATGTGCACTAATGCAGTGCTAGCAGATTCCTATTTTACAGACAGCTATGTAAAAACCAGCTTTGTCCAGGAAAGAGTCAGACTGCAGTGGCTGCACCTCTAATCTTCCAGAAGTCTAAAAGGCATAAGAATGTGAATGTGAATACACTGAGTCAGCAAAGCAAAATAAATTGAATCCAGCACTCACCTTTCTTATCTGAGATGTAATCTAGGCAAGCCATGTGATTAGGGATTTGTAGTGTGCCTGCTAATTATATAAGTAAGGCTGCAGGACTATAGTCACTTACCAGATAGCAACTCCTATACAGCAAATAGTCTGTGTAATCCTACTTTAGCAACACATACTTGGGGGATCAGTAATAGAAAACCAGTGACCCATGTAACTCTATCACTACAAGTCTTAGCAGATACGCAAACATTACCTTTTTCACCAATTGTTTTTAGGGTTAGAGCTGTAAGATCCTATAAACAACACAATAAACAAAGCCCAGAAGATAGAATTCTGAAATAATGGAGCAGGAGATGCACACCAACTACACTCATATTTATATATTTCTATATACAATTTAATTAATTTATGCTTGAATGTTAACGTTTAGCACGATAAACTAACAATTCATGGGTGAGAAGGTAGAAATGCTTGGCAATTGGAAACATTGTTTATCCCTAGAGAAAACAGGAAACCTGTGTACATAATGATACAGGATGTTATGTGGATGACAAAGAAATGACCTCTGGGCTGTCAATTTTACACATAAGACCTCAGAGACGGAACCTTTTTTTTTTTTTGCCTCTATAACAATGCTTCTATCAGCATTGGGGATTAAACATAACTCCCATTTTGGTTACACAGTAGTGAATATTGGAATTGAAGAATGTATGATATATAGTTTTGCGTATGTTTTTAGGGTAGAAATAGATGAATTAATTGGTCAAGAGAGGGATTGATTATGATAAACTAAAAACTGGTCAATTCATGCATCAAACAACAACATGTATATGACAGCATATCTCCCCCCCCCCCCCCCCCCCCCAACGGTTCCACTTTAAGTGGTGATATTTTTCCTTCTGCTGTGTTTTGGCACTAGATACTGAATTCTGCACATGTGCAGTGGTGCTCGCCCCTTCCTTCCCCAACCTCCTGCCCTATTAAGGCACACCCCCTCAGGATCCTGGGGGGAAATGTTGGGGGTGACTGAATAGTGGTAAATCTTGCAGACTATTATGATCTTCCAAGTGTGGTACCATGGAAAGGTGTATGCTACATGTGTTTTCCATGCAGCCCTTGAACATGTCCTTGTAGACCTCAGGATTTAGGGAGAATGTGTATGTCTGTTTCAATAAGTCCCAAATGTATATGAATGTCCACTGGATGACACGAAGAGCTTGAAATGATAATTATGATTCTACAAAAGCTGACCTTGCAAAATGTCATCTTAATGATCCTACATTTACCTCTAAAAACAGCTGGCAGATAATTAACTGTATAGCACAATAAACCACAGAGGATTTTTCTTCCAGCCCTATATGGAGCTATACTCATTGCTCAAACTCTGAAATGTGTTTGCTTAAAAGCTGTTCACATAACCCAGGGATTGCTCATATAAAGGCCATACAATAGATTAAACTACATAGCCCTATTATGTCAACTAATAAGGCTGACTACAGCATCCCCAGTTTAAATACTATAAACATTCTCCTGGTAATAAAAGTTTGTGAGGGCCAATTGGCATATGAAGTCTGCCCTTTGTTTGCAGCATGCCTTGAGTTCATGTAAAGGTCAGGCCATCCAGGTGCATGTTATTTTTGCCTTAAAAGTGTGATTTTGTGTTATTCAGTCCAGATAATCAACATTAAATCTGGAGACTTTTTTTTCTAAGCAATCCTTAGTGATTTATTTCTGACTAGATAAAGTCAGTGTCCTGAGACCAAAAGCAGATGGCTTATGTGAAGGTAACACTGTACAGTGTACAATACAGTGTACTATACATTGTTACATCCTAGTAAATGGATGTATTGTTTTTTGTACTACTGCCTAGTCATGCTTGTTAAAGGAACACTAAACTTTATATTTAACTTGTGTTTCTAATATATCAGCACAAGTGAAATTTTAGTTGTTCCTATTGTGAGGATGAACTGGCGTGTACTTTTCATAGTACACGCCAGTGTATCCTCCATAGGAAGCAGGCAGCCGTCTGGTCTGCTTAACTAGGTCTCCCCTGCTGATCCCTTGCAAAACCAAGTGCCTCTCTCTGTGCTAGCTGTCAGAGTGGAGCGAGCCCACGTCCACGTTACAACCAGGAACTGCTGTGTCCCGCATGTGAGACAAAGCAGATCGTAAAACTGCGTGTATCTATTCAAGGGTTAAAACAAAGTGCAATGTTGCTTTAAGGTCAGTCATGCTGTGTGAGCCATTTGGAAGTGTTTGTTGTTAAATCTAAGAGTTCTTACTTTGCTATAGGTTCAGCGGTTCTTTTTATTGTTATTGGTTTATAACATGAATTTATAAATACTGGAACAAGAATTTGAGGCCCCTACTCTCTGTATATACATGATTCATAATTCTAAGATGCGTGTATCCTAAGTGAGGACTCCAGTCCCCAATATTCTCCATTCCATGCATTATATAAAATATATCCAAATTTATTATTTCTGATCACAGCTACAGTTTACCAAGCCATTGTGCAATACAGATGTCGAAGTATCTGTTCAGACCTGTGTAAATTCACAGTAATAAAGATAGTGAATGAACTATAGTAAATTGTGTGACATCATTGATTTGAATTGCCAGATACGTATACAGAAATCCAAGAGAATCTAGGCCTTCCTATACCAAATTCTGGCAGATGGTTATGGTGTAAGCAGAGGTGGAATATTGACCAAGTCTATTCAAACTGTTGGCTGCGTGTTCATACATTTCTAATTAATTAATGTTAATGCAACACATGCAGTATTGCTGATTGAGTGGCCTTGATAACTCTGTACAATTTATAGATACTAATTATTCATATACACTATTATGCAATTATTAAAAATACGTTTTTATTTGTGTAATCTACATATACGACAGAAACAATATTTGGCTGAAAGATTATCACTACCTCTAACTCACACATGCTCACTTCAGTCATTGTGAATGTATCTGAGAAGCAATGTTAATTGTTTATCAGGGAGAGTGGGACTAACAGGTCTGTTTGAGTTGGCTATGTCAAATGGTGGAACTTAGCCTAAGCTCCTTAATGGCTAAGCCTTCCTCTCTCTTTCCTTTTCTCTGTTTGAACTTAACCCCTTCGCGACCGATGACAGTCCTGGACCGTCATGGGGAAAAACTCCCTTCGTGACCGATGACGGTCCAGGACCGTCATGCAGGTCTGATCGCGGTATGCACGCTGGCATACCGCGATCGCGCTACCAACGACATGGCTAAGTGTCTCGATACCGAGACACTTCAGCCATGTCGGTTGAGGACCCCCCCGGAAACATCCGGGCACTGTGACAGCCAATCACAGCGCCCGGATGTTAATAGCTGTCAAAGCAGGTGCCTGCTTTGACAGCTATAGTCTCTCCCTGGGCAGAGAGAGACTAAATATAGTGTGTGAAGTCTCCCCCTGGTCCCCCCCAGTAACAACCAGCCCCCCAAAGGATTTTTTTAATAAAAAAAAAAAAATATTTTACATTTGTAAAAAAAAAAAAAAATTTTTTCCTATTGTGCTAATCCTAACTCTTGGGTTAGAGTTCATCAAAACCCTAATCCTAGAGTTAGAATTAGGGTTTGTACTAACCCTAACCAAAGGGTTAAGGTTAGAGTTAAATAAAAATAAAAAAAAATGTAAAAAAAATTAAATAAATAAAAAAATTAAAAATAATAATAATAAATTGTCTAAAAATAAGAAGTTATTCCGTAGAGGACCAATGACATGTTATGTCTGTCTGTGGTCCTCTAGGGATATTTTATTTAAAAAAAAAAAAGACTGCTAGTGGGGCCAGTGCTTTGCATTGGCCCCCAGCAGTAGATAGGGGCCCGCAGCAGCAGGATATTTGATCCATGCAGCCGCAGGATAGCAAGGATAGCAAAAATCGGTGCTTCCTACTATAGACTACATTTCCTATTCTGCTACGGTAGCTTTTGGCTGGCTGAGCATGATAGGAAATGTAGTCACAAGTATTACATAATAAATACACGTTTTAAAGCTGCAATAACCATATCCTAAATTTTGCCCTGTACCTGCCACATAAACCTAGCACACCTATACATGTGGGGTACCGCTATACTCAGGGGAAGTTGCTGAACATATATTGGGGTTTTGTTTGGCAATAAAATAGAACAGTCCCTTTAAATTCATACCTAAGTTTCAAAGTGTGTGGAAATAAAACACACACAAAATTACTACGCCAAAACTTGTCAAAGATTGGTGGTAAAATGACAGTGTAAAGTGTCAAATTACCCCAAGTTGAATGCCCTGGGATGTCTACTTTATAAAAATGTGTACATGTGGGGGGTTATTCAGTGATTCATATCAGATATCGGTGTTACAGTGTCACTAACGCTAATTAAAAAAAAAAAATGGTTTTGAAACAGCTAAATGCTACTTGTATTTATTAACCTAAAACATGCAAAAAAAACATATAAACATTGGGTATTTCTGAACTCAGGACCTATAGTCGAATCTATTTAGCACGTTTTTTCATTAGCTTTTGAAGCTTAGTAAAATAATTTACAAAGAAAAGTCAGGAAAAGTGTTTATTTTTTTAATTTTAACCATATTTTACTATTTTTTACACAATACAATAAATGATATGAACAAAATAATGTCATGAAAAGAAAGCCCTTCTTGTCCTGAAAAAAACCATATATAATATGTGTGGGTACAGCAACTGACAAAGAAGAAAATTAAAGCTAAACACAAACACCTCAGAAGTGTTAAAACAGCCTCGGTCACTAACGCACAACATTCCAAAAACAGTCTGGTCATGAAGGGGTTAATATTCTGTAATATCACAAATGCCAAACTGCCCTGTTAAATCTCTGATCCTTGAAGCTTTTGACCAGGATAGTGTAGGTTTCAAGCAATATACTAGTTGATCCCTGAACCAAATAGGTTTTTTTATGTATTTTTTGCTATGATATTATTTTTATTATTAGTAAAGATTTGTCACCTGATCAGCTAGGTTAACTCAGAAGCACCAGCAAAGTGGAATTACTTTTCAGCACCTTTGCAGAATGCTCTGGCCATGCCCCAGTGTTTTTGCTAACTAACCATGATTATTTCAGCTGTCTCTGTGTTTGTACAGAAACTCAAGAGAGACAAGCACAGGGGTTGACAAATGTTTGTAGAGTATAGAAGCCAGACAGAAATATTTAGAAGACAACCTGATTTGTGAAGGAACAGAGGAAGAGATACATCCATGAAGCCCTATACATAAAATACTCAGATGACAGCAGCCACTTTTCAAGGAGTGATTGCTCCCTCCTGACTCCTGGGATTTGTCAAGCTCTTTGTATTATGGTAAATCAGTTGAGAGGAGTTTCCTAAGGTAAAGGTCTGTGGGTTGTTTTTTTTAAGTGCAGGTATATATATATATATATATATATATATATATATATATATATATATATATAGGGTTTTTTTGGTTTTTTTAATCATCAGGCTCTGATAAGTTCTGCACTGAACACTTGTGGTAACCCTCTCCATAGAAATGGCTGAGAATCCTGTTAGGCAGGATGGGGAACCAACATCTTACGAAGGGGTGGAGCCACGTTATCTGCTATTGTCCTTAAACATTGGCTAGCACCTTAAGAAAAATGTGCATGAATTTATATTTCTGTTCTGCTAGGACGTTCAGTTTACGTTATTGCAAGACTAAACTGAAAAATAAAAACTTGTACAGTAAGTTTTTAGAGCTCTGCCAGCAGTTTCACATTTTTCATGTTGCAACAAGTCAGTTTTACATGTTTGAGTGATACAGGCCCTACTAACATATGAACATCATAAGACTTTATGATACAGACATCCATTCATGGAGCTTTGTTTACAATATTATTAGAATAGCTCTTTAGAGCTTTGCTGTGATCATAAGATGCAATGGGCATTTGTTTTGCATTTTAGTTTAGAATGTCCAAGAATAGCAATTTTAATTGTTTTTATTTTTGTATCTTGAATATTATCCTTGATAGTCCGGAGGGAAATCCAAGCAAACATGTTTTATGGATTGTATCTGTACATTTATTTATTAAAGGCTGCAGTTAGCAGAGGCATTATTAAACACAAATCTACACAAAAAAGTAACCAAAAGAAGAAAGAGAGTTGCTTTTCTCACTCAAATCTCACGTTCACAGTGCTACCACCACTGTGGATTTTGGGCAAGCAAATGCAAATAAGGTTTTATACAGCTTGCATATGCTCCAATGCTCTATGTATGAAGTGAATGTAAAGGCAAAAGTTGATCGTTATTGACCTTATTTGTATATGTTTACCCATAATTCTTTGCAGTGGTGGTATCACAGTGAATGTGAGATTTCTGTGAGAAAAAGCTAATCTTTTGGTTTGTCGGATGTGTGTAAATGTGTGTATAATAATGCCCTACCCACTGAATTTCAGGTTGAGAGATTAAACAATAAATTTACCCCACCATAACTTACCGTATTTGCTCAAATGTAAGATGACCCTGATTATAAGATACTCCCCAAACTTTAGGTATTAATTTAGGGAAAAAAGGAAAAACCTGAACAGAATACTTCCCTATAGGAAAAAAGTTTTACTTGTAAATATTGACATGTAAACAGTTTTTTCATATTTAATAAAAATTCTGATTTAAAAAATGTAATTTCTTGTTTTTATTTTCTTTTATTTGCAAAGCTGCATCGACTTAGCCATCATCTGCATCCCCTCAGACTTTGCCATCTTCTGCTTCCCCCCCTCCCCCCACAGGCTTTGCCATCACCTGCACCCCCCCCCCCCCCCCCCCACGGATTTTGTCATCTCCTGCATCCCCCCAGGCTTTGCCATTACCAGCATCCCCACCACAGACTTAACCATCTGACCCCCCTAATCACTGCTTTTACTGTGAATGTAACAATGTGTTAGCAACACTGCATGCAAACTCATAAAATAAATGTTTGCAATGTGTCTGTGCTTATGACCTCACCTTGTGACTTGACATGCAAATTTAACACATCCCATTGTACATCAAGCGACAGCTGATGTCATAAACAGGAGACCCAACAGACACATTTATAACATGGTTAAGAAAAATGTTGGTGCGATAAGCTTTGAAATAAAGAATCCTAGTCTCCTTCTGTTTGCTATTTTATTTTGAAACTGTGCGTTGCAACGTTTTAACCTCTAAAGGTCTTTTTCAAGCTAAGTTTGTCACAGGCTCAAATAATTCTCTATATTCACATTATAAGCTGTTTAGGTTGATAAGTCCCTTTGTTTTTTAACGCTATTCATTAATGTTAAATTGAATCTGTATACATGCCTCTTGAGATGTACCATTGCAAAGGATGTGCAATTTACAGCTAAAACTTTATCTTTTAAAGGGAGGGCAGAGAAGGCTTCAGAAGAAAGCCAATGTATCCATCTCAAACGTACATGAGGGAACGTTCGCCACATCGAAGAGAGTCACCATACTTCAGGGAATCTCCAGTTACTCGGAAGGATTCTCCCCACAGCAGATCTGGCTCCAGCGTCAGTAGTAGAAGCTATTCACCAGAGAGAGGAAAACCCTTTCCCTCCAATCAACACAGCAAAAGTATGTATTGTATTACATCAAACAGCCAGTCTTCACCATAAATATTTCTTATTCTTTCCTGCTCAGTTACATTTTGTTACTGTCACAGCCAATGATGTTCCATGCCTTCATAGCACTTATGATATTACAGAGCATTATTCTAATTTTTAATGCTTGTCTGGTTAACCTGATAACATAAGCAGTTGATGGTGACAAGTTTTCGAATCCAATCCTCTGCACTGAAATCAACTTAAACATTTAAGTCTACTTTTCTTTATTTTTTTTTGTACCTCTTCACCTTGCAGTTTCCCAGTTTTTGTTTCTCCTCCTGTATCTGAGGGCCATCACTTTATATGCTTCCAAGTTCCCACTTCAGCTATATATATATATATATATATATATATATATATACCCACTATATAATTGTAAATGTTGCAAGACACCTATCAAGGGCACATACATAACGAAGGACGCTTAGCATAGTGTTTATAAGTTGCTTGTAGGTATGGCCATGATGCTAATATACAGCTTAGCATGGTGCCGTATGAGCTAAAACGTGTCTGAATTATCTGCAGACATCCTACTTGTCATTGATGAAAATAAATTTGAAGTAATGAATAGAGTTTGAAAATGTTTCCCTTTTAAAGTTTGTTTTGTTGAATTAAGAGTGTCTAAAAAACAGATGTGTTTGTATCTTATACAGTGCTTGTTTATCTGTTTTTACTTAATTGAGGAAGTTAGGCATGGTCCAGTTTGGTTTTGATAAGCTAAAGTTTGCTAAGGAAGTCGGCAAGATATGGGTATCTGCAGCAGTTTGTTATTCTTTAAGTGGTGATTGTCACTGTACAGCTGGGCCAAGATACACTTTAATGTAGCTCCTTTCTTGATCTGCGCAGCCATTTAATTATCTCTGTAAATTCTTTATAATGCGTAACAGAACTCCATGATAACACACCTTTTGTATCTTAAAGGGACTCTGTCAACCTAAACATTGCTAACATTGTGAATGTAGAGAATACAGTATGATTGCAAATGATTCACACAATTCAAAATGGTAATACTCCCACCATGAATATACAACTTTTATTAGAAAAAAAAAAATTTGAAAAAATTAAATATGTGTTCATTGGGTGTTCACGCAGTGATAAAATGATGTGGTAAAACCAAGTCTGGTCATGGTTTTATTATATATATAGATATATCAAGTTTGATGGGACATATCATTGATTATTAAAAAAAAAAAAAAAAAAAACGTTTTCAAACTGGCAAATAGCCAAGTTTCATTAATTCCCACAGCTGCTTAGTATTTATTTTTACTATGATGCGTGAGGTTTCTTACATGTTAATCTAAGGGATCAACCCTCCAAAGGCACGCGTGTCCATAGGTTTTTTTTTCCAGCGCGGAAAAAATACCCTTCCCAGCTTTCCCTTCTGCAATGCCTCTTTACCTACTCTCCATTGCTACGTTTGTTGGTTCAGGAGAGGGGGTTTCCTGGTGGTAGGCCAGGTATGGCTGACTGCATATCATTGGAGCTGCTGTCAACAACAAAAAAGTTAGTGTATATTATAGTATAGACCACCACAACCCTAGTCTATAAATACAATTCCCATGACATTCAGCTCGCAATATAAATCGATGAACAAGAGTTAGAGCTTCATTCATGAAAAGAGAGAATTGCAATGGCAATTTCAAACTTAAAGGGCTAGTCTGGTCCCCAAACTCACTGTGGTGCAAGATGAATATTACTTCCTGAATAGTGTACAGGCTTTTTTCCAGTGTGATTTAATGCAGGAATTCTACATAAATCACAGTTTTAATATTTGACTCAAGCCCTCCCCCAATGATTACTCTGCATGTATACTACAGGTACTTCAGCACTGATTATGTAGACACTGAGCATATAAAGTTTTGTTTAATTTAGTCACTTCCTGTGCCGCTGGAATAGAATGCTTTGTGTGGAATGTAATAAGCTTGCTCTTGTACACAGTAGGATCTCTTTACAGTGCAACACATTCTCTGATGACATCACCAGGATATTCCTTTAATTTGAATAGCATTATTCTCAAGAGGAGCTTACTTTAACTCAGCTCATGTGGGCAGTCCTGGTTTCTTGCAAAGATTTTCATATTTTAAGCAGTGTAAAACATGCATTGTAAAATAAGTGGAATGTATTTCAATATGCATTAACAATTGGAAGATACATTTTGGGCATCAGACAGTCCTCAAATTAGCCAAGTTAAAAAAAAAAAATCAGTAGGATGGGAGATTTTTTTTTTAACTCGGTTACTTTGGACTTAAGTTTGAAATTACAATCTCAGAGCCTTGCAATTATCTCTTTTATGAATAAAGCCCTTACTGTTTGTACTGTAGCACTCTTCCGCCACCAACAGTTAGTACTATTCCCATAATAATCATCTAGCAATGGTGTGTGCTCAACATCACTGGAGTTGCAGTCAACACAAGGTAATGTTGTGTAGTATGCACAGCAAGCCTTTTCTAGTATTACAAACAAAGAGGGTAGTAAAAAAGGACATAAAGGTTTGGGTTTAAAATAGAACACTTGGTAGTTATTCAGCAGTGGTGAATTCCACTTTTGCATTCCAGAACTTTTGCATTCCAGGTGATGTTATAACATTTCTCACGATGGTCAGCCAACTAAATGCATGTCTGAGAATAATGAGATGTGCATTCTGCAGCAGCTGCATGCATTACCAATCCATAATCATGTAATCACTTTACTTTGGCACTCCAGTTGTTGGGTACTCATGCTCCCATGATGGTTAACATACCGGACTGTCTGAGAGGCATGGGAAATGTAGTCTCAACAGCTTGAGTATTAACCAACCCTAACATATACCTGTTGTCAACAGCATGCAGGTTGTGTTACTGCCCAGACGGGGACTCTATGCGTGTCAAGTAACTCCAGCTAGCGTGAATGGGGAGGAGACAAGCTACAGAGACAAGTAGAGAGCAGACCAAACCATCTGACTGCATTGTTTTTACTGTGAATGTAGAGAATATAAAATGATTGAAAATGATCTATACATTGTGTTAGCAAAATTGCAAGCAAAAAAATAAATGAAAAATGTGTCTGTGGAGTCTCCTGTTTATGACATCACATGTGGCTTGATATGTAAATGAACTGGTTTTTAAAGGGAAATGTGTAATTTGTATATTAAGCCATGGATGATGTCATAAACTGGAGACACATTTACATCACATTATTATCCTAATTTCGGCATTTGCTTGCAATTTTGCTAACAGTGTATATACATCATTGTCAGTCTTGTTTTATTCTCTACAGATGCAGTAGTAGTAAAAACAATGTTCAGGTGATACAGTCCCTGTACATAAAAGCGTTTTTTCTGCATTCACCTGCCTGCCAGGTGTTTTTTTCTGCCCTCTATGTCTATTTAACTTGCCCTAAACAGCTTACTGCTTCTCCCTCCCTTTAATGCTGCTCCAGTGGACCTGTTTGTACATCCAGGGGGAAGGGGAGGGCAAGTGCTCCCTCAAGGCTTTTACTGTAAATATCTACCACATGTAAAAGACTTGAAAGGTAACATTTAAGGCAGAACAACAGATACATATGTTACTGTAAAAACAAACAGGTTGGGCTTCATGACATGTAAAGTAGAAGGCTGTGTTTAATTCAGTATCCTCTATCTTGAGGTTATAATTGAAATACATGGGTGAAATCATACATAGCCAAGGTCATAAAACCCTCTATCCACAAATATTTGCCTTTCACTCTGTCCCACTAGGCAGTGTGCTGCCCTGCCTGTAAGTAAAAACTGTGTTTAGATGCTTGTGGTTGCATGTGTGTATATGCGTTGAATTGTGTGTTCAACATTTTCTGCATACCGGTGGATGTTTGGGCTGGCAACCTGAAGCCCAGCTGGCGAGGAAGTGCTGGGGAGATATCCTGCATTTATGTTATTCCCGATGTGTCTTTTTGTGATATATACAATAGTAGAATTGCAAGTAAAACCATAAAATAAGAGAAGTATGTTTTTATTGTTCATGCATGTTGTGTCTCCTAGTTAAATTCTATATAAAGCCACAAGGTGATGTAATAAGCAGAAAGGAGCTACATAAAACCATATCCTGGTCCATCTGTACATTGTCAATTTTACATAATTATTTTCTGATTCTCTATATTCATAGTATTAACAATGTTTCGGTTGTGCCTTTAACACCTTTGCGACACTGGACGTGTCAGGCACGTCCTGCCGGGAACTCTGTTCCCGACAATGGACGTGCCTGGCACATCCTGCGGGGAATCAAGCGGTTCAACGATCGCGAAAACCGCTTTAACGGTGCCGATCTATTGATGTCGAGGCAATAGCCAGCACCGAAATTTCTTTTCTGGGCACCCACGATCGCCCCACGGAGCGATCGTGGGAGCCATATTGACGGAGCAGCATGCTCCGTCAATATGGCTATGCCCTCTGGAGGTCTGAGCTTGGGAAGTGAAAGTAACTTCACTTCCGTCGCTCTGAATATGCTACTTGACTGCCCCTAGTGGTAGTTAAGTAGCATATCAATGTAAAAAAATTAAAATAAATATTTAATTAACTAAAAACTGGTCATATAGTTAGATTAGCCTATAGGGTTAAAATTAAATAATTTTTAGCATAAGGGATAGGGTTAAAATTAAATTAAAATATATTAAGGCAAAGCATAAGGGTTAGAGTTGGGGTTAAATTTAGTTTTAAGGTTAAATTTTGGGTTCGTGTTGGGGTCAAAAGGTCAATATAGGAAAAAAAACACTATTTTTGGTTTATGCCCCATAACTCGCAAAAAAAAATACAGAAAAATATGGAAACATGCATATTTCTGAACTCAGGACAACATTTAGAAACCATTTAGACGAGGTCTTTTTTCATGATTGTATTTGTGTAAATTATATTTTAGGTGAAAGCTAGAAAAAGTGGGGGGTTTCACATTTTTCATCATATTTTATGATTTGTTTTGTAGTAAATTATAAGATATGATGAACTTAATGGTATCTAATGAAAGCCCTTCTTATGATGATAAAAACAACATATAATTTGTGTTGGTACAGTATGTGAGAAAGAAGAAAATTGCAGCTAAACACAAACACCCTAGAAATGTCAAAACAGCCATTGTCACCAAGGGAAAGTCAAGGTGAAAATGTCTTGTCACTAAGGGGTTAAAAGACAACTGTAGCAAAAAATTAAGTTATGTTTCACTGAAAGATGGTATCAAGTTTAATGTAGTGCTTAGAAATTTGTTACTGAAAGAATACAAATAATGTACCATTTTGAGGTCTCTCTGGTCCAAATAGCTCTAACAGGGGGTGGACATGTTGTTTAGAATCTTGTCAGATCTTCCTTCAGTTGAATTAAAGTGTATGAAGAACTGCCCCAAGATTCTAAACATGTCTGATGGCTGATAGAGCTATGTGTGGAAAAGAGGGCTCAGTAAAGTACCTTATTCTTTTATTAAAGCATTTCTATTTACACGTAATGCCACCTTGCAATTAAACACAACTTAACTTTTAGCTACAGTAGCCCTTTAATCTTGGTTGCATATACATCCAACATCCTCTTTTATGGTAAAATAATACCGTAGAAAGTTCCAATTTGTGGCGGTGATGATGAGAATACAAAACATTTTTGAGTTAATTTCATGGACCATTATATTTGTGGAATATTCAGATTTATCATCAACAATGACATATTCTGTATTTCCAACAAACACTGGTGTATGTGTGTGTGGGGGGGGGTGTTCTTCATACTTATTTTTTTCTTTGCCTTCATTTTCCTTCTGTTCCCAGTCGCCATGTAAAATCAGCTGTTCATGCTGAAAAACTTGTTAAGTTTTGTACAGTCCTACTATGCTCACAGCTGGTTGTGGAATTTTTTAAATAATGATTTACACCTGTGGTGAATGTCTTGGTTCTGAAGCTTTGCCCGCCTGGCTCTTTGGTCACAATGTAATATAAAATGCTGATCCTGACACCACAGGGCAACAAGGAAAGGTATTCTATAATGTTACAGCAGGCTGAACATTATCTTACAGTGGCTGTAGTGATATTTTTTCCCCTGACCATATTTGTGGGATTATTGTAAGACTTTAGTTAGTTGCTATGTGAAATCCCATTTGCACTCCTAGGTTTTAATCATGTTTCCTGTGTTCTCTTGTTAGTGCTATCATGTCGGCATGAACAATATATTGGAAAAATGTTTGCACATTTTTCCTGACACCAAAGTGTTAGATCTTTTTGGCAAACAGAAACCAGATAACAAGGTTGTGTAGACTTAGAAAGATAAGACCACTCAATTCAACCAAACACTTTGTCAGCTTCAAGTGCCAGATGACATGGATCTTCCTCTGACATTGGTGTTAAAGGGATACTACCACTTACATAAGATGTAACTAGATTACCTATGTATTTAAAACAAACACATATATAATACATATGCCACTGTTTTTTCTTCTGTGTTTGAATTAATTGCATATAAAATTAGGTGTTTGTCGCCAGCATTCATTTTAAGAATTTTACCCATGACGCAACATTCTCCAAACTATTCCAGCATGTTTCACTTTACAACTGTGGCCAAAGCCTGCATGATGATTTCATAAGATACACCCCTGCTCTCTTATTGGCTCCTGTGTATCACTAGTGGGAAGGACTCGTTTGCTGTGTACAACTTTGTTTACCTGCCTTCCAACACAGAGGGGAGATTGACCTGATCAAACAGGAATATAACCCTCCCCCCTTGTGATGTAATAGTTACATTACCCTCCCATTTAATGCAAGTCTATGATCATAATTCTTACTTATAGGCTTCATTCTGTGTCCCCAGCCCCAAAGTGAGATACTAGTGCTGTAAAGTCACTGGGGTTTGGCACCTAAAAACACTATATTTCACAAAATGGTTGTGCCCCATTTTTATTTCATAAAATTAACTCGCATAACAAAAACAAAAGACATATCTGAAATCAACCCATTTTTTGGTGGGAGTGTCCCTTTAATGTATAATGTATACTTTAACCATAATTATCCCTGCTCATCTTCACCCTTTCCTATAAATCTGCTTATGAATTTCATACTTTATACTAAATCCCTCTTGACCCCACCTTTCATACTTATTTAATACTGATTTCAAGTCATAGTATTTTTTATCATCACTTGCAAATGTAGTATTGCTTGTGTATTGTAAACAACATTTGCATCACATGCAAAAAAAGTCTCCTCTTAAAGTAAAAATGTAAAACAGGGCTAGTATGTATTTATAATAATAATAATAATCATCTTAAATATGTAGAATCAGCCTGTTTTTTGTTTAACATGTGAAAATATGTGCCCTAGATGTTGATGCTTGAGAAATTAGTTTGGTAGACATAGCGAAAGTAACACATTGCTTGAACCTTCAAGACACCCATATAAACGTGTACTTACGGCACTTACCTCCCTATCGCAGTGATGTCTAACCTTTTTGGGGCTGAGTGCCCAATGTTCTGCATAAACCAAGATACAGATCAGGTATTAATAACTATCAAAATAGTTATAGCAAGAAATTGGAAACAGGAGAAAGGCTAATAGAGTGCACCTCAGAGAATGGAGGTTGTAAAGTCAACTTGGGAAGTGTGGTTGAGCAGATTCCATGTTGTCTAAAGGGTATTACAGTTACAGTGCCCTGGAGCTAGGTGTACGTTTCATGGTGGATCCCTAATTCCGCACATGTTAGTCTTGGCTGTCTGATTTAAAGATAGATTGTGTAATGGTTTATAATAATCCATCGGGAGAGTGCAATATGGGTACAATCTATAATACTGCTGTATGCATATATGTTTTGTATTGGTTTTGATCTTTTTGCTAATAAAAAAAAATATTTAATTGGAGAAAAGAATCAGTCTTTCAAAAACTCCCTGAATTGTGTGTAAACCTATTCTCCAGGGAGGCTATCTAGTAACTATATTGATGTAAGTGTATAACATAATACTTAAAACTGTAGTGTGACTTGTCTTACCTCTATTGATGGATGTGAACACATGGGTAACACAATTATCTGCTGTTAATGTTCTCTTCAATTTAAATCCTAGGTAAAGAGAGGCCTGTCACTCATATTTTGAAATCTCCCAAGGAGGCCTCACCATCAAGTTCAGCAGGAAATGTTCCTGCCAAGGTAAAGTTTGTCCACATCTGCCTAAAGACAAGACCCCATAATATGTATTCTAACAATGTCCTTTCATGCTGCAGCCTGGTGCTTTAATGCTTCAAACGAGTAGCATCAATTGTATAATTGGAAGAGTTTCCTATTATCATGACGGAAAAGTCATGATTTTTATTACGGAGGCGAATATTATGCTTGTCTCTCTCTTTACTGATCAGAGAAAGATGCGATCATAGAGGTCCACTATGGGGTTTGTGAGCAATTTGTTTCTAGTACAGAGGAAAGGTGGGACCAGTCATAAATCTAGAGATCTTAAATCAGTGGGTAGAATTCAAACATTTCAAACTGGAGGGGATTCATTGTCTAAGAGATTTATTAATGCCACTAGATTGGATGATAAAGATAGATTTAAAAAAACACTTATTTAACGGTACCCATCGATCAAAAAGTTTCAGTTTTGAACCCTGCCATCATAGAGTATGCATTGAGAATTCATGCCCACACAGCTCTGAGAGTGACTTTATGCGGCCATGGTCTACACTTCTATCACAGAGTTTATTCCCTTAAACTGTGAAGATATTTTAAGTGAACACTATTCAGATAATTGGTTTTGTTGAATAGCATGCAGAAGTGTACTTGAAATAAAGGTGCTGATCAAATAACTAGATAGTAGGCACCTCCATTTTTCATATTCTAGCATATGGCCAAATGGGAGTTTGCATGGAGAGTGTACCTCAGGTGAGTCCACATGGACTTTACATAGGTTTCTTTACATAAAGAGTTTGGTCTGCTAGTTTGCCTGAGGTTAGATAGGAATCGCAGGAAAAGATATAGATTTGCATTCCTAGCAGTATGTTTTCAGAATGCACTTTTCTGTCAGTTCCATTTTATAACTCTCTAAATGTATAAAAGTCAGAATGAGTCAGAATGAAAAGTGCTAATGCAACATCTGACTGAAAATTGGAGGCTAAGCATGCAGTAGCTATGTGTAGCATTGAACCTGACTATGCCATGTGTGCCAGGGGAGCATGTGAGTTAACATGGAGGGGCTTGGAATTAATATACATGAATCAACCTATTTCTATTCATGTATTTATTAAAAAATGCATTTGTTAATATTCCAAATTATTCTATGACATGGACTGGTGTCCTACAAAATCCTTACTGGATTATGATGATGGGCAGGCACTAGAATTGTGTTTTCCAAAGCGGCTTTCTCTACCTGTAGGTATGTTTAAGGACTACAAGTTCTTATTAAGATTAAAATAATACGGTTTAGTTGAACCAGTGGTTATGACTTAGGTGTAGCATCATTAACAGTATTGTGTTTTAATACTTTTTTTAACATTTTGTGTTGGGTTTTGATGTAGGTATGACCCATTGGGTTGTTGAGGCATGAGTATAACTATGGTTTGTTTGGTTTTTTTAAGTGCTTGGAGATGCATGGGCGCAGTGGGTTGCCAGGGTGCAAAAAATAAACTTGATTTTTTTGGGGTTAGCCTTTCTTCTCCCACACATCTATAACAGACATATCGTTTGTGTTCAATCTTTTAAAATGTAATGGCTGAGAATGAGAAAAAGTGGACTTAAAAGCTTGCACTCTAAATCTGCTCAGCTTGCCAATGAGTCATGTATTCATGCATATATTTCTGCAAAGTACCATTCATAAGATATCCCATAGTCTTTGTTAAAAATGCTAGTACTTGGGAGGAATAATTTTGTGAAGCTGCTGCTTCACTGAGATGATCCGGTGATAGTCATATCGAATATATCTTAATTGGGAAGTGTTGGAAGCTGAAACCTTAGCTAACATGGAAATCAGTGAGGAGTTTACCGACAGTTCTTCAGCTGGTTACATTCTGGAATCCGGATATATTAGCTGACCACTTCTACGGGACATGGATTATTATTCAGTCTCTGATGACAGCGGTTAGCTGCTTTGAATAGTAGGTTGGTGCTTGTCGTCAACCAAATATTTATTTGCTTTCAATTGTTTTTAAAGTAGTCTGCAACTGGTTAAAACTTAGCGTTTGTTTTGAAGGGTGCCTTTTAGATGGATTTGTTTTGACATCTACCTAGTTAAAATGAAACCTCAGCACACCTCTAATTTGTATCACAGGTTGCAGAATTAGATAAAACTGGCAGACAACCCGACAGTGCCTTAACGGAAGCTACTTGCAAATGGGTAGCCGAAAAAATGGAGAAGGTGTCTGAAATTAACGTGCCTGAAGTCACCGATGAATTTGTAAAAGCAGTAGGTACCAACTTGCTGATCCTCCATGTAGCATTTGAGTCTGTTTTAGAACATAACCTGCTCTTTTCCATCTGTTGCTGGGCCACAACTCCCATCACTGTGTGACTGGGTGAGGATGATTGAAGATGTAGTCCTGTAACACTTAAGGAGCTTGCCACATAGATTATGTATTGAACATCAGATCAAATATGGATAACCTTATACATGTGTTTATTCTAAAAGGCTGGACAGACGTCTGCATTATTTGGAGACCCATCAGAAGACATTGAGGCAAATGTTTGTGCGAATTCTGACCAATTTGAAGTCTCACCACACAATAGCCGTGCAAAAGCAATTGCAGCAAAGACTAAAGAAATCGAAGAGGTAAGCAATGTGAGCTTAGCAACATTGAACAGTAGTTACCATATTTTTCCTGCTTGTAACACATCCGAACTGCCAAGAATGCTTATTATGCTAGTTTTACATTAAAATAATAAGTGTAGCTGATATACCCACATAAAACGTAGTGCAGTAAAGTAATCTGTGTGTGTAGAGAGAGGAAAATGTGGTTATTTGTTATGAGGTTTTATATCACTTCAGAGGAGATTTTAATTTAAAATATAAAATTTCAAGGCCACCAACAAGTTTTCTTGAACTCCACATTTTGAAGGTCATTCTTACATTAAAACAATTACATTATTTTGAAGAATATAAACAAAATAAGAAAACATGTTAAAATCAGTTTATTGAACACACTGTGGATAAAATTTGAAGTTTGAAGACACTGTAAATTCATTAAAAATATGCCATTTTATTTTTTTCTCTATACTTAGGGAATAGACTACAAAGCTGTAAATTGAGCAATTGTGAGAGAGAAAAAAAAACAACGTTTCAATTAATCAACTAAAATATTCCATAGGTTTTTATGATTATTTCATGTTTACAGGAAAATCTGGCAAATGCTCTAGCTTTATCTGTGCTCTGGTTACAAAATTAAATAATAGTAATGGATTTAAAAATCAGCATGGTACTAGAAACAAATGATATGTTCTGATCTTTAAGAGAGATGGAAAAAAATAACAAGAATTTGTGTTGGAAAAGTCTCTTCAATAACGTAATAAAAAAGATAATGAGCTAAATCATGCACATTGCAGTATAAGTATAGTTTAAAATCCATAATTTGTAAAGTTGTCATTTTTTTCATCTTGAGTTAATTACACAACACACAGAATGATTAAGTAAATGTCAGCATGAAAACTCAGCAACTTTGTTGAAACTGTCCACTTTGTAGATCAAATTAGTTTTTTTTTTTTAATTTGTTTATATTTTATTACATTTTCAATCAATATATAGAAATTTGAAAACATTTACACCGATCATCTTTCATTATACAAATGTAACTTACATGATCAAATTTCAATTTGAACTATACAATAATAATCACATTTAAAACCATTCCTAAACACACACAAACATTAGGGGCCTGTGGATCGAGAGAACCCACAACTCAATTCTTTATAGAAAGAGTATTACTAATGGAGGCAAATTTAAGTTACAAAAAATGTTGAAAGTATGTTTTTAGTTCAGCTTATATTATTTATATTTATATTGTGCCAGTGTCCGAGGCCTATATTTAGTGAAGATAAAGATTAAATCACAGCTTCCATATTTTATCATGCATCTTAAGATTATTATTATTCATATAGATCGCTTTCTCCATGAGACCTTGAAATTGTATTTGTGATTTAATTTCCGTTAGACTTGGATAAACATAACGTCTCCAATATCTAGCAATACAAAGCTTGGAGGCCATTAATATATTGGTCAACAGGGACTTTAGATGATTAGGCATTCTGGGAAGCTCTTAGTAGGGGGGGGGGAAAGCTTTCTGGAGATAGTACTTTTTACTCTATATATTTAGGTCCAAGAGAATATCCCTTATTCCCCTTTTTATAACCTTCGGTTTATGACGCTCCCATCTCAAGCAGGTAGAATGCCAAGACTTGGTCTCCTGGGAACCAGGTACCATCTGTGAAGGAGTTTTAAAAATGCTTCTTGGATGTTAAGACAGACACTTTCCTAGTCATCTTGCAGGCTTACTGCCAGATCTAAATACTCTTCCACGATCAACCTCCCATTTAATCATTGTTTTTTCTCTATGTGTGTTCTCCCAAAAGAGTTCTGTCAATTATTGGAACAATTTTCGATTGAGGTCCCTGAATGATCTTTACCTGGGAGAATCTTCTATAATACTAATAGTGTTAAGCAAACCCAGAATTCTCAAATATATGAAAAACTCTCTTGTGGAAATGGCAAACATTGTATGTAATTGTGGAGTGAGTCTGCAAGATAAAATAAAAACCGCCTACACCTATCCATTTCCTTATGTCCAAATCCTCTCTGTATATCGTCATAATCAGTATAGATGTCCACCGAGAAAGCAGTTTATTGGAGTAAAAGGGCTTCTTTATCATCAGTATAGAATGCAATAAATGTATAATATTCATATTCTATTTCTTAAAGATGGAAGAATGTATTTTTAAATAACACATATCCGGTAGGGATACAGATGTTTAAAATTTATACTTAAATGATGATTTGGTTGAGTTGATGATTGAGTTGATGATTTGGGCAATGCAGGGACAGGACTGTCTCCTCTGTCATTGTGTCACACAAAATGCTCTAATGGGGATCAAAAGATTGTCATGTAAATTCTATATGTAATAAGAATTCTATTAGCCCTTAGAATGAGTTACTTTATTTAAACATGTTACAATTGTATACTACTATCACCTCTTGATGATCTCGGTCATGCAGGTAAAGGGCCATCTCCTTTGTCACTGTGTCACACAAAACGTTCTAGTGGGGATCCATATCTTGCTGTGTAAAATTGTAAATGTGATTTATGCACAATACTGTGAATAGTCCATCAAATGCAATGTAATTTTACATACTTTTACAGTACAGTTACTACAGAGAAGTACATGCTACTTTTTACTACTTCTTATGACATGAACATGTCAGCTCATGTCCTGTACTCTTAGTTTGCATTCAGGTTATCTTGGGACCAAATCTGATTGCATCACCATGACTGGACAATGAAGAAGATTTTCTAGGTTATCTAATCATTGTGTAAAAGTGTAAAGATAAAGCACATTTTCCAGATGCTTTAAACGCCCTTATTAATCTTTATTTAAAAATCAAAGTTTATATAAAGATCTGGATCATCATGTTTTAGCCATTACTGTTGTGTGCACTTATAGAGAACATTGCTTGCTTAAGTCTTTGAATATAACAGATAAATCTATAAATGTCATGAGGTATAAGTGGTTTTGGTGGCTAATGTAATGATGTATGGACACGTCAGAAAGTATGACTACAAATTCAAATAAGAATTTTGTAAAAACACAGGAAATAATTGCGGCAAACAAATTGAAAAATGAGTGCCGAGGTCAGAATTACGGTTGAGAAATCCAGATTTTAAACTGTGCAACATTTCTATTTCTTGCAATTACAAAAATATCTATATTTTCTTCCCTTTAATGATAATTAGGATATATGTTGAATGTGTAGTCAATCCGTCAGCGATCCCCACCCGAATCATTACATTCTTCCACATATATAATTTTGAATCCTTTTGGATTTTGCTCAATACTATATTGCCCATTTATGATTGGATGCACCCACACAATTTAGATACCATATTCATACATTTTACCCATCAATAATATAGTTATGAATGTTAAAATAATTATTTTTCTTAATAGAATTTTGCATACAACTATTGAAACAATGCCAAATGCATTGGATTTTCATCTATATTGACACTTGTTTTTGAAATATCTAACTTTAATAGCAGTTGAAGAGCACACAATTAGGAATCAATAGCACATGTTTTTGAAAGTCAAAGAACCCAAAATATATTATTTTGGCACTTTCCATGGAGTTGCCACTTTGCCACCAGTATGTGTCAGACAATAATATGTTTTTTCTTTCACCTTTTATTTGGATAAACACTCTCTTATTCTCAGAAATAAACCACATGTACTGCTTAATCATTTTAGGGGCTTACAGGGGCGAAATCAGAACCTGCCCTTTACTATTTCAGTATTTTCACTTGGAGTTTGACAATTTCCATACTTACATTTTTTTCTCCATTGTCTATCTGAGAACATTCTAGCATATTGTTTTTCTCTAAGATCGGAACATTTCTTGTGAATCACAGCAGTGAGTGTTGCTTTTTTATAGGTGGTATTGATCTACATTGGAGGTTTAGATTTCTCGGGGTAGAAGACGGGTAAAGTGGTTCATGCCACTGATCACATATGGAGGGCACAGTAGGATTAACTTGGTCAGGATCTTTGATTACTCTTTGGATATGGTCACATCCTAGTAATGTTACCACAGTTGTACCAAAACATACCTCTTTGTTCTCAACACTTTAAAAGGTAGATTAACCACAAAAGCTCAAGGAACACATGAGATTCTTTTGGTTTCTTGAATAACTTTAGTTTTCCTGCAGGTCAGCTTCTATAAATTAACTGGTAATCTTTGTACCAGTTTATTTTGGTTAGCTATGTTTTTACTGCAACATGATACTATGCAAACACACTGTAGTCATGTCCCTTGTTGGCCTTTTCATGCACACATGCAAATATCCAGTGTTTGTGTGTGTGCGTTCTAGAACAAACGTACTAATAACTATTATTATTTTAACGTAGGAAAAGCATTGTAAAATAAACTACAAGTGAGCCCCGCTAAGCTCGGTATCCACAGATTCGCATAGTGATGCTAGCGGGATCGTGATCGAAGTACCTAGATCTCACTCTAATGCCGAAGTGAAAGTGAGATCCGGTGACTCAGTGGCTCTATAGGAGTGATCTGAGCATCGTGTTACAAATGGAAACACATTCTAACAACATTACCTGCAGTTCTGTCAATGTTGCTTTACAAATTAGTCCTTTAATCTGCTATTGTTATTGAGCAGTTATTTGGTAGGTTTTTAGATAAAGTCTAACCGTGCAAATTAACTTTACTGCTTTTAAGTTTGCCGGGAGTTCAGTCTTTCCTCAGATCTGAGAGCTGTGACATGTTAGATTTAATACTTTATTCTTTAGAATGAAATGTTCCATAGCTAAGGTTTTCCGTGGAAGCATTGTGCGTCAAGCTTCAGATTCAAAGCTTTCCCAAATATATTGTTACAATGTTTAATTTAAAACGGAATTTAATACACTTCTCTTTACGTCGCTTTACATACTTAGGACATCCATTGGTAAAGCAAGTCGTTCCATGAATGTGAAAGGATTCTTTCACTACTAGTATACAACAGTTTTAGAATTTGCAAATACAGCAAAATACATTTTAATGTTTCCTCTTGGCTGCACACTTGGGCATTTGTGTCTAGTACCTCAAAGGTGAATTTAATATTATTATAAATTTAAATCTTACATTTAGATGTGGAGTGCACATTTTCTTAATAAAAATAACAGTTGGGCTATTGCTGCCATAGATTTAACAATGGATTTCCAATCTGGATGAAATGCAATCTGGGTTTAACTCTATCACTAATATGCAGATTAGCTATTCAATCTCATATTTTTTTTGGTTAGAACACAATGCTTTGTACAGCATAGCAGCTTTCAGGATGAGGTTTATTTGTTAAGGAACTTTCATTTCCCATTATGGAGTTCCGTTTATAATGTAGTAACATATATAAATATATATTACTATGGATTAACAGAATGCATTGGATGAAAGTGTCCTCCATTCACTCCTAGAAATATATGTATGTACTGTGGTTATGTCTTTATGTGCATGTTCTGTTTTGATGTCTTTGTTTGCAAAGTGCCATTTTGAAATAGTTGGTCCTTTTTCCTGTATGTAAAATTAATGTCTGCATAAACATTGGCATTAAAGAAATGTGTGGAAGGTAAGCTTTCAAACTCTCAGCCGACTGACTTGTAAACTGTTTATTTTGGTTTCCCTCCATACTGTAAATTTATGCTTCACTGATTTCTCCATCAACCTAAAAGCATATCTTTGTCATTGCCGTATAAATGATGTCCATTCAACAACATTTTTCTTGTACTAACTCAAATATCCAATGTACTTTTCAACCTCTCTGTAATTTTCAACGTTTTTAATGCATACATAGGAAATGCTTTGCTAATTAGATTACATTCATAATATTAAAAAAGCATTTTCTTATCCAAAATTATAATTATGTAGTAAGAAACTACCCTTTTGTATTCACATTTTCTTTAGATTGCTTGGTGGTGTGTTTTATATATCATTACACAATAATTTTGTGTAAAATTATGTTTGTCCAATTTGCACCTTGCTAGATATATTCTGTAGCTTGTCATTTAATGGTTTTATTAGAAACATATATACATAATAGTAACTTAAAAAATTCCTGAGGTACTATATCAACATATCAATGTTACATGAACTCTAGACTATGAGTCCTAGTATTACTGTTAATTACCAATTTTATTGAAACATTTAAATGGAATATATCATATTGTGGATCACTGCCAAGAAGGGAAGAAATCGAATCTCCACTTGTGCATGTATAGAGAGAGTGAGAGAGAGAGAGAAAAGAGGCCCTCATTTGGACCCAGATCCCCTTCTTTCCCATCCTGTTGTTCCTATTTTTTTGCTCAAAATATTTGACTCTCAATAATGTATCCTTAAACTGCTGTAGATGTGTGTTTAAATTACTTTATGTAAATAAAATAATTTGAGCATGTGCTAATTGACTTCACCAACTACATAGAAACATAGAATATGTTGTCAGATAAGAACCATTCATACCAGCAAATCTGCCCATATTTCTTCCTGTTAAATCTTTGTAACTTATCTGGTCCCTGGTTTTATCTTATGTGCAGGATAGTCTTTCATGGTTTATCCAATGCATGCTTAAACTCCCAATTTTACTGTAATAACCTGTACAAGAAGACATCCACCAACTTCTTAGTAGACGAATACTGTCTGATGTTACTTTTAAACTTCTCTCTACTTTAGGACCACCTTCTTATGCCCAGTTTGCTTTCCTCCTTTGAAATATACTCTTCTCCGTTATCATGTGGATTCTCTTTAGTTTCTGTCATGCCCCCACCCCTGCCTCCCCTCTTTCCTCTATCTATGCATGCTTAAGTCCTTTCAGCTTTTTTTATTTTGTAAACCACCATTTTAAAACATCTTATCAGGTCTCTCTAAAATATCTATATGCTGCTGGAGATTGGGTCTCCAGTACCTCATAAATAGCTGTATATTGGTTAGAAAACAAAACATTCTTCAAATCAATCACACAAATGGTCATGCATCATAGTTTCTTCCCCATAACCTAGACATCTCTCTTTGGCCAGCATGAAATGTTGGGAGTTATGCAGCACTTTAAATTGAAATGTAGGTGTATGGCTGTATGTTCCTCAAATTATACAGATGTAAAATATAAGTTTACATTTTTTTTAAATTTTGGACAGTGAGTATCTTGGCACCCACAAAGTCTTCTAGTATATTTATCTTGCTGCCACCATGTTGTCTAGAAAGGAATAGTCAGTCCCTGCATCTTCCTGATCCTGTGACAGGCACGCTAGCCTGGATAGTAGGCGTCTATGCTGCTGTTGTGAACACTGGCCACACATCTTTTTTGCTGAACTCTTCTGCAACAGAGAGAGTACATTAGTAACCCATTAATGGAAGTTCCGAATTAATGTATACTCAATGTCACATGGCAATTTAAAGCCTCTTCTAACTCATTAACACATCGATTGAGCACCATTCAACGTTATTCACACATTAATGGAACATGCTGGTAGAGTGTGTGCATCCACCATACTTCATGTAGCCAGTTGCTGTAAGCCTCCCTCCTGCATTGGGGTCTTCTACCCATCTGGAGATGTGTGTATCATCCTAGATACCTAACAGTAACACCGCATCGCCCTGTCATGGAGCTGCAACTCTGTGACGTGATAAAGTGAATCATTTTTTTATAGTGCACCCTGGGAACATAATTCAAATGCCCTTTTAATAAGACAGAATTGCTCTCTTACAAAAAAAAATGTCATGCAATGACCAGGTTTAGTTATCTTTAATTTTCTGTGAATCTATATAAAAGAGAGTGTCAGCCTTGGAGTTGTTCAAAAAGGGCTTAAGCTCTGAATTTTCTCCACCCACACACACACCAACTACACACAAACATTCTCATTGAGCCTTCTTAAAATATCCTTCAGTTACAGTGAGTTTCCCCCTGCCTGTCTCACTGCCATAATTAAAACAAGATTTAGAGGAGATTGTTGCCAAATCCACATTTTCAGACTGTTAAAGCTGGTCTGCCATATAAAACTACAGCTCTTTGTATACTTATCCTAGAATGCTGGTCATTTCTGAACTAAGTAAGTGACAAGCTGTTCTATTAAACACAACTGTCATGTCATTTATTTCTTAACTCTTAAGTGTATTGTGTGATAAAATTTCAACTTTTGGTGTAAACTCGGTCTCTGACAAGGTTTACATTCTCCCCATCTCAAGCTCCAAACAGTCTTGCATTACTTGGCCATATATACAATTCTGACAAACGAAATGTAAGACTGCATCATATGACAAGACTGGTTATACCGTTCCATAATGTAGTATGTTATAGTCTCTTGCATCCCCTTACCTACATTAACAGACACTACCAAGCAGTTTGTACATACAAATTTGATTCAGCCTCTCACAACAACACATAAGTGTCTCCAGCTGGCCCTTACTACGTGGTAATACTTGTTTAGTGAATAGTCTATTATTAAATCATGTTGTTGTCAGGTCTGGAAAGAAAACCCATCCAAAAACCACAAAAGTGTATAGTTATTAAAAATAAAAACTCAATAAGATCTAGTCACTACTAAACTATTGTCATGTGACTATACAGTACATACAGGATTGTGGGGATCGTATATATTAATTTACTTGGAAGTGTGGCACTCTTAATGGCAACAGATTAAAGGATAACTAAACTTTATTTTTCACTTGTGCTTCTATATTAGAAACACAAGTGAAAAATTAGTTGTCCCTAGTGTGAGAATAAACTGGTATGTACTTTCGACAGTTCATGTCAGTTTATCCTCTGACCAGCAGTTTCCATGTTTATAGTCTGTTTTGCGATTGCTAGTGCAGAGAGAATTTGCAAATATATGTTTCCCGGTCTCCAGATATTATGTGGGGAACATTTGTAAATGCCAGGGACTCACTTTGTCACCTTTGTGTGGTCGTGTTTGGGGAAGGGGGCCCTGAGGACTGGCTTTGTGAATCACTGTCCGAAAGTATACATTACATAACTTAAACATTTCTTTATATAGTGGCAACAATTTACGTAGCGCTAGATACAGAGCATCGAAGGGAACTACATACTAAGTTAGACAAACTAGGACAGACTGGTACGTGAGCTATAGAGCTCTGCTCGCAAGATTACAATCTACAGGATTACCTAATTTTACCATCCTACTAGGCGAGGTGTTAAAAAAAGCACCATTTTAATCACACAAAGTTATCGGTGTGAGATTATCTACAGTATCTGTCGTTTTATGTTATTGAAAATAGTATGCATTTTATAGCAAAACACGGTCTGCTATTCCCACCACTGGGAAAAACTGCATTGAAAGATGTGCTATCCCTTTCAGTTTTGTAAGCTGTCTGAAAATGTAAATCTATTATTGGTGTGTTGGTAGTGTGGCAGCACCGTCACTGGCAGTGAATTCCCAGAGCTTACAATCCTCTAGGTTGTAAGCTACAAGCATGTATCAGTCTGCTCTTGTTTCTCTAACTTAGTTTGTTGTCTCCCTCTATGCTTTGTACCTAGTGCTATGTAAATTTAGCCCCAATATTGTTGGCGCTGTATAAATAAATGTTAGTGTGATGCTTAGAGCCTCCTGTGAAAGCAAAGATTTCAACACACTTACTGGTTAAACAAAATAAGCGGCAAAATTGCCAGAGTATCTCTATGGAGCTTTATGGGAATGCACTTTAAATATGCTCATTATGTGTACAGGGGATACTTCATGTTCAGTAAAAAGTTAAATAAGTCATTTATAGGGCAGCCTGGCAGGGTTATACTATGTTTAATCCTCGGCACTATCCACTAACACACCTGTTGTCTTGAGCATCCCATGCAAACTGCCCACACACATAAATGTCATTGAATATGGCAGGTGCGTGGATGGATTGCTGTCCCTGTGATCTGCCACACTTGTGAAGTGTCACACATGGATGGTTAAATGCAGGTAGTATATCGGAAATAAACACCAACTTCTTTCTTTCCCAATATCACTATTGTGCTAGGCTGTGCTTATAAATGTATTCATTGCAATTATCACCTATGTGACATTTATTACAAGCTCACATAAAACCAGCCTCTACACTACTTACAGTTGTTAGGTTGTATCCGGAATCTGTATTCCTTCAGCATCACCCTTTAGAGCGCGGTCACTGCACCTATTCACTAAAAATGGAACTGACAAATGTGCAGAAATAAG
The DNA here is from genome assembly GCA_036172795.1 of Pelodytes ibericus. NCBI lineage: Eukaryota > Metazoa > Chordata > Amphibia > Anura > Pelodytidae > Pelodytes > Pelodytes ibericus. The sequence goes on along the minus strand of CM069858.1, from coordinate 99,372,177 downwards.
ACATTAAAAAGTAATATGGAAATAAAGTCAAGTGTAATCACACTCAATCCACTCGTTACAGTATTACTAGAACTCACATCCACCTTTACATAGCAAAGGTTTAAACACAGGGGCAGATTGGTTCCATCATTTTAGTTGGAAAGACTAAAAAAGAAAAAGAATCTTCTAGCACTCAGGAGCTTTCATATGACATGGGTTCTATTAAACCGGCTAAACATGATACAGTAGCCCTTAGGGTTATATATTTTATGGGAAGCCTGGGGCACTATTAAAACCTCGCCACAAATGGCCTGTAGTTGCTTTACTAGCTAGAGAATTCCTCTGCTTGGGACGTCTTCACGTGAAATGTTTGCAAACTAAGGACCTCCTGCTTACCTTTTTAAACAATGAGCACAACACTTTACTGGAAGTGGAAGTTTGTATATGCTAACGTGGTTCTGGTAAACATTCTCTGGTTACGGTTCTTTCAAATGTCTCCTCTTCTATACATTTCCTTACTTTGTGTGTGGTTTGCAGAAGGTTGAAGGAGACCAATTTCCAGAACTTCCAGAAATGGGAAACTGCAAACTTGTATATTATGTACCCAAATGTAGCAAGCAACATTTAGCATTGTCAACACACATAATAAAATGTGAAATACAAAGCAAACCATAATGTGGCCCTGAGAAAGAAATAGATACAACAGTATTTATTAGATGGGTTTTTAGATATTTTACTTTTAATGCTGTCTATCCCAAGACTGCCAGAATTCTCCATAGGCTTCCCTTCACGTGAAATATAACCAGGCCCGTTAATATCTCAGTAAGTTGCTCATTGCTTCACAAATTGTGTAAATATATTAGAAAGCAACACTCGATTCATTTCGAGTAGTGATTAACGGGTTAAATGGGAGATTCACACTTTACACATGTCCTTTGTTTTACTTGGTTGCTTTGTAAAGCAGATGTTTGTGAAGCTGGGCACTGCTTATAGCTCCAGCAGGTGGCGACCAGCAATAAAAGAGGCGAGGACAAAAAATGGTGGCTGGAACTGTTTATGCAGGGGTCTTGTGGCTTTTCAAGTGCAGACTAGAACTTTTACATTTTACAATAGAGGCCTGACAGTATACAACCTTAATTGGCCTTGCTCTCCTGCAGCCATTGAATTGCTAATTTGCAAGGTGCCGTGACTTTGAATGCCCCAGAATCCATTGAAATGCCGTTGGCTAATGCACACATTTTTAGATGCTTCATTTGTAAATGTTTCTAAACAGTAGCATGCAGCCTTCTTATCTATTCCTTAAAAAGATAACTATCACTATACAGTGCCATGGCACCACTTCCCGTCTAAGTCTGTAACCAACATAAAGCTTTCATTGGTCATCATTATGCAGCTCGTTTCCATCTTTACTATATAACATGACTTTGAACTTCACATGACTAAAACAGTTGAAATTGTTAGGTTGCTGACCAAAAAGGTAGCATTTAACGTGGAACCCGGGACTTCAAAGAGTAACAAGGCATTGAAGTTTGAGACCACTGATGCCAAAATGAATGAGTCAGTCTTAATGACTAATATGTGACTAGTACATAATATCTATATTTACTAAATCTTTGGTGACATATGGTTTACACAGTTCATGTGTCACACCATAGTCTGGATCCTGTCTCCAGTCCATAAAAACATCCTTCAAAATGGTATCTTGTTCACTTATTCTGCAATAGAGTGTAATAAAGACATTAACTTCTATTAGATATGAGGTTTACAAAGAGAAGCAAATATGAAGGTGTTTGATTTAAAAAGGATCAAACTACTCCGCTAAACTGAAGTCTGCTACATTGATGTTGTGGCAACATTGGCTTTAGTTCCTACAAACAGTCTTCTTTAACAATCTCCGTATTCAGTTTCCAGATCCACAGGATTTCCACTTGCTCCCCAGAAAGTGGAAACTGAGGTTCTTCAGGGTATGGTGCATGTCCACTAAAAATCCTAGCAAATTGCATGGATTAAAAACTTATGTGCAAACGATATATACATAGAAATTCAGAAGATCTCCAGTAACTCAGATTACAAGAGCCTGCTAACCATTGCTGAAATGGCTACACTGTTTAAAATAGAAATATACTACATTTAAATGCAGGTCATGGATGTTGAGTACCAGTTTCAATCGCATGTAATAGGGCCTGAGCCTAATCTCCTTCTGTGTGATGTATGGAGATTGTCCGGTATTATTTTTCCTTGTTTCCAATTTTTACCATGAATATGTTCTTTTTATCAGATTATTAGCAGCATTTATCAACAAAATGGATGTGAAAAAATGTAGCCCTCATCTGGATATCTTTATCTAAAGCTGTACTTAATTCACTTCTTCTTGTGTAACAACAAACCAACAACGTTTTTTTCAATGTTTAAAATGAAACATTTTGTTGCCTTTTTGGAAAATATAAAGTGCTCAGAATTCTCGTTAGGACAGTGATGGTGAAAATGTTTTTATTTAGTCTTTGGCATGAAGCTCTCATTTCAGGCATTTTTCTGTCCCTCGGTATCAGCCACTCCTATTCATTCTTGCTCTCCTTCCCAAATTAGTTCAAGTAAAAAAATGTGCATTTAAGTGCTTAATATCTACAAAAGTCAGTCTTAAATCAGAAGATTTACTGGGTCCTCCATAACTGATGGTGATACTGTAGGCATATGCTGAGTGCCGTCTCAAAGGTCTCCGAGTGGCACCCGTGCCAAAGGGTCGCCATCACTGCTTTAAGACATCAAATGGTGGTGGAATGTAACATTGAACCACACTTTAAAAAACTTTCAGTTTGAAAATGCACTTAAATAATGCATAATGCATCTCTGAAGGAGTGGCATGCATCATGTGATGCCTTAGGAAGTGCTGTAGTCAGCTGGATTGTTGTCTGCTGTTCCCTGCTGTGCCATTATTATGTCTCTAGAACTGTACCACTCCAGACTTTTTTTTAACTCCTTCAGGACAATTTTTTTTTATGTTTGCAAAGTTAACTATGGCACGTTTAAACAAAAGTGCATTCCTACTTCTAAAATTCATCACCACATATTATATATTTATTATATATAACACTTTTGTGTACTATTTAAAACTGAATAAAAGATGTACATCTTTAAACAAGTTTTCCAGGGACACAGCATAACACTCTCCTTTTATTTTTATGCGTTGTGTGTGTTTTTATATATAAGCTCTGTGGATTTGCATTATAATGCTGTCCTGGCTAGTGTACTTTGACTGTGAGGACATTCCTTTCTCATTGGTAACAATACCAGTAAAACATAGTTTGCTTTTTATCCTTTCAACTGAATCCATCAGTAGCTTTATATGTATCTTAAACCTTTTGTGGCTGCAGTTTTTGCCTAGGACAAACCACTGTTATAGAGTTAAGGATCTCTCACATATTATGCACTCTGTTTAGTGATGTACCCATTCCTCACAGCATATAATTTCTGATATTATATTAAGATTGCAGCCTCTCAAAAATACTAAAACGCTCTATTGAATAGTCATGCCGCAATAAACCAGATTTTCTTCTACCTCTCCATGACTCCTCTGATACTCTTTGCTACAAATGGGGATTCTTACCGTCTACTCGAAACTGGTTAAAATAAAATGCTTCAGTCATCTGACCAGGACCAAGTTCTGCTGTGCTAAAATGTAACTTTTTTTTCTTCCTGTTTTTGCATTTGCTTAGACGATGTAGAATTAAGAGACGGTGTCTCTGGGGCTATTATTACCTTTCACCAATTGAGCACATTCATGCTGTGATGGAAAGGATATGTTAACCTGTAAATGTGAAAGGTACATGATTGGTTATCACAGGGATCATGTGCCCCAGAAGTGCTATGAGTCGGCTTCTGGAATATTACCTTGTTTCGGGAGCCAATCCTTTCGCAAGGACCATTTGTTTGCGGACTTATACATACGAAGGTGTTAAACAATCAAACACATGGCCACAGTTCTGTTTTAAATCGTTATTTTAACCCGTTTATCCGTAGACTGCATAGCGCTCGGCTTTTTCTTTTTTTTCTCTTCCTGCATCTTGAGATTTGCCAGCCAGAAATAGACCAATGGTAAACAGACATTTCAAGTAGCTTGCCAAATCACTGAGAAGGGGATGAAAGGGCTTCTTTTTCCACAGCCTAATCCTCCTGACTGGACAAGAAGAACTTGACAAACTTTACTTGTACAATATTAATATTGTATTCTAAAAAGACGTTACTCCTCAGTTTGGCTGCTTTTATTTTTTTTTCAAAGCCTATTGTTTCCTTTTTCCAGGAATACATTTGGTTTGTGTACGACTATTCCCAGAGTGCCACACCCAGTCTTTTAATAATGCTTATGCTTGCTGTTTTAGGGCAAGTTCATCAGCCTTTCCTGAGTAACAGATAAAAATCAAATTGGAAGATATGTTTCTATTGAGATTAAGAAAGCAGACTGTGTATACAGTTCTTTCCTGTTTTGGAAGATTGTATGAAACAAATCTACATGTCTTTTTAAAAGCTAATGATGTCAGTATGCATAAGGAAAACATTTTTTTAAACAATATTATTATTATATACACATTATCTGTTTATTGTTCTCCCATTAAAGCACAGATCACCGACCGGCCTGCTTATTCCTTTGCTGAAGAGATTGCGTACAGAGCTCTGCTCATGTACACTGTATTATGTGCACATATATCATAGCTCACATCTTGTAACCATCCATCCATCCATTCTATTTGCATGAATATACTTAAAAAACAGACGAATTTCAATGTATTCTTGCTGTCAAAATATTTTATAAATAAGTCCCTCCCCACAGAGGTATAGAATGATATTCAAATGAGTTTTAATAAATAAAACAAACACATATTTCAGACTCTTCTGCCACTATAAAAGGGCCATTCCACCTACAGCATCTTAAAAAATGATATATTTTCCGATACGTACTGCATAATGTAAAGTGTTTTTTCCTCAACACTTACTGTCGCCTGAAAATGGTAAATAAAGTATAATATGCATTGCTGTTGCTCTAGCAACAGGGTCTAGGACTCTTCTTCGCCATCGCTTCATCGCAGACAGTTCAGTGCGGCAGTTAGAACGCCGAACTGTCAGCAATGAAGAATAACGTGGCCGTTTCATTGCAGACGCAGCTATGTAAGAGCTGACAGTTAAGGGCTGAACTGTCAGCTCTTACAAATGTACAAGTAAAAAGAAAATACCACCCCTAATAAATGATTCCTTAATACTAACCCCCGAACCCTAATACTAACCCCCGAACCATAATACTAAAATTAACCCTAATTCTAACCCCCCCTAACTTCAATACTAAAATAAATTTACCTTTAGCGATGAATGTTCCGCAATGAAATCTCCAGCGACAAGCTGTCGTGTGGTGAAGAGATAGCGGTGAAGCGGATGCAGCTGCGATGAAGTGTCCCATCCCCCTAGCAACTGTCCTGCCTTCTTGTGGAATGTCACTGAGTTGCGAAGCCTTGATCAAATGAATTTCAGTGTTAAACTTCAGGAGAAATGTAAATTGTTTGAAAGTAAAAGTTAGGGCATATCACATATATTAGAAACATGTACAACATACGGAATATAAGCTAGGCAGAACTGCCCCTATAAGTCCTACTCTATGTTAAATATATCTCTTACATCTAAAAAAAAAATTACTATTGAGCATTCAGTCATTTTGCTTTGTGACCTAAAAGGAATGAAGGAGAATTCTAGACATATTTGAGACATGCATTAAACACATTGGTTTGACTTTATGTACTAGAAACAGTCAGTGGTAGATTGTGGTCGTTTGCAACAGATGAGGGACTTACAATGCATGCATTCATGCATCCAGATATATGCTTTACTGGAACCTAGCTGAAAGTTTCAAAACCACAGCGGCAGTCAGCAGCAACCGGTTTTATGAGAAGGAAATGGCTTTTGGATGCTCAGGAATTTGCAGATGACTGAATAAAAATCTTAGTCCTTGGAAATATTCAGGGTTTGTTGGGACATTTGCGATAGATGGTACTCGGAAGATTTTTATATTGAAAAAATAGATTTTTGTTTTGGTCTTCATGATTAAAAGTTTAAGAAAATACGTAATTTATTACTTCACGGTTGGTAATACAACATCATTTTGTCTGTGAGTTCAGCTAATTCATAAATGTACTATGGATGAATAACTTATAGATGTAAACTTTTAGACTACCACAGATCCACAGAAGAATATATACTGTGCAAAACGTTAGGTTGAATATGATGTTTTGTCCATCAAAGTTTATAGTTTCTTTCAGTGGCTTTTCACTAAAAATAATGAAATTCAAATTTTCAAATGAGGTAAAAAAAATATACAGAGGTTGTGCTAAATGATATTTGATTTAGAATTAGCCGTGCTTTTCAGACCTTTTTAGAAACTGTATTTAACATCCTGATTTAATATGATGTTTAGAAAAGGGACTTTGCTGTAATGTCTTTGCTTATGGCCAATAAATTGTAGGCAGGTTTTTATTTAATAGTATCTAATAACTTAATCTAGTAAACCCACACTGCTTCCACATATACCTAGTGGATTGACTTTTGTGAGTTTCCAGACATTACCAGAAACCTTTAAAATCAGATTGCAGTAACAATGATTCCATCAAGCCCATCGGGTAACCAGATCACACAAGGTCACTGATGCTAATTGACTTACATGATGAAGGCATTTACCCTGTGGCCGCCTTACGTGTGAGAAATATCCCTTAAAAATATGTCGATCCGAACACAAGGGCCTCTGGGTACAAAAATTCCAAAGCCATGATCTGACAGTCTTCATATATGCTTCAGTAGAGGAACAACAAAAAAGGAAACTTCTGCTTTTACTCCACATATGATTTTGTGGCAATCATTTTCTATATAAATATATGTTTTAACACAGTTTATGTTTGAAAAAACTTTTTTGGGTAATACCATTAAGGGATGGGTATATACTTATAGTTGTTAATACATGTATACAAAAATCTAGTTTAGATCTTTTTCAAAAATTACTTATGAATATTTTTTTAATAATAATATAAATGTGTTTAGTATATAACACACACATACTGAGAATTATGAAGACATTGTATTATTCACTATAAAGGAATATCCTGTCAATTATTTTTATAAAGCAAAAAAAAAAAAATGGTCACAAGAGATTTTCAGATGTATTAGGTTACACTGTGTTATAAGAGAGGATAACGTACTAAACCAAATGAGGCCATGTAATAACATTCTAACACAATCCAAAGAGATGTAGAGGCTAGTTTGTGTGTGGCCCAGATTTCAGAGACCTCTATACAACAGATGTACTGGATGAGGGTAAAGTTACTTCATACACTGACCCTTTCACTAATCTAATACTTATGCAATGCCTTTGTGCTCCCTTTTTCTTTACCTTGATAGTAGAGAAGTTATTCTGGCCTCCAAAAAGCTATTGGATCTTTAAAAATCAGGACAAAAGAAAATAATTGTCCGATACCTTTTAGAAAGCGGTGCTCTCTTTCTACTCACCCATGTGTGATATTCTCTGCGGTTCACCCACCATTTTCAAACACTATTAATGCCAACTTATTGTATGTAGCACTATGGCATTCATTTGGTGATAAGTAACAGATAAATTAATAATAAATAAATTAATAAGATAAATGCGTGCATAAAATCTAATAAATTGAGGAGCAAAACATTCAGTTTAGTTTATTAACTTGATGCGTCTGTTCGACCAGCTAACAATCTTTTTAAATATACAAGCATGTCCCATTATTAGAAACAGGTTATCTTCCAGTTTTATTTTTTATTATGTAATACACATATTCGAATGGACATTTTTATACATAGAAACATCTTTTTTCATCTCCACTGAACTTGTAACATTTTAATCCATTCTAAAGTTCCTACAAATGTAATACTTTACAGCTTCTCTTGGTAATTCTTTAAATATGATCATTATGTTGAGCTATTACTGAGTCAGACCCCACAATTTCATTCTGCACCCCCAAACACTGCAGGAGTTCAAAGTATTGGCTCTCCTAAAATATCTGTGATTAACCAACTACAGGCAGGTGTTACTAAACTCAGTGGGTGGTGACACCTCCAATGTCATTGCATACTTGTTTAATGCACCCCACCTTCTGGTAATATTATCACAGCCTGGAACATGTTTAGAGTCTAATAGACAAAAGTGTTTATATATAATCCATATCAACCATATCTACTGGTCTATTCCTCTACTCTTATGTTCTATGTAAAGTCTTGGGAAAATGTGCCCCTCACATTTCAACACTTGCCCATGGTACCATTTTCTAACTCAATTTTAATCTCATTTTTAAACAAGTCAATGACCTCTTAAGAATATACAATGGTATAGATAGTAACTTTGAATGCGATGAGTTTATTGATCATGTTTCCTAGATTCTGCAAAGATCTATTCAGTTTAGTCTCACATTCTTTTAAATTCCAATAGTCTGGTATAGGCGATCAGCTGCTAAGCTAGTATCCATTGTCAAAGCATTTCTCATGGCTCCACTCCTGGGCTCTCCTTGTCGCTATATATTAGCCATCTCCCCCACAGTGTGCACATGTGAGGAATTGGTGCGATCATTTATACAAGGAAGGCAAACATTTCACAACTTGAAACTGGATTACAAGAACAGTTTTCAAAGGCTAAAAATATATCCTTATTACTCTACACTTTTATAATTTTAACTTTTCAGTCAGTTTTTATAAATCTTTTGGGATGTAACTATTTATAAATCACAGTGCATACTTACAATACATTTTTTAAATAAACTATTGATCCACCTCCATACTCTCATGCTAACACTTCAGACACAACTATATCTCATTTGAGAGGTATACTTTTTCTGTCAGGTTTTAAAATGAACAAGGAACCAGTGAACCCATCTTTTACTAGATCTACCTTTTTTATTCTATTTGTTCTTCCATCAATGCTATTTCTAACTAATGTATATTGCTACTGTAAAAGGAGAGTTAAAACAATGTAGCTCCCCCACAATGAGGCTTTGTGTAATTCTTAATAGGTCACTAGATTACTGTCTTTCTGTACAGTTGTCATAAAAACCTGAGTTCATGGAAAGGCTGAGAAACACCAAATGCTCTTCACATTCAACATAGTTTTGGTGAATTTGCTTTTGATGTTTACAAACCATTAACAGTCTTTTAGTGCCTTGAAGGCCAGTGACATTCTTTACTGCCATCTGAGATCTGGGCCTTAACTGTAGTGGACTGCCCCACATATCAAGCATTCTCAGCTATGGAGAAATATGCTGATATTAATTAGAAGGACCTTGCATGGCGGAGTTTATGATGGAGGCACATAATTTCAGTTGACTGCAGGGAATATAGTTCTCTTGATCTCTATAATGCATGTTTAAAATAACTGGTTATGTCAACGCAGCCAACAATGGCGACACTATGCCATGCCTTTAGTTTTATGTTGTGGTTTTCCTCAAAAGTCAAATATTATCCAAACACATGAAAGGACTTGAATACACTTATTTTAAACTGCTGCAATTCCAGTTACAGCCCTTTGGTTTAAGAACTTTACATACGATATGTATATATTTTGATAGGGTTTGAAAGAGGCACTAAAACTTAAGGGTTAAAAAAACTAGTGCTTCTTGTCCAGAGTAAACCGGATGTGTATCTCTCTACTGTGTCAGCAGGCGCACAGCCAATCAGGAATAGTGTTGAGCGAACCCGGACATTTCACTGTATGTTCGGGTTGGAGTTCGAGGTTTGGCTATAAACCGAAAGTCATACGGTTTATAGACTTTCAGTTTATAGAATAGCAATAGCATTACATGTAACGAAAGTCTATAAACCAAATGTCTTTCGGTTTATGGAATACATGTAATGCTATTGCTATTGTATAAACCGAAATAGAGAGTCCCCATTCATAAGAATATGTCAATTGACCTATTCTTATGAATGGGGACTCTATTTCGGTTTATAGAATAGCAATAGCATTACATGTATTACATCTGAGAGTCAAAAAGAACCCTCAAATACTGTGCTTACAGCGCACTTTGAAAAATTCTAATTGTTTTGGGTGCTAAATAGTACATTTGCGTTTTGCGGTGCACTTCATATCTGAGAGTCAAATAGAATAGTCCGATACTGTGCTTACAGCGCACTTTGAAAAATTCTAATTGTTTTGGGTGCTAAATAGTACATTTGCGTTTTGCGGTGCACTTCATATCTGAGAGTCAAATAGAATAGTCCAATACTGTGCTTACAGCGCACTTGGAAAAATTCTGGCTACCTCCTTCTCCTCCAGCGCCACTTCCACCTACACCGCCACGGTCACCGCCTCCACAACCTATGGGTCACTTAGTATAAACTGAAAGAGAATACCCTGCACTCCAACCCTCTCTAAAATGGATAATTCTGTTGATCCTTCTGGCAGCCATGCTTTAGATTTAGATTTATGTTCTTCCAAAGCTAAAATCAAAGATTTCATCTAGTGCTATTTTATGGCTCAGCTGTATTTTTAATTTGTATGTATTTTATGTTATTTGAAGTTATTTCCCTATCCACATTTGCTTGCAGTGCACTTGTCCTACTCTTACCCACATTTTACTTCCTTTTGCAGCCCTCTAGTCCTTTCCATGACTTTTTTAGAGGCATTTTAGTGGCCAAAAGTTCGTGTCCCCATTGACTTCAATAGGGTTTGGGTTCGGGGTCAAGTTCGAACACGGACCCGGACTTTTTTCCGAAGTTTGCTCGAACCCGAACATCCAGGTGTCCGCTCAACTCTAATCAGGAACACTCCAGATGCATCTATCAGATCTGTCTGAATCGGGTGTCTAGTTCCTATCTAGTTAAGGTCCACCAGCTGTTCTCATGTAGAAATGAGGGACTCTTCGTGAGAGACCGGCGCAGACCAGGCTGCCTGTTTCCCCCAGAAACATGGCAGCTCCTGATGAGGTGATACACTGGCATGTACTATAAATGTACATGCCAGTTTATCCTCATGTCAGTTGCACGTTAGGTGCTTCTATAGTTTAGTGTCCCTTTAACTTAAGTTAACTATGATGAAAAGCATTGTTGGTTAGTGTTAGACAAATGTTTTTGTTATAATGTATTCAAGCCTTTTTCTTCCAAGAGTCATTTGTTTAAGCTTATTACATAAGACATTTCAGTGGGAAAGTCGGCACAAACCTTTCATATTCCATGCTTTCATGTGTAAAGTATGTTGATTGCTCAGTAGATTTAGACGTCAGGGCCAAAGCGCTGGAAGTGTATTAACGCGCTCATTCTCAAATATTTATACAGTATGTTAGGTCAAAAATATTGTGAAATGAAGTTAATATTTTCCACATAAAAAGCTTTGATTTTCTTCTCTTATAACTTAGAAAGCAGGGTTTAATATATGAACAGCATGGGAAAGTGTGAGAATAAAGTTTTTAATATATGAACTAATTCTAAATTATATGCACAACAATATTTCTTCATTTTGTTTTCACTCTTTCCAGGAGAAGAGGAAGAGGCTTTTTTTTTGTAGCTAGAAACATTTATTTATGTTCAATGTATTTGCTCTACTACCATCTGTTCAGAATTAGTAAACATTCCTTTGGCGTTGGTGTTGATCTTTGTGGGTTTCATTTGGAAAAAAATGCCTGTTTCTTTTTAATGGGTTCAGAACAAGAAAGGAGGCTGTAGGCGAAGGGCACAATCTGTTTCTAGCAAATAGCAGATTTTAGTGATGAAATTAAAATTTGGTATAACCTGACTCAAGCAACCATGAAATAACATGGCGTGACTCACGTTTCCTTGCAAAGACGGGAATGTGAATTGCAAGGGAATGGGGCAGAACCACCTCGTAGTTTATAGCCTTCGCGAGATAGTAGCCCCAAAATGAATCCTCCAAATCAATTGTAGCGCTCTCTTTAAAGATTAGTGACATGTAGATTAAATGGAGTGTGCTGGGGACCATTTCCTTCTACACTCAGATATGTCATTCAGGGTTTGTGCCTTAACAAGTGTTTCCCATCTCATGCTAGTGCTACTAAAATGTAATGGAGTGTTAAAATGTTAATTATCAGGTGCTTTTGTTTCACCTGCAGCAAACAACCTGCCTCCAAGCTGTTTACCTCAGTCATTGGATGTGGGCACTGATAAGCATCAATTGCCTTTTGAAAAAAAAGTGCTGCTTTTCTGAGTGGTTCGTTTCCTGTGCCTGCAGGTGTATTTTATAAATCAGAAGTGACCTAGGTGATAGAGGGCAAAACACCACATTGCATATATTTTATGTTCTGTCAGAGTGTTCACACACATCAGTAAATTGTCTCCAGTGGATTAACAACAGTCTAATTACCATTAATCCATTTATGTAAAAATTGATTTACCATCTTTGTAAAAATGTGCGTTTATATGTCTGCAACAGGTTTTTCCTTCTGTTGGTTCTGTATAAAATAAAAAACTTAAAGGGCAGACTTGGTAGGCCCAAGGAGTCTTCTCTGCCACAAGTATATATAAATGTGTATATATATATATATATATATATATATATATATAATCATATATATATATATATATATATATAATCTGCCAGTGAAGCCAATCATGATTTAAATCATTGACAAGCTCCAGGCATTGTGTACGTTCTGAATAAAGTTACCATATGGCAACTTTCAAAAACTAAATATACTGCCATAGATATGATTAACATTTTTTTCATTAGTAAAAAGTTCTTCACTATTCCTTTAAAGTAACCACAGTTAATTTGAAATACAATGCGCCCAGCATCTCATATAAAGTCTCCATTTTACTTTTTTGGAGTATTATATACTCTGAGACAGGGTTGAGCAAGTGCACCAAGAGTCTTGCACCATATGAGTACCGTATTTTCCGGCGTATAAGACGACTGGGCATATAAGACGACCCCCAACTTTTCCAGTTAAAATTTAGAGTTTGGGATATACTCGCCGTATAAGACTACCCCTCTTCCAACGAGCATTTTCTCCTACAGTGACATTTACACACACACCCTTACACAGTGACACACTTACACACACACCCTTACACAGAAAGTGACACACTTACACACACACACAGCGACACCAATAGACACATAACCTGAGACACACTATTTTGCCCCTCAATATGCCAATATTTTGCCCCTCCAATATGCCAGGATTTTGCCCCTCTCCTACCCCCTTTCCAGTACTTACCTCGTTTCTGCTCTGCAGATGCGCGCGGCTATGAGGGAAGCGTTGTGCGCTGCCCTCCAGCCGTGCGGCTTCAATAAAGTTTGTTTTAAAAAAAAGTTTAAACAAACTTTATTGAAGTTGCGCGGCTGGAGGGGAGCACACAACGCTTCCCTCACAGCCGCGCGCACCTGCAGAGCAGCAACGAGGTAAGTAAAAAGACTACACCCGGCGTATAAGACGACCCCCAACTTTTGGGAAGATTTTCCTGGGTTAAAAAGTAGTCTTATACGCCAGAAAATACAGTACTTTAAGGCAAGCAGAACACAAAGAGAATTGTATGACTGTGTAGCAGTTTAGTTTCCTTGGTTCAAACCTAATTGGTGATGCACTGAGATCCTGCAGAGTGTTGTTGACTGAGTGTTAGCTCTGTATATATTACAAAAGTCCCCACACATACCATGTAAGTGTTAGATACAGTAGCCTTCCTCTGCCTCATAATATAAGACATCACCATTTTCGGGAAACTGTGATTGTCCTAGAAGTGTCGTCATGCATCTTGTAAAGCTTTAATACCTTTTACTTTAACACTTTTAGTTCTCACCTAATTCTGTATTGTAAAGGATGACTTAACATTTTCTGCTTGGTAAATAAACTAATCAGAAAAATAGTAATTGCAAAATTAAAGATTAGCCAGTAGTTTTCTTTTGCTAGTGAAATGGTTAAGGATATTCACTGCTCAGTGAACATCGGGGACTAGTTTATATTGCTTATTCCAGTAATTATTCTGATATAATATTCTGATATAATATTCTGGTGATGTTGGGTTAATAAATTAATAGTGGTTAGATATTGTCATGTAACTGAACTCTTGGTAAAATAATTTGAATTAGGAAAATGGCAAGTATTTTTGAACTGATCTCAAAGTTCAGTACTGTGAGACCTTGGATATTCGGAAACTGTCCTTAACGATTAGCTATTCCACATCATCAAGATAATCATCTTCCAGTGCACATTTCTTAAAATGTTACCAAGGGATGTGAACTTTAGCCTGTCTGTGCCCTTAAATGGTATATAGAGGTGTCTGTACCACATCCTTTGGTGCATTCCATGGTGAAAGGTTTAAGGATATATTGGCTTTTTGCACATATGTACTATGCAGTTATGCAATGTAAAAACCACGTTGATTAATGTTATCCCGTTGGCCTCTTGTTACCCCATCATTAATTATGATTAGATATGAAATTGGATCCTCCCTGTGGGATATCCTGTCCTAAGATGATTTTTGACAACTTAGTCAAACTTTGAACTACTGTTTCCTGCACTGGGTTTGCCGAAAGTGTAGTGTAGTTCATTTACATAGGCTTTTTAAACACTTTCTATGGCAGAGCTTATAAAAGAACTTGTGGTATAACTACTGGTTTCAGGGTACGTTTGGGATCATGGTTAAAGAATAATTCAAAAGTGAAGCAAATGCTTTGCAAACCAGTGGAATGTCCCTGCTGATTTCAAAACCTTGTGTCAGCATTGCGGTGTTCCTGCTGTGCTGAGATAATAAGATCCTATTTACATAATCATTACAAATTTCTGCAGGTTGGCAGAAGACCATCCATTATAATGATTAGTATTTGTATTCCTGCTCACTTAGCCATGCACTTATTGTTTGGCTTTTCTGCATATATCATAGTGGTTTCTTAGTTAAAGGAACACTAAACTTTATATTTCACTTGTGTTTCTAATATAGAAGCACAAGTGAAATGTTAGTTGTCCCTAGTATGAGGATCCATAGGAAGCAGGCAGCTGTCTGGTCGGTGACTGTGACCCTAATTTTTGCCTGGTAGCAGTGGATACCTTAACTAGCAGCGGGAGACCCTCGGATTCAGCAGTCGGAGTGGGGCGAGCCCGCGCTCTGATTGGCTGCAACCAGGAACTGCTGTGTCTCAGAGAGTAAACCCACATGTATCTATTAAGCTACACGTCGGGTTTACTTCAAAGTCCGAGACATGTTTCTTTTTTTCCTTGAAGAGGAAGCAAGGGTTATAAAAAAAAGTACAATGCTCCTTAAAGTGAAAAATGACAAAATAATTTACATATAAAGAATAATAAAACTAACATCAAGCTTGTTATCCATATAAATATGACATCTGGTCTGTTGATTAAAAATACAATCAAGCTAATTTATTGTATAAAGTAATATGGAAATTGATAGGCAGCATGAAGACTGGCTATTGGTCAAAAGTGATCAGTTGGGATGAAGAAACTAGGCTTATGTTGAAGCATGTGCTGCGTAATCCATGAACATTTTTGAAGGGTGGCTAAGATTCTTTATTAGATCCACACTGGTGGCTTCAGGAGTCAGACAAGCTGCAGTAACAGTTAGTGTAGCTTGACATCTGTTCCCTTTGCACAAGCAGTTTCCCTGCTGTGATGCCATGCCCACCTGATACTGAGCAGTGTTAGCTTAAGGAGCACTCTTTTGAAGGCGTCCTTTTCTAGTTTCAGAGTGCCTAAGCCTGATACTATAAAACACACATTTTGAAAGTGCTTCAACTAGGGTGGTGAATCTGTACTCTTTCAGCTGTTGACCTACAAGTCACATCTAAATTAACTACTGGGTTTGTCAGGAGCACTGAACTTTTGATATGTGCATTCCTGTGCACATTTAGTTCAAATGACATTTTGGGAAACGTTCTTCTTTCCTGCTTAAAAAACAGCTAAAATACACAGAACAATGTTTTCAGCAACTATTATTTCCATGAGCAAATTTGTGGAAACCTTAATAAAGCAAAAAAAAAAAAAACACACTTATTTTGTGATCTTAAAAATGTAAGAAATCATTGTATTATTTTGAAGAAAATGTTTTTAAAAAAACCCTCCTGTAATCCTTATAGAGCACATGGCTATTATTTTGGATAACATTTCAACTTCATTCATTTCCATTTAGAAGGGAAATAACCAATTTATAAAAAGACTACTAAATAGCACACCTCAGTGTTAAATCACGTTGCACAGTCTAGTGAAAAGTCTCATTATTTATTAGTGACATTATATAACTAGACTCTTTGAAATCCTTATTTCTGGAATGGAGCATTCACTGCATAATTAACCTATTCGCAATGCATGTTTGTCAAACTTCTACTGAGTTTGGATAAATGGCTACTGTATTAGAAAGTGTGAATTAGTGTTAGTAGGTCTCGAGTAAATTAATAGATAAGGGTTTTTTACACAATCTGTGTTTTTCCTACATAGTCCTTATAAAACTGTGCATCTCAAAGTACTGTTTGTAAAATCTACATGGTTGTTTTGGTATTTTTGTTTTCTCTTGGGGTCTGATGATGTTGTGATTCTGATAAGTTCTGGTTATTTTATCTTGAACACAGGGAGCTGTTCACTAAAAGTGAGGTGCAGTTGAGGTAACATTTCATCCCCCTATTATTATGTAGAATACGGGCAAACCTGGTATGTTTGACTAGCAGGAAAAACTCGGCAGGTCTGTCCGAGCACCATGTGAAGCTAAACAAAATTGCATTGAGAGGTTTTATTTTCTTATGTTAACAGTTAAGTTTTGTGGCTATAAGTTTAATAACTATATGTTACATAGAAACTGAGCATGACACCTACAGCATATAGAACATTTAAATTAAGTATTGTACGTTTTTAAAAGACTGGCTTGTTTGAATAATTCATAAGCACAGTTTTTTTTGTGTGAATTTGGGGGCTTTGGTGTCTGTGTTTGCTAACATGCATATTGACCAGTATATTATTCACGATTTGGGAATTTTGTTGGCCAATTCTTTTTTATTTATTTATTTCTTATTTTATTTTTATTTTTTTGTCTATGTTGCTTGCCATTCTAAATATGTGAATGTTTGTTTGTTTTTTCTTGCAGGTGTATAGGCAAGACTGTGAGACATTTGGCATGGTTGTGAAGATGTTAATAGACAAAGACCAGTCTCTTGAAAAGCAGATTCAGTATGCCTTGAAACAAAATCTAAGCGAGATTGGAGAGAGATGTATTGAAGAACTGAAAGTGTATATTACAGAGTACGATGCAGCACACCAAGAACTTTCATAGCGTATAAATTACGCCAATGATTATGGCTGATCTTTCTTTGACCTGACTCTTAACATGAAACACTCTTGAAACTAAATATTTTGAATATTAAAATAAATAAGATAAGGTAAGGGTGAGGGTTTACTAGGGATGATACATACATAGGATTTTTTTATATGTATATATTGAACATACTGTTACGTGTAAATTATATGTGATAGAGCTAAAATGTATGTATTTTAGTGGTATCCTTGATTTGAAAAACAAGTACACAGTTTCTGACATTGGTATAGTACTGTTTGGATATGGGCTCTTGCACACATGGGCTCTTGAAATTTAAATTCTCCTGTAACCTGTTTTTGTTTAAATTTCCCTACTCAATACTGGGCTATTAGGTTATTAAAAGATTTTGCTTTCTGATTTTATTTAAAAAAATAACTGTAAGGTATCTTTTTTTATTTTGTTACTTTTATTTCAAATTGTTGCAGTTTTTTTAATGAAACACAATTTGAGGATATATATGTTAGTGTCCTTATTTAATGCATTTTAAAACATATTTAAACTTTCCGGATAAAAGTGTATAGCAACATATTTTCCATTCCTGAATTTAAACTTAATGGACCAATGGATGTAGTTTACCTTCAAAATAATACAGAATTGGTATGTGCATTGCTATTCTTTTCTTTATACACCTTTTCAGAGATATATATTACTGCATTTTTTATGATCACATTTGCATTTAGAGACTTATTGACACAATTGCACTCTAATGGAAAAGAAGTATGCAATTAACGTCAAGACAACTTACATTTAATTGAAAGATTGCATCAGGTTAATGGTCTAATGAAAGAATACAAATAAAGTACCTTAAGATCTTTTCTTCTCTGGCCTAAGATGAAGGAACATCTGATTTTAGATTCTAAACATGTCAGCCCCCTGATAGCTATATGGAGCAAAGAAGGCTCGGCGAAATACAGGTAAGCCCTGCTAGAAAGTGGGGCTGACTATCCACGGACTCACATAGCAATCTAAACAGGATCGTTATGCGAGTCCCGAGATCTCACAATACTTATGCTTTGATGCAGAAGTTTGTAGTGAGATCTGGTGGTTGATTGTTTCATGTTAGAATTTCTATTTAAAACGACTACAGTTGATGCAATATTTTAATTGAACAGAAGTTAAGGTTTTGCCTACAGGTGTCCTTAAGAAGGCATGGGTTGTGCAAAATATTATCATGAACAAAAAATAATTTTGAGTCTTTATTATGGGTAGATAGCACATAAAAACACATTGGCCTTTCATAATCTAGGTTTCCATTCAACTCCTGGTTTTCTTCTCACTTAGTGTCATGTCATTGCTATTCTTTAAATTACCTTGTCTTCTAATATCAAACAAAATCATCTATGTCATGAAGCCACACTTGAAATACACATTTATTAACTATGCGGAAGTGTCACATGGTACACATACTATTCACATGGAAAGTATTGTAACCCATACAAACAAGGCCCTTGCAGTACTTTTTGCTGCCTTAGGTAAACATATATTTTGCCGCCCCCTGCTAATCCTGCCCTCAGGCATTTACACACAGTAACACAGTGTCTGGTGTCTTTTCCCCCTCCCTTCCCCAATGCCTGGTGTCTTTTCCCCCTCCCTTCCCCAATGCCTGGTGTCTCTCCCCTCCCCCCCCTTCCCCAATGCCTGGTGTCTTCCCCCCCTTCCCCAATACCTGGTGTCTTTTTTCCCCTCTCCCTCCCTTCCCCAATGCCTGATATCTTTTCTTTCCCTTCCCCAAACCCTGGTGTCCTTTTTTTGTCCTCCCTCCCTTCCCCAATGCCTGGTGTCTTTTTCCCTCCCTCCTCCCCCATATATTACCTCCGGCAGCATCAGAGCTCTGTTCCCTCGCAGGGATGCAAGCAGCAGCATCCGAGTCAGTTCTTCTTGCGCTCCCGCGCGTAGTGATAACACAGAGCATCATATTTCTGATGCTCTGCATCATTATGCGCAGGCAGCACTGACTTGGATGCTGCTGCTTGCGTCCCTGCGTGGGGGCGGACTGGCACCTCGGCACCAATTTTTTACTTTGCTCCAGAATGTACAATTAAAAACTAAATGAGACAAATCCATAATTTGGAAAAGTAATACGCATAGATGCATTTTTACTATATTCTAGGAAATTAAAAATTGACTAATATGTAGCTTGATAAATTCATGGTTTGTTTGATGTGTGTAATTACACACCCATGTAGGGGTTGAACAAAATACTGAATACTTTGGCTTCAGATCAACTGCAATCCTCCTTGAAATGTCATTCAAGACCTGTACTGTTTATAGTGTGATATGGCACAAGAAGAAAATGCAACAGAGATGAAAATCTACTGTGCTCTAGGCGCTCAAGGACTTCACATCAAGGTTTAGTAGTGTTTAAATCTGGTGACTGGATTTGGTTATGGAAGTTGTTTGACGTCATTGCTGATTTCATGAAATCATTCTCGAACTTATTTATTGTCGTACTAGAATATGGGAACACCATGATGAGATAATGTCACCAGAAGGTGCGCCTGGTTCTATAAAATGACTACCTATTACGTGGCTGTTTTTATAACCATAGAGACCAATGCCATTCTCAAGTTGAGTAACACACGTAACAGCTCCTAATCCAAGTAACCAGAATAATTCTACGCCTACACATGTTGAGCCTCAGTCCATTCCATCCAGAAGAAGCAGTGGAATGATGACCATCTTATTTTAAACACACCGCCATGGGATTAACACACATTATTATCAATATTTTGTATGGCAGATTTGTACTCGCAAATGTGCTCTTTCAAAGCTTATTTAGTGCATGCCTTTTTTTTTTTTTTTATCTATTTACATCAGTGTTAATGTGTGAACCTTTTACCTTCATAAGGATGCTTGATATATATGGTGGATAAAGTTTTTCCACATTGGGCATAATGCCAACATATATATTAACCAAATAGTAATTGGGGTAACCAAATCATTGCTCTCTGAATATTAGGTAACCTTTCAAGTTTTATCCTTTAAAACCATTACTAGATACACTTTTGTTATTTATCTATACCATTAAAGCGACAGTCTAGTCCCCAAACTCCCTTTGGTGCAAGATGAACATTACTATTTGTATAGTTCACAGGCTTTTTTCCTGTGTGATTTGATGCAGACATTCTGCATACATCACTTTTTAATATTTGTCTCAAGCTCTGCACAGTGATTAAATGAAACAAAACTAGTTTTCCCAGTAGTCACTTCCTTTACTCTTCGAATTGAATACATTGTGATAGACACAGTAGGACCTCTTAACAGTGCAACACATTGTCTGATGTCATCACTAGAGACACAGGAAAATCCATTATTTTGAATGAAATTATTCTCATTGCAGAAAAAAAGGAAATTAATTTTACTAGCTAGTGTGGGCAGTACTGGCTTCTTGCAAACTGCTGTAATTTCACAGTTTCATCTAGCTGTACGTATTTTATATTTTAAGCAATGCAAAATTTAAAACATGCAAAGTACTTTGAAAGCACATTAATATTTGGAAGATGCATTTTGGGCACTAGACAGTCCCTTTAAGACAGCTGAAAATAAGATTATCAGCATTTAACAGCATGTTACAACCTTTCATTTACACCAACAATTCACTCAACATCTAATAGCGTCTCAAAGATATATATTAAGTCAATTGGATAACTTTTTTCTATGGATCATTGTGTGCCTAAAATAAACTCAATTTTTCCCTTAGAAACCAAAATCTATATTCCCATTCATTTCAATGGGGCAAGGAAAAAATGCTTGTCAAGCTAAGTCCAACTGCCGAGTTGCCTTAGCCTGAAAAAATACCCTTCATTTATAAAACAAAAAGAAAAAAAATCTGCCCTCTTGTGAAAACTGGGTCCGAGGACTCCTGAAATGGCCCCGGAGCCCTTAAAACACACGAGGGGCTGGGGCAGGGCTACTTGGAGACACCTCCCTTCCACCATAATAAAAAACACTGCTGGGCGCCGACTGAAACCTAGAATACGTAAGGGGCACCTTTTGTGAATAGTGTGAGGAGGTCAACTTTTTATTTAGGTCAAATTCAACCTTTTTTGCCCTATTCTCAAATTTTAGTGAATAGTCCCCAATAACGCACAGACAAGTAAGTATTGCAGATTTGGTAAACCAATAATAATATGTAATATAATTATTATCCATGAATAATTTTTCTAAAAGCATGAAAAGTTTGTAAATCATTAGTTGCAAATTACCTTTTTTCACTTTAACTCTGTTTAGTAGAAATTTTTGATCTTCACCTACAATAGTTTTTATTTGAATTAATCCTGGAAAGATGAAAACAATCGACTTTACCATTACAAAACGTTTTTACTCTTAAAAGATTTTTTTGTGCAGCACATGATAAAACCAGTTCATTTAATGTCAGAGAGTCTAAAAATAACATCCTTTAAAATGTTTCCACAGAAAATCATAGTCATACTGCACAATATACTAAAAATAAAAACACATTAGTCTTGCTTACAGAACAAAGCTATGCTAATCACAGTTATTCTCTCTGACATTGAGTCCCAAACCTACGCATTAGAAAACACTGGTAAAACTGCTAAATGTGAAATCCTCTGCTAGCACCCAAAAAATAACAAAAACAAAAAAGTAACTACTCAGTAGTGAGGACATTGAAGGTCTGAGATGTACAATGTGGCGAAAACAATGCTGGTGGCATCTTTTCCAAATATGATACCTTAAGTGTATGCCCTCTGTTTACATATTTGCTGTCTCCTGCTTTTACATGAATTTATTTAACTCTGGTTCTACATGAAATGATCCCAAACTGGGAGCTTTTCAATAAAAATGTGAGTTGAGGCAAGGAGGATTTCACTGATTTAGCTATACATTTTGCAGGGCCAATCCTGGTGAGTTTCCCCAGCTAAGCAAACTCACCAGGATTATCCCTGCACAGTGTATAGCTAAAATGGTGCAATCACATGTTCATCTCAGCTCACCTTTTAGGGAAAAGCTCCAATTATCCTGTCTCTTTTTGAGAGTTTTTTTTTACAAGTGTTCTCTGTAAGTAGGTATGCAGCTTGATGGACTACGGACTATGGCACAGTCTAATGCTTTGGTTTAGATTGAATTACTCTTCAAGAGCAAGATGTGTCCCAGCTGTTAAGTACACAATAAGAAACAATCTCACCTCCTGACCTCTGCAAGTCTTACATCTTACTATTTAAGCCAATACACTTACACTATATCATGTGTTTAGAATAATCATTTGTCATACACACAAATGTCTAAGGATAAAGAGGTGAGGACATTACTTGACCCAAACTTAAAGTGGACATGTCGCCTTTGAGATGGTTGACTAAATCAATGTAACACTATATTAGTTGCTATAATTTATATCTCTGTTTATGAGTCATTTATAGGGTTTGCAAATATGATTGGAAGTTAGAACTGAATTGTGTATCCAAAACTCATTTATGCTTGTGTCTTTTGTTGCAAATTTGATTAAAGTTAGAACTCAATAACCTACAGGGAATTATGATAAATTATTCCCCATATGCAAAATACTATAGATATCATTATGTTGAACTGCACAATAAATTCAGCACAGCATTTAAGGGAATTAAATCACACACATACAAAGCAAGGAAAACTTAATGTTTAATATTGCTGATTAACAAGGTGTCATTGACATAAGATGTGGGTTTGGCCTTGTGTGCATATATTAGTCATAGAACAAGACAGCTAGGTCCTTGGAGTAGAAACATGTCTGCACCTTTTTACCTCAGCATCAGCCAATAATACTTTGTACCACATTTTCCTTCATCCTCAGCATGCTAGAGGCCTTGTTTAGCTGTGTGGCTACATTTCTCTGATGTCAAGTTAGGCATAATCTGGTCAAGTATCATAGAATATTCCACAACCATGATTGGTCATTATACACCTGCTGAAGTTTTTGTTGTTGTGATGTCACAGGGGACCATGTCTCCACTGCAATATTGTAGAGGAAAGAAAATATGCCCTTCTCCTGCTTGGCTACTGCAGTCCCCTTTCGGTCAGTAGTTCCACCCGTTGCATGTATAATCTATTCATATGACTGTGGTAGACAGCCATATAAAATAGTACATAATCCACATAATGTTTGTGATATTTTGTCTTGTTCAAGATGTATATAGCATGTCCACATACAAAGCATGATACTAATTTGGCTACGTGTCAGAATATCGTTTTATTCAGTGTGTTCTTTATACTTTTTCTTCCTCGTTCCTTTCAAAGTGGCTAGGCCATCCCAACTACCCTCAAATTATTGAGATAAATAATTAGCAAGAATTAACCATGCCATCATTCATGGAAGCCCTCAGAAAAAATTCTAGAAGGCGACAGACCCACGCATAAAGACCATAGTCTTTTAAAAAGAAATTAAGCAGCATGTATTATTTTATTTTTT
This sequence comes from Pelodytes ibericus, assembly GCA_036172795.1. NCBI lineage: Eukaryota > Metazoa > Chordata > Amphibia > Anura > Pelodytidae > Pelodytes > Pelodytes ibericus. Next base: position 99,348,485 of record CM069858.1, on the reverse strand, counting down.
ATTTTTTTTACAATGTTTTATAGTAATGCAAAACCAGAGGTGCCAAATTAAAGCCGAATGTGTGGAATGATTTGAAATATAATATGATTATGTCTTAGAACTCAAAGGAGGATCAAACATAGCAGGCATGATATTAAATACTGTAGAGTACAGTAGAATCGCCCATGCACCTGGTGTAGTAACTCAGTAACATTACTTACATTCCAATAAACCGATATGTCTAGACTTCCCGATCACTCACTTACAGCAGACCAGGCCTTACCGCACATATCAAATTGTGTTATTAGTGTCATGCAAGTCTCATTACATCCTACTGGTTCTCATTAGCTGATACTCCATGATTTATTGTTCGTATGGGAACTTGACAGATGCCTTGGAAACGTTTATAAGTAAAAGTATCTTATTAATGCACCCTGAGTACAACATGGGATAGATCAATTTATCCAAATGCAGTTAATGGTCCATGATATAAACATTCTTCTGGGGGTTTGGGATGATGTTTCAAATGTAAGCATTTGTTATAATGAGGGCTGTATTCAATATTGCAGGGGAAAAAATCTGTAAGAAGTTACCAGTTATAAGATGCCTCTATTTTCTGTTGCAATTTATTTCTTCAAGAGGTATTGTATTGTGGCATTGCTTAATTAGTACAATAATAATAAAAAATAAAATGTATCCAAGAAAGGTACAATGAGGTATGCTAATTTTTAAGTACATCCTGGCGATTTTACTACAGGTTGAGTATCCCTTATCCAGATATCGGTTATTTTAAATGATCCGTTATCCAAACATTTTTTAGGATTTTCCCACAAGTTGCAAATTTCACACACACCTGTCAGAATGCAAGCACACAACAGTTTATTCAGTGTCCAGCGGGCTTAAGCTGTAATATAGCCTTTCCATGCATGGTCAGATACCCCCATGACCACAAACAGTAATACAATGTTTTTTTAAAAGGTTCCCAACGCTGCCTCACATCACAGTAAAAAATATTTATTTTCTCTAAACAGTATGTGCATTGATACTACTGTATTTAATGAGTGCTGAGAGACTTTAATATATTTTATTGGTGAAAATGACCCGTTATCCAAAATACTTCTGGGCCCAAGCATTGTGGATAAAGGATACTCAACCGGTATTGTTGGTAATTGTATATATCTTGAAAGGATTAAAGGGTAAGTTGACTCTGCCATGACTTGAACCTGCAACCCTGGGGAACAGATGCGACTGCTGATGCTATGAACAAAATAAATGGATTTCCTTCCAACATTATGTGATTGTCTCTATCTTTTGATAAATAAATATAATTAACTGATAAAGAAATGCTCATACATTGAGGCAGGGGCGTCACTAGGGTTGGTGTCAACCGGTGCGGAACCACATGGTGTCACCCCCCTGGATTTCCTCCAATACAATGCCAAACAGATTCCTTAGTAATGCCAGTTAGATGGCCTATTAACTATTCCACACACAGAAGGCCCATAACTATGCCACACACAGGAGCCCCATAACTATGCCACACACAGGAGCCCCATAACTATGCCACACCAAAGCCCCACTATTTATGCCTCACCTCTGCCCAATTAATTATGCCACACAAAAGAGTCCCCATAATTATGCCACTCACACACAGGTGCCCCATAATTATGCCACACAAAAGAGTCCCTTAATTATGACACACATGGGGCCCAATAAATATGCCACACACAAGCGCCCCATAATTATGCACACATGGGACCCCCATTAAAGCCACAGCCAATTTTCCCATTAATATGCCAGTATTATTGTGCCAGATGCCAATACCATTGTGCCATTAAGATGCCAGTATTATTGTGCCATTCATATGCCAGTAATATTGTCCGATTCAGATACAGTAATATTGTGCCAGTCAGAGCCCAGGAATATTGTGCCAGTCAGAGCCCAGAAATATTGTGCCAGTCAGAGCCCAGGAATATTGTGCCAGTCAGAGCCCAGGAATATTGTGCCAGTCAGAGCTCAGTAATATTGTGCCATATAGAGCCCAGGACTATTGTGCCAGTCAGATACCAGGAGTATTGTGCCAGTCAAAGCCTAGTAATATTGTGCCATTACCCTGCTCGTTATTCCTCCCCCTTCCCCATCACTTACCTCCTGGCTGCTGCTCCGTGTCCCCCGCCGGACGTCTGCATGTAGTGTTCCCTCCTGCACGTAGCATGTGTAACATCACATCAGGTGATGGGAATAATTTTTTTTCCAGCGGCCGCATCCAGCGGATGCGGCTGCCAGGAAAAAAAAAAAAGGCGGTGCGGGAGGTGTCACCCCACGCCACTGCATTGAGGTACAGCTTTGAAAATCTGAGAAGTAAATGAATGGTAATACTCATGGAGTGGAGCATATTTCATGCTATAGTGATCTAATATCTAGAGATCAAATTGGAGAAAGTATAAGCAGACAGTCAATCTTCAATTAAAGGCTCCGATCATATGAAGGTCACTTTGCAGGTGGGCTTGGTAGGTTTTCTAGCAATGTGGCAAACAATAATTTAGTTGTAACTGCCACGTCCAGGGGAGGACTGGCAACCAGTGGCCTGGGGGATTAACAACTATTTAGTAGCCCATGGTGCAATGTTACCAGCCCACATGCTTTCATCAGAGATAGACACAAATACACAGGTAAAACAGATATGATGGCTGATTAGATATTTAGATAGATAGAATGAAAGTGTTTGGCACTTGGGCATTTAGATGTGAAAAGTGGTGCAACCTCATCCCATTGAATTAGGTTAGAAAGCAGCCATGGGGCAGTTGCCACTCTGCCATCCTCAACAGCCCCCGGCCACGTTGCTACATCCACTTTCACTATTACAGGAGTTTTTGATCTGCATTGCTGACTTGTTAGAAATGCAGTAGAAATCATCTCCAGCTGTCCACAGAACACGGTGCAGGCTCAGCTTCCAGGCATTCAGCTTCCAGGCATGTATTTTCAGAGAGATTCCCTCGTGATAAAAAATGTCTCCCTTACCTTTTTACATAAAACAACCCAGATTTTAGAAATTCTTATTTTCTCCTCATTAATGGGCAAACCATTGATATGTAAACGCTCACAGATGGTGCATTCATTAATGGATGTTAGATGAAAGTAAGTGTGTGATTTAGATCAGGTTTAGGAACAAAGATAAAAAATACAACTACATATTCACATTCCCACCACAATGAAGTATTAGGGGCATCGTCATGGAAACTGACACTGTAGAATCCTCTTCAAGGACAACTGTCAGCAAAAAAAGAAAGTTTTGTTTAATTGAAGGTTTGTATCAAGTAGATTTCGTTTAAATAGAAATGCTTTAATGAAACAATAGAAATAAAGTACATTACTTAGCCCTCTTTGCTCCATATAGCTGGATCAGTCCTTTAAAAATAGCTACACATAGTTGTCAAATATTTAAAGTTAATGTTGAAATTGTGATAGAAACCTGAATAGAAACAAATAAACTGGAGGACTGTGGCAGTTTAGCCATGAAATAGTTACTCTCCTCAAGAGGTCTTTTCAGGACAACACATAACCTCTTGTTATGACAGTCTCATACCTCAGCACCTCACATAGTGCTCAGTCTGAAAGGCAAAATATCCTAAATCCTGATGTGTAATGTATTTGAAATCCTATACATTTCTTTTAATAAAAGAAAAAATAGATGACTCTATACAAGTGTCGTATCCAAATAATTTTAATTAAAAAATCAACTAAACTAATACAGTAAAATAATTATGAAAAAAATAAATAATTTTCAAACCCTGTGCTTTTTCCGTATTCTTCACATTATATTACACATTATGTTTTAACCTTGGCACGTAATTTGTAACTCCAAAATTGCACTCTTAGGACGGGCCCCAGCAAGTGAGGACATGCCCCATCACCCACATTGCACAGCCAGGACATGCCCCATCTCCCACATTGCACAAACAGGATTTGCTCCATCACCACATTGCACACCCAGGACATGCCCCATCTCCCACATTGCACAGCCAGGATTTACTCCATCACCACATTGCACAGCCAGGACATGCCCCATCTCCCACATTGCACACACAGGATTTACTCCATCACCACATTGCACACCCAGGGCATGCCCTATCTCCCACATTGCACAGCAGGATTTACCCCATCACCAAATTACACACCCAGGGCATGCCCCATCTCCCACATTGCACACCCAGGATTTACCCTATCATCACACTGCAGACACAGGACATGCCCCATCTCAAACATTGCACACCCAGGACATGCCCCATCTCCCACATTGCACATCCAGGATTTACCCCATCACCACATTGCAAAAACCCAGGACATTTCCCATCTCCCACATTGCACACCCAGGATTTACCCCATCACCACATTGCACACCCAGGACATGCCCCATCTCCCACATTGCACAGAAGGATTTACCCCATCACCACATTACACACCCAGGGCATACCCCATCTCCCACATTGCACACCCAGGATTTACCCTATCATCACATTGCAGACACAGGACATGCCCCATCTCCCACATTGCACACCCAGGATTTACCTCATCTCCCACATTGCACCGCCAGGATTTACCCCATCACCCACATTGCACACCAAGGATTTACCCCATCACCACATTACACACCCAGGGCATGCCCCATTTCCCACATTACACACCCAGGGCATACCCCATCTCCCACATTGCACACCCAGGATTTACCCTATCATCACACTGCAGACACAGGACATGCCCCATCTCCCACATTGCACACCCAGGATTTACCTCATCTCCCACATTGCACACCCAGGATTTACCCCATCACCACATTACACACCCAGGGCATGCCCCATTTCCCACATTACACACCCAGGACATGTCCCATCTCCCACATTGCACACCCAGGATTTACCCTATCATCACACTGCAGACACAGGACATGCCCCCATCTCCCACATTGCACACCCAGGACATGCCCCATCTCCCACATTGCACACCCAGGACATGCCCCATCTCCCACATTGCAGCCACAGGACATGCCCCATCTCCCACATTGCAGACACAGGACATGCCCCATCTCCCACATTGCAGACACAGGACATGCCCCATCTCCCACATTGCACAGCAGGATTTACCCCATCACCACATTGCACACCCAGGACATGCCCCATCTCCCACAAGGCACACTCACCCTATCATCACATTGCAGACAGGACTGTAAGACTTAACCCAGCCAGCACCCCCAGGTCCCTAGTGTCTAGATGCAGGCAGCATCCTTCTATACTGCCTCTCGTCACATGTTGCGCGCCACATGGCCACCAGTGCTCTGACCTCAGGTGCGGGTAGCACGAGAGGCCGCATGATAGGTTGTCTGTCCATCTGGGCAGCATATAGACACCTTGCAGCCTGCTCGCTGACTGAGGGATGGTTTGATCTCCCCAGCCAGCACCTCTGCGACAAGCTTCTTTTTTTTAAAGGGGTGGCACCTCTGGCCCAGGCCCTTGGGCAGTGCCAAAATGTCCAATCTGTCAAGCCGCCCCTAGATAAAATCCAATATATGTCTGCAGTATTGGGTTTATATACAACACTGCTTGTATTCCCTCTATTTGCATATGGGAGCAGGAATGTGCTTATATTTTTGAGCAGATAGCAACATTATGATTACATTGTATTTATAGCAATTGAGCTAAACCAGACTAGACTAGGCGTATGAATGTTGCAATGTTCTTGCTATACTGATTCTCAATTGAAAATACTCATAAGAAAAGCAATTTAGAAATGTGTGTAATTACACCATGGCTTTCACTATTCCCATTGTGCAGTGGATTATTAAAATGAATGGGAAAAAATTGTGACAAAAATAATACTATTTAAGACTTTTGGGAACTGAACTTATGTGCAGCATCTTGCCACTCTGTGTAGGCGCCGTCTTACAAGCTATGCAACTATGTGTCCTATTAATTTCACCAACAAATCTATACATTGTTCAGGGACAAACCTGGTGTTTTTCTTCCTGCTAGAAGATGTTGGCAAGCCATGGATGATGTAGAGATAAATTTAAAATAAAAAATGTAAATGTTCTTCTTTCTGATGTAACTCCCCAGCTTTGTCCCTGCACAATAATTATTTCACCTCAGCTCACCCACAAATCCCCTTTTAGTGAAACATGTATGATAACTATACATTGTGCAGATACAAACTAGGTGAGTTTCCCCTGCTAAGCAAAGGGTCCAGGATTGTACCTGCACAATGTTTAGCTAAATTGGTGAGTGTTCATCTCACCTGTTAGTGTATGGCCCCCATTGTCCTGGCACTGATAACCTATATCTTCTATTGGGATGGGCACTGTAAAAATGGATTACACAAGACACACACTAGGGAGTGACATATGAGACTAAACCTGTCTGCTAACGCTTCTACATTAAAACTCGATCTTATTATATAAGACATTGCATGACATTAATACCACGACATTTACTGAACATTAGAGTTGAGCGGACACCTGGATGTTCGGGTTCGGCAGGTTTGGCCGAACTTCGAAAAAATGTCCGGGTCCGTGCTTGAACTTGACCCCGAACCCCATTGAAGTCAATGGGGACACGAACTTTTGACCACTAAAATGCCTCTAAAAAAGTCCTGGAAAGGGCTAGAGGGCTGCAAAATGAAGTAAAATGTGGGCAAGAGTGTCCCCATTCATACATAATTGACCTATTCGTATGAATGGGGACTCAATTTCAGTTTATAGAAAGCCCATAGCCTTACATACAATGTAATTGCCGAACCCCGAACTCCAACCCGAACATACAGTGGAATGTCCGTGTTCGGGTCCGGGGTCCAAAAACCGTAATGTTGGGTACGAACCCGAACAGTGCGGTTCGGGTTCGCTCAACACTACTGAACATCTAAAGCCAAACATTGGGAAATGACCTTATGGAAGGAGATATGACTGGTTAAGTATGATTTTGAATAGAAATATTGATAAAAAGCCCGAAATAGCTTTGTTGTTGATTGACCTTCCAAAGAAGAGAGTCTCTTTGTAATTAATTGTTTTGCTGCAACTAAACTCATAATAGCAAGAAATTCTAATAAATCTCTGCCCTCGGAGATGCAGGCTGTGATTATCTTCCAGTTGTAATGGGGATTAGTTGGGTAAACCCAATGACCTTGCGCAATATAGATATGTTTCAAAAGTGGTTATAGAAGATGGAGAACCTGTGAGTGTTTGTCAGATACAGTTCATTTGTTCACCAATAATTAATTAGACAACCGGGGTTTGTATTTAGACTCTGTACAATATTCTCTCACTCAGAGTATATGGAGGTATCGTTCACATGTTATGTCTTATGGAATAAAGTAGCACCTTTGCAAGATATAAAGAATTTTTCCTGGATTGTCTTCTCTCCGCATTTCCCTTTCTTTGGCTGATTGTTGGCCTCTTGTACCCTACTTTGTTTCTAAGCTGTTTGATTGAGGAGTCCCGGAAGAGTCCACACAGTAACTATATAGTGTTTGTTTTTGTATTCTTCTCGGCTATTTTGCAGTTCTGTTTTTGTAGTTTGCAATAAGCTTTAAATCCCGTCCTCAATCACTGATCTCTCTGGCAAGCACACCAGAGCAGAGTTGCAATGGTCATGTTTGTTCTGGAGATGGAGTGGATGATGAGCACTGGGCAAGACTAACGGTTAACATGGCACTGCTCAGAGAGAGGGGATTGTCGCATTGTAAAAAACTGTATGTAAATGTAAACTTTTTAATATTAAATGCAACTATTTTCATATCACATTCAACTATTTGTTTTTGTAATAAAAAATGTTATTGAAAAATTGCATTTCTTGTTTTTATTCCCTTTTTCGGCACCCACATTGCACCTAAAGGACTTAACACAGCACCATACAGTATCCACAGCACTTGCCAAGCACCTATTTTGCACTTATATTGCACCTACACAATTTCTCAAGCCAGTGTCAATTTGCCCCAATATATTAATATGCCAGTATTATTTTGCCATTAATAAGCACAGATAATTTGCAGCTGCCAAGGAAAAAAAAACAAAAAACTAGGCAGCGCGATTGGCTTGGATGCTGGCACCATGGGTGTCGCCCAGCGGGGGCCCCCTCAACCAGTGGGCTCTAGACAAGTACCCAGTTTGCCCATTGGTTAAAGTGGCCCTGACTACCTGGGAAGTCATCGCACATCAGCCTGTGCTTCATCCCTACAGTATCTTTTCTATTTACCGCTCTGGAAATTTCCTATATTGTGTCATTCTATCTTGGTGCAAAGATGAGACCTTCTATAGAATAGCAAGCTTATTGTACAGAGGTCGACAGGGCTGTGCATGTAATAAAGGAATACTTTTAACCATTTGCTGTCTATGCATATGAGGACAAGACTGAAACTTTTGTAGCGCACCGCATAGAACTGCTTTCTCATTGTACTTGACTGCCGATGGTTTCACCTAGAATTTCTGAATGTGATTGTGTGTTTTACGTGTATGTGTGTGCGCATGTTCAGGTGCGGGAGCAGCATTTCAATGTTAGACCCAGGCAGCACAATGTCGTGGGCTATCCCCGAATTGGTGTATACTTGCTTTTTGTGAAATCTGTGACAAGTTGCACGTAGGAATAAGATGAAGAGAAAATTGGACTGAGCACCTCTGCTATCAACGTATCTTCTGTAACCAGTGTGCCATCTTTTGTGTTCAATTTTCATCCTTACACTGTTAATATACTTGATTTTTTTAGATTTTTACAATCAACTCACCTTTTAGTGAATAGACCCAGTGTCCTTCTGGTGTACAACATGGCACTGGTAGTATTTTTAAGAATACTACCTCAAAGGTCCATTACCTAATCTTTTTCCCAAACCTCTTCACTTAGATGAGCAAATTTTTAGGGATGGAAAAAACTCAGGACTGACTGCCACATCTTACCATCATCCATGTATGTCTGCTTAGCTTTTTAATTATTTCTTCCCTCATTGCTAGGTGATCAACTATGCTCAGTGAGCAAGAGTCCCCTTTCAAGGTTGTCAATCTCTCAGTGTTGCAACACACTTTTCCAGAGGCCACATGCTCATGCCTGCCATATGGACCCTTGAACTGCCTTTATTTCACAATTTTATGACTTACAACCTTGAGTGGTTTTAAAACGTGTCAATGTGTCAATAAGGTGAGCAGGTTATATCTATATAACATGGCCCTTTGGGGTTCCTTGAGGACAGGTTTGGGAACCTCTAGTTATAGCAAGTAGTGACACAAGGTCAGTGATGTAAACATAACTACTGTAACTTGTCATCAAAGTTACATTCCTGACGGAATTTCATAAGTACTTTATTTTGAAGGCTATTTTTCAATTAGTTCACAACTGTGCTTGAATAGGATAACAAAAAATACTGTTCCTTAAAGGGACACTACCACTTACATAAGATGTAACTAGATTACCTGTGCAAACAAACACATATGTAAGACATATGCCATTTTTTTCTTCTTCTTCTGTTTGAATTAATTGCATATAAAAGTAAAATTAGATGTCTTTCTCCAGCATCAATTTTGAGAATTTAACCAATGATGCAACATTCTCCAAAATCTTCCAGTAAGTCTCACTTTATAACTGTGGCCAAAGCCTGCATGATGATGTCATAAGATACACCCCTGCTCTCTTTCTAGCTCCTGTGTTTCAAAGTGAGCAGCACTAGGTGGCTGTGTACAACTTTTTTTACCTGCCTTCCAACACAAAGGAGACTGACCTGAACAAACAGGGTAACTCCGCCCCCATGTGATGTAACAGTTACATTACCCTCTTATTCAATGCATGTCTATGATCATAATTCTGACTTATAGACTGCATTCTGTGTCCCCAGCCCCAAAGTGAGATACTAGTGTTGTAAAGTCACTGGGGAGATGGGGCACCAAAAAACACTATTTCACAAAATGAAGCACCCAACTTGTCAAGTAAAATATTTCATAAAATAAGCTCACATAACAAAAACAAAACACATATCTGAAATCAACGTGCAATGCAAAATTTAAAAAAATAAACCCTTTTCATTTTTGGTGGCAGTGTCCCTTTAAGAATTTACTTAAAAAAAAAAAAAAAACTAAAAGCCTCAGTGCATGCTGAATGGTGTAAATTAGGCAAGTACCTTATTGAACATTTATGGCGGGTTGAATGTTAAATGCAAACAAAGCAAATAAGAATCAGCAAAGATCAGAACAAAAAAGGAAACAAATATAAAGGCAAATCATGTATACTTTTATTCACAAAAAGTGAGTCAATCTTTTAGGAATACCAAACAAACTTAGAAATTATAAAGAACATATTGGTTTGGAACAGACAAGCAATAAGCAATTGTAGTAGTTGTTCCAGTAACTTAGCTATTTTGTTCCTGCCAAATGTAAACCATTATAGCGGATCTAGAATGTTACACACGCATTTTAAAATGCACACCATTGCCCTAGAAAGGACTTTAACAGCCCATATTAATGATATCTTGAGGGATATAAAAATATCAGGTTCTCAATTTAACATATACAATATATACATTTAAATCGTTAAATTAGAGCTAAATTTGTTTAAAACGCTACATTATAAATAACTTGCAGCTAAATAGTCTACACTTAGCGTGACTTAAAAAAAATTTCAGAACTTCCTTCAATAATACTTGAAAATAAAAAGGGGTAAACTGTTCACTTTTTAATGTTTATGTGCGTAATGATGTATCTGCAATATAAAAGGAAAAAACCTTTCCAATGTTTGTGACAGGGCTGTTTTAAGCAACAGGTACTAAGCAAAAATCAAAGCATTTACCACCATATACATAATCATTTTTGAGCACCAGATGATTAACACTCATTCCTATCACCTATACATTGTTTTTAATGTTAATGTTGAAATGAAGAACTTAAATAAACCTGAAAACGGTTAGCCGAATTAGGGGAAAACCCCTAAATTAACCCAAGAGTGAAGTCTCCTGCTTATGACATCACATGTGGCTTTATATGCAATTTCCCATTGAAAACCAGTTAATGTACATATCATAGTACAGGTGATATCATTAACAGGAGACAGACATTTAAAATACATTTTGCTCATAATCTAGGCATTTGCTTGTAATTTAACAAACACACAATGTATAGATCATATTCAAATCATTATTTATTCCCTACAAATCACAGTAAAAGCAAGTTTAGGTGACAGAGTCCCTTTAAGAGTACCTCAGAGATAAGCAAGTTGGGAGAGCTTTGTGCAGCACATGCATAACATTGTAATGTACAGTCATATTCCAAACAGTGTTACTGTGTACAATGCAACAAAACATAAAACCTAAAACTGAAATCTGTGATCACTAACGCCAGCAAAATAAAATAAAAAAATGTTAATTGCAAAATTGTAAACTCCAGGCAACCTGTTGAGAACATTGGCAAAGCACTTAAAACAGCAAAAACTAAAAGTGTTTCTGACTGAAAATGTCACTAGCATCTTCACGGGAATGAAAAGAAACTAGCATTGTCAACAGCTCTTAAGAAATAATACAGTTTTTGCCTTTGTGTCCCTTTTTCTTTTTGGATTTAGTGGTCCTTTGGCCAAAATGAGAGCTGGCTAGTGCAGTTGTTGGACTTGGTAGGTCATCCATGTAATATTGAAATCTCTGTGGTCGTGGCTGAGGAATGGGCTGTCCAAGGAAATATCCCTCCTCTTCAGAATCAGAAGAGGAGGAGGAACATGTTGAACACCAAGAATCATCGTCTTCACCATATAGTCCAAGAAATTTATCCGTGATTTGGCTTTGCAGTCCGTAATTAGAAGCCCCATTTGAATACTGGCCAAAAAGATCTCCATTTTGAATATATGCCTGTACCTCATGAGGAGCTTTATTTTGAAAAAGTCGCTCATAATCCTCAGATGTGTAAAACCTTGATTTTTCCTTTCCAGATGGTTTGGGTTCTGCTGCAAGATGAAGAGCATTTTCAGAACGGGATTTCCGACTCTTTCGGCGTCTGTGATGATGCGGCCTTTGGCTTCGTTCTTCAAAATTGTAAACCCTTCGTCGACTCCTCTCGCTCATCGGTGGCTGTCGAATTTCAATGCTGCCATAGTCTCCATTGTCAATCACATCATCAGAAAATTTTACTTGAGGCCTTGTTTGGGATTTTGACCTGCGTAGTACAGACATTTGTACTGGTTTTTCCTCTGGTAGTGGCTTTTCCTGACAAATCTCAGAGCTTAAACTTTTCAAGGACTCTGTGCTTCTATTAAGCATGGACGAATTAAGAGTTCCCATATTGCTCATTTTTTCACAATCCCTTGTATCGATGTCAGGAAAGTTTTGAAAAGAAAAGTGTGAGGGTCTTGTATTACCTTCTCTATCGACTGAAGCTCCTAAGGCAAAGATAAAAATAAGAAATTTATATTGGCTATCACTCTACATGCAGTTATTGTATAATTTAAAAATCACAATGTAGTTTAATATATTATTTTCCAAATATGGATACATATAAAATGTTAAAAAAAAAACATAGGTCTTGATCATAAGCTCAATCAAACCATTTCACTACGTGGTCTGTTGAGCTTCACGGTGCATTTGCCTGCATGCTTATGCGCCAAGCTTTGTGTATCTGACACTTGCACTACTGCTGTGGAATCCACTACTTTTGTATTCAACATTAAACAACTTTTGTTTGCACCTTCTAAATTGGCTCCTGGGGTGCCGTTTCTCTGCATCCCTTTATACTGACCAAATAGAAACCCTTGAAAGTCACAGAGAACACAGGCCTGGCTACATAGCCTACCTTTTCTACCATTCTAAGGTTGCTAGGACGTACATGTAGATTATTGTTTTTACACAGCATATTGCTCAAACTTAACATGATATGCACAGTGGGTTTTTGCAAATTAGTTGAAAAATATACTGAATTGTAAAATAAAACAAAAATACATAAACTAAAATAAACAGGCCAGGTAAAAAAAAAAAAAGACAAGTTTAGACCATACCTGTTATATTTGACAAGGCTAACGAATCCATGGAATCACAAATGTTTCCATCTTTTGTTTTCAGATCATCTGATAAACACTCCAGTGAACCTTTATACCATGGTGCCTTATCATGTTTGTAACCAGAGGCTCCATGATCAAGATCCAGTTCCTGTACTTTTCTGCTACTCGCTGGTCCAGGATGGCTGCCATATGCTGAATCTCCTAGGCCATCCTGTGACTGAGTCCAGTACATATCTGCCTGATATTTTTTACTTGCCAAACTTTTGTTGTGACCACTCCTTTTAAAATCTTTATTACATTGTATATTTTCAGACATCCAGTGCTCGCTTGATCGCGTGTCATCAGCTGGCTGTTGAAAGAGTCCTTTTTCTCCAAACTTTAAGAGCAGCTGAGTCATGTAATCATCATGCTCAGCCCATTCTTCATGATCCTCAGGAGTATCCTGCTCTTCTCTTCCTTTCCAAAAGTCATTATCAAAACTGGCTCCTTGCCTTGATAAGCAGAGATCATCCATCTTACGCGACAATGTGTCATCGGCATTACCAGAAAGTCCAGAGAACTTGTAATTTAAAGCTGGGGATAGCAGGAGCGACTGTCTACACTGATCTGCTGAACGGCTGCTCTTTCCCATGCGTATACTTCTTCTGGATTCCCTTGATCTTGCTGACTGGAATGCAGAGTCAGAAGAATCTGAGGCGTGAACATCTTCTCCTAAGCTGCAAGTCTTGGAGCAATAAATGCGCCCCTTTTTAGGAAGAAAGGGGCATCCCAGAAGAGAAACTTTACACTGCGCACAAGAAAAGCATGTCTCTGTAGCATGCCAGTGCTGGCCATCATAGGTCATCTGTGCATGATCAACACCTAAAAAAAAATATATATATATTAAGGGTATAATCAAATACTTTGTGATTGGACTATAGTCTTCAAAAGTCGAATAGGTGTACAACCTTACTGGATTGCCAACTTTCCTAATATGCTAAGTGGATTGATTATACAATTGACTTCTAGTGCCTGTAAAGAATGGCATTACTTACTAGACATCAAATTGGTTCCTACATGGTCTATTGTATAAATTAGTGTTTTAGAGGCATACAATATATATATATATATATATATATATATATATATATATATATAACCACAGATATACAAAGTAGTATCCACACATATAAAAGTGAAACAAACTAAAAGCACAAATACCTATATGTTCTCCACAGGATTCACAATATTCTGCGTAATGAGACTCAAAGCATCCACAGCAGAAAGGACGACCATCTTTCATGATATATCTTTGTCCCCCAAGCACAGTTTCACATTCATAGCAGCAGAAATGCTTCATATGCCAGTGACGACCTTCAGCCTCAGTGCATTCATCCGCAAATATAATCTGCAAAAACAAATAAAGATGTAAATACTTTTTAAAATAATTCTTTAAAAAAAAAAAAGAAAAAAAAAAGGAAAACCAGACAGAAAAAAAATTAAAAATAAATAAACATCGGTGTAAACATACCTCATCACAGGCCGAACACCTGGGTTTTAGCAGTTCTGCATGGTGTCTGCCACAATGTATTTTCCCATCTTGATAGAAGTATATGAGATCAACAAGTAGCTCGTTACATGTTGAACATGCAAAGCATGAAGGGTGCCAACAGACCCCCGGTCCAGCTCGTGAAACAAAAATTGCAACTTCACCTCCATTAATCTTCCCTCCACACTGTTAAGAAAAAAAAAATACAGAAATTAAACAAGTCTTGCATTATACCATGTTGATTGATTGTTGGCACATTTGTTACCATTCACATTAAAAGAAAAATACTACTTCTGACATAAAACCAACCAAGGAATTTAAACACCCATTTAAAACCCAAAAGGGAGAAAAGTCTAATAATCCTCCATCATAAACAGAATTTAAACCAAGAAAAATACTGCTGATATATGCTAAGTAGATACTTAAACGACCACTTAAGCTGCATTTCATTATCGAAATGTGGTTTTAATAAAAAGTTAGCCATCTGGCTACAATTTGACACTTCTCTGAAGCAGTAAATGTCTTTATTCTCATTGCTGTATGTGCACAAGCACAAAAAGTGGTTGGGGTACAATAAATACTTATTCAATAAATGCTAAGTCAGTTTGCGGAGAATTGAACACTAGGTACCTGTTCACACACAGCATGCAGCACTGCCCTAGACAATAATTTAATATTGCCTCTTCCGAGTGCCTCCTTCTTGCGCTGGGTACTAAAAGTTTGCAATTCCTTCTTCTCCTCCTCACTTAATGACTGGCAATATCGCACCTGCCAAAATAAGACGTTAAAATCAACAGTTAGCATTTCTAAGCTTGTGGATTATTTTGACACTTAACTGGTAAATTCTACAGCACAGCAAACACAAAGCATTGCTTACACATTGAGAAAACTGCTAAGAATGGGTTATGTGGTCTTAAAATTGTACAATCACGTCTAAATCAGTAAATATCTTAAAAGCATGTTTGCCATCTGAAAACATTCACAGTACAATTCATCTTGGAATTTAAACAACCCTCGCAAGTAGAAGATAAATACAAACACCATAAAACACTACAGGAATTTTTGCAAAGGACACTGGGATAGGATGCAAAAACAACTTGTGAACCTATTTTGTGCCGTGAGTTATACAAAATTTTAAAAAGGTGAAACCGGAATTAGAGGGTCGTCTGTTTAGAAACATACTAGAGGTACAGGCACAACTAAAATCTAAAATATATCCACAATATTGTAACAAAAAGCAAACCCCAAGGACACAGAATGCACAAAGACCCAGAACAGGATGCACATGTTCAGAGTGTACATCATTGCTCTACGGAAATCTTAATGTTACCTCATTATCATGTGGAGGGAGCTGATAGAGAAGCTGTTTGATCCGATATTTTTCTCCCACACTGTTAACATAAGGGACCTTCTCTTCAGGCAGACAGGCAAAGTATAACTGGACCTGCATTCCAGAAAACAGAAGAGAACTGTGGTTATTTCATGGTATGCTGATGGGGAAATAAACATGTTCTTGACACAGAAAGAGGTGGAGGACAACGCAGCAGAGAGGGACATGGGAAGAAAACAAATGCTCCATTAGGACTATGGCAACTTTGAGTTGATGTGATAACGAGCACCAGATGAGCTAACTCAGCACAACTAGATAGTCCGCTTTCCACCCAGCTGCTGAATTGCTCCTCTGGAATGCAGCTTCCATAGCCAATTACGGGGTATCATAAATTATACACATTTAATGATACCATTAAGTCCACCTCCTCCAGGACTAGTCAACAAGCCTGTAGAAATTCCAACATTTGTATCTACCATTAACATGTATAAAGTGTGAAACTATCTAGAAAACAGCCCTGTAAACAAGTTTCATTTGCTGCTTGCATTATACACATTGCAGAGACAAAAGCTGCTTTGTCAGCTGCTGCTGGTTGGGTTCATCCACAGCATCAGTCTTCATTGCTTCCATGTGATCCTTTTTTTTTTTTTTTTCAGGGGACTCGCAACTAGTTTCTAGGGAAGGGTGAAATCATAACATTTTAACCAGATGCAGGTTTGGCTTTGAAGAGGCTTATCTGAAGACATAATAGCAATCACCATCGCAGATATATCTTGGTTGCTAAAACCAGGAACACCCGAATGCAGACTACTGTTCAAACCACTTTACATCTTAACATGCCATTTAAAAAAAACAAAACACAACCCCCCCCCCCCCCCCCATATGTTATATATATATATTCCCACATAGCAGTGCTAGAATTTCACATCACACGGGATAACAGAAAAAAAAAAATATCACATTAAGTATTAGTATAGTGGGCTTCTAAAACAAAAACATCCTTCCACTTACAGGACACAAATTATGAACATGTAAACAATGAAAGTAAACAAGTGTGGGGTATTTAAAAAATATTAAATCCTAATGATAAATATGGCCTCAAAAGACAACACATTTCCTTTCAAAAATAAATTAAAAAAAAAAAAAAGTATATAAATTTGTATGAGTACACTAAATTTTAAAGAGAGATACGTTTATACACATACACATATCCCAAAAATAACCCCAAAACCTTGTCTTTAAGGGGCAGGGCAGAGGTGCTATGGAGACTGACACCATAGTTCCTCAGAAGAGATCATGACAGAGGTAATTCATTACAAACTTGTTTAAACCATAATTTGAGTTGAAATTAACAACTAAAGACCTTGCAGCATGTCAATATTCTATTTTTGTAATTTGTCACTTTCTTTAGCTTGTGTTGCCATAGGAGCTATTAAGAATGCCTTCAGCTGCCTCCTGTGTTTATTTGCCTCGTAAGTAGTGAGAACGGAACCGATGAATGAATACCCCTGTTTGTTGTAGACTAGTAGTAAACCTGGAGTTATTTGTACCTGTTCAGGACGAAGGCCCGGTGGAACCCAAGTGTATTCTTCCATTGCACACCCAGAGTCATCATCTGATGTGGAACTTCGTTGGCAACCATAAGCGAGCTTACTTATTTTTTGCTCCATTGCCACGGGCAAACGTTAAAATTATTTTTGTAAAATGTTGTTTGCGCTCATCAATTGTTCTGAAAAATAAAAATATACGAGAAATTAAAACAAGATACCAAAAATGTAAGTACCAAAAAGCTATTTTAAAAAGTAAAATGAGCATGAAAATGAAAGATTAAAAATAACATTTGTTTTTAAATAGGTCGATGAGATCTCCCGTTTATGACATCACCTTTGTATTTATATTATCTCATTTCAATAAGAAATGTGTACATTGTATAGCAAAAGAGCTATAGATCACCGACATATGACATCACAGATGATTAATTCTTAAATCCATGAATTTGCTCACAATTCTGTTCATGGATCTGCTTCTTTTTGTAATGGCTTATTTTTTTACAGAAACAGTACAAATTATTTTGGGGCGACAGAGTCCCTTTAAAAGTCGCATTAAGAGAGAGAAAAAACACACACCCAGCAGTGACAGTTTGTGGATGACAAGCCTGAAAATGAATAGATGTTATTGTATCCCATCAGAAAGGCCTGTTTTTCAGATGTCACTTGGAACTTTTGTGGTCTGGAAAGTTCATTTGCAACATCAATGACATTTGTTCACGGATGTAAAATGGAACAGATGAAAGGAAAAGTAAACTGGCAACTTTATACAATAAGATAACACAAAAAAACTTCTCACACTAACAAAATAGTAGAAAAAAAGAAAAATGTTAAGGATGGTGTTCTTGGAGGAGTGTTGTAAAGCATTTTTTTTTTTTTAGATCTGGGTAACCTATGGCTCTTAGATTTCACTGGACTAAAACCCATCACACACTAGCAGAAGCAGGCATGGGTAATTGATTAAACTTGAAGAGGCTGTCATTCAACTGTTATACTACACTAGTTCACCTACCTATGTTAACCAACCTGGGCCACTGCAAAGATATCCTTAAAAAGTGTACTATAAAGTCTTGAATTCAACTCAGTGATGAGAAAAAGAAAAACAACTCTATATGGTTTTTCATATGCAGGAATGTCCATCTTTATATGCAAATAGTAAAAGATAAATAAATAGATCAAATAATGGATGGAGTAATACATTATAAGTCTGCAATGGTTTCATTTACCCCAATGATTTAGCCAGCACGATAACATTGGTACGTAAGAGAAATAAAATATAGGGATGGCATTAAAAAAAAATCCCACACGATCTTGGCAAAAGCAGCAGGACTGGACGGAGTAATACTCTTAGAAGAAGTCACAAAGAGCGTTTTATCCATGTGAAACATGATGGTTTAGCCAGACTGAAACATTAGCATCTGCATACAGTACAGACACTGTGATATATATATAATGGCAGAGTTGTCTTCACTGCTGTTCACTTGCCTTCTGAAGAGATATATATTTTTTTAAAGGATACACCATGCATTCCCAAATTTCAGGGTTTATACAGAGGACCTTAAATATACATACATACATACATACACAATAAAAAAAGAAGAAGAGTGGATTTAACTAGTGACTAATAGTGCCCAATAAAAGACTGAGCCAACTTGCTTATTTGGTCTACTGAATTTATACGTTAGCAGTCTCCACCATGAACTCGTATGAGACCTTAAACTGCTCCAGATAAATAGCAACAAAAACACAACACGAGATCTAGCAAAGCATGATGGGATTTATGGGATAAGATTTATTCCCCAACTGCTGGGCCGCCTTGTCTTCCCCTGCTTTATCCGGTAACATCTTGTTAACCCTCATCTATCTGCACCCGCTTACTCCACAGACAAAAACACAAAACAAAAAATGAAACAAGGTGGCTCTCACTAAAGACAGGCACAGGAATTCTGCACAGATTTAGGTGTTGCAGTGTAATGATAGAAAGAATACAGTTTGCTATCATGAAATACAGTCCTGAGTTTGGAATGGGAAGCCTTAACATGTTTGAAAAGGAGCTAAAATGCAAGAACCAGTGAGATGTGGTAGGAAAGTGAAAACACTACTTTGCAGCAAACATGTTATAGTTTAGCTTCCCCTAGAGTTTCTTATTACCCACTACTCAAAACCCATCACATGTATTGGAGGTCATGACATGCTCAGATTTTTTTAGCGCTCTCTTCTTACAGGTACCAAAATATTGACAAAATGCTTAAAAGGGGCATATTGATGGCTGTAAAGAAACATATGAACAAAGTGTGCTTAAAAAGGTATATCTAAGAAAACAAGAATCAGTCTGCTGGAAGCCACACAAGTGAATGCTTTTACAGTTGTATGCATTCTTCAAAGGAAGTGGTAAACTACTAGCCATGTAGTAGCAGTCAGCATGTACAAACCAACTCAGCAGCTGTAAAAACTAGCCTGGTGGAAGCCTGTTTACAGGGGGGGACTAACAGCCTCCAGCTGAGGAACAACATACTGCTTTATAAAATATGGAATTAATCCTACTGTAGCTGCAAGTCTAAAAAACATATATCCTCATCTAGGAGTATAGCATTAAAGCCCTGTTTCTAAATTAGAATACAAGTCTACAAATTTTCATCCAAAATTACTTAAATTCCACAGAATAGACGCTCGGTTTCTGAAGCCATGATAAATTAAGTGATTTCCGAATAAAAAAAATGCAAGATCTTGTTTGACAATGAAAACCATTTGGATTTTGTCACCAACAAGTTCACACAACAGACCATTCTTGAAATAGTACACCAGGGGTGTTGTCCTTTCCATATTTTTCATAACAGTGGTACATGTTCCTTTTTTATATTAAAATTACAAAATATACTGCATCAGACTTGTGGGAATAAGACTAGTCACACAAAGCAGCCAGCACCTGCACAGAAACCATTTTTATTTTCAATGTTTTGGGAGTCCAAATTTACAGGCATGTAAATGCAAGTGTGTGAAATAGGAATCTACTCAGAGCCATAATAAGTAATTACTAGGATCTAAGGCTTGGCTGCTTTTACAGTTTTACCATTTAAGCCAACTTTAATATCAGGAATGCAAAATATTAATCCAAAACTAAAATCTTAGATTCCATTGTAAGGGAAAAGATGGGCATACAAAATAAAAGATTTACAGTTTAGCTGTACAGTTTAACATCACTGAATAAGAAATATCAAAATCAGTGCTTTAGAGCAACAAGTATATTTAAAGAGCACTCCTGTAATCAGATTTTATTTTACAAATAGGACACTTCATTACAAAATATCCTGAACAGCTTTTCAGTTCTAAACAATGGTTATAGGAAATCAGAGTTGTGGACTTTATTCCAATGATCCCGTGCATTAACATTTCACACCATCACCTGTTAAACTGTGAACAACACTCTCTTGTGAGTATCTTACAGGATCCAACAGATTTCCAGAGAAACACTTTCCCAGAAACTGTTTCAGAATTCCCACTATTGGAGACAAGCATGCCATTCTTAGCCACTAGTTTCACTGAAGAGCCTAGTAAGCTATCCTGTTGTGTCTATTGTAGGCAAGTATTATAAAAAAAAAAAAAAAAAAAAAAAAAAAAAAAAATGCAGCCCTCATACAAGCAGCAAGCACATACACACAAAACACAGCAGCCCACAGAGTAGGTTGAATAACAGATTTTTCGTTTTTTTCAGTGAAGATGAAATGTAATCCTACCTAGACCACCTGCATATCAGACAGGCCTTGTATTCCACTCAGCTGACAACAAAAGTACACATGCAAAGCACCAATGCTGGGTTTGTTCTATAAAAAGGATCACATGTGAGGCCATCTTGTGTGTCAGACAGAACAGAGGCACAGTGAGGAGCTGGGGCAGACCAGGCTCTCTTAGTGTGCAGCCCTGTAGTTCAGCCATCAACATCCAATTAACCTCACTTAAAGAAAGCCTGGAGATTAAGTGCTGCTAGCAATTCTAATTATAGCAAGCCATCCACTAAGAGGGGAAAAATGCACTATAAGAATGTTGCTCTGTATATTTAGAATAAAAACTCGCATTACTCCCTCTGCAACACAGTATCACTGTTAGTATAAAACAAACAAAACAAAAATCTATATAAACAATCTTAGTTGTGAAATATTTCACAACGCCAAAAATTAAAAAGGACATGTTAACGTCAAGGGAATAAAATAATCTAAATATGCAGAAACTATAAACACCGGAAATAATCCAGAAATGCATTAGGATTTTTTTGTATAACAAACATGCTTACCTGGACTACTATCCAGCTGATTTGGAATCCAGAGTAAAGAATATTCACTGAACAGCAACAAACATTCCTGTATGTGATTCAAACCAAACACAAGTCCATTATGTTTCTTACCATCCTCCTCAAAGAATGAGCACTACAGACCATAACCCCTACCTGTATTTACAAGAGCCAGCCCCTCTACTTATTCACTATGTCACAGGCCCTACCCCCCCATTCATCCTCTGCTTACACAAAATTCCAACAACAGTTAACTCAGATGGCAACCAGCACTCTCAACTTCCTCCACATAAAGCCAGTACATATGAACTTTACCCACTCCCTTGTGCATCAAAAGCAAAAAAAAAGGGAAAACCCTCCATTCATTGGCTTTAAAACACACCAGGAGGCTCTCTACATAAACAGCTATGCATGTGAGCAAAACATTCCTGCTTGACAATGCGGAAGTGAATTCCAACATATGTGACACATTGAATAATAATTACTTGTTTAAAAATAATGGGGGGGTCAGACTGAAACAAACAAACAAAAAATAAAAAAACAGATTATCCAAAAACAGATCCCTCACATGTTAAAAATAAAGAAATAAAATCATAAAGTAAATGGTAAATGTCTTTATTCCCCTAGGTTCTACAATAATTCCCTGTTATGTCTAAAGGCCCTCGGGTTAAAGATTTAAGTTTGTTAATCTAATCCTTGTCAGTTTGCCTAAAATCTGCAACCTTGGTCAATTTAAATTGAAAAGTGTAAAATTGTACCATTCTATTAAATAATGATACAAGCCTGCTACTGACTTAGTAAAGTTGGCACTGAATTAATTTAGTAAGTTACTTGTAGACATTCATGGCTGTGTGAAGTATAAAACAGAAAAGGTAAGGACTAAAGTCTGCTTTAAAAAAATCCTAAACAGAACAAAAAACACCTACCTCCTAAGTGTCCCTATGAAGGAGGTATAGTTCTTATTTTGCATACAAATCCCTCTGTCCCCCTTTCCTCTTCTATTGTTCCTCTTTTCTGGGAGCTCAGGATGTTTGGCTTGTTTTGTATCACAGAGCTTCAGAACAATAAAAATAAAAATAATGTGAGTTTAAATTGCAGTAAAATGTGTTTTAGGAAAAATTTGTGTAAATAAAAATACTTAATTCTTGTTCTAAATACCTATTGGTCAGAAAGTGGCCCTACCCATAGCCACATCTTCAGCGACTCCCACAAAAATAAAACTCTCCCTCTTTGGACATTTAAAATGATGGGAGGTATGACATAACCTATAATATAACCGTGTGTGTTTTGTTATATTACCTGATGCCAGATCTGCACTCGGTGAAACATCTGGTAAAAGAAGGCCTTTCCAATGACAAAAAATCCAGCCAGAGAGGTATATCAGTTACTAGCTCAGGTCAGTGAGAGGGGATTTGATTCTGCACATGTGTCTGAGCACCCAGGACAATGAGTCATATTGTAATCATGGCTGTAGATTTTATGTGCTTAAACAAATGTCTGCCAATAACCAAAGTAAACTGTGTAAATGTAGACTGTCCATAACAAAGGGGAAAAGGGAACATAGGGAATCCTGCAAGTTCACTGAACAGTTGTATTTAGCAGGTAATAACTATTTTTCACGTTAGATGGTAATATTTGATCAGAGAAGGTGTCAGACACCAAGAAATAAGCAGTTGTATACACAAAAGAATACCAAAGCACTCGAAGGGTTAAGATGTGGCCTCGTTGCAAATTACTTGCCTAGAGGACAGACAATTTTAAATAGCTGCAAGCAGTTGTCCTTGCAGACACACACACACACTTTGATTCCTTTATTCTGCTAGGATGCAAGATGTATGATCAGCAAAAAGGGTGTGCAATTCAATGATGCAGTCTGA
The DNA here is from genome assembly GCA_036172795.1 of Pelodytes ibericus. Classification (NCBI taxonomy): domain Eukaryota; kingdom Metazoa; phylum Chordata; class Amphibia; order Anura; family Pelodytidae; genus Pelodytes; species Pelodytes ibericus. The sequence continues at coordinate 99,324,941 of CM069858.1, read as the reverse complement.
AACACTCACTGGATAATACAGACGGTTATGTGTACAGACAAACTGGGAAATCCTATACTGCATTACTAGTTATCCATTTAGTTAACATATCACAAGTTTTAAAAGTCTTTTGTTTTATCAATTATACCAGGGTTTCCACTATTAGAAGGTCTGCTTAAGCTGTTCATCAAGTTTCAGTCATTGAGAAAGTCACACAATGTGATGGTTTAGCTTAAAGAGATGAATGTAATTTGCTTAATCTGTGGCAGTAAGCATTTTATACATATGTGCAAACACAAATTGTGTCAGAATTACACTGTTCTTGTCATGTGCCATTTTTTATATATAACTTATTGCTTAAGTAACTTCTGAAGGCAAAAAAATAATTTTGGATTTTTCTCTATTACTTTCTGGTGTGAACTGTACAATGACTAAAAATTGAGGCTAAATAGTAGTATAATACCCAGGGTCATAGGTTCCTTGGACTGTCCATCGGTATTTTGAAACATGCCAAAGTATTTACTTACAGATACTAAAAATGGAAATCCCCAACTCATGGTTCATACAGAACATGCAAACCATAAAATTAATTTGAGCTAAAATATGCTCTGGTTGACCTTGCCATGTCGTAAGGAGCGTTTTTTTGTAAGAGAGGAAAATTTTCATCTATCTCCTGAACCTTAAACCCATTTTTATGTGCATTTCCTTGGGTTGTCCCAGCCAGAAATGCTACCAGAACATATATCTGATCAATTATTTTGGTGTTATGGGTTTTACTTAAAGGGGCACAGTCGCCTGAACATTGCAGTATGAACAAAGAAATGGTCTACACATTGTGTTAGCACAATTGCAAGCAAATACAACATAATAATTTCTTTCAAAAATGTCTGTGATGTCGCTTGTTTATGATATCAACCTATGCCTTGCTAGGCAAATGAAATATTTTCGATGGGAAATATGTAATTTGCATATGAAGCCACATGGAGATGTCTTACATAGGAGCTTTAGTTGAGTGCAAGGGCAAATTACACATGTTTTTATGTTCCTTTTTATTTATTTTCTTTCCCCTCTTTTCTAATTCCAGATACTGATATTATCATGTGTTATGTTATTGCACTGTATGGCCAAGATTATTTTTTTTTTTGTATGTGTTGTGCTACTTTTTTATTTTTTTTTGCTACCAAGAGAAATAAAATGATATAAAATGTATATTTCCATTAATGTTTGCAATTGCTTACAATACTGATAACACAATTTAGATAATTTTTCAACATTAGTATATATTACATTCACATTATAGACAATATTTAGGAGACAGGTCTCTTTAATGGACCAGCTCAGAAATGCACATGCCATTATATTCCAGAAAAAACATGCAGAAGATTGCTGAAAAATGTATAGCGCTGAACGCAGTTAAAAACCCAAAACATTATGATTGTGACAGACTAATGTGGTCCTCAATCAGCGGCTATCTACAGTAGAATGCATGTGAATTAGCATGGTTTATTGGGCTATATTTAAAGCTACATACATCACAGTACTGATTAATGTAGCATCTGGATCAGTGGTTCCGAAAAGTTTATCTTTAAAAACCACCAATATTTCAGGTTTTCAGGATAGTCTCAAGAATGTCAATTTTTCTCTCTCTGGATTTACAACAGGTGTGTCTTCAGAATGACTGAATGGCTAATTGAATTAGCTGTACTGTGGAGGACTTGGTTTGAAGAACACTGATCTGGACCTCGATCAAAACAGCATTGCATTCAAATGCCACATATCACCTACAGTGTTTGCAAGTGTTATAATCTGTATTCTCTGCTGTTACTTATCACAGCTTAAACAATAAGTGGAAAGGTTTCTGTTTTCCTGCAAGGATTAACTGTGCTGTTAACATGGTGTAAAGGCTTTGTTCTCCTATTTTTTTACTTTCAAGATCCTTAACTATTAACTGTGCAACTGTTTCTCCAAATTATCATCAATTCGAAATATATTTTCCCAGCCTTATTAAACTATGACAAAATGTCAGGGAAGAAATAAATAAAAAATTAATACATACAGTGATCTCTGCATAAAATGTTTCTTCTGCAGATAGTATTTTTAATACTTCAAGTTGTACTAACTTCTAATTTTCCCTATTTACATAGCATAGCAATAAATATCATTTTATGCTTACAAAGGCTATATTAGCCTTATATAATTTAAATACATGACTGTGTGGGGAGCGTTGTGCGATATTTATTAACAAAGACGCATGTCCCATGCCAATGTATGACTTTACTTCTGAGCTCACTACAGCCGTATCAGCCATGTCTGGTTTGGTTTAAAGCGACTTTATCCATGGCCATCTTAACAGCACTAGGGCCCCAATGGTCCTCTCCCTCGAGTAGCGGATCCACACGTACCTGCCAGCTCCCATAAGAAGAAAGCCTGCTTGAAACACTTGCCGGGCATATGATCACGGTGATAGACAGATCACAGGGATTATGTCACCAATGACCAGGCCCATTGACACCAAAGTGCCCTGGCATCTGCATTAAGACAGTACTAACACCTATACATGGTTTTTATTATGAACATAGAGAATAAAATATGACTGAAAACTATCAATACATTGTGTTAGGTTAGGGGGAAAATGTGAATTTGGTTTTCCATTTTTTTTGTAAACTTTTTTTTTATTCACAGCATAAAGAGATCAGTACAGACAAAAGGTGTGAACTAAATATTACCAGCATATTCTATGTTGTTATCAATATGTTCATCGCAAGGCAGTGCATAATTAAGAATAACAGATAGATTCCAAATTTTCCTCGTTCGATTTTAAAAAAAGGGGTTTTAATATCAGAGGTGTGTAATGTTTACCAAGTCAATTGTTTTTCAATTTAAGTGTGTGATAATGCATATCAAACCACAGGTGAGGGCATAAAGCGGACACTTTTTAAAAACACATTTGTATTCTTACATAAAAGCATTTGTATTTTAAACACCTATACTTTATGAAATATTAAAATTAAATGCAAGCGATTTTTTTTCTTTTTTTGCTTACAGTTCTCCTTTAAGTTGGGTAATTGAAAAACCAGCCTGGTTATTTTTAGGAGCCAGAGGAATGGTACTTCTGGAACTTTCTATGTAAAACCAGTTAGAACCTTGGGATTTGTCAAGTCCTGGGGTAATAACATCCCCTGTAGGGTGTACAATGGTACCCTATCTCAATGTACCTTGCTTGGTAAAACACTTTATTATTATTGAGTGTGCTAACATGCATTCACTTCAGAACTATGCCACCCTCTAGTTCTATGACTGGCAGTATATTGAAGGTCATCCCCAGAAATATCAACCTATATTGTAACGGTAGAAAATAATTTATCAGTTTAGCTATTAAGGCAAACTTAGATGTATTTTGCAATTTCCCCCCCATCTGAGGCTTTCATTTAATTATATTACTGTGCTGTATTTTCTTTACTAGATCAGAAGTCAAAAATGGTTCCTTTTCACTTTTAATTCTGAAAGAAACCAGTTTGCTTCTTGATCGGTCCTTTTGGCTCCTAATGTCCAGCATTCTAACATGAAGCAGATTTCAGGATACATTCAGCAAAATGTTGGATGTGTGTTTTTAAGATTTAATGTGGACTTTGGTATATCCGAGCACCATGTTCTTTGCCAGGTGCCACAAATGAAAGCAAAATGTTGTCAATTAAAGATTAAATTATGGTGGGAAAATAGACAAACAAATGAGTAGTTTTTATTATCATGAATATTTACAGTATCTGCTGTAAATATACACAAGGCCTTCTGTACAAATAAGTAAAAAAAAAAAAACACCTTAACAATGCTTCACACCTGGTGCTTATCTCCCACCTTATAAATGACCTCTAAACCTTAAAGTCAGGCTTGCACAGAGGAGTAGTCTTCTTGGACTCACATTAAAAGAATGAAAATGCTGTCTGCTTATACTGCATGAACACAACAGATCTGTACCTTATCGGTGGTCTCTCACAGGAAAGAAAGAGAGGTTTTGTATTAGTCTGCAGTGGAAAACAAAATCACATCCAGAATCTCATTTTCTCCCTCCAAAAATGCATGTGCAGTAAAATCATTACATGTATCTTGTATAGTAAATATTTGGCTTACTTGGTTACAATCATCTTACAGAGGTTTCTTTACATTGTGTATGCTGACTGAAACACTGGTTATATTTGTCCCATTAATTAATTGTGAGGCTCCTGCAACTATCCATCCCTGTCATTTTTCCATTACACAGCACAACACTGGACCCAAGCATACTGCACAGGACTCTAAAACATGTTCCAGATCCCTTTAAGTCCTGTGTTAATGTACCATTATTATTAGTACAGATGCTAAAGCAGGTATTGACAACAATAAGTAGAATTCTGAAACACACCTAGAAACATTTGTGTCAGCAGATTAACAATTCAAGACAATTTTGCTACTAGTAGATCAGGAAGCACAATTCTATACATAACAATCTTAAGAGTTAATCCAAACATTCAAGTAGCTTTGCTCCCCAGCCAGCACTTGGGATATATATATATAAACAGTTCTTTTCAGTCAGTTTGCTAGTATTAACTGTTCCATGTAAATCTTCTCTTGACGTCGATAGACAGGAGTTAACCACAGACTAACCAAAGGCCAAGTCCCTGTAATAAAACCATCTCCCGGTTTGTCTGTCCAGGTGTTAAAATTTGCTAGCATTGCAAACGTAAAAACCGAGTCAGACGGCCCAATTTTTGTTTTAGAAACAATAGGTTATGTATTAAAAACAAAACAAAAACAAGCGATATGTAGAAGCAATCCATGGACAGAGATCTTAACATTCACTAATGCACTAAGGGATTTTATATACCCTCTGTATATACACTGCTTTCAGTTGACATTTCCTCAGTGGATCCTCACAGTATGGGCAAGGACTCAAAAACATTGTATTTGAATCTATGGTGAAGAAATGCTTTTGAAATTTCCTCATATTGAAGATGTACCTATTACTCTTAAATGCAAGCCCAGTCAGGGTCAGGGCAAACTAATGCTTTACTTTGCATACATTTCCCCCCAGTCACTAAAATTAAACAAGCCATCACGTGCTACACAGGTATTCCTTACACAGGCTAGAAGGTTTGTTTTTTTTGTTTGAAGAACTATAATGTCTTACGTTTAAATTTGACTAGAGTAAAACTTTTTTCCCTTAAATATGAAGTCACGTCACACAAACACTTACAGGTGCATTCGTCACAAACTGACACTTTACAGGATTGTTACTAAATGCTCCAAAAGAACAGTCTCAAAAGTGAACAAATTGAATTAGCACCTCTGTGACCCATTAAGTTTAACACCGTTTATTGTGTTCCCAGTCACAAGATCAAAACATGAAACCTTTATGGAAAGTTTTGGAGAGCAGAATACAAAGCAGAATTCCACCTCCTTTATCCATCAAATTGGATGTTTTTCTTCTTGCTGAATGGTGCCATATCCCACTACACACACAGTCATGTATTCCTAGACAGGATAAAACCAATGATATCCTTAAAACGTAGCAGAACGTTGATATAAAAATACATGATGGCTCAGTGGTCTAATACATAAACAGTACAATCTATTTAATCCACATGGTTGCAAGTTCAAATCCCATTGAGGTCTACTCAGTCGGCTATCCTTCTGAGGTTGATGCAATTTGTACCATTACATTGGGGTGATAGTAGAACTCACAGAATATATCCTTCTTGGTAAAAGATGTAGTTTATTGGTAAGAATTTTTTGTCGTGTGTTTTTACAATGTAAAATTACAGTTATATATTGCTATCTGCATTGGCCCTTCTAGTGTGGATTACTCTTCAAAGTGGAATGTCAACTAAAACTAACAAAAATAAATAAAAGAGTATTTGGTGGAGCATGTTGTGCTGCAGTGTAAAAGATAGGTTTCAAAGAAAGTGCTTTTAATGTCAGTTTCAATATTTATTTGTTCTTTTCATGGTGTAATGGACCCCTAAGCATGCAGATCACAGCTTCAAAAAGCCATTGTTTGTTAAGTGTAAGAAATTTACACACACTACTCAGTCATTGTGATTATTTAATCTCATCAGATTGATTGGTCCAACTGGTCATATCTAATGGCACTAACTTATCATATTAGCAGGAGGAGAGGGAGGAGACACACACATTTCAATTTGAAGTAGCCTTCCTTCACCAGGACATGCCTAGGCTTGTTTCAGTTTAGTGTGTATATAAAATGAAATAAAACAATGATTGTATTCATTATTTAATGGGTTTATTTGGAACTCAAATTAGGCTGAATTGTGTGTATAATAGTATAAAGAGAAAAAAAAAAAAAAAGTTTCTAATACTAATGCACACCTCTTATAGTATCTTAGGGAATTAGGATATGTGATACCACTAACTATAATAAAATATACATAAATGTTGAAAGATAAACAGCTCAGGCGTGCCCTGAGCTTAATATGACGTTTATTCTAATAAAGAGGTTTGGACTTTCTCTTGTCACTTTATCTGAAACTCCATCATTCTCGGATATATTTTAAGATATGTGCACAATTGTTTGGATCACACATTTGTTATACAGTTGTACACCTGACTTGCACAGTTTTACATTTATCATCTTGTGCACTTGCTTGCCATTCCAAGAGCACGGATTGATTTTTTACATTAAAGACAACAAAGTACTCCTAGACAACTTGGTACGGTCAGGTTACCTGAATTTCATAAGAGCATGTCCAAGTCACAAACCAACGGTCTTTATATCAGGGTTCAGCCTAGTAACACAACTTACTGCTCTTGAGGTAGTAGCAAGTTCCCCAAGGTGAGCTGCCAAGAGTTGTCTATGCAATAATCATTAACCTTGGTAGGGTTCCAGATAGTAAGGGATCCCAGTGGAATTTAACATTTATGATACATTGCCTTGGGCTATTGAATATTTGATACTTATCTTATTCTCTAGTTATAGAAGCTCTAGTGTAAGTGAATAAACCCTGTGGCAGCAGATAGGCTGACAATTGTTACTTTCCACTTCAGAATTTGTTCTGTAAAATAATTAAATACAATGTGAAATTGAAAAATGTTCAAGTTTGACCATAATTCCTCATGGAAGATCAAAGTCCTTCCTATAATAATCCCGGATGTCTACCCAACACATAGATTAACAAAAACCAATTTGTTTCTGTACCTTGAAGATTTCATTTGTACACTGATGACATAAGGGTAATAGTACTTAGAATGCTGCTTAAAGTCGTTTGGTTCACGATAGTAATCATAAAACATTGGTAATCTATAATGGACAAGATCTCCTTATAGGAGAATAGGTTGATCCGTTTATCAATCCACCAGTGCATTTTGGGGACTTGTAAAAAAGCCAGGTACCTACTCTTTACAGAATTAAGCGTGGCAATTGTTCTCTTTAACTTTTTAGCTTCTCTTTAAAATTATATTTTAAGCCTGTGTAATTGTGTTCTCTTTGAATAGCTGAATAGTCAAAGACCATTACAGCAATTTACAACAATGTTTACCTTGCACATTATGAATGGAAACCAGAGAGGCTTTAGAGAGGCGAATGCTGAATTGCTGATAAATATCTAGCTAATTTCGCAACGGAAGGTTAATCTTAATGAATAAGAAAGTTCTGGCATTTTGGTTAATGACATGGGGAAATAGAAAATAAAAGGACTTTCTTATGTGCATTTTGTTGCCTCCCAGACTTCCTCCCTTGAATTATCATACTGGTACAATACAGCCACGGAGATGGATGTATTGTTAAGGCACAGCAGTAACACGTGAAGTCAATACATATAATGGGAAGCTTCAACACTCTGGAATTTCTCTCCTATCTGTGGAAAAGGTGATTTAGATTGGAAACAGGTAGATGTGCTGTGGTTATCAGCTCATTTTTCCAGATCTTTGCATTTCTAAAGAAAGGTGTTACTGTCAACACTAGCATAGTCAGCCACTTTGGAAGACACAGACATTACACTTGCTACATGTAAAAGTACTTCCTTTCCCCCTCAAAGTCTTGTCTCAACATGTTTATCCCTTTAACTTGTCTTTTGTATCATAAATCAAAAAAGTACTGCTTAAGGGGCTCTTCCTTACTGAATGGCAATTTACATTTTAAATAAAAAAAATGTAAAAAAAAAAAAAAAAAAGAGCAAGCAAACAAAAAAAAACTTACAAAGCAACAATGTGCTAAACCCTCTGGTACATGATCTACCAATCTACCATTCACCAACCTGCTACATTTCTACAATCCCTCCTATATTTCTGGCAGACACCATACTTCCTGGTGAATCCGGTCGTAGTCTCTGCTAAGACTGCAGTGAGAGATCCTCAGTCTTACATAAACAATATAGAGGGGACTCCAACTAGGTCCCCACCATGGATTTGCAGATATGAGGGTCTCTCTGCACAACTGGATCAGACCGATGTCAGAAACAAAAGGAAGTCCTGATTATCTGGTCTACCAAATTAAATTCAATAATCAACTGCTACAGAACTCTGGTCTAATTCTGAAAAAACAACAACAACTTTGTTTAACAGGTTTAAAAAACATTTTAAAATGACTGCACCTAAACACAGTTTATACAGTTATTGTAGAGAAGGGAAAAAAGATTAGAAAAAATTAAAGCAAATGCATAAAAGAGAAATATGTATGTCTGTGGTGTCTGCTGTTTATGACATCACTTGCAGCTTTGTACAAATAAACTGCTTTTCAATGGGAAATGTGTAATTTGCATATTAATCCAAAGGTGATGTCAAACAGGAAACTGCACAGATCCATTTTCTCTTATTTTATGAATGATAGCAATTCTGTTATCACAATTTTTGATAGTTTTTCCTTCTTTACATTCACATACGTAAAGGCCTTGTGGGTGTATGGTAAAATAGCCATGTGAGTATATTTAACACGACTAATGCTGTATGCAAAGGTTATTTTGCAGAGTGGATGGTATTCCCAAGTCTTGATTTAATGCAAGAGGTAGGCACAATATTGGGGTGACTGCTCATGTGAAAAAAAAAATCACTGACATGAAAAAAAAATGGCAAACATGGCAAAAATGTGGCTTTCCGTCCATAACCGCTCCATTTAGTACAATGACAAGTTTAAGGAATGTAACATCCACTCAATTGCGGTACATTGCCACTTTCAAAGAGTTGGCCACACAAACCTCTGCTGAACTTAGATGGCTTTGACTGAAATGCTTGAGACTAAGTTCCATTTGTTGTCTGGCCAGATTAACTAGGTGGCAGTTTGCCATGCAAGTAAATATAATTGAACCAGGCTTGGCTTTATAGAGGTATACGTTTTTTCTGCAGTAATTAAAAAAAAGTTTTGGCTAAGGAATTCCTTCTATGTTATTCAGAATTACGTATGTTGAATTAACCAGGGCTCTGTGGAACCAGTAATTCAAAAAGAGGCTGAAGGATTTCTGTCATTGTTATCTTGACTGCCACAGACAAAGCAAAAGTTCTGTAGCAAAAAGTGCAAAAAAAAAAAACAAATAAAAAATAATAATATATATTTATATCTATATATAGATAGATATATGAAAAATGCTTACCCAGTCTAAAGCAACCACATTGTTTACACACATGCTTTGTGGGTTCTTAATAATTAAAAAAGTGGTAATAATTACTACCAGGATTGATGCCTTGCAATGCTCTATTGATCTAAAATCACCCAATTATAAATCATGCTTTGTTACAAAGAGACATTGTACACCCTTATTTAATTTTACCCTCCTCTCCATACTTTCTACCTTGCTGCACTTTACTAGATAACTAATCCCTCAACATTGCTATATAAGAAACGGACGCTGTACTACAGCAATAATATATAACCTAAAGAGCTCTAGAACAGTGTAATCTGGAGAAGTCTCCATAATAGCCTATCGGTCTAAGTAGTCAACTCATTTGACACTATTTTTATATTGCTTGTATTTAGCCAATTCTCTGGAACGAAAGGGATCTATTGTTAGCGGTCTCAAGACATATCAGCTATAATGTGGATAAGAAGAGATGGTGTAAATGTGTCAACATATCTGATTCAAAATGAATATTGTAATTTAATTAGGTGCCTTAAAATGTAAAAAACATAAAACTCATTGGATACAAAATTTCTATTCATTACTTTATGAAAAGCAAATAAATAAAAAAAAAAAAAAACTAAGTGACACAATTTTTTTTTTTAAATTTAAATAAACAAGTTTAACAGTATGTGCCTGAAACTCCGGATGGGCTTTGCCCATACTGACAGCACTCTGGTGTTACGAGCCTAGACTGACATAATACTAGTCAGAATTTGGGTTTTACCCAATGCATGCATGCATTTTATTTATACATGTTCCTGGATAAAATAGCATTATGGTCACACTTGCCAAGAGACCACTGGATCTTGGTGAAAAGCCACAAAATAAATGTATTTTGTACATGCAGATGTCTTTTAAAATAATCTTTTGTAGATGAATACCCATGTGACATGGAACCCCTGGTATTATAACACAATTAGCTGAATTCCCATGTTCTCTGTTATTGTAAGCAGTCTGCATGTGCAGAACAGGTTTGCTGCTTAGTCATCAAGCTCTATTTGTATGCATATCTCTTCCATGGGAAACAATGATATTGTCAAAAACCTGTTTTAATCCTCACAGATATCAGCCTTTTATAGTATCTATAAGGCTGATTTGAGCACATGGAAACATTTTCCACAATTGCACCCAAATAAACATCTTGTTAAAAAGTTCACAGTTCTGACTTCAAACGGTCCATACCTTGCCTCTACTTTTATATGTAATTAAATGTTCCACAGGAAATATTTATAGTACCCTTTGGTACATTACAGGTTTATTAAAACAGGGCATTTGTAAAGTGAAATCACACCATTCAATTCTGACTGCTGTATTGCTCCCATAACCACACCAACTACTTTAAGAACTTACCTACTGATTTCAGCGGGAACAATACGTTTATCCACATACCAATGCACCAAAGCTATAAAAATACATTTCATTAGTACCCTTTATTTCCCACTAACTGCAAGTATGTTCTGCCCTGTGTTTCTGCAGTCAAGAATGCAATTTGTGGCAGAGCTCCCTCTACTGGTTAACCAGCAAAAATGCAGAGATTCTTTGCTAAAGAGCACACATTACTGTGGACCCAAAATTCTTATAATTAATTCAAGCTGTGAATACATGGATTAGCAAATTGAAATTCATACATCTAATGAAATACATAAGCCCCTTGGTGGAATTAATACATTGTAAACTCAACACATAACATGATACAGTTGATTAAATTAATATTAAAACATGAAATACATACTACATAGTTCATAAACCAAATCTCAACGTGCATATATATTTTATGATTATGGTCCAGGCTGGGATGCAAATCGGCCTATTAATCTTTTTATTAAATCGCAGGCTTGCTCTGGTTCTCCTATACTCTATGCTGCTATTGTTATCAAGGCACCACTAAAAACTTTATCTTTACTATGCTACATCACACCAGCATGGCCAATTCAATAAGGGGTTTGTTGAGACTAGAGCCTCCCCTCTGTATGGCAGCCACACTTAAAAATAAAAAAAAACAGAAGGCCTAATGAGCATATTTGACTTCATTATTTCACAACAAATCAAGCAGTATATGTATACTTACTGCATTGACAGCTCTTTTGCAAGTCCTGGACCACATATAATCCAGACTATCTGTATTTACAGGTAATATACCAACCAAAGCTATTTCACCCTCAATCCAACTAAGTTTTAAAGATATGTAGAAACAACAATACACCTTCTTAATATAACTCGTAAACATGGAAAATGCACATTACACAAAAACATACGAGAAGGATGAAGAGCAAGGTTTTCATTTTCCCTCTTTAGCCAATACAAAAAGAATGCTACACAGTTCTGGATGTAGATTTATTTAAATCTCTGAGGCCAACACTGAAAATGGAACAAAAAAAGACCACCAGACTGGAGTTTCTGAAAGTTTAAGTAAATAATAATTAAATTAATCTTATATAGCATTAGTGTACTACTCACAGGTGTAAGAATGCCTCCGGTTTAGATTCAAATGTTTCACTGAACATCACTACTAGTTAGAATTGACCAGCCTGACTAAGGCTATGCACATGTCTCCAGGATACACTATATAAATTCAGTTGGTTTTAAGCCTGCCAGATTTTGGTCACACTATAATACAATACTAAAGTATTATATGATTGATTGATTCAGGGTTTCATCCTGGGTGTGTAGGCTACATATATTTGGATCAGAATGATGGATTGTTGCCTATTCTCACACACATCGGGGCTACATAAACAGCCTAAGGGAAGACAGCAGGCAGCGTAGCAGTATTTACTTCATTTCCTGTGAAGCCAACATTTAGGTCTTTATTCATGAAAGAAGGAAATGCATGGAATTGACAAGGGAAATTCAAACTTAAGGCCAAAGTAGCAAAGAGGGAAAAAAAATCTCCAATTCAGCTATACTTCAAGACCGTTAACTTTGGCCTTATGTTTGAAATCCCCTTATGAATTAACTGCAATTCTCTCTTAAATAAAGGCCTTAGTTGTGCATGTGTTAGTGGAGGATCATGGGAGTTTAATTCAACATTTGGTTTTCTCAAAAAGAAAAGGAGAGATGAAATGTAAACACTTCGACTAGATTAGTGGTGTAACTACAGGGGTCACTACTGCAACTGGATCTGCCACACTTGGAGGCTCGGGTGAGTCACTTGTCCGACTGTCCCCACTAAAGCCCTACCATCCTCACAGTACCATGCCGAGGCTGGTGCACAGTGCCCAGGCGCCTCCGACACGCTTGGGAACAGAAGGCTTCACAAAGTCAATACGTTGGTAGGAATCAATGCATCATCCGATAGCAATAGGCTGTGCCTCTACCGCCACAGGACCTGGTCAAAATAATTTTGCATGATGTTGTGTGCAGGCTGATTGAAGGAGAGCACAGGCTAGGACCTGACATCATATCCCACACATTCTCCTTCAGATAATGCACATTGTGGCACTGCATGGTCTACAGGCGCAGGGCTCTATCTGAAGAGGCACAGTCTATGGCCTTTAGACTACACTAGACCACCAGGATAGCACACCAAGTGGGGCAAGTGTTTTAAAATGTAGTTTAGCTGCAGTGGACTGCATATCTTATGATGCTCAGTCAGCTACCTTGTTTGAAGAGCAGCATGGGATATGTAGTCCACTATATCAATACTGTAAAGGTTTAAAAATGATGAAAACTGGGGATTAGTGGGGGAATATATGAGGTACCATTCACTGGCACCAAAAGGTACTGACAGGCATGGTGCAAGCAAAGCTGGCTTTAATAGTTTGGGTGGCACTGGCAAACTGTTGTATGCTGTTGTGATGTGTTGTTGGTGAAGTTGTGAGGGGCCCTGGAACAATTTTAAACCCCCAGCCTAGAAGTTTGGTTCTCTTCTGGTTTTATAGTGTACAGTGTTTTCTGAATGTTGGAAACACTCATGGTTAGGATGTTGCATGGACATCAGGGTCTAGAAGTCCCATGTTTAGCCAGTGAAAATATATATTTGGAGATCCTTAAAGGGATATTTATACAGAATAATGCTGGCTCTCATCACACCCCAACTCCGTTTCAGATTTTTTCAAATCATGGATGTTTTTAATCTTGGATTATGATCCCTAATAAATTGGTTTATGTATTTTGGAACACAGAAGAGTGCCAGGCCATTCTTTCTTTTTGTTTGATCCTTAAAGGGATACTACAGGCACCAAGCTTAGTTAGAGTTTAATCTGTACACTGCCAAAGATAAAATAACAACAACAAAAAATCCTAAATCCTCTGTAAAATGTCTTGCAAAGTCTCCTGATCTCCTTGGAAAAGTATGAGTGCAGATATACATCAGTTCCTGATAGAGTTGTCACCTGGCCGGTATTTAACGGAAGGCCGGTAAAAAAATGGCTTGACCCCTATGTTAAGTCTATGGAGGTAGTAGCATGGCCGGTCTTTTTTTTGAAGAAAAGGTGGCAACCCTAGTTCCTGAGCATATGTGATAATAATTTAATTCAAGATGACTGTCCTCCAGTTTGTTTGTTTTTTGACTGCATTGATTGGATAGCTGAACAGTTATTTAATGTTACTGCACGAGTGCATTGAGCATCACTGACATGATGAGCATTCTTGTTTTTGCTTGAGCCATGATGTGCCAAATCAATCCCCAGGAGAAAGCTTGCAAAAAGTTAGATTTTCAAGTTAAGTATAGCAAAGACTAAAAATCTGGAGCAAATAACTGCATTTGTATTTTTTAAAAAGGGTCAGATTTAATATACGTTTCTCCGTTCAGGCTATTTTTTTCCAGAATATCTTGCTCTTTTCAAAAGAACGGTTTACATGCTGTAAGAAGTTTACAAAGTTTCTCCACAATTATTGGTGCTTGCTTCCTGCCTAATTTCAACATCAATTACAATAAAATAAATATATAACAAAATAGATGCTGTAAAGCAGACAAGGCAGCACAACACATAATACAAATAAACTGAGGTTTGTGTGTGAGTGTTCAAGCGACATAAGTAAATGCATTTAGAATATTTACACAATGTTCTAAAGCTTCTTCAGAAAGGAAGGATGAATGGCCCTGCCCTTAGTTCAGCATCTGGTTAATTGCAATCATTTACTTTCTTTCAGAATGGAAAACATCTGCTTAATGATAAAGCCACACTGCAATTATTTGTGGGGAAAATGTCATACAGTCAGCATAAAAAAAAAAAGGACTTGGGAAGGAAACATGTCAGACAAAAAGAAATAAATAAAATTCAGTATAAAAGTTACAGTACACTCTAATGTATTAAGCTATAGAGAGAGGCCTACTAAGGTTTTGCACTTTAGTTTGATCACCAAGCACTGAAGGAATAGTATAAAATACGGGACTTTAAATAATTGTTTGCATTCTTATAAACTAGCTAAATACAGGGACGTGTGCTTGCCCGTGAGAAAAGTATAGGAGTATATTGAATAAATGTCCCTCTTTGATCTGGCCATATCAGTAGGCTTTCAGTGATACCAATAATCAAGTCTGTTAGCAGATGTCAAAGGTCAGAGATAGACAGACCGCTCTTGTTTAATTTCAGGTTTATGTTGGCACTTTGTGAGGAAGTACATGAATCCATCTCCTCTGTCCAACACTGTAAATATTAACAAGTTGGAGCAGATATGCAAGTCTAACGTTTCGATATATTTGCATAATTGTCCAAATAGTTGCATGTTGGCATTGATCTAATTCATTGGACTTTGTAATCAACACAGAAACAAAACCAGCAAACTCGTTAAAAGACAACACACAATACATACAGCTGCTATATATATATATATATATATATATATATATATATATATATATATATATATATATATATATATATATGTAGAACAAATGCCATCAGTGAAAATTAAAGCAAAGCGACACCTGGTATTAATAAATTGAATGCCTTTAGAAAATGAGTAAAACCTAGGAAGGTCTTATTTTAAATAGGTATTGAAAATGTGACTGTTTAATAATATATTTACATTTTCCTTTTGTTGTGCTCAGAACATAAAATTTCCCACCTGACTGCTTCCCAGTTGATAAAGAAAAGATATGCCCATGGCATAAATGAGTTGAAGATAAGCTGACAGCCATTGAAAATTCCTAAAAACCGATGAATCATTTAAAAAAAAAAAAAAATGGTAGCTCCGTTTTTTTTTTCTCTCTAACCACTAATTTCCAGGAGACATGACCGTATTTTTACGAAACTCTATTAGACAAGAAACGTCTAAAAAAGAACAGCCACTCGAAAGATCTTAAAAGTAGGATTTTAGTTCATACATCGTCCTTAGAATTAGCCTATGTTTTAATGATCTAGTCACAAAACATATAAAAGCAAAATTTACAGTTGAATCCACATTTAAAAAAAAAAAAATTAAAATGGAAACAATGTGAACCCATAAGGTGTTCTTGACTTGACAAGGAATATAAACCAATGCAAGATGCATTGTAAAATGTGTTTTAATCATGTTATGAAGAAGTAGCCCCCTTGTCAAGCAACCGTATACAATGACTGCCAAGTCTTCCTTTTGGAAAGCTGCCTGTTTCCATCTTTCCCTGGGGTCTGGATCCTCTCATGGGGAGGTAGATTAAAAGGGATAATGGTATCAGAGAATTTAACAGCAAAAAGGTGCCCGGTTACAGATCAGCTACAGCTGCAGGGTAAAAGGAAGGGAAAACTAGATGACAGATGCTTTGGTATCTTGGTACAAGTAACTCCCATGTGCAATTACAGCTCTGGCATAACCCTTTGAGTTCCAAACGTGAATGCAACTGTACATATATACCGTACATCAAAAAACTTGTCTCCTGCACTCAGAATTAAAAAAAGGTATGAGATATTTATCATAAAAAAAAAAAAAAGAAAAGTCACACACACACAAAATCACTTTCGTAGGACAAAAGACCCGAAGATTAGATCATAGCCACCAGGCTAGTGAGATCTTGTGATCTATTTTAATCACCAGAATAGAGCAGAAAGTCATTGCAGATCTCCAACTTGAACTGTCCTATTACATTTTGATGTACCCATAGCTGTCCATTATGTTTTTTGCAAGCTCCAAAACCATTATAAAAAGCTACAGTAGCACAGGGCATCTACATTTCCAAAACATTTTATACCTTTTCTACTTACAGAAAAAGACATATTTTTGTCATAGCCATCAACAGAGATAGAAGGAAGCCCATACTGGTTCAATAGTTTGAGGTATGTCGTTTATACAAGAGCATTGCTTCCTCTCTAGCCAACACACAAACAATGACCCCACACAGCATTGCTTCACATAGAATGATGGCACATACAATTATGTTTGTCTTTAAGTTTCATTGAACAGCTTCTGTTTCACCACCATTAAATGATTCCACTCCACCACTGGCACACAACAAAACAACTGCTATAGAACAGCCATGCAATAATGTGTTTACCCATCATACTATAACTGTCAAGCTCGAAGTTCAGTTTGCTGTACCACCAGCAGGGTAATGTCATTTAAGAAATACATGTCCTCTATTTTATTGTAACACTATTGTTTTGGCTACAAGCCTTTTTTTCCATATGAAAAAAAATATATACAAAACAAAGAATAAAAGTTTTTTTTATATTGTTTTATAATAAAATATATTCTAATCTAAGTTCCATGCTGCATGCAACATTTTCAGATCTAATGGATGGCTTAATGTAGGTAATACTGCCAGACAAGATAAAAGTGTGATAAGCAGAGCAGATTGTGTAAGGGAAGTGAGTTCAGACTTATTCTTTATCAAAACAACATGCTCGGCATGCCTATCAGTAACAGGAGACTGGTCTGTTAAGGAGACAGACTAGTTTGCTGAGCTGTGAAGCTGGAGGCCTAGACACTGAATACACATTTTATGGACTAAAATGAGAATTTTTCCATTCAAGAGGGAAAAAAATAAATCTCCTGCACAGAAAATTGTCAGTGTAATGCACACATCAGTTTTACAGAGATCAAAATCCCCGCAGCTCTGGGACACACTTCAAAAAAGTACATTTCAAGAATAACTAGATTACCATTGTCTCTGTCTGGCAAGTGTTATGTTGTAAAACAGACTACCCTAATCTCACTATTGGATGCAAACAATGGTCTTCAGTTTGTCTACAAATGGCTCCTTGGCATTACACTGCTCACATGCATTACTTGGCAATTAAAGACTAAGCCTTTAAAAAAAAAAAAAAAATGCCTTGTGGCAGATTATCATAGCAACAAATCCTGTTTACTCCATCCAAAACAACTCACTTTCCACATTATCCGCAGCTTTTCTTTTTCATTTCATTCTGTTGGTAATCCAATTAACAGTAAAAGTTGCATATAAGGGAACATGTTCAAGAACTGAAGAAATACAATTTTCTTGAAGTGTTTTAGTGTTACAAAGTTGGTAAATTAGTTGTGCAGTGGCAGCAGCAAAGCCGCCACAGGGTAAAATAAAACTCAAAATCATTTCCATGTACAGTGTGCCTTGAAGAACTCCTGTTTGCGGACATCCTCCATTAAACCAATCCAACAGGCAGGTAAGACATCTGTGCAAAGTTTGTGTGAAAGTGCTATGCAGATATGGAAGGCTGGGCAGTGATGCACAAGGATTCTAGCAATAAATAGTTTAATGTATATTTCCACTTTAAAATACAACAAAATTAGGAAGATAAATAAATATAAGGGAATTATTGTAATTTCTTTGCTGTACTTGAGTAACTGCCATGATCTTTGACCGGCCGTGTCATGTGCCATGTAGCGAGCAACCATTTGTTTGGAGATATTTCAGAAGAAATATTTAATTACTTATGCTCCATATTGCTAACCACCACTACTATTATGGAGTAGCACAGTTACATTATTATTTATTTATAAAGCGACAACAGTTTATGTAGTACTTGGTACAGAGCATAAAAGGCAATTACAGACAAAGTTAGACAAACTGAGACATGAGATAGAGAGCTCTTCTCACACACTCATAATCTAGTGCAGAGACGTATGAAGTGAGTGTAAAGGCAAGAAAAGAAGGTGGCGGCAGGAATAGTGTATCAGTGTGAAGGGCAAGTGACAGATATGTGGGTCTTGCTAGCTACTGACTGGTCTTGTTGCATGAATGTCATAAAACTGGATCTTTATTAAAGTCATTTTGATTACTGAGGTAATAATCTACTTAACTCTTGTAAGGAAAAGCCAGCCAAAAGATGAAGGGCCTGATTTACAGCTTATGTGAGTTTTGAAAATCTACCATCACTAAAAAGGAGTCTACCCAGAAATATGTCAAGTCTGTCTAGTGAGGATTGTAGCAAGTAATAGGAATGGGTTGATCATAGCATTCAGGGGAAAAAAACAACCCATCATTATTTGCTTTAGAATTCTGTAAAGCTAAGTGCACTCCTTACCCTAACCCACTACCCCCCAAAAAATAATGCTTACATTGCATTTAAAATAAAAGTAGCTTAGTGGTCCCCATCAATCTTATTTGATGGACAAGGTTGCAACTTTCTGACACATATTAAAAACACTCCCAGTAGGTTGCAGGAAATGCGGACAACAAGCAAGCTGCAGGCATTGAAATGCTTACTTTGAGTAATTGTTTAAGAATATAGAAATAGTGGGTGTAATATGGCTTATACATGTTTTTATAATATACTTTGAGATGTTCTTACCCAAGTTATAAGCTGCTAAAGTCTGCAAGCACAAAAAAGGCAGCCACCAGCAATGTGTAGAATATAGATTTCTAGATAGTAGAATAACTTTAATATTGCAGCAAATATCGCCTGGAGACGACTGGCTTTTACTGAAGCTCTGGACATATCCCCTTCATTTACTGCCTCAATGGGATAGTAAAAGCAACAGAGACCCCTTTCTGTGCATACATTATTATTGTTCCATCAGGCGTGACAGTTAGGGAAATGGATTGTAGTGTGGAGAAGTCACACACAAAAAAGTTAACAACATGCTTCAAGTCATTAATGTAGAAGGCTGTAATTTATTATCCTCCGGTGAACTATGTAATTAAGTGTGGCCCCCAAAGGCTACCTCATGCTGACTACTTTGCAGTGACCTCACCACAATCAAGAAGGATAGATAAACAAAGCCAAAAGACAAGGCACATTTGCTTATATTTTCCTCTGCCCAAGATTAATTGTTTTGCATTGGAAATCAATAGCTTAGGAATGTTAAGTATAAAAGTACTGATTAAACGATAATGCTTGAGCAATCTAGCACAAAAGACTCTGGGAATATGATCATTTTAAGTTTTTAATCTACATGATTCAAATACAGTAGGTATGAGGCAATGATGCAAATAAATGATTTGTTTCTGAAATACTTTGAAGCCACCGCTGACCAAACATTTTACTGCTCCCATGTAAAGTAGGTGCGCTGAACTCCAGGACTTGAATGCAGTCCTGGATATGTCTGAATGACAACACAGACAGGATGACGCAGACTCTCAAGGGCCAATACTTAAAGGACAACTGTAACACAAATAACTTATGTTTAAAATATAAGTAAAAATTATTTATAACAAAATTCTTTAATGAAAGAATACAAATGAAATGCCTTATTAAGCCTTCTATATACATATAGTTCTCTCAGGAGGCAGACATGTTGTTTAGAATCTTGGGTTAGATCTTCACTCACCTTGGTTCAAGTGAAAAAAGATCTGACCCATCCGACCAAAGAATCTAAACAAAATGTCTGCCTCTTGGTAGAGCTATATGGAGTAAAGAGGGCTCAATAATGTACTTTATTTGTATTCTTTCATTAAAACATTTCTATATAAAATGCCTACACTTGATGCCATCTTTCAATTAAACAGAACTTAATTTTTTTTGCTACAGTCCTTTAACCCCTTGCCGACAAAGGACGTGCCAGGCACGTCCTGGGAGAATCTCCCTTAATGACAAAGGACGTGCGTGGCACGTCCTGCAGTGAATGAAACGGTTTTCGCGATCAACGATCGCGAAAACCGCTTTAACAGTGCTGGTCTATTGCCTCGACATCGAGGCAATAGCCAGCACCGATATTTCTATTTTGGGACCCCCACGATCGCCCCACGGAGCGATCGTGGGGAGCCATATTCACGGAGCATGCTGCTCCGTCAATATGGCTAAGTCCTCTGCCGGTCTGAGCTTCGGAAGTGAAAGTAACTTCACTTCCGTCGCTCTGAATATGCTACTTGACTACCCCTAGTGGTAGTTTAGTAGCATTGCAATGGAAAATAATTAAAATACATATTTAATTAAATAAAAACAGGTTATTTAGCTATATTAGCCTATAGGGTTAAAATTAAATATTTTTTAGCATAAGGGATAGGGTTAAAATGAAATTAAAGTTAAAAAATATTAAGGGATATAATAAGGATTAGAGTTGGGGTTAAATTTAGTGTTAGGGTTAAATTTTGGGTTCGGGTTGGGGTCAAAAGATCAATATAGGAAAAAACAAAAAAAACACTATTTTTGGTTTTTGCCCCATAACTCGCAAAAAAATACCGAAAAATATGGAAACATGCATATTTTTGAACTCGGGAGAACATTTAGAAACTATTTAGACGGGGTCTTTTTTAATGATTTTATTTGTGTAAATTATATTTGGCTAGGTCAAAGTTAGAAAAAGTGGGTTTTTTTAAATTTTTCATCATATTTTATGATTTTTTTTTTGTAGTAAATTATAAGATATGATGAACATAATGGTACCTAATGAAAGCCCTTCTTATGACGATAAAAACAACATATAATTTGTGTGGGTAATGTATGTGAGAAAGAAAAAAATGACAGCTAAACACAAACACCCTAGAAATGTCAAAACAGCCATTGTCACCAAGGGAAAGTCAAGGTGAAAATGTCTTGTCACTAAGGGGTTAAAAAAATAAAATAAAAAAAAACACAAAACAATTTTATTTGTTTCAGAATTTTAGCCTGGCATTTCATATAATATGTCTACGTATCAAAGAGTATTTACAAGTGAACACCAGAAACTCTACAACGATCTGCTCAGTGAGGTAAGGTGAGATGTCTTCTCTGCCCCCCCACATGCCTAGATTGAATATAAAATCAACTACATTTCTTTAGGCCAATATGATTTAACAAGTCTACCATTCATAGCAATAAAACCTTTGAAACCCAATATAAATATGTACAGCCTGGAGAAAGTTCATTTTCAATTATATCAAGGTCGCTGCCATTCTTTTATGCTATTTAGATTATAAATTGAAAAGCTTATATTTGCCAAAGACATTCTAGAAACTGTTGGAAAGAGCTGGAGACAATTTCATGCTTCCACTCAGGAAAGCTGTACATACCAATTTTTCTTCCGATACATCATAAAAAGGAAGCAAATGTAACCAGTTGGTAAGAATGGCAGAAGCTGAACACTGCCTCATCTTCAGTAGACTTCCTGATGCTATTGGAACTATGAAGCCTGCATTCCTTCACAAGGATGGTAATTTTAGGCCATTATAGAATGGCTAAAGGCTGTGCAGCTGTTCCAGTGAATCACACAATCCGTGTAATCAAAATATGTCTGGCCTTCTAACGAAGAAACCACAGTCCTTCCATGGAATGGCACTGTACAGTTCTATGAAATATTGCATGTCAAAACTTTTTAAGACTCAATGTATCAGAAAAGGGTCAGAGGGTCAAAGTTTAGCAAGCCTGTACTTAGCTGGATTTACTCACCACATAAAATAAAAAGCCACACCCTCCTGAGAATTCCATCTTGTGACACAGCAAACTGCTTTGTTCATGTATTGCTATATCACACAACAGATTCCACAAACAGAAGGCTAAATGCCAGTACACTATACAGATCTATGTTGCAAAAACAAACAATGGCAATACTTTTTATAGTGCAATTTATTTATAATTAAAAGGGACAGTCTGGTCCCCAGACTCACTTTGATTCAAGATGAAGATCACTATTTGTATACTGCAGAGGCTTTTTTCCCCAGTGTGATTTTATGCAGGCGTTCTGCATAAATCACATTTTTAATATGTTACGCAAGCCCTCCCCCAGTGATGACTCTGCATGTTTACTGCAGGTGTGGCAGCACCGATTATATAGACACTGAGGATATAAAGTTTTGTTTCATTTAGTCACTTCCTGTGCTCTTCAAATTGAATATATTGTGTGGACTGTGATAGAATTGCTCTTGTACACAGTAGGATCTCTTAACAGTGCAACACATATCTGATGACCGCAAAAAAAAAAAAAAAAAGGAAATTGACTTTAGCATGTGGCAGACAAGACCAAAGGGTGTAGAACCCTGAAGTGTGAAGTCTAGAACATTAAGTTGCCAGCTATACACATATATTTGCTAGAAGATTTAATAACCATGTATTATATCGACAATCATGCAAAAAATGTATGTAAGCTTATCGGCCTGCTAAGGCAACGCTGGTCTGATGATAGTGTACTTCTTCTATAGGAGTGGTCAAAGACTTTTTTAAATCAATGGGTGAGAATAACCTTTCTGAAAAACAAAATCTTATATTACAGTATCAGAACATGTAACTATTGTATAAATAAAAAGGGGCTATGTACAAAAGACACGCACGCAGAAATAGCACCAAATAATTGATCTATTGCAATTAGTGCTATATTCACTGTAACCCCAATTCCAGGTTTCTCCAGCACCACACATGAAAAATGTCAGGATGTAAAATTTGAAAAAAGCAACAGTTATTCTTTGTGTTTTCCCTGATCTTCCCAACACTCAAGTTCAGGACATTTCCCCCCCCCAAACACAGAAATACTGGCAAAAGGCATAATGTTATTGGAATAGAAAAAAAGGTTTTTAACAGCACACAAGTCACAAAAGAAAATATTGTGAAAGTCAGAAGTGTGTATACCTCTGCTTAGCCAAGAGCTAATCCTGTAGGAAAACGTCAAGTAAAGCCATTTGCTCACTCCTGGGGATATGACTTGTACATATAGAAGTTTCCTCCACCATTTGCTGGTATTTGAACTATAAGGGAGAGAGTTAACCTTGTTGTTCCTCTAAGAACATCACTGCAATTAGCCTCAAGTTACATAAAATCCTAGCATTTGGCTAGACTAACACTTCACCCTCGCTCATTAGGTCAAGATTGCAACAAATGATAAAGGAATCTGTAGTGATGAACTAAATTAATAAAATTAGAACTAGATTTTTGGAAAGAGTGAGCAAGAAAGATAGAGTTTGAGCCATGTGCTGAAGAACTAGTTCACAGCACAACCGTTGTAGCCAAAAAGTGCTTATTTACTTTACAACTCTTTTAAAAAAAAAAAAAAAAAAATCGGACAGACTTCTATATGATGAATTCATAACAAAATTCTTAAAAAAAATTAAAAAAAAAAGTTCAGACAATATGACCATTTAAAACTTGCATTCTTATCACCCTGTTACTAAGTCTCTAAAGTACAACAGATATATTTATTTTGATGCATTTCTTGGAAACCTGGAGTCTTGCTGACTTATGCTGGACATCTTAAACACTGGTTTTAGCCTCTGGGAATTCCCCAAATATTTGGCTGCTGACAACATAATTGCTTTAGAGTTGATAAACAACACAAATGTTACTATAATACATAATCTTCCCACCTGGAAGATTTTAGAACCTCATGAAAAGCTTTTTTAAAAAAGTTGGTGATTTTAAATTCTCCCATTTTAACATTAAGCATAGTTTAAGTTATGCTAATCCTGAATGGACTGGTTAGTGGATTGTGTTTTTTGATTGCACCTGCATTCGACATCTCTCCCAATGTACCCAAGCTATTGCTTGTAACAAGAAGTCGAACAATATTTGAAAGAATTTTCTTGGCAAAAGGAAAATAAAACAGAACTTTTTTTGTAATAAAATAAAAATATATATCAGATTCACAAAAGGTATAATTTTCTTAAGTGTGACATCTATATTGCTCATAAGTTAAGTTGTTCTGGAATCTGAATAGAATAATAAAACAAATCATGGTAGTTTCCTTTTAAGACTGCATCTGTATTTGTCTTTCAGTTTAACCTAGATCCAGTGTCCCTGATACCCTATCAGAATTGCATAATAATGACCATTAAAAAATGACTGTGTACCTACTTTATGTGATTCAACTAAACAATTTGATTGCCAACACTGAAAAATAAACCTTAAAAAAAAATAAAAACAACACTGCCTGGTAAGAGACATCAGAGATACATTTTATAGACTTTATTAAAAATCAAAAGCAATCAGTCTGATTCTGGGAACACTTGGAAATGTTTTTTTGGCTTGCAGCTGTCTTATGTTGCCAATAATTTGTGTAACTGGAAACATTTCAAACAGAATTGTTGCCGAAGTCAAATGAACATAATTGTGATCTACAGGATCTCAGCTTCAGATAAGAGACAGTTGAAAAAGAAAACCATCTGTAAAAAGAAAAAAAGATTAAGACAGACAATCTTCATGCTGTAGAAAAGTCATGACGGCAAAGAAGCCAATGAAGGTGGGTGGTTGGAGAAGTGTTCAGAGCAGTACTGATCTTTTTGACTTTCAAAAGGTTAGTAAATTGAAACTACAATTATTCGTTTGGTTCAGATGTAGACTTTTTACTGATACAAATGGCAGACATGAAATATAGATAGTGGTTTAAGCATTTATTAGCATTGACCTTATTTTTATTTTACCATTTTTACAATGTTTGACAGGTCATTGAAATAAGTATAATGAAGACCACCCTGCTAAGGTAAGGCCCCTCTGATTTTTGTTGCTAGTGGTTACTAAAATAGTCATGATCTGCTAAAGCAAGTTGTATTACAATATATATGTGTCTACTCAAAGAGCTAATTTTGACCTTAAAGGAACATTCATCGCTGTTTAACCCTTGCTTCCTTAAAGTAAGCAAGGATTAAACAATACATGTCCCGGTAGAATTAAGTAAACCCGATGTGTATCTTAATACACAGACACAGCAGTTCCAGGTTGTCGCGTGCTGACAAATGTCAGCGTGCGCTGTGCCAGCCCCCGCTCTGATTGCTGAATGTGAGGGTCTATCGTTTTTGCATGGAATCAGCAGAGGGGACCTAGTTAAGGTCCCCCTGCTGATCCCATGCAAAGACAGTCGCCGACCAGACGGCTGCCTGCTTCCTATGGAAGCATGCCAGCTGTTGGTCAGAGGATAAACTAGTGTGTACTACTATCAAAAGTACACGCCAGTTCATCCTCATACTAGGGACAACTAACTTTTCACTTGTGCTTCTATATTAGAAGCACAAGTGGGAAAAAAAAACCGTTTAGTGTCCCTTTAAGAAACTTAAGGCCAAATTAGCCGAGTTGGAAAAATTTGCCCATTCAGCTGCATTGGCCTAAAGTTTGAAATTCCCATCTCCATTCACTGCAATTCTATTTTTACTGAGTAGGTCCACACATCAATTGCCCTAATCGGTTTATATGAAAATAGGGCAGACACTACCAATGCTGAAATAAAAAAAAAAAAGTCGTTAAAAATAACAAAAAAAGTCAGGAAATATCTTGGGAAAAAGCTAAGACTTTAAAACTACAACAACTGAAATAACAAAGTCGTATTTGATCTGCAATCTGCTGAGTGACTGTGTCTGAGGAACAGTTAGGATTTTACTAGTGAGAAACAAAAAAAGCTTTGAAAGGCAAATGCCCACAGTAATTCATAGAAATGTTTATCTTCAACTTATAGCTATTTCTGCACCTTTAACAGGAGTCTGGACTAATGCCTAAAAAGCATCAATTTAAACTGAAAAGCAATGGGACAATCCTGGAAAACCATTCTGGAGTGAAGAGAGGGGGAAAAAAAAAGGAAATTAAATTTGACTGTAGACCTGATATCAGTGTGTCAATTTACGTACATTCCACACCAAACTTATATAAGCTTGTTTTAACTAATAGTGTGCCAGGTGTGCTCATAGCCCTAAGACATACAACAGTTGCACCCAGGCAGACATTTCACAATCCGCAGGGAAACCTGGTAAAAAACACGTGGATGCCTTATGTTCCTTTAATGAAGATCAAATTCAATACAGCATCAGGAAATACACTTTAAGGTCTCTTAAGAAGATTGTCTAGATTACTCAATGTATTGCAGATGACTATAAATCATATCCGGTTTACTACAAGCACCAACACGAACTCTCTTCTAATCAAAAATTACAAATTTTTATAATCCTGGCCAAAATAATGATTTCAACTGGGTGCGTTCAAGCATCAATTATGCAATAGACACATCAGGGTTTGTAATCACAGAGGAACTGGCTTCGTGATTAAAGCATGCTAAAATATAGAGTACTTGCTTCAGTGGGCCTTGAAAGAAGTGAACTATACCATTATTTAACAATAATTATACAGCTCTGAAGTTCTTTTTCTAATTTATAACATCTCGGGTGAACAAGCAGGATTGGCAAGTTAGTTTCCAATGCATGAAATAGCCACAGCAACAGCTTGAACTAGTTGAAATGGAGCCCCCTAGTGCCTTTAAATTGCACATTCTTTTTATCCCCCATTAGCAATGCATTGCAGATTAGTGTCTACAGTTCTTTAGGCCTTCCTTCATAACCTGGCATGACTGTGGAAGAGGCACAGGAAAAAAAAGAAATGACTTAGATACTCATAATCAGTATTTTTTTTTTTTTTTCATTTGTGAGACCTCTATCATGTTTTGATTCTTGTGAGATACTGAATTACATACCAGATTGTAGGTGGGTACAAAAGCCCATCTAATGGAAAAGGTTTGCAGGACTCCACTTTGTGTCATGCAAAAGCAAGACATTTTCATATAAACCAATTAAATAAACACAGTTCCCACTAACTTGGATACATAAAGTTGCAAGTGACAAATCAAGGCTATGACAGCATCCATTTTTTTATTTTTGCAATACACCAAATAAGTTTATATTTGCAATACTATTCAAACTACTAGTACCACTGGCATGGGATGTGGTGTACACAATTACAAGTGCATTGCAGTAAACAAGTAAAAATTGTCATTGTAGAACTAGCAAAAAAAGGCCTACGGTAGTGGTTATTTCATAAATTATGCAAACTTTCCCCATCCAAAAACAGTCAACATACATACTATACATTTTATAGCATTTTCCAAAATGCTAAATAACCCTTATTTTTTTTATCACTATTTCTCGAGATTACACTGCCATACCAATTGGCACAAATAGTTTAGATTTGCTAAACAGTAATACTAATAAAAATAATTACTGAACTTACAATGCTTTTGCTCAATGACCCTCAAATAAATCACCCACCCATTCAAATTGATAAGTAACTAGCTACACAGCGTTACTATTTAGCTTTGTCAATCCAGAACATAGAATACTAAACTATGTCTGAACCTTATTTCAGTGCACACATGCAAGTAAAAAAGAAGACATCTGGAAACTGATAAGGATTTAACATACAAAAAAAGAAGGCTTTGGGTCATTCACATTTACTGATTAAATTAAAACATTTACCATATTTCTCTAGTAAGCCTGAGGTCATAGAAAGGGGGAGGGGGGGTTGAGGAAGGGTTTACCTTTGTGACCATTTCCCCACATGATATTTTTCCAAAACAGACTACTTTGCTGTTTTTATGAACATCTGCCTCTAATCTTAGTAGCTAAACCATTAACTTTAAAGAGGGAAAAAAAAAAAACACAAATGTTTTCTTTACTTGCATTTTTTTCCTTTACAAATGTTCAGTGATCACTCATTGCTGGTCCTATTATGAAGCAGACAAACAGCAGCTTCATACACTCTGATGATAAAACATGATAAACAGTTTTATTTGTCTTTGCTTTTTTTGTGGAAGAACTGATTGAATCTGTCACTTCAGCTATATTAATTGTTTTTCTTCTTGTGACAGAGACCACTAATCACCAATTGGTTCATCATCCACAGTAACAGACAATGGAAACCAAAGAAAGAAAAAAATGTTGACAGTGTTCTGCCCCAGACAGTTATTCTATTTGCCAAACACTGAAAGTGAACAGCTACAAAAAGACCATGTGACAGTATCAAAACACATTCTTGTGAACTCATTTCATTCTAAACAAAGATTAGCTTCTGTCTCTGTGTATAAACCAACTCTGAAGGAAATAAACATCCACGGCCTCTTTAATAAGCTACGTCATTTTTCTTGCCTTCACGAAACCTCTTAAAATACCCCCAACTGAAACCCCCTGTGTATTCTGACTCTTCACTTGATTGCATTAAGAAATACTCTACAATCAGCCACATCCTCTTTATTTCCTAAGACCCCCAGCAGAGGAGAAATAACAGATCATTCTCCAAGTCCAAGGCTATCTCATCATAAGCACAGACCACAGCAGAAACACTCAAAATGATAAATTGCCATTGTATAGTACCATCGCCCAATTATATATAGTTTGAAGAAGAAAAAAAAACGCATTCTTTAAAACCCAACAGTGCATCAACCTTTCTAAGATTTTACAAAAGCCTATTTTGGATTCAAAGCTGGTACACAATTCTGCATATTTTCAAGGTCACGTGATACATTTTTAAACCGTGCTACCTTACCCTAGACTGTAATGTACTCTTTATAATAGTAAGAGGCTTACATATTGACACCTAGCTGAGCAGAATGGGGAAAGCAAAAGCTTATTGGGAAGGGACCAGTTGTCACAAAAGTGACAAGCAACAGCTGAGCTCCCACATCTGGAGTCTCATTCGGGCAAATAGTCTGAAACTCACACCCTCTTATAATCTTGGCGTGCTAAAAAGACAGATGGAATGCTTTCTGTGCTGCATGTGTACATTAAAAGCATATGAAGTAATGTGACATGCATTAAAAAAAAAAAAAAAATCTTCGAAATTAATTTGTAACAACCCCAATTTTTTATTTTTATTTTTTAAAAAGGGAAGGGAAGCAGGGCATATAAATGTGAAATCGCATTTTCGGAGCATTGCTTTTTTTCGCACAGCAGAATGGATGAACCAATGGCCACATCCTTGAAGTCTTGCCCTTAATTGTGCTGTTGAAGTCTAAAAATGCATGCATGTTGCTGCTGGACATTATTGTATCCTTAGCAACCATAAGTTATGGGATGATCATAACCCTATCGGATTTGTGATATTAGCTGTGCAAGACATACCACTTATTTATTTATCGGGGGGGGGGGGGGGGGGGGTTTGCGGGTGACTGCTGCTGTGCCGTACATCAACTTGAAAAGAAAAATCAGTATAGGCTATCTAGTCACTAAAATTGAACTGCAAAAATCATACATTACAAGTGGAATTGAAAAGATAAAAAGATAGACAAGTTAGAGGACATTGCCAGCTCAGTTACAAATACCTATTTTTTGCAGTTCACTATTCGATTAGTCAATAGCCTCCAAATATTACAAATGCCCCCACAGAATCACTGCTAGCACAACTCTTTAGACATCACGGTTCAGGACATAAAGAAAAATGCTTGAAAGTATAAAAGACATACTGAAAGAGAGAAATGGTAAATGGATTTCATCCACATCCATTAACATTACAATTCTCAGGAAACAAATAAATATAATACACATTCAGACTTTTGCCCACTGTCGTGCTCCTTAACCCCCACCTTTCCCAAATCAGTTATTTTTTTAGTGCCTCACTAGCAGCCAAGTGAGACTCCATAAAGACATTAAAAGTGCATTATCTCCATTAAAGGGAAAAAAGCACAACCAAGTCATAAAACAGTAATTATTTCATCCAAAAAAACATGATATATAATGTGAGGGTTTTTATTAGAAGAACTTTGAGCGACTAAAATAGAACAAGGTACAGAATATATTCTTATTTCCCAACATCTATAAATGTAATAGCTCTCTATTAGACATAGGAAGATACAGCAACCGGCACATAAAATACTCTGCTTTGGCAGACTAGAAATCAGTATGGTGCCAACCCACAAAATGTGAGCGTCTTGATCCGCTGAACAAAACCCTTTTTGGCTGCTCAAAAGGCATATGAGCAAATTTAATATCCCAGAAACAACAGCACATTGCCAGGTTGAGCAGACTATATTGACTAGAGATCATGCTTGCTTTTTCTACAATGAATACATTTTAACACATTTGTGCAGTATCTGCATATTATATACACACAACATGTAGACAGAAACAGTCTAGTTTCAGTAATTAATCTTGTACAGTTTTTAGATCTGATTTATTCCCATCTTCATGAAGACTGATTTCTAACCAGAATTTGTTTTTTCCAGCTTATTCTTTCTGACACTCTCCCAACATATGAGAGTACATTTGCAAAAGCATTAGAGACTTCAGACACAACCACAATTTACTTATATGGATACTGAGACAGAATAAAATCACTCTGCCCTAAACAGCTTGCAAGCCATATACACAGGAGGGAGGGGGGCTGGCCTTGAACCTGTGATTCCCATTTAAGAAACATATGATTTAACCAACAGGCTTATCCTCCCCCCAAGTCCCTAAGGAAATGCCATGTATTTTCGACTTTTGTTTTCAATAAAAACAACAATCCTTTTCTGACTAACGTGGCTGGGCGCCAGATGATGTAGTGACACTCAAGGGAGCAGTGGCTTTTATAGCATTGGTCAAGCTAACAGATCTCTGGGTTCAAAGCATCTCAGTTCAACTCCTCGAGCAACTATTAGAACTAAAAAAAAAACCTGGATGTGTATCCCGAATGCGAATTATATATATTATATATACACATATATACATACATACAAACACACACACACACTACATCCATATAGTCATGTGACCGGCAGAGGGAGTTAGAGATCAGTGTACAGCTGGACTCCTTGGAGTGAAGGGTTAATGCAGCAACTGGTGCCCAAACTCAAGTAACAGCAGCCTCTGTGACTCTTTTACACTTAGCCTCCTGGACCCGTAAAACTAATTAAGTCTAGTAAGTATTTCTAGGTGACAGAAAGTCCAGAGTGGCTGACATTCCTCTGTGCACATCCCCCAGCCAAGACAGTACACTGTAAGATCCTGCAAACAGACATTCCTTTAAAAAAAAACAAAAAAAACTGTAGCAGACCGACAAGATCACTACAAAATCTCAAACGTTAGTGACAATCAGCATATTACTTTGTATGACGGAAGGAGAGGATACAGAAATAGTATAGTGCAGAAACCAAACAACTTACCTTACAACAAAAAAACACTGCGTGCCTCTAAACAGACAGCCAAGTGAAGTTATTCCTCTTTGCAGGGTATTTAGGGTGGAGGAGCAGTTAGTGCGGGCTGGCTGTGCAGCAGCACATCGTGCACACAGAGTGAAGCCGGCAGCAGCCTGTAGGTGAGAGTACTCCTCACTGCTCTATTACTAATGGGCTCAAGGCTTCGCAGTCTACTAACATCACAAAAGCTTTCCTGTCTGCTGATTGGGCGCTGCCAGCACATGTCAGCCAATCAGCGCGAAGAATGCTATCAGCGCTTGCAGCACACGCACTATTGCAATGCTTGGATTCCATCCATTCCCATAAAGCTCCACTGATGGTCTGTGCAGGGGGTGTTTTAGTCACACAGTCCTCACAACCCCCCCACGATGCCAGACTTGTTTGTTGTCGCGTGCAATCACTTTGCTGTCTGTGTACGTGCAGGAGAGGGAGGCAATTTAGATCACAATGATTGCTCACTTCTGGTACTCTGACTGTTATGGACCACATTTCCCATGAAGCTCAGCCAACCATTTGGAAGATGCAAGTCAATAACAGCTGGGGTGCCAAAGGTTTGCCATAATTTTAATTAGACATAAAGTTAATGAAGGTAGCGCTCTGTAAATGTTTTCATGCCTTTGTGTTATAGATGGCCAATGAAGACATTAGACTTCTATACATATTCTTTATAGAACTGGCTATTATGTATTAATAGCAAATCTGAAACACCTGCTTATTGCCCCACTTTTAGAACGCTGCCTCATATTTTTTATAGCCCCAACTATTTACTAAAGAAAACAGTTTAATGGAACAGGGAACTCTTTAATATGTTTCAATGGCTGCATCAATCAAGAGTTTGATTATCAGACATTTCTGTGAAAAGTTGCCAGGTGGTCCATGGTTCATCAATTTTCATGGATAAACTTGTTTCTGTCACAAAACTACAGCTATTATTAAGCCTTATCATTTAATCTATGTATAAAATGATAATGCTCAGAAAAATCTAAGTACCGTATTGCTTAAGAATGTAGTCAAAGGCTATGTATAGAAAAAGTCACAAACAGGCACCTTTGTTTATCTGGTTTAATCTGATGTTATCTGCACTGCGCACAAATCTGGCACTGTGGAAAAGTGATTTTGGCTAGACATGGCACTGTGGAATGTGATTTGGAACACACTAACTGCCAATGGAAGTAGCAGAATTGTTATTATTTTAGATCCCTATTGGATTACAGTTCTTCTCTAGACATGTGCAAAACTAAAATTTTCGTTTAGTTTTCGTCCAGTCGGACGAAAATGTTATTTATTTAGTCTAAAACGAATTTCGTTCATTACTGTATTCGTTTCAGACGAAATTCGTTCATTATTTTCGTTTCGTTTTATTCGTTTGAACGAATCAATTGACCTACACATTCCATAAACCGAAAGTCTATAAACCAAACTTCGTTCAGTTTATAGACTTTCGGCTTATGGTATACATGTAATGCTATTGGCTTTCTATAAACCGAACTAGAGTCCCCATTCATAAGAAATTCTTATGAATGGGGCTCTCATTCGGTTTATAGAAAGGCAATAGTATTACACGTATTCTATTCTCGGTTTATAAAATACATGTAATTCTATGTATTCTATAAACCGAAAGTCTATAAACTGAACGACCTTCGGTTCATAGACTTTCGGCTTATAGAATACATAGAATTACATGTATTCTATAAACCGAAAGTCTATAAACCGAACGACCTTCGGTTTATAGACTTTCGGCTTATAGAATACATGTAATACTATTGGCTTTCTATAAACCGAACTGGAGTCCCCATTCTGGTAAGTACCAAATGGTAAGTATAAAATTGTCATTTTTTACAGGTTAGTTTATTGCCCAACCCCCCACTATTATTAGGGTGAGGGGGGGGGGGGGTAGGTAGGCATTTTTTTTATTGGGGGGGGGGAGTGACTAGGGGATGGGCACTCCTAGTCACTTTATTTGTGGTACCCACCCGCCGCTCATGTGTGGGGACCGGGGTGGGGACACTAGGTCCCCCCCTCATTATTGTTATAGGGTCCCCTATGAATCGCCGAACTCCAACCCGGACATACAGTGGAATGTCCGTGTTCAGGTCCGGGGTCCTAAAATCCTAATGTTCGGTACGAACCCGAACTTTGCGGTTCGGGTTCGCTAAACTCTAATTAAGAACATTGTTTGGCGGAGGTTCTCTGACACTATTCAGATGCTTGATTTTTAATACATTGGCAGTGCTGGCTCAACCCGGAAGTTCTTTTTCTGGTGGGGGTTATGCAGACTCCCGGAATTTGTCAAGAGTTTTCTTAATACATAGGTGCCCACACCAATAGCGCCACTATTTGGCGCTCTCAGTGCGTGTGCCCTGTTTTTACATGACCCCCAATGTCAGTATCTTTGTACTGTGTGTGGTTTTGCTTGAAAGGACAATATAATATTGGAAGTACTAATTAACTGTTTGGAAATATTTTGTAGCAAATTAAGCAATGTGCTTCGGGACAATATTTATTATGGGACTGTCTAGTGCCCAAAATGCATCATCCAAATGTTAATGCATATTATTAATGTGCTTGAAAAGTATTTTAAAATGCATATTTTACATTTATTAAAATTTTAAATACTTACAGCTAGATGGAATTGTGAAATTACAGCAGTTTGCATGAAACCATGACTGCCCACACTAGGTGAGTAAAAGTCAGTTACATTTATTTTTTATTTTTTTGCTGCAGGAACCAATGAGAATAATGCCATTCAAATGAATGGAATTTCTTGTCATTCTAGTGATGTCATCAGACAATGTGTTGCACTGTTAAGAGATCCTACTGTGTACAACAGCACGTTTATCACAGTGCACACACTGTAGTACATTCCAGCAGCACAGGAAGTGACTAAAAAAAACAAAACTTTATATCCTCAGTGTCTATATAATCAGTGCTGCTTGAGTCAGAAATTAAAAATGTGATTTATGCAGAATGTCTGCATCAAATCACACTGGGAAAAAACCCTGTGCACTATACAAACAAAAGTCTTACATTTGCACCAAAGTGTATCCAAATGACTTAGAGAAAATCAGGTAGAACTGTGTGCTCCTCGCTTTTTCTTTGACCTGTCACTTTTCTCTGCAAATTGAGGTACAGTAGATTCTACTGTTTCAGACGGTTCTCTTCATATATTGCTGTATTTGCTGTCTCAGTTGATTTAGATGCCAAACAATTTAAAATAGATTTTTGTTTCCATTCCTTTAACCAAGTCACCAAATGTACTGTTGAAGGTTAGGCCTTGGACAGACCTTGAACAACATGGTTGTATCACTTCAAAATACACAGATTTATTTTTATATATTTGAGCAGAAGCAATGTTTTTTTTATTGCCAGCTCTTAAAAAGCAAAGTAACCAGGATTTGAGTTAGGTCATGGAGAAACATAATAGGAATTGTTGTATAACTTAAAAACTGAGCAGAAGCAATGTTTTATTATTGTCAGTTCTTAAAAAAAGCAAAATTACCAGGATTTGGGTTATGGCTTGGAGCAAAAAGAACTGTGGTATGTATATATATATATATATATATATATATATATATAAATATATTATTTTTTTTTGCACAAAACGAACTAATTTAAAAAAAAAATCCTCAAAGCTTGCTTAACAAGGGAAATTATAATTATTAGACAAAATGCTTAACCTAAAAAAATAAATATTAAATGCCTTGGGTACTATTACA
The DNA here is from genome assembly GCA_036172795.1 of Pelodytes ibericus. NCBI lineage: Eukaryota > Metazoa > Chordata > Amphibia > Anura > Pelodytidae > Pelodytes > Pelodytes ibericus. The sequence continues at coordinate 99,289,522 of CM069858.1, read as the reverse complement.
GACGTTGAAACTGGAATAGCTGAGTAACTAAGGCTGACACAGCAAAACACATTTGTCTGCTGAGCAGACAATCTGAGATAATCTGAGAGCTGTTTAAAGGAAATAGTCTGAGAGATGCTAAATGGAGATGCTGCTAGAAGGAAATCGCTGAAGCGCGATTTCCTTTGCGTGGATAAACGTTGTGCGATCCCGCGAGACTTATGTATATCCAACAGATCATATACATTGTATTGCAGGAAATGGCCACCTTGTGACATTACTGCAGGAAAACACCATCTACAGCAGTCATGTTTGTGAAAGCAAACAGTGTTTTTGCGGAACCCTGTATTTTTCCAAACAAACTCTGGGGTTCTGCGGAACACCATTTGGGAAACACTGATTTAATCCATTTCCCAGATTCTCTTGTTGAAATTCAAGTACCAGTACCGTTGTGTAAATGTTAATATAACTCTTGAGATTGGGAACCATCCACTTGTGCTAACAACAAGAACCAATCTATAACATATGGTGCAACTTGGTTTTAATATAAAGTTCATTTATTATACATTTTAACTATCACTTTAATGTTCAAATATTTCAACCTGTCAGTATCATTGTCTTGTGTGTCCATCTGACTGTTAAAAGATTAGATTATATCACAGACAGGATGTATACAGTAAATATTACGTCATGGTATTTCACAATTCTTTCTAATATTCTTATCTAATTCTTACTTTTTCTGATGTACAATGGTATAATTTAGAATTACATCACAGATCTCGCATTTCAAACTGAGGAAGTTTGAACATTTATATTGACTTGTGCCATGTTTATATTGCTGTTACTCAAGTTACTTGGTATTTTGCAGTAGTCCAAAATTCCATGATGATCACTGATTGCTACACAAATTCTGTCATGGTTGTACTGTATCCAACCTTGATTCCATTCATATCCATGGATATGTAGGAAATCAATGGTCAGATAACTTTAGAAAAGCTTTTGTTAAGGGAAACCTGATAACTGAATAGTATTTAAGATGAAAAGCATTAAATATTATTTAATAGAATTGCACTCAACTTGATAGATAAAAAAAATACAATTTTTAAATATATATATATAGTTATATATATATATTTTTTTTTTAGGTCATTTTACTTTCTTTTAAAGTTCACCTTAATTCGCCTCCAGTCACTACAACTTCTCCACAAACTACATACTATCAATTAATTTTTATTGTATTTCATATCTTTATTATACTATTGTGTGTTTACCGACATTCTGGTCACCTTGGATGAAATACAGACCAAGGCAGTCATGTCCAGATACAGTGTGGCTCTGTTTCATGTTACCCAGAAATGGTGTCACAACTAGTAATACCCTTAGAGCACATTGCACCTACCCGTTGTGAGTGTACAACATGTGTTTCATGATAAAACAAACAATGTGCATGTGCAGTTACTGTTTTATGAAAGAAAAAAAAAAACGAGCCTTGGTCAAGTCATCTAGTTGGACACATGTCCTGCTGTCAGAAATCTCCCTGGTCAGATTGGTTGGCACGTGTCCCTATTTTGGAGGGACAGTACATATTTTTGTTCTAAATCCCTCTGTCCCTCTTTCCTACTCTGGTTTCCCTATTTTCAAAGCTCTCAGAATTTTACATGTATATCATAGAACTCCAAAGCAATGACACTTATTATATACTGTATTTAAACTGCAGAAAATGTGTTCAGTTTGCATTATTCCTATTTTAACGGTATAACTAAATTTCACAACTAGCTCTCATTTGACGAAATCCCTTAAAATCGTCTAAAAAATGCCCCATTCACAGCCACACCTTCAGCCACTACCCATCTTTAGGCACTTTAAATGTTGGGAGGTTTGAAATAATAATAATGGCAACTTTATACCCATGTAATGTCACATGGCTTAGGTAGCAGTTTTAATTTTGGTCATCTAACCTCAATTCAAGAGGAATGAGATAACCTATTAAACTGAGTTTGATATGTAGACTCAAAGATGCACTGCCTTTAAAAGTTGTTTCAATATTGACCTTAATGTACACAGCCCTTCATAATTCAGCCCACACTGAACATTGTCACCCTTTTTACCAAATACTCCCCTGCATGCTCCTCTTAAATAATTACTTGCTCCCATCTCTTAAGTTATTTATCTAATTGAATTTACAACACATCCTTTTGGTTAACATACTATATATATAAATATTAAAGGGACTCTACCACTTACATAAGATGTAGTTAGATAACCTCGTCATTTAAAACAAACACATATATAAGAGTCATATACCACTGTTTGTTCTTTTTGTATGATTGAAGTAATTGCATAAAAAAGGAAAAATAAAATTAGGTGTTTATCTCTTGGCGCCTTTTTGAGAATATTTCCCATGATGCAACATCATCCAAAATCTTCCAGCCAGTTTCACTTTACAACTGTTGCCAAAGCCTGCATGTTGATGTCAGAAGATACTCCCCTGCTCTGGCTCCTGTATATCATAGTGGGCAGGACTAGTGGCTTTGTACAACTTTTTTTTTACCTGCCTTCCAACACAACGAGAGGAGATTAACATGATCAAACAGGATCATAACTCCGCCCCTTGTGATGTAATAGTTACATTACCATCCCATTTAATGGAAGTCTATGATCAGAATTCTCACTTATAGACGGCATTCTGTGTCTCAAGCCCCAAAGTGAGACATTTGTGCTGAAAGTCTGAGGGGTGGCACCCAAAAACACTATATTTCACAAAATGGCGGCGTCCTGTCACATTTGTTTAGTTACATATTTTATTAAATACTGTCACATAAGAAAAACAAAAAACATATCTGAAATGAACAATATATAATACAAAAAGTAAAACCTTTTCATTTTTTGGTGGGAGTGTCCCTTTAAGGAAATGTAACACTGCATGTTAAATGCTGAAACCTTACTTCCTAGGACTAAGATGGAGACTGATATACATGTTTGCCAAGCCTTTGTATCAGTACCAAAGATGCTGGAAACTATCATCCCATACATTTCTTATCGTATGTCAAGACTGCGACTCTAAACTATATATCATGCCAAAATATACATAAATATATGCATAGAATGTTTCCATACCACCAAAATTCTACAATTCTATAGGAAATGCATAGGGTAGTAGTTTACAGTGGCTTTGGGGTTAATATCAATATGTTATAGAGTGTGACCGTTAGAGTTTAAATAGGTCATCATGGAAGCAGATAAATAACTTTTCGCACTTCCGTTATGTTCAGGTACACCAGCTAGAACAGTAACGAGGGTGAGGTGACTGAGCCACTAGCCTCAGGCGTACACAATTCAGCACTGATAAATACATAACTAGACTGATTCCCTCTCATGCAATGAAGGTCTCTGCCCCTTCTGCTTCTAGCGTGTCAAGCATAGGCGTGCGCAGCCTATTGCATTAGGGCAGGGGTCCTCAAACTTTTTAAACAGGGGGCCAGTTCACTGTCCCTCAGACCGTTGGAGGGCCGGACTATAGTAAAAACAAAAACTATGAACAAATTCCTATGCACACTGCATATATCTTATTTTGAAGTGAAGAAACAAAACGGGAACAAATACAATATTTAAAATGAAGTAAAGTTAAATCAACAAACTTACCAGTATTTCAATGGGAATAGTGTGCCAGTCAGATGCCCAGGGATATTATGCCAGTCAGAGTCCAGTAATATTATGCCATTCAGAGCCCAGTAATATTATGCCAGTCAGAGCCCAGTAATATTGTGCCAGTCAGATGCCCAGGAATATTATGCCAGTCAGATGCCCAGGAATATTATGCCAGTCAGATGCCCAGGAATATTATGCCAGTCAGAGCCCAGGAATATTATGCCATTCAGATGCCCAGGAATATTATGCCATTCAGATGCCCAGGAATATTATGCCATTCAGATGCCCAGGAATAGTGTGCCATTCAGATGCCCAGGAATATTATGCCATTCAGATGCCCAGGAATATTATGCCATTCAGATGCCCAGGAATAGAGTGCCAGTAAGAGCCCAGGAATATTATGCCAGTCAGATGCCCAGGAATATTATGCCAGTCAGAGCCCAAGAAAATTATGCCAGTCAGAGCCCAAGAAAATTATGCCAGTCAGATGCCCAGGAATAGTGTGCCAGTCAGATGCCCAGGAATAGTGTGCCAGTCAGATGCCTAGGAATATTATGCCATTCAGATGCCCAGGAATAGTGTGCCAGTCAGAGCCCAGGAATAGTGTGCCAGTCAGATGCCCAGGAATAGTGTGCCAGTCAGATGCCCAGGAATATTATGCCAGTCAGATGCTCAGGAATAGTGTGCCTGTCAGATGCCCAGGAATATTATGCCATTCAGATGCCCAGAAATATTATGCCATTCAGATGCCCAGGAATAGTGTGCCAGTCAGATGCCCAGGAATAGTGTGCCTGTCAGATGCCCAGGAATATTATGCCATTCAGATGCCCAGGAATATTATGCCATTCAGATGCCCAGGAATAGTGTGCCAGTCAGATGCCCAGGAATATTGTGCCAGTCAGATGCCCAGGAATAGTGTGCCTGTCAGATGCCCAGGAATATTATGCCATTCAGATGCCCAGAAATATTATGCCATTCAGATGCCCAGGAATAGTGTGCCAGTCAGATGCCCAGGAATAGTGTGCCTGTCAGATGCCCAGGAATATTATGCCATTCAGATGCCCAGGAATATTATGCCATTCAGATGCCCAGGAATAGTGTGCCAGTCAGATGCCCAGGAATAGTGTGCCAGTCAGATGCCCAGGAATATTGTGCCAGTCAGATGCCCAGGAATAGTGTGCCTGTCAGATGCCCAGGAATATTATGCCATTCAGATGCCCAGGTATAGTGTGCCAGTCAGATGCCAAGGAATATTATGCCATTCAGATGCCCAGGAATAGAGTGCCAGTAAGAGCCCAGGAATATTATGCCAGTCAGATGCCCAGGAATAGTGTGCCTCTCAGATGCCCAGGAATATTATGCCATTCATATGTCCAGGAATATTATGCCATTCAGATGCCCAGGAATAGTGTGCCAGTCAGATGCCCAGTAATAGTATGCCAGTCAGATGACCAGGAATATTATGCCAGTAAGAGCCCAGGAATATTATCCCAGTCAGATGCCCAGGAATAGAGTGCCAGTAAGAGCCCAGTAATATTATGCCAGTCAGATGCCCAGGATTATTATGCCAGTCACAGCCCAAGAAAATTATGCCAGTCAGATGCCCAGGAATATTATCCCAGTCAGATGCCCAGGAATATTATGCCATTCATATGTCCAGGAATATTATGCCATTCAGATGCCCAGGAATAGTGTGCCAGTCAGAGCCCAAGAAAATTATGCCAGTCAGAGCCCAAGAAAATTATGCCAGTCAGATGCCCAGGAATAGTGTGCCAGTCAGATGCCCAGGAATAGTGTGCCAGTCATATGCCTAGGAATATTATGCCATTCAGATGCCCAGGAATAGTGTGCCAGTCAGAGCCCAGGAATAGTGTGCCAGTCAGATGCCCAGGAATAGTGTGCCAGTCAGATGCCCAGGAATATTATGCCAGTCAGATGCTCAGGAATAGTGTGCCTGTCAGATGCCCAGGAATATTATGCCATTCAGATGCCCAGAAATATTATGCCATTCAGATGCCCAGGAATAGTGTGCCAGTCAGATGCCCAGGAATAGTGTGCCTGTCAGATGCCCAGGAATATTATGCCATTCAGATGCCCAGGAATATTATGCCATTCAGATGCCCAGGAATAGTGTGCCAGTCAGATGCCCAGGAATATTGTGCCAGTCAGATGCCCAGGAATAGTGTGCCTGTCAGATGCCCAGGAATATTATGCCATTCAGATGCCCAGAAATATTATGCCATTCAGATGCCCAGGAATAGTGTGCCAGTCAGATGCCCAGGAATAGTGTGCCTGTCAGATGCCCAGGAATATTATGCCATTCAGATGCCCAGGAATATTATGCCATTCAGATGCCCAGGAATAGTGTGCCAGTCAGATGCCCAGGAATAGTGTGCCAGTCAGATGCCCAGGAATATTGTGCCAGTCAGATGCCCAGGAATAGTGTGCCTGTCAGATGCCCAGGAATATTATGCCATTCAGATGCCCAGGTATAGTGTGCCAGTCAGATGCCAAGGAATATTATGCCATTCAGATGCCCAGGAATAGAGTGCCAGTAAGAGCCCAGGAATATTATGCCAGTCAGATGCCCAGGAATAGTGTGCCTCTCAGATGCCCAGGAATATTATGCCATTCATATGTCCAGGAATATTATGCCATTCAGATGCCCAGGAATAGTGTGCCAGTCAGATGCCCAGTAATAGTATGCCAGTCAGATGACCAGGAATATTATGCCAGTAAGAGCCCAGGAATATTATCCCAGTCAGATGCCCAGGAATAGAGTGCCAGTAAGAGCCCAGTAATATTATGCCAGTCAGATGCCCAGGATTATTATGCCAGTCACAGCCCAAGAAAATTATGCCAGTCAGATGCCCAGGAATATTATCCCAGTCAGATGCCCAGGAATATTATGCCATTCATATGTCCAGGAATATTATGCCATTCAGATGCCCAGGAATAGTGTGCCAGTCAGATGCCCAGTAATAGTATGCCAGTCAGATGACCAGGAATATTATGCCAGTAAGAGCCCAGGAATATTATCCCAGTCAGATGCCCAGGAATATTATGCCATTCATATGTCCAGGAATATTATGCCATTCAGATGCCCAGGAATATTATGCCATTCATATGTCCAGGAATATTATGCCATTCAGATGCCCAGGAATATTATCACAGTCATATGCCCAGGAATATTATGCCATTCATATGTCCAGGAATATTATGCCATTCAGATGCCCAGGAATAGTGTGCCAGTCAGATGCCCAGTAATAGTATGCCAGTCAGATGACCAGGAATATTATGCCAGTAAGAGCCCAGGAATATTATCCCAGTCAGATGCCCAGGAATATTATGCCATTCATATGTCCAGGAATATTATGCCATTCAGATGCCCAGGAATATTATGCCATTCAGATGCCCAGGAATATTGTGCCAGTCAGATGACCAGGAATATTATGCCAGTAAGAGCCCAGGAATATTATCCCAGTCAGATGCCCAGGAATATTATGCCAGTCAGAGCCCAGGAATATTATCCCAGTCAGATGCCCAGGAATAGAGTGCCAGTAAGAGCCCAGTAATATTATGCCAGTCAGATGCCCAGGATTATTATGCCAGTCAGATGCCCAGGAATATTATGCCATTGAGATGCCCAGGAATAATATGCCATTCAGATGCCCAGGAATAGTACAGTGCTCGTTATACCTCCCTCCTCCCCCTCCTTCCCCATCACTTACCTCCAGCTGCTGTGTCCCCGGGCCGGACGTCTCGCGCAGTGTTCCCTCCTCCCTGCACGGAGGAGGGAAACAGTTACCGGGTCCGGATGTGACGAAACGTCACATCCGGTCGCGGTGATTTTTTTTTTTTTTTTTTTTCGTTTTCCTGCAGCCGCATCTTCTGCGGCTGCAAGGAAAAAAAAAAGGTAATCAGCGGGGAGCGGGGGGTGCCGGCAGCACCCCCGCGGGCCGGACAAATGTGCTCGGCGGGCCGCATGTGGCGCGCGGGCCGTAGTTTGAGGACCCCTGCATTAGGGTGTGCACCCTAAAGCACAAACACACACGCCGCACACGTGTGTGTGTATAGATATATAGATAGATATATATCTATCTATATATCTATACACACACATACACAAATGCACTCTGCATACTTACATACAGACCCGCATTCATATAATTATCAATATAAACAAACATTTAAAAACTGTATTAAAACTTTTTTTTTTTATTAATTAAGCATTTAGCAATGTAAACAGAAATCAATCAATCAAATTTAAACTTACTTAAAGTTTACCAGCCAGCCGGCCGCCCCAGAACCCCTCCTGGGAAAAAACGATGTGCCTGTGCTCCGCTCTGCACCCTCTCCTCTCTGGCACTGCGGCTGGGCCTCACCCAGGGGCGTACCTAGAGCATTTGGCACCCGGGGCGGACCCTGAATGTGGCACCCCCCCCCCCCCCGCCAATAATAAAAATGTAAGAAAACACCCACAATTTTTTCAATGTTTTAAAATTGTACAATTATAGATACCAGGAATAGTGTGCCAGTCAGATACCAGGAATATTGTGCCAGTCAGATACCAGGAATATTGTGCCAGTCAGAGCCCAGGAATATTGTGCCAGTCAGATTCCAGGAATATTGTGTCAGTAAGAGCCCAGTAATAGTGTGCCAGTCAGATGCCTGTAATATTGTGCCAGTCAGATGCCTGTAATAGTGTGCCACTCAGAACCCAGTAATATTATGCCAGTCAGAGCCCAGTAATATTATACCAGTCAGTGCCCAGCAATAGTGTGCCACTCAGTGCCCAGTAATATTGTGCCAGTCAGTGCCCAGTAATATTGTGCCAGTCAGAGCCCAGTAATATAGTGCCAGTCAGTGCCCAGTAATATTGTGCCAGTCAGTGCCCAGTAATATAGTGCCAGTCAGAGCCCAGTAATATGCCAGTCAGAGCCCAGTAATAGTGTGCCAGTCAGTGCCCAGTAATAGTGTGCCAGTCAGTGCCCAGTAATAGTGTGCCAGTCAGTGCCCAGTAATATTATGCCAGTCAGTGCCCAGTAATATTGTGCCAGTCAGTGCCCAGTAATATTATGCCAGTCAGTGCCCAGTAATATTGTGCCACTCAGAGCCCAGTAATATACTGCCAGTCAGTGCCCAGTAATATACTGCCAGTCAGTGCCCAGTAATAGTGTGCCAGTCTGTGCCCAGTAATAGTGTGCCAATCAGTGCCCACTAATAGTGTGCCAGTCAGTGCCCCAGTAATATTATCCCAGTCAGTGCCCAGTAATATTGTGCCAGTCAGTGCCCAGTAATAGTGTTCCAGTCTGTGCCCAGTAATAGTGTGCCTGTCAGTGCCCAGTAATAATGTGCCAGTCAGTGCCCAGTAATAAAGTGCCAGCTTGAGCCCAGTAATATAGTACCAGTCAGATACCCAGTAATATAGTGCCAGCCAGAGCCCAGTAATATTATGCCAGTCAGTGCCCAGTAATATTATGCCAGCCAGAGCCCAGTAATATTATGCCAGTCAGAGCCCAGTAATATTATGCCAGTCAGAGCCCAGTAATATTATGCCAGCCAGAGCCCAGTAATATTATGCCAGTCACAGTCCAGTAATATTAAGCCAGTCAGTGCCCAGTAATAGTGTGCCACTCAGAGCCCAGGAATATTGTGCTCGTTTAAACCCACCCTCCTCCCCCCCTTCCCCATCACTTACCGAAGCAGGTCTGTCTGTGAACCGCGACGCCTCCTCCGTGCAGTCTTCTCTTCCCTCCTGCACGGAGGAGGGAAACACAGTCGCCGGATGTGACGTATCGTCACATCCGGTCGCTGTGATTTTTTTTTTTTTTAAACCCGGCGGCCGCATCCAGAGGATTCGGCCGCCTGAAAAAAAAAAAAAAGGTAAGCAGCGCGGGGGTGCCGGCAGCACCGGTGGCACCCCCCTACTCAGTGGCACCCGTAGCGGGCCGGCCCCCCCTTAGTACGCCACTGGCCTCACCCTTGCGTTGCCGTGACTCCGCCTCTGCGTGACGTCACGGAACGCGTGTATGCGAACGCGTACATTACAGGGGAGGTCTGAGGGAGGAGAAAGTCCGTCCTTCACTATGCGGCGCTTCCGCTCGCATAGTGAAGGATCGGATTAGGAGACAAACTCGGGCGGCAGACGGCAGTGCAGCACGGAGGTGAGAGAGCCTCAATTTTGAGGCTTGATTAGGGTGTGCCCAGGCACACCCGGCACACCCCGTGCGCACGCCTATGGTGTCAAGTACATCACACCCAGAACTAATCCTTTGGAATATGAATATGGAATATGAAGCCATATTGCCACACACCAGTCCATCATGCTGCAACTTGCGTCTGCATGGACAGAAGCAGGTCTCTGCTGGGAAGAGGCACAGACCTGCAGCTTCCCAATACCACTGATCACTAAGAAAGAGCCCACAGGCACCAACAGCCTCCCAACCAGCTGAGTACCTCAAGGAGGCCACAGGTGAGGTCATAAACAGGAGACTCCAGAGACACATTAGAAAAACATATTTTTCTAGTAATTTGGGCATTTGCTGGCAATTCTGCTTACACAATGTAAAGATCGTTTTCAATAATTTTTTTAAATCTCTGCATGTACAGTAAGAAACAATGGTGAGGTGATACAGTCCCTTTAACACAGTAAACATATTTAAAAATCTTATGTATGAAATGATGATTGCAGCTTATTTTTGTGAACGATTAATATGTTATCTCTACAAGATGATCTTGCTATAAAAGAACTCACAACTGGATTCTTGACATGCCCTTTTGGTATCAACAGTAATATATATGTATTTAGTCCTTATCCTGAAATTGACTCTAGGTTATCTTCAAAAGATCAGATATACCCGCATTCAAGATAGCTGTGGAAGTGCAGCGTTTGATACAGGGCCGATCCTAGGGTCACGGGCGCCTGGGTGCAGGTTTTCCTTTGGCGCCCAAGGGTGGGCGTGGCTATATTATGAACTCCTCCCATTTAGACATTTCTGTTCCAGACATGCCCATTTCAATATTGGGGAGAGGGGGAGGGAGAAAACTTTATTTTAATGTAAAGGACCAACATTTATTTTAAACAAAGATATATATTTTGCTATAATACTGTGTAGTGGATTTATTTATTTCTATGATGCTCAGCCAGCAACATTCTGCTGGCTAGCAGAATGAGTTTTAACTAGCGTTCCCATGAATCCCAACCAGCCAAAGTCTCTCATTAGTCTGGCTGAGCATCATTGGAAAAGAAGTACACAAGGAGTGATAAATAATATTCCACCAAGTCAGTCACTCATGTGTCTCTCTCTCTCCCCCCGTACCCTCATGTCTGTCTGTCTCTCCCCGTACCCTCATGTCTATCTGTCTCTCCCGTACCCTCATGTCTGTCTGTCTCTCCCCATACCCTCATGTCTGTCTCTCTCTCCCCGTACCCTCATGTCTGTCTCTCTCTCCCCCCATACCCTCATGTCTGTCTCTCCCCATTCCCTCATGTCTCTCTCTCTCTCCCCATACCCTCATGTCCATCTCTCTCTCCCCATACCCTTATTTCCTTCTCTTTCTCCCCATACCCTCATGTCTCTCTCTCTCTCCACTCATACTCCATGTCTGTCTGTCTCTCTCCACTCATACTCCACGTCTGTCTCTCTCTCCACTTATACTCCATGTCTGTCTCTCTCTCCACTCATACTCCATGTCTGTCTGTCTCTCTCTCTCCACTCATTCCCCATGTCTGTCTCTCTCCCCCCACTCATTCCCCATGTCTGTCTCTCTCTCTCTCTCCCCACTCATTCCCCATGTCTGTCTCTCTCTCTCCCCTCATTCCCCATGTCTGTCTCTCTCTCTCCCCTCATTCCCCATGTCTGTCTCTCCCCATTCCCTCATGTCTCTCTCTCTCTCCCCATACCCTCATGTCCTTCTCTCTCTCCCCATACCCTAATTTCCTTCTCTTTCTCCCCATACACTCATGTCTCTCTCTCTCTCCACTCATACTCCATGTCTGTCTGTCTCTCTCCACTCATACTCCACGTCTGTCTCTCTCTCCACTTATACTCCATGTCTGTCTCTCTCTCCACTCATACTCCATGTCTGTCTCTCTCTCTCCCCCCACTCATTCCCCATGTCTGTCTCTCTCTCTCTCTCTCTCCCCACTCATTCCCCATGTCTGTCTCTCTCTCTCCCCTCATTCCCCATGTCTGTCTCTCTCTCTCCCCTCATTCCCCATGTCTGTCTCTCACTCTGCACTCATTCCCCATGTCTGTCTCTCACTCTGCACTCATTCCTCATGTCTGTCTCTCACTCTGCACGCATTCCCCATGTCTGTCTCTCACTCTGCACGCATTCCCCATGTCTGTCTCTCACTCTGCACGCATTCCCCATGTCTGTCTCTCACCCTGCACTCATTCCCTCATTCTGACCGTTATGTTCTGACGCTCTAAGTCATCACTGTGCACGGAAAGAGCAGAAAGGGCTGACTGAGGTCTAAGGGGAAACATGGGTCCGATCTGCAGAGCTGGCTCTGAGAGGCAGAAAAGCAGCACATGGGAAGCCCATTTGCAGAGGTGTACTTAGGGTACACTTTTCCATTAACATAAGCAACAGCCAGTTTGCCTATTAAAAATTCTACAGTTTGCCCAATAAAAATGCCAGTTTGTCCATTAAAATACGCCAGTTTCCCCAGTAATATGCTAGTTATTTTGCCCATTAATATGCCACAGCCAGTTTTTCCATTAATATACAACAGCCAGTTTCCCATTGATATGCCACAAACAGTTTTCCCATTTATATACCAATTCTAGTTTGCCAATTAATAGGCTACAGCCAATATGCCACAGTTAGTTTACCCAATAAACGCATAATCTCCTCTCCTGCCTTCCCCAGTACTTACCTTGCTGCTGCTCTCGCGCCCCCGGCCATCTCCTCCGCACAGTCTTCCCTCTACACACGCTGAGTGCAGGAGGCGGGAAACAGACACCAGCTGGTTGGGGGCTGGTGCCCTCCATGTGATAAATTGATGAGCACAGTGAGGGCCCTGGGCAAGAACCCACTTACACACAGTCACACATAAATACACACAGTCACACAAACACAGTTACACACTTAGTCACCCTCACAGACATACATTTACATAGACACCCTTATACACACTGTCCCACATACATAAATACACACAGTCATACATAAATACACACAGTCACACAAACACAGTTACACACTTAGTCACCCTCACAGACATACATTTACACAGACACCCTTATACACACTGTCACACATACATAAATACACACACAGCCACCTTTACACACTTAGACACAAGATACACTTGCACAGATACTCATGTACACACACTTACACATTGACACACACATACACACTTATCCACATTCACAGACACTTCCACACTTTATTTTTTTATTTTAACCCCCCCCAACCTGTTAGTACCTGCACCTCCTTCTCCTTGTTAATCCAAGCACAGCGCAATGGGGGAAAGCTCCGCCCCCGTCGCGTTCTGTGATTGGCTGCAGGGAGGAAGACGTTCTCTATGGTGTCTGTAGAGGCAGAACAACGCAAGTGTCCTGCCTTGAAAGATACTCTAAAGAACGTCTTCCTCCCTGCAGCAGCCAATCACAGAACGCGACGGGGGCGGAGCTTTCACCCGTCGCGCTGTGCTTGGTTTACAAGGAGGAGGACGGCAGGGAGAGAGCGCCTCTCCTCCCGTGCGCCTGGGCGTGGTGCACCCCGTGCACCCGCCCAGGATCGGCCCTGATTTGATACATAAGCTACCGCTGGGATCATTCATAAACTGGTAAACACAGTCAAGGATTTTAAGCATGCGTGGGATAGGCACAAGACTATCCTAGCTATAAGATAGGGAACTGGGGACCAATAAATGTATTTAGAAAATTGGACAGACTAGATGGGCCGAATGGTTCTTATCTGCCGACACATTATATGTTTCTATATATAATTTGCTACCCTGGAATAAATTACATGTTCAATATTCAAAGGACTATTCTAGTCTGAAAAAAGTAATTCATATTAAAACTGATACTTTAAGATTAATTTATTTTGCAGGGCTCCTCCAGTGGATCTTTTTCCTCTGAAAATGGACATGCCAGTGCACATTTTTCAACCCAAAGCAATGCAGACATGAGCGTTAGGAATTCCCGTGCATCTCTGTTTTAAGATGTGGAGACAGGTCTGACCCGCCAATGGGTCGGGGTGGGGCTTTTCAACCAGGCTCCCTCAAAACCTGCGACATCTGTGGCATTGTGCTGTGTGATAAAACTGCACATTTTAGAGTGGCCTTTCATTGTGGCCAGCCTAAGGCACACCTTTGCAATAATCATGCTGTCTAATCAGCATCTTGATTTGCCACACCTGTGAGGTGGATGGATTATCTTGGCAAAGGAGAAGTGCTCACTAACACAGATTCAGATAGATTTGTGAACAATATTTGAGAGAAATAGGCCTTTTTTGTGCATAGAAAAAGTCTTAGATCTTTGAGTTCAGCACATGAAAAATGGGGGCAAAAACAAAAATGTTGTGTTCATAATTTTGTTCAGTGTATATATCTCAATGAAAACTGAATGTGGCCCATGAACACATAAATTTCATGTGAAGTGGCCCACTGCAAAAAAAACTTGGACACCCCTGTGATATAATGTAATGGATGTGGGCATGTTCTTGAGGGGCACATTTTTGGTGGGCGTGGTTTTAGTGTGGTGGGCACAGACTTTCATCCTTGGAACCAGAAATCATAATGTCTTGGGCCGACCCTGCTTGGAGACACACTGTAGATATTACTGTGTATATCATGCACATGCCTCTCAAACTTTGCGCATCATGTACAGTGAGGGAAAAAGGTATTTGATCCCCTTCTGATTTTGAACATTTGCCCACTGACAAATAAATGATCAGTCTATAATTTTAATGGTAGGTGTATTTGAACAGTGAGAGACAGAATAACAAAAAAAATTAAGAAAAACGCTTGTCAAAAAAAGTTATGAATTGATCTGTATGTCAATGAGCGAAATAAGAATTTGATTCCCTATTAATCAGCAAGATTTCTGGCTCCCTGGTGTCTTTTATACAGGTACTGAGCTGAGATTAGGAGCGATCTCTAAAGGCAGTGCTCCTAATCTCAGCTCATTACCTGTATAAAAGACACCTGTCCACAGAAGCAATCAATCGATCAGATACCAAACTTTCCACCATGGCCAAGAATAAAGAGCTGTCCAAGGATGTCAGGGACAAGATTGTAGACCTACACAAGGCTGGCATGGGCTACAAGACCATCACCAAGCAGCTTGGTGAGAAGGTGACAACAGTTGGTGCGATTATTTGCAAATGAAAGAAATAAAAAATAACTCCCTTGGTCTGGTGCTCCATTCAAGATCTCACCTTGTGGAGTTTCAATGATCATGAGAAAGGTGAGTAATCAGCCCAGAACTACATGGGAGGATCTTGTTAATAATCTGTAGGCAGCTGAGACCATAGTCACCAAGAAAACAATTGGTAACACACTATGCCGTGAAGGACTGAAGCAACCACAAATCCCCCTGCTCAAGGAAGCACATGTACAGGCCCATCCGAAGATTGCCAGTGAACATCTGAATGATTCAGAGGAGAATTGGGTGAAAGTGTTGTGGTCAGATGACAGTTGGCATCAACTCAACTCGCTGTGGTTGGAGGAGGAGGAATGCTGCCTATGACCCCAAGAACCCCATCCCCACTGTCAAACATGGAGGTGGAAAGAATATGCTTTGGGGGAGTTTTTCTGCTAAGGGGACAGGACAACTGCACCGCATCAAGGGGCCAAGAGCAATCAAATCTTGGGTGAGAACCTCCTTTCCTCAGCCAGGGCATTGGATACAGCCAAGGCCACAAAGCAGTGGCTCAAGAAAAAGACCATTATAGTCCGGGAGTGCCCTAGCCAGTCTCCAGACCTTAATCCCATAGAAAATCTGTGGAGGGACCTGAAGGTTCGAGTTGCCAAATGTCAGCCTCGAAACCTTAATGACTTAGAGAGGATCTGCAAGGAGGAGTGGGACAAAATCTCCACTGAGATGTGTGCAAACCTGGTGGCCAACTACAAGAAACGTCTGACCTCTGTGACTGCCAACAAGGGGTTTGCCACCAAGTACTAAGTCGAATGGGTCAAATACTTATTTCACTCATTGACATGCAAATCAATTTATAACTTTTTTTTACATGCTTTTTCTGGATTTTTTTTAATTCTGTCTCTCAATGTTAAAATACACCTTCCATTAAAATTCTAGACCCGATCATTTCTTTGTGAGTGGGCAAACTTTCAAAATCAGCAGGGGATCAAATACTTTTTCCCCTCACTGTAATTGTTATATGCTCAGAATTTTCAAAGTTGGAATAAGGGCTGGACCATTCTATTTTATTATGTGTTCAATTATGCAAAAACTCTGCATAATAAACGAGCCAAGAAAAACTGAGTATGCAACTAACGCAAAGAAAAATTGCCTGCCATGAACCTTTAAGAAGTATAGATATCTACAGTGGAGTGTATATTCGCTAACTGTGGTTTGTGGTGGGGTGTCTACTGCAATCAGCTTGATATATCTGAACAAGAGGAATGCAATCTAGGATTTTCAGGTTCAGTGATGCAGAGCATTAGCTCCTAAATTGCATATTTTTCATCTCTGCACATATTGTGAAAAACAATTGACTTTATACTTGTAGAGCGGGAAGAAGAAAAAAAAAAATCACATTTCCTTAGATCAAATGGTATTTGTAACCCATATGATTGGCACTTATGCATTTATACAGAGAAAGGGAGATAGAAACCCAAACTAAACTAATGGACATTAAAGGTTATAGGAGAGTCAAAGGGAGTGCCAGAGAACTTGAAAGATGTTGGATTATAAAGAAAAAACTATTCTAGAAAGCTGAGAAAAACTGGACAGTACAAAAAGTACATGGTGCAGATTTGTTCTTGTTTGGCAGTCTTGCTGTCATATGTTTGCCATAGAAAGTTGTGCTGGTGAAAAATTGGATTTAACGTACTGCAAATCCTTTATTTTATTGATCAGGAGAACTATTACCCCTCACCCCTATTTCTCACAAAAGCATTTCCAAATCTCTACTAGTTTCATAAATAATTATGCCCTCCAGTTTTGAGTTCTGCTTTAGATAAGTTTGTGTACATTTTTAGGTTTATGACTGGTGTAATGGTAAATCAAAACGGTTAAATTACTCTGCTCACAATTCTTATCTTGCCAGCACTCCTCAATGTATCTCTCTTCACTGTGTTTATATTTTACTTAACATAATAAAAGTTAGGTTTTATCTGGTGTGGTCTGGTTTTTGCTCATGTGTATGTCTACATCCTCCACACACATTTTGTTGCCTTATGGGTAGTGACGTAGCATTACTTTACTATAACGTCAAGCACCCAACTGTCCCACTTTATGAAGGACAGTCATGACTTTGTGTCTGCGACCTGCCAAACTCTTCCTTGGTCCCTCTTCTTGGGACAAAGTTAGAGCTCCGTGGGGCAGCACTATTCAGGACGGCATTCTTATTGTACGGATTTTCCCAGATGCACATGCGTATAATTTTGCACATGTGCAGTAGCACTGTAAGCTTGTGTTGCAGCACCAACACTCAGTAGCACTGACATTTGATCACTCAAGCTCCACACCCCGGCATCCTGATTCGCCAAGGGAAGATGTTGGTCGGTATGTAATGCTGACAAATTTGGGATAGGTTCAAAACACAAAATATATTATAACACAAAAATATATTTTTAACCATAGTGTGCTTTTACAAAAGTAACCCCCCATAACATGACTCACAAAGACAGACTGAACATGATTACAGACTCTCATATTGTTTATTCAGAGTTCCCAGAAATCCCAGGATGTCTGGGTATGGCAATGCAAAAATGGAGCCGGGAGCACAACCTCTTAAATTTGGATGTACTGCGGGGCAAATAGGCATCTGCCCAGGGTCCAATCACTCTCTAGAGGCTACATGCCCAGACGGCGACATGGAGCGTGGTAAATGGGGATAGTGGTGACATGAACGCTGTCATTCAACATGGCAGCCAACTGTGTGTGGGTGGGTTGTTAATCACCCTACATTTGCTCCACGTTGGTTTATAACTGTGCATGTGCAGTATTCATTTACCTCCAGTCCCACAGAATCAGGACACAGGACAATGAAGTCAGAACTGCTATTGAGATTTGATCCTATTGGTCAGCAAACCATGGGCCCTGTCTCTTCAATTTGGATTTCTTCCAAATGGACATCTTCATCATTTCTCTATATCTAGCCTTTTGTCTTCTAATAGACAGTTATCTTCCCTCTCACTGGTTGCATATCCTCTGTGTGCACAGCTCCTCTCCTCTGCTTCTATTTAGTGTGTAGGAAGTTGTGTAACCAGAGCAGGGCATGACATAATGAACAACCAAATGACACCTGAACAGCTAGAGTTTGACAGTAAAGACATCTAACCTTCCTATATGCTAAGTGTGCAAAAGTGAATTTAATGTACATACAAGAATGCAGACACATTGTACTTCAAGTCTGTAAGCCTCTGTCTATTGCATAGATTAGTGATAACATCTGTGGTACATCATGTAAAATGTTGAGGAGTATTTTTCCCATGATACTTATGCTGACCAGTTGAGCATCATACAGAATTGTTGTTAGTACATAACTTTTCTCACCAAGCTTATACAGACAGAAGTATGACATCTGAAAACTCTGAGAAATGTGTTCACCAAAAAGATGGAAAGCTAAAGTTGATTAATTACTATCTACTCATTGTAATCCTAGCCTCCTTTAATCTCCCTTGCAAAATATAGAATAGAAAAGAAACACCCCAATGAGTAGAACCTTGCTGGCATTCAAAAAGGACCTGGAATATGTCTTTATATATAAACATGCAAATCTCAGCACATCTTGCATAAAGCAAAGTTACAACAGCAGTTGATCAGGAGGATGATCAGTGCAATAACCAAGCTAGACTAGACAAAACAAACCACAAAGACAATTTGTCCCCAAGATATTAACATCAATAAAGTAAAAACAAGAACCTGCCCGGTCAGTCACAGTTCACCTAAGTTAAAGGAGAAACAAGGCGGCATATCCTGCTCACCCATAGCTCATATAATAAGCCTCTTGTGAACAGATTGTTCTGTACATTTTTGGGAGTCACACCAAGAATTGCTGACAACTAGTGGCCACAATAAAGGCCCGAACATGGCATAACATTAATAAATAAATAAACAACAACAAAAAGGGGCGGGTTTTATTTTCCTCTCCTAATCTACCTTGGCTAACAAACTGCTTAGAAACGCAAACATTAACATTCATTTTTTTAATAGTAATTCTCCAATCCTCTAGCCCCCACACACTGATGTTTAAAGTTACCATGAGGAAAATATGATAACATCTTTTCCTGATATTCCTGCTGTTTTGTGTTTTCTTTGGACTTTTTACACGGCTAAATACAATTCTTGGAACTTGTTTCGGGGATTACAGCACTACAGAAAATCTATTTTTCTTTTAACCATTTCTTTGCCAGAGAGGCTAGCCAACCCACCAAGACTAAAAAGAGTTACTTCCTTATGACTCCACAAAATCATTTTTGTAGTTGAATATATTTATTAATTGTATAATTACTTATGTGCCAGGCAGTTCTCTTCTATTATAGCAATTGGTCCTCGACACTAGTCTGCCCATTTTGGCATAAAACCTATTTGTTTCATCTTCTTTGAAAAGTTACAATTGCCAAACATATAGTGCTATTTTGTGTGAGTGAAATGTACAGTGTATTTATATAAATAATTAGTAAACAGCTGGACAGAGGGCTGTGCATTGCCTGACAGTTTTTATGGCATCATTAATGAAAGACCCACTAGAACTATTGCATTACATTAATAACATAATAGTCTCCAGACCTCCAGTATATTCTTCTGAATGTTATGTGGCTCTACACCCAGTCATGTATTTTGGTTTTGTGCTGCCCTTGGCACACTAAATTTGGTTGCCTCCCCTCCACCCATATTGTGGAACCAGGACATACCCCAGCACCCAAGGACTTGCCCCATCACCAACATTGCACACCCAGGACATGCACCATCACCCACAATGCACACCCAGTACATGCCCCAGAACCCACACTGCACACACAGGACTCATGTGCGTGACCATAGCAATCAGAGTGCCTCTAGGTCACCTGACAATCTGACACCAGGAACATGAGTGGAGAGCAAGGCAGTATACTCACATTTGAAATGGTACTGGGCATGGTAGCTTTATCTGTCATGGAGAATAATGTATTTCTCAAATACTTTGGGTGCCAAGATTTTTTTAGTGCCTTGCTATCAAATTCAACCAAAATGTACTTATAATACATGTTAAAGGACAACTGAAAACCACTATTTAAAATCTCATAAATCTACAGATCTTTATTAAATACATTTTTTTTACATAAACATATATGTTAACCCCACTATATCCCTCCCGACAGTGCTGTCTGCATG
Source organism: Pelodytes ibericus (assembly GCA_036172795.1). Lineage (NCBI taxonomy): Eukaryota > Metazoa > Chordata > Amphibia > Anura > Pelodytidae > Pelodytes > Pelodytes ibericus. The sequence continues at coordinate 99,269,369 of CM069858.1, read as the reverse complement.
AGGATGGAGCAGTCACTTTACTCACCCTTCAGCAATGTCACTAAAGATCTATCTGTATGCTCTCACTGTGTCATGTTCAAATGGCATCAACATGTGTGCATTGAGAATGCTACAACACAGGAAGAGTCCGCATCTACCTTCAGTTGGATCTTTAATGAGCTGACCAAAAGGTGAATGATGGAAGCGTAAAAGAGAATTAAAATATATTTCTATATTAAAAATACAGTAATTTTACTTAATACAGATCTGTGGTTTTATGGGATTTAAAAATGTAGCCTACAGTTGTCTTCTAATATATGACTAAATGATAATCATTTTTTCACCCTCTTATGGGTGGTATGTTTCTTCCAGAGATCTGGGAGTTTAGGAGTTCTGTGCAGTATCTTAGCTGTTCCTAGTACTGCGCTCTTCTGGACAGAGTGCTCTGATGTCGTTCCTGGAATTTGTTGGAGCCACTCTTCCATCTTCGGTGTAACATCCCTGAGTGCTAATAACACTACTGGGACCACTTTGGGCTTCACTTTCTCTCATCCTCTCTAGTTCCTTTTTCAAGCTCTGTTACTTCTCCAGATTCTCATACTCCTTCTTCCTCATGTTACAGACGCTTGGCACCGCTATGTCTATTACCATCACTTCTGGTCCTTGTCTACTAACATGATGTCAGGTTGATTGGCCAGAATATACACACATCTTTAGATTGTAAACCTATTACCTGCCAAACCTTCCCCCCACCCTGGAGCTCAACTGAGGATGGATGAGGTTTTTATAGATTGTTATAGAGGAGCCCTTCTATTAGCAAGTCATATTGCTAATATATATAAAGGTGGCCCATATCTGAATGCTTGGCAACTTTCCTCTGCACTAGAGACACTGCAACCGCAGATTGTATTTTGACCTTCATTTGCTTTAAGATTCTTTAAGCACATATTTGTGTGATTTGTTTACTCCCAGGGCTGGTCTTTGGGGTGTGCGACCTGTGTGACAGATGAGTGACTTGCCTACTGGCAGCTCCTCATGCCAGCAGGAAGTTTAAAAAAAAAATAGTATTTATCAGTGAGGTACCGATCAGCTGATCGGTACCATCACTATTAGAGTGCAGCCCCTGAGTAACAGGGAGCTGCACAGAATGCTCCCACAGAAAGGTAGGATCCTGGGAGGGAGATTAATTCTAGCATTTTTTTTTACATTTATTTTATTAAAGAAAATCTATGCTGCTGTGGACTACAATTCCCACGGCTGGCTGAGCATCATGGGAATTGCAGTTACACAGCTATAATCTGCAGCCTTAGCTACCTCTGACTGCACTACCCATGATGCTCAGCTAGCATCATGGAAGCAGTATGTGTGGCTGAGCCTTATGGGAAATGTAGTTAACAGCAGATGGTGTGACAGGTTTTAGTTGTGGACTACAACTCCCGTAATGCTTAGTCATGGTGGACACCTGGCTTGCTGAGCATCATGGAAATTGTAGCCCACAGTTATCATCGGAAGTGTAAGCTACTATTGACTGCACTTCCCATCATGCTCAGCCAGCCACCTAAGGCCAGCCTTGTTTGCTTTATGTTTAAATATGTAACATTATACTGGATCATTTTTCCAAGAAGACCTGTCCAAAAAAAATCTGTTATAATAAATATTATAACTTTGAGAAAAGTATAACAATGATAACATAGTAGTGTATTATTAAGGCCGAGTGGGTAATGTAGTAACAATGTGGTCACTAAAGGATGCAATTATTGGTGGAATGCAAAGTGTAAAAGAGTCGGATAGTGGCTAGGATACACCAACATTATATATTGACCTAACTCTGCAAATAGAGGTTTATCAGATCACAGTAGGAGGTCAGTGATGTCTGTGCTTCTATGGGCAAGTCTCATGCAGTAATACAAAAACAAGGTATAGGTTTTCACCAAAAAGAGACATAAAAGAGAACCGTGTGCAGCTATAATCACCAGAGCATTTCTGAAATGTATGTAGAATAACTAATTACATTGATCACATGTATCATTCTTTATTGCATTTAAATCAACAGCAAAATTTTGATTTAGCAATATTTTCCTGTAATCATCTATACATAAATATGTGTGTAAACAGTGAGGGGACAAAGTATTTGATCCCCTGCTGATTTTGAACGTTTGCCCACTGACAAAGAAATGATCAGTCTGTAATTTTAATGGTAGGTGTATTTTAACAGTGAGAGACAGAATAACAAAAAAATCCAGGAAAATGCATGTCAAAAAAGTTATAAATTGATCTGTATGTCAATGAGTGAAATAAGTATTTGATCCCCTATCAATCAGCAAGATTTCTGGCTCCCAGGTGTCTTTTATACAGGTAATGAGCTGAGATTAGGAGCACTCTCTTAAAGGGAGTGCTTCTAATTTCAGCTCATTACCGGTATAAAAGACACCTGTGCACAGAAGCAATCAATCAGATTCCAAACTCTCCGCCATGGCCAAAACCAAAGAGCAGTCCAAGGATGTCAGGGACAAGATTGAAGACCTACACAAGGCTAGAATGGGCTACAAAAGCATCGCCAAGCAGCTTGGTGAGAAGGTGACAACAGTTGGTACGATTATTCGCAAATGGAAGAAACAAAAAAACTATTTGTCAGTCTCCCTCGGTCTGGTGCTCCATGCAATATCTCACATCGTGGAGTTTCAATGATCATGAGAACGGTGAGGAATCAGCCCAAAACTACACGGGAAGATCTTGTTAATGATCTAAAGGCAGCTGGGACCATAGTCACCGAGGAAAACAATTGTTAACACACTATGCCATGAAGGACTGAAATCAGGCATCCTTAGATGAGACCAAAATCAAGCTCTTTGGCATCAACTCAACTCGCCTTGTTTGGAGGTGGAGGAATGCAAGAACACCATCCTCACCGTCAAACATGGAGGTGGAAACATTATGCTTTGGGGGTGATTTTCTGCTAAGGGAACAGGACAACTGCACCACATCAAAAAGATGATAAACGGTGCCATGTACCGTCAAATCTTGGGTGAGAACCTCCTTCCCTCAGGGCACTGAAAATGGGTCATGGATAGGTATTCCAGCATGACAATGACCAAAAGCACACAGCCAATGCAACAAAGGAATGGCTCAAGAAGAAGCACATTAAGGTCCTAGAGTGGCCTAGCCAGTCTCCAGACCTTAATCCCATAGTAAATTGGTGGAGGGAACTGAAGGTTCGAGTTGCCAAACGTCAGCCTTGAAACCTTAATGACTTAGAGAGGATCTGCAAAGAGGAGTGCGACAAAATCCCTTCTGAGATGTGTGCAAAGTAGTGGCCAAACACAAGAAACTTCTGACCTCTGTGATTGCCAACAGGGGTTTTGCCACCAAGTAGTCGAAGGGGTCAAATACTTATTTCACTCATTGACATGCAAATCAGTTTATAACTGTTTTTGACATGCGTTTTTCATGTCAAATACTTTCCCCCCTCACTGTATTTATATAAATAAATAAATCATTTCATATATTTATTCATTATTTGCCATCACTAAAAGCTTACTTTACTTAAACCTTGCATGTTAACATTAAAGGAAAACTATCAAAAAAAATAGGTTCTGTTTAACTGAAAGACTACATTTGAAATTGAAATGCTTTAATGCAATAATAAAATAAAAGTACCTTATTGAGTACTCTTTGTTTGCATAGCTCTATAATGGGAAAGACCTGTTGTTCGACCTTGCTAACTCAAGGTCTGAGCCATCTGACCCAAGATGTTTGCCACTTTTGCAATGAGGGCTCAATAAGGTACTTTATTTGTATTCTTTCATGAAATCATTTCTATTTAAAATGTCTACACTTGATGTAACCTCTAATTTAAACATAAATTGTAGGTTAAGATCTCTTTTTCTCTCTCTTCTGGATTACTGCCTATGAGGAAAGATGTCAAACTTTTTGTGTTTTAGTTTCTGTGTTGTAGATGTTCTACCATGAAATAAGAGATTCAACTACCATGATTTTGCAATTCATTTCTTGGAGGAAAATGGCAGTAAAAATACAGGGGCACACTCAGAGAGCTGAGTGCGCCAAATACAAGGCAAAGAAAAAGAACCAAGATGACACTTGCCTTTGCCATCATGTGGTGGAAGCAGGAGATAAAATCACTGGTTTCCAACACTGCTTCCATCTCTCTCCTGTTTTGCTCCTTTTTTTTATCTGTAATTAATTCCCAGGTTTATTCTGTGCAGGCACATCTTTTTTTTACATTTTTAAATTCATTGTTGATTTATTCTCATATTACAGGTATAATCTATTATCTATTTCTACATAGTTTTGCAATATACTTGAATTGAATGTAGCACTGGCATATGGAGCTGTCACCAGCTGTCGGTGAGAGGATAAACTGGCGGGTACTATCAAAAGTACACGCCAGTTCATCCTCACACTAGGAACAACTAACATTTCACTTGTGCTTCTATATTAGAAACACAAGTGAAATATAAAGTTTAGTGTTCCTATTGGCAAGGGATCTGTATGAGATACATGGCGTGCTGGCAAAGTCTGAGGGCACAAGGAATTTATCTTCCCAAACTGTGAGGGTGTCACTGTATGTGAAGCACAGTGGGGGTGAATGGATGAACTTATACAAGAAATCTGTGATGCATTTCCCAAATACCTGTCCCTGAATGGCAGACAGGAAATGTGGTCACCCTATTGCAGACTTGTAACAGACCTTGCATTCCAAAAGACTATACCATAGAGTACAACTGAGAAAATCAGAGCAGTGTCTACGGCTTTCTAATATTAAAAAAAAAAATGTTTATATAAAAATGATTTCAAAAATAATAATTTCCTGTTCCAACTAGTATAGAAGGCATTTGGGTAACTGCTAACCCCCAATGTTTTTCTTTTAAGTGTGTAATGTAACAAGCATAAGGAAGTGTGTCACTTGGCATTTCTGAATTTTACCAGCGGGTGATGTTGGTGAGCATTAGGACAAGAAAGGTAGATCGTGTGATGTATGTAGTTTGTGCATGATTCTCATTGCTGGACTACACAATCCTGTTCATGTGGTACTCTGGATCACTGGGTGTAAAATAGAAACATAGGGAATCAAGTGATGCATGCGGAAATACCAGTTAATAATGGAGTGTCTGTCCAGAATATATGCTGAAGTGGACCTAAAATTGTGCTAAAAATTCAGCCATCCATGGGCGAAAAAAGTGACAAGATATGTAAAAAAAATCAAAAAAATCTCTGTTTTAAATATGATCACTGTGATAGCATCTTGTTCTCTCCCAAAACTTGCTTATGTGCCTCTGTGGGAAATAGATTTGGAAAAAATGTAGCCTGCCCATATGTCTAATTGCTGTAAAATATTCATACATTATTCTTATTCTTGGCCTTATCTTATGTGCAAGATAGCCTATTGCTTTTGGTATAAATGCACAGAGCAGAAGTAAGGTCTGGTGAGTGAGGCCTCAACCTCTAGCCTCAGGTACACATAATTGAGAGGGCACAGTGATGATAGCTACATAACTAAACAGATGCCCTCTCATGCTACAGAGGTGGAGGTATCTGCATCCTCCGGCCTACTCTCTATCCTCAATCATGTCGCTAGAGGACTGGACCGGACCGTGGAATATGAAGCCAGGTAGGCACACCTTAGCCCAGCAGGCGGCAACTTGCAGCTGGTCTCTGCTGGGAAGAGGCAAAAAGCTACAGCTTACATAACATTACTAGGAAAGAGTCCACAGAGACCAACAGTAAGGAACTAATCCTCCCTAACAGCTAAGCAGTTCAAGAATGTGTGTACCTGATTTTATTTTCTGCAAAGTAACTGCTATAAACGTATAGAATATGGACACGATTTTCTACTCTTGAGCGCAGAAAGTGCTAGCTACATTTCTGTGAATGCATAAACTGTATCCATTAATCTCTCAGTAAAAGAATACATTCTAATATTAAAGGAACTCCATCACATAAACATTGTTAACATTGTAAATGAATAAAAAAATGATCCAAAATTATCTATACATTGTGTTAGCATTATTGCAATAAAATGCAGAGAATAAGATAAATATGTGTTTTAAATATGTTTGTGGTGTCTCTTGTCCATGACTGTGGCTAGAGATGCAAATGACACATTTCCCATTAAATGTAGTTCATTTGTATATCACATTTAAAACATATTTTTCTCTTAATTTCTGCATTTGATTGCAGTTCTGCTAGCACAATGTGCACATAATTTTCTATAATTTGTTTTATTCCCTACATTCACAGTGTAAACAATGTTTAGGTGATGGAGCCCTGTTAAAAGTAAAAACCCAGATGTGCAAAACCAGGTAGGGGGAAGTTCCCAACTAAGATTATATGTTGTAGTTGGAATTTAAATATTTTTTCTAAGACATGTATAAGTAAGTTAGCCTGGAAAGAACACACATTTTGTTGGTAATTTACCTTTTAAATTGCATTGTCTATTCAATTTGAATATTTATGCAATGTATCTGATTAAGATTTAGATTGTTTATTCTAATGATGAAGGAAAAGGAAACTTTGTATCCCTAACATGCTTACCTACAAAGTATTCATTAATTGACAATTGACATTCTTTAATGACAATGAGCATTTCTGTTCTATTTATAGAACAATTAGCATTTTAACTCAATTAACAGCACAATCACGTCACTGCTATCCCATATGTGTCCAGTTTGTTGCTGTTTAAATTGTGAAGTTTTTATTTTATTAGATAGTCTCACAATAAATCTTATATATAAATCTGTGCGAGTTAAACCACAAATCTCAATGGTGCCAATAAAAAGATTGGAAATACCATGCACATCACATCATAGGCCACAAGACCCAGGATGTCACAATAACTTGTGATGCTGTCTGTGGCTTTGTGTGTGTCATTCATTTAATGGCTGTCTTATCAGACCTCCTTGGAGTGCTTCCAAACATATACTGTCTTAAATACTATCTATCCTGAGAACACTTTTTATTAGCCATGGTTTAAAACCCTTAATATGACACAGTCTTTGGATCATTTTTTAAGCAGAAAGGTGTGCATTTTATACTAAAGGTAGTAAATGTTGAGGATAGGTGTGACTTACATTGAGACTTGCAAAACCTAGTTATCCTATTGTAGCTCAATTCTTATTTGTTTTCCCAGTCATTCAGCCGATTGCAGGCTCATGTAGAGATTAAATGCATTCCTGCTTGAAGTCTCTTCATGTTGGAAGGGGGTGGGGTATCATTCCTAGTTATGGTCTATGGAGTTTGACTTTCATGGCATAGGCCGGTGCAGTATTTCAGTACTAATATGTAATTTGGTCTTTCCAGCACTAAATACATACAGTGAGGGGGAAAAGTATTTGATCCCCTGCTGATTTTGAACGTTTGCCCACTGACAAAGAAATGATCAGTCTATAATTTAATGGTAGGTGTAGTTTAACAGTGAGAGACAGAATAACAAAAAAAAAAATCTAGAAAAGCACATGTCAAAAAAGTTATAAATTGCCTGGGATGATATTATGAGCATTATTAGTAATCGGTGTAAGTGTGAACGTATTAGATATTTTATGCTCTCCTATCTCGTGGTCACTCCACGTAGAACAGCATTCCCTCTCGCTTTCCAGAGAGTTTGCTCTATTAGACCTCCTCATTTAGGCCACAGAGGATATTGCCATTTTCTTTATAAAGCTGTACCTCTTCTCTACTTTCCTCTTACTTCATTGCTCTCTGCAAAACGGGACAGCCCAGAGTAACTCTTCCTTCATCTTACTTAGGGGCTGGGAAAATGAAACACTTTAGCTGTTCTTGGCAGTGACATGTCTTCTCTGCTGGAATATCCTCACCTCATTACGTTTTGTATACATTTATATTTTATTATTATTATATTATAAGTTTGATGCAATTTGGAAATGAAATCTTACTATGAAGTGACATCACAATACCTTATAATCCTAGTTTTCCCCTAAAACGTTTCCATGGTACCGTATAGATTAGGGAATACTGCAGGAGCAGTCGGTAGTTAGTGAGGAAATTTAGGGCCTAAATGTAAGATGATACAGATTGTCTATAATGTTTAGGCCTTGAACTTACACCATTCAGATATATCTACTCCAAATAATTGATTGTATTTAGTTATTGCTTACAAATATCAACCCTTTCTATTGAAAAGAACAGTGAAAAACTTGATTTATTGCACACGTATTGCTGCAAAAAATACACAATAAAGTACACTGTAGCAAATATGTCTCGTATAAAGAAACCACTGGGATCTGACAATCATCAGGAGCATTCCATTGGTTTCCTTGGTAACTGTAGCTCACTTATAACTTTACTTTGCAATTGCTATTAATAAACTTCTCCCTATAAGTTTCAAATATGTATAACAAAACCAAGCCAAGCAATTCAAATTAACCAATACCTTAAATTGCCTCCTGAAGAATGGGCCAAAATATTTTTGGCAATTCAGTGTGTCATGACTTTTCAAACTGTGACCAGATATATGATCCATATTGGAACTGCTTCACATCAAATCCATTTTTGAGCATATTAGGTAATATGACAACAATCGTTCTGTGAAAACTTACTTTGGCAAACATGCATTAGAAAGATCAGTATAAAATTGAATACCCTGGGACACCTATCTTGCGGTAAACAGAAACCAGGATGAAAAACTAGTTAAAAATAAAATATAGGGACACTAGCCAAAATTCTGAAAGTACTGTAGGGACACCCAAGCAGGGAAGGTACAGCCCTGCTCCATATACATACATATACAGTTCCATATTTCTGCTTATTTGATCGAAATAAGAGAATATACTTATATATCAGAAACAGATGGAAACTTGCAATGTGGTTAAAAAAAAATGTAACTACATTAACGCAAATGTGAAAATGACACCTGTGGTTTAAATGAATAATGAAAAAATAAAGCTAGGCTAGAGATAGAAGCCGTGTTAAGCACATTTCAGAGATATGGGTGTGTTACCTGTAGCAATGATTGATATTGTTAGGAATGTAGATCTTTTTAGAATATACCACACATTTTCCAGTTTCTGTAGCGTATTTAGATTTTATATATATATATATATATATATATATATATATATATATATATATATATATATAAATGCTAGTTTATTAGATTAAAGCTATATCTTTCTTAATTACATAGCTGACTATGAAGCAGAAAGAAGAGAAAATATACAAAAAACCTAGCAAATATAAAATCTTATCATCCCTGGATTATTAGAACCATTAAAACACGCTAAGCTATATTGGTGGACACATTACAAATACCATATAAGATCATAAGCACAGTCACTATATACCTTTTTTTCCGCGGCCCATCCCTGAGTCCAATTGAATCTTATTGAAGCGTACCCAAGAGTCATATGAGAACTTTATAATCAAACTTTATGGAATCTGTTCTATAGAAGGTGAGTTGCAGGTGAGATAAGGTGAGAGGAAACTTGACTAATAGAATGATATGGTATATGAATCCACATACCATAATAAGATGATATGTTAGTGATTGATGATAGTGGGGATATGATACAACAGAAATTCCCATTGGTGTGCTATAAAATTGTTTTTTTTTAATGGGGGAATTCTCACAAGAAACTTGAGGGTCTAATTTAGGAGGCTGGATGTAAACTCAATTCTGCTTTTTTCCTATAACAGTGTCCTTTTAAATGCATGGCTTAGTAATATATATAATTATGAAATGCTAATTCCACTGTCATTCTTTTATTACTACTTAGAAAAGAGTAATCTGGAAGACCAATTTATTGAAATTCATTGATTATTCATCAGATAATTAGAGTACATTATGTAATCATTTGTTTCTCATTACCCATAGAGAAAGGACATAGTTTACATTACAAATAAAATAAACCACAATCGAGATAATGTGGTATGGTATTCAACACATATCATTTCTCTCCAAATTAGAATCCTGCTAATTAAATCCAAATTGAAATTAAAATCTTAGTATGGGGGATAATGCAAGATGAATTTCCAAAGCATGCAATTTTCTCCAGTCTATTCACATGTGAAGTATGGACACTGTATTTGTTGTCTGTGGTAACCGTCCTCCTTTATCCCCCTTTTAGCATGCAGTGCTATTATGATTAAAGACTCTTGTCTCCGCTGTAATTATGTGAATACACAATTGAATTCCAATATAAAAAATCATCAAGTAACACAATTGCCATACACCCTTTGTTCTAAAACTATATTCTGTAAAATTCAGTCTTATGTACCAAATGGACATCTTTTTTTGGTTGTATGAGGAATGCACTATATAAAATCCAATAGTTTTATTTTAGTTCACAAATGTTTGGTGAGTCTGATTAAAATCATTACAATATAACTGTTTAAATGTTTTATAAAAACCTGGAGGAAATTCTCTTGGAAAAAAAAAAATGCAATAGCTAATAGTCCAATCCAACTTTTTTTCCTATTATATGTTGAAGCATGCTGGACTAAGCATGCTCAATATTTTTTGCATTTTTACTTATAAGCACAATTACTCACAGATTTTGCATAATTAGGCCTACTATAAAATAAGCATTCTCCACCCTAAGCTCAGTTATGCATAATTTGAGTTTGTAGCTGCAAAGAATTGTCACTGTCCACCAAAACAGCTGAGTGGGGTGGTAGAGTCAATAGAAAACAACTTTGCTTTGGTTTAAGATATATAAGCATTGAAAGGTGTGTAATCCTTTTCTTGGGATACTGACAGTTTTGTACAAAAAGTGTTCCTTTGTTACTTCGTAATTTCTTCAACTCAACTGCCCGGGGCAAAAGCTATTTAGTGGTCCATGGTGCAACTTCATAAGCCCACCTGCCATCATTAGAGAAAGACACAAATTGGCAAGCAAGACAGGTATGTTGACAAATAAGGTACAGAAGCTGATAGACAGAGAAGACAAACAGAGCAGGTGTTGGGCTTGAATACATTTTTACTTGATGTCCACCGGCCTTTTCTCTAGCTCAGATCCAAAAATGAAGAAGGAAGAGAGTGTGAAGGACTCTCCTCTCATACAAGTGCATACCTGGCTTGAATGCCCAAAATATGTAGCATACCTGACTTCGGAGCCTTTGTATCTTAAGATATTGATCCCAGTCTGAGCTTCATCTGACAAAGATGGCTGCCTAGCCTATGTATTGGGTCATGTAGGAGTGAAAAGTGATGCAGACCCAGCCAATTGAATCCAGTTGGAGAGCAGTAATTGGGCAAATGCCTACATTCCCCACTTGCCAGCTCTCACCGGATATATTTTCTACTGGATCAAACTATATCATGCTGTACAAGCTGCATGGAAAGAGCAATATGTTTGTAAAATGTTACAAAATTTCTTGTTTTGCTTCTGTAGTTGAGGATGTTCTCCGACATGTCTCTGATACATGTTTTACTCTTGGTGAGATCTACTGTTTCTTTCTCCTGAGCACGTGGGATCATAACACACCTGGGTTTAGAGCTTTTGTGCTTCCTAGAAATTCTTCCTTGTGTTACTGAGAAGTCACTTTCTTGCTATTATACCCTGGATTTCATTTTCTGTTTATGTTAACGTAGGTGGTGAGTCCTTCTAATTGTTTTTAATGCAACACCTGGAGTATAAGTCATCTTTGTTTGACAAGTTAACTCTAGATGGCTCTAGGTACGTTTTAATACAGTTTAGTTGGATCAGGTAATCTATACATTCAATAATTGGATGAGTAACTGTTTGTACATACAGGTAGCATGAATGAACATGGTAACCAAACATAAATACAGAATTATGAGTTTCTGTTCCTTAAGGTAATACAGCTATGAATATTTTGCATAATCTACTTATTAGCTTAGTATAATATGTACTCATTAGGGTATAAACAAGGGAATAAATACAATTATATGTTGTGTAGGATGCTATAATAGTATCTAAAAAATAGCTTCCTATGCATTTGTGACACTGCTTTATACTTTTTGGTTAATCACACTAGTATCTGCTTCCTCTCTGCTGAACATTACAGCTTGGTATCATTTTCTGACACAAAAGTAGTTGGCCAGACAGAAATGTACCTGAAAACTGAAACTTTACAGACATTTCAGATTATGCTAATACATTATATTACTTATTGAAGCCCACATTAGAGTCTAAAAAATGGTTTAATAGTTTATGACCACACTGTATTTAATAGTAAGCCAGAGACTGGGGAAATTGCCTTACATTTTTTTCCTTACCCACAGTTAAGTAATGTGACTTGATGTATTATTTAATACTATATAAAATGTAGAGAATCATTTTGGGAACAAAATAGACTTCCTTTTGTGTAAGGGTTTCATTCTTTATTGAAGTGCAACAAATGCTACACTCTATTTATAGTTCCTTGAGCTCCATGGATCTCAAAAGTAGCAAACGGACATGTGTTGAAGGGTCATTTGAAGCCTTGTAAATAATGGGATTGTGTGATGACCTAGAGCGTTTGCCTAGTTCAGAGGCCAGAAAAAACATGGAATATCGTTCCATACTCTCTCCAGTATTTAGCTTTACATTCCAGTACATTATTAAAAACCTAAGTAGAAGCGTATTTGAAACACTTCGGATTAGTTCTTGACAGGCAGCTCACTATTTGAGATGACAGAGGCATTCTATGTAGAAATGTGCAGTGCCTTGTATTTGTGGGCCTAACACGTGACTGCTTCATAGGAATCTGTCAGCATGTGTTCTTCATTCGAACTCTGAGGTGGCATTATTACCCAAGGGCTATTCTAGATTGTCACATACTTTCATTATACAATTCAGAGGGATTCATTTTTCGAATGCAGCAAATTTCGTTTCCTGAAATCCATTCAATAAGAGGCTGTCATGTTTATTTAGAACTTTCCTAACTGCTAAATTTGTAATCATGTTTAAAGCATTGAATTCACTTCAAGCTGCTAGGACACATTCTGCATCTACTGTATCTTTTTCACAAACAATGCTATCTTAATATGTGAGGGCATGTTTGCTCCAATGTTTAAAAATGTGTTCTTATAATCTATCGCTTTTTCTCAATAATAAATATTTTTAAATAATATTTGTTTGTATGTGTGTAGCAATACCTTTATTTTTTTTTAGAAACTATAAACATAGCTAAGTTAAAAGGATGATTGACAGTAATATAAATTGGCTTGTTTAACATTAAATAAAAGTTCATTGTATTTTTTATTTAAACATTATTTTATATTCTGCTAGACTGTCCTTAATTTAATAATGGACAACTCATTATTATTATATGTGTATATATAGCTGTGATTTGGGTTCATCTGTTCCATTTAGCTTGAACAAATTATAAACTAGAAATTAGGCTGTGACATGTTTTACAAAACAATATTTATTTAAAGAGACAGAATGGCATATCAATCAGATAAGTTACAGAGCAGAGGAGAATTTGTTACTTATAATTATATATATATATATATATATATATATATATATATATATATATATATATAAAAATATATACATACATACACAGTAAAGTTTTTTTTAACTCTTCCAGCGCCTCCTCCACTAAGTTGTCTACCTTAATTCTGCCTCCCCTCCTCATCATAGCCTACTCTTTCCTTTTGCTAAATAGATAATAACGAAAATCTTTATTTAACATTGTTTTTTGCAGAACTCTTATTTCCTTTGTTTCTCATTACCTTGTTTCTAAGAATATATCCATTTTCTTTGAATTCTTAATGTATTTTAATATTTATTTGAATAAAACACTTGAAAAAGACATGTGTGAATGGTTTCCAATGGCCACCTGTTGCTAAGAAATCATAATGCAGATAAATATTTACTGTGTGTGCCACGCTGTGTAGCCGTTTGCATTCCTTGCAATCTGATGCCTTACGTTCACCATAAAATCAGCCTGGGAAATTTGGCATGGATTTAAACTTTGTTTTGCTTTAAAATAAAAATAAATGATTTATTGAAGAAAGAGCAATCTGAGCCATTTGTTAGAGGAATCATTTCTGGCTGGTATCCACATTTCAGAAAACTCTGCCTGATTTGAAGAGCTTTGTGGCATATTGAGATATCGTAATTAAGAAAATACTTAGAACACAAATAAATTGCTCTAAAGACAATTTTCTACATTGGCTTTGTTTTATATTCTTTGATCACAGCAAATTGTTAACAGAGCTTGTTCCTGAAGTTGTAAACTATCATAAATCAAAGTATGAAACAGTATATTGTGTTTCTAAACATAAGAGAATGTTTGTAAATCGAGAAACAATGACAAGGGCCTCTTATTCATTAGTATTTTAAAGTAAAACCGATGAGATCGGAGGGGGAGACAGTAAAGCCCAACATAAGTCGAAATAATATGCAATAGAGTTTTCATGAACTGAGAATGTTGTACCTTCTTGATTGCTGGAGATATGTGAATATACACCTGGCTGTGAATAGGCTAACAAAAAAACAACCATTTTTGCCATTGCATTTTAAGTACTAAATGTGCCCACGTTATGTGGATATGTACAGGAAATTACAAACAATAATGACGAACAAGCTTTCCTATAATGGAGGTCTCACAGAAGGGACATCTCAAAGATTCAACTCATGCAAAAACACAACCAAACCTTCATTTCCCACATCCATCCTCTCCCCAGCCGCCTGGGAACTGACTTTCTATGAACTGATCATTTTCTGTTTAATCACTTTAAAAAGGTTACTATAAGGCTATGGTCCCTTACTCACTGCTCTTGCTACATAGACCTCTTTGTACTGTTTGACTGTGTAGGAAGAGCTGTGTCCTTAGCTCACCAGTTTTCCTTTTGCCATACTCTTTAATTCTACAAGCTTCCTGTCTACAATCAAGATTGTGTCCACAGTTGCATTAAATAATTAATTCTGATGCAAATCTTTGAATGGTTAAAATAGCTCCTAATTTCATTTGTTACTTGCTTGATTAATGTTCCTTGTGTTATTTTGCTGGTTTGAAAACAAAAACAAAATAGTATTCCAAAAGAAAGGGAGACAAGGATGGAACATGTGGATGCATGCAATTAGAAATACTGTGTTTTCTAGATCCTGTTACATGTAGTAGCATCGTTTAATCATATTATTATATCTAATAGTATGTTTTAAAGCAAATCAACACATAAACCTCAAATAATGTTGAATCTTGATCTGTAGGCTTGAATAATATTAGCAGACGACTGGCACTATGATGAAGAGCTGAATGTATATTAGTGAAAGGCCCAGCAACTAGAATAAATATAAAAAGTGTTTGTAATGTGAGTTGTAAAATGGACGTGCCCACTATTGTTTATATAAATCAGGGGTGTATAGGGTTGCATAGTATATTTGGCACCCAGAGCAGATCCTATCTTTGAAATCTCATCTCGATTCTCTGCAATTATCTCTTTATTGAGTAGACCCTTTGGTTTTAGTGGGTCATTTCAACTCACTTCATTTTTGCACTTTTGATAATGTTAGGTATATACCATTTTTTTGAGAGTGGACTTCAAGTCACAGAAATAATTAATCAAATTATAATTTTTAAACTACAACTAACAATTACAGGAAAAAGAGATGATGTGGTAGATACCCAGAAGAGGTTGAGTTGTACCAAATATTTTGGCACTGCATCCTTTTTAAAGTGTGGTGTATCTCTTTTTACCACGGTTGTTTGCCCTTTTACATGGCCTATCTTCTAATAATTGTTAGCGATACTTTTACTTGAATTTGTTCCTATAGCCAAAATATAATACGCTATTTGCAAACTTGAATGCTCTTTGGTCAGCTGATCCTATAATATATACTAGATGTGTCCAGGGGAATACTTGGTATTTAATTTACATGGGTTGATACTGACCTTTCAACAAACATTTTAAAAACAGAGCAAAAATGGCAACTGGGATTTGTCCCACCACAAACCTCACTTTATTTGGGTCCACAGAGTGAAAATGCTTGACACTGAGCCTCACTGCCAAAGTAGAACACAGAAACAGAGGAAGCTTAAAACACTTCACAGATTGGGAGGAATGTATAAACACGGCACACATGCAGACTGCTCCAAATGTACAAAGCAGACTCACAGGAGTCTGCGTTATCTACGCAGAATGCGTAGATTTAGGTTGTGTTGCCGTTCATTGCACACGCGCAGCCTATGTTTAAAAATAAATCAGGCGCTAAGCACAGTTTGACGGAGGTCCCTCTTCCCACACTGCAAAGTGTCGGGAGTAATAAAGAAAGAGCAATCACCATTATACATACCAAACGGATATTGTGCTTTTTTTTTTTATAAAACTCCAGACACTTTTCAGTGAGGGAGAGGGGGGCATGTGCCCCATTGTTCCTAATAAGTTTCATTTTAATGCTAAAAAATACAATTCCTCTATACCATCAATTAAAAACAAAATATCTGTGGATAGCAGGATTTGTCAAGTATCAGACTCCATCATGCTAATGCAAAGTATATCAGTATCCGCAATATATTGTGTTAGCATTCCTCAAACCTGTCATTTCTTTATAGTGTGTGGACCATAATAAAGGTGAGGTTTTTGAAATGAAGAATTGAAGAGTTGCTGCTGTGACATGGTTGCTTTGTAGCTTTACATTGAGGATCCATAAACTTTTGAACTTTCATCCAGAATAGGCTGTGATTTTCAGCTTCTTTTTTGCTCAGTGCCTGGGACACTGTTCCCAGGTATGCCCATAGCTGGAATAGAACATCTTAGATTGCTAGAAAGTCATTTGAAACACGACAGATTATTTACTTTGTATAATCAAGCTAGCACACTTGACATAATTTCCTTGGAACTGAAAGAATGACACTTTTATGCTGAGCACTATACATTTCTTTGATTCTAGGTTATTTACAATGGTAACATTGTCCATTTTTCACCTCATCCAGAACTGAACTACTAGCCAAAGCAAATTTTCAATATATATCTTCTGATTTGTGGTCTTGTCTGTTGTAGACTATATTGTCCAAAGTCTGGTATGTACTGTACATACCATGTTTCTATGTCGGGAAACAAACGCAAATAGCAGATAAGCCTTTGTTAAACCAAAGGTTAAAAAAACTTTCTACCAAAATGGAAAAAAAAAGTGTAACGAGAAAGTAAAAAATATATAAAATCATAGACTTCATTCTTGTAAAACAAACTTTTTGATTTGATGTTTGACTCATGGCTAATTTGCGTAATTAGATCTGATATTTGCAGAGAAATAACCGCTCTTCGGTTACACAGTGCAGTGCATTGAACAGACTGGAGCTTATGCCAGTACTGACGTACAGAACTCTCAAGAGCAATGGGAATGCCATAAAAACTGCATTTTCACACGTATCATACTCACATTCAGCTATATTATCCCCAATTGACACCATGCAATCCACGCATTCTTACAACTTTCCTTCATAAACGCATTTGGAACGTGTGAACTCAGCAGGGAGTAAAGGTAGAATATTGCAAGAGAAATAAAGGACAGGATGATATTAAACATAGTCCAGACTGCGCAACCCTTTCTCGATAGCAGATGCTTTTTATTTTATTCGAGAAACACTAAATTACAGTTCACAACTCAATGTGAAACTCTCAGGGGTCTACTCAATAAAGAGAGAATTGCAGAGAATTAAGATGGGATTTTCAAGCTTTATGCCAATGTAGCTGAGTTTGAAAAATTCTACAATGCAGCTGAATGGGAGAACTTTTCAAACCTAGCAACTTTGGCTTTAAGATTCAAATACCTGTGTCAATTCCCTCTCTTAACTAAGTTGAAGCTCTGATGAACATCTAAAATGTGTTAATGTCACATCATTTTTTAACATGCTTTTCAGGCCATTTAAGCTAGGCTGAATTTTAGTTAAAATAAAATAACTATTTTTTCTAGAATTTAATTAGTAATATATATTTTCAGATTGTTTTAATTATTTAAAAGAGTTGCCATTGGTACATCCAGTGTAGTAGAGCAGAAATATTCACATTTACAGTTGCATTTTCCTTCCCTTGATATTGCAAGTATGAGGATGGAAGTATCCATCTTTTTCATGAGAAGATACATATACCACACAGAAAACTTGACAGAATGGACAGAACTTATAATACATGTATTTGAGGGTTCATGTTAATATAAAATATGTGTATTTTCTGGGGCTTTTTAAAAAAACAACAACATATTAATACACATACATTCTAACTTCCTGTAATAGACCATCTGAGATTATTCCACACTGTACATGGTAAGGGCAAAGGTCACCAGTAATAGTGCATAAATCATGTGACCTACGCAGAATGGACAGAACTTATAACACATGTATTAGAGGGTTCCTGTTAATATCACATATGTATATTTTCTGGAGCTTTATTAAAAACAACATATTATATCCATACACCCTAACTTCCTGTAATAGGCCATCGGACATTATTACACACTGTACATGGTAAGGACAAAGGTCATCACTAATAGTGCATGAATCATGTGACCTACACAAGCAACTTGTTTATCTCCATGATGAATGCATCTCCAAGCTAGTTGTTGTGGGAAGGTTTTGAAACATAGTGGCTTTATTGTCTTTTGGTCATTAGTTTGGTAGTAGGGAGGAAATTTCTGAAAGATTTATTATGATTATGTTTCAGAACAAAAAGACTTCTTTACTGTACTGAATCTTGTTCAGGATGATGTTATAGTGGATTGTTCAAATCTGTGTTCAGTCACAGTTAGATTGAAGCAGAGGCTACTGAGTTTGTATTGTATTTACATATACCCCCTTGTTCTCATGTTTTAATACATTTGCTTTGTCCTATTGATTATACCAAGTTTTGTTTTAAAGATATTACTGGCTTCAAATAGGAAAAAGTTGGTTGAAATTTTATTTAAGGTTATACGCTTTTTCTTATGTCTGCTATATAAATAGGTTTGCCACCTGGGCAGGCTGGTAAAAAAAAATTACTTTAGGCCAATGTTAAGTCTATGGAGCCAGTAGGATGGCTGGAATTTTTTTTTTAAATTTTTTTAGAAAAGATGGCAACCCTACATATAAGTGGAATACCACATTTAATACATATTTCTATGTGTTTTTAAAAAAATAATTGCTTATTTATTGTGACTTTCAAAAATCTTCTTGAATACATAATATCATATAAAGACAATGATGAAAGAACATTTAAAACTTTTAAAAGAAACATCATTGGAATATCGGGGTAGGCCTGTGAAGAGGGACTAATTGGTCACAAAAATACGGGTCCTGTAAAATAAACTGTGCCATTCAGGTGCGAAAGCAGGTGTTCACAGAATTAGAATAAAAGAAGAGGAAGGGAACAGAGAAATAGAAGACAAGTCCAGTGAAAAGAGACACAGGGAAAAGTAAATTTTTACATGTTTTTCCAAAAACACCAAATTTCTAGGCATTATTCAGCAGTCACAGAGTCCAACTAGAGTTGGGTGGTATCTGAGTATAGGGAGATAATGCATGTAAGCAGCAGCTCTGTGAGTAGAATGGAACCAAGGGAAAATTGAGAGTGGAACCAAACTGTGGAAGCAACTCCTACTGGAGTTCTGACTAGGTGCAGGGTCCCATAAATGTGGGGATGCAAACTGGAATCTTGAGTTGGTATTTGGGTGCCTCACCAGTCAGTGCATGAAACTGGTAGCGGTGAATATCCAAAGAGAGATCAGAGCAGCTAATGTAGAGGGTAGTAACACAGAGTTTCAGTTAGTGTGTGGATGAAAACACTCAAACTCCAGCCGCATACATGTGAATTTACAGTCTTAAAGTAGAGTGCAGTGTCCCCTTCCCCAATTCCTCTTGAGGCCTAGGAGGAGGATGGGGTAAATTGAATTGCTTTACGATATAGAGTTCTCAAAGTGGAATGGTATAGGAGGAAAGGAGAGACCTGCAAGAAATGAAAATGTATCTCAAGTGTCCGATAGAGGGTGTGTGGTTCAGTCTTTGTACACGTGATAGGGTTTGCATCAGGCTTAAGTGGTATATGACCAAGCTACTGGGGATATGCGTCAGATCTGGGAATCATTGCAGCATCCAAGACTCTAATGGTACTGGGCCTGGGCTTGTGAATTTTGCCATTAGAACAGCTTTATCAGTGATGCTTCTGAACTGCAGAATGGTGTCCCTGGGAGAGTCCACCAGTGCAGCTGCATCCGAAAGATAAGCTCTAGGTGTGTAGATTTGGTTTTCCTGTCAGGGAAGAGGGGAGTTATTTGGAGTACAATGAAATGAACACCTCTTCCCGCTCATAAGTATTTAATGTTTGTGAATGCAATATTGTATATTCACTTCATTATAATTTGTTTTGCTTTATTACATTATAAGTGTTGCTTTTTTTCTCCCTGCATGGTTCAGCGCCTTGAATTCTTCATTTTATTTTCATGGCACTCTTGGATGAGTACAGAAGGAAGACAGAATTCTAATCTGGAGAGTATATTTAATATTTAATTCACATTTTGTTTTGTGTGCAAAGTGACATGGTTAGATCAATGCATCAAGCATACTGGAGAATATAATATATTAATATAATATAGTAAAATATACTGGGTAAAATGAAGAGGGAAAGCTGTCTACATTTGACTAATTGCAAAATGATGACACTAAGGTAAATATATTAAGATCACTAGACTAATACAAGCAAACAGAGATTCTCTATAGTTAGGAGACTTGTATATGGAGAATTCTGTCAGCGACAGCATGCTTACTGATAAGCATCAGCTTGTATTACACAGCCATTGCCAAACATAATTACCTAATTTACATTGAAATTATTTAAAAGGCAGCTCATTTCTATGAATATAATTAGGTCAGGGGTTATTATTTGCATATTATGTTCTTATACTGTCGCTATGTGATGTGTCCTTGTCTTCAATTTGTAAAGTATGCAAGATATCAGTCTAATAATTAAGGTGATTATATAATCTACTTTGTAGGAGAGATGTGTGAAGGAGTGAGGCGTTCCTGATATAGATTCTATGTAGGTTAGTCTATAGGCTCCACATAATAGCATTAATTGGAGATCTGAAGGCATCCCTATTTAATTGTAGAAGCTCAGTTGAAAGTAAATTGTCTATTCTAGCAGTTTTGTAGTACGACATGCATACTAGTATTACACTAACATAGATGGAATCTAACACCACTTTTGTGATCTCCATTAGTGGTTGTGAAATCTGAATAAAACAAATAGAATATTAACCACTTCTTTTAAAATATTGTCAGGTATTTGATTTCCTAAGTGCTAGAATGTGTAATTCTATAGTCAGGCAAAGCAAAGTGCTTTTCCAGGGATTAATACTCTTACTTTTAAGAACAAGACATATTTAATGTCTACTCCACTATTGGTTAATGCAAGTGCCAGTGGCACAATTAAGCATCTGTTGTCTATTGCATGGAAGTATACTCATCCACTAAACTTCATTATAACATACCTAGTCAACCCCATTCTACGTAAAGACATGAAGCATTAAGGCTTTACAGTAATTAAACTTCCTGTCATACTCACCCCTTTTTTTGCAACATAAACCTAACTGTTTGGGTTTTAAAATATTTTAAAATCCAAATGTCCTGCATGTATCACCATCCTACAATATCATGGCTGAAGGCAGAGGTATATATATTTTTGTATTGCAGGCGTGGGTGAGCTAGTAGCAGAGCTTCATACATGTTGATCACTAACAGTACATGCTTGTCATTGAGTGTTTTATTAAATATTTATCCCATGAATGTCATTACTAGAGTACTTCCCAGCTGCAAACTCTTCTATTTCTTTCCTTTGTATTCCCGATACATAAAAGAGAGAAAACAGAGAGAAAACAGACAATAATGGTGCAATATATTTTTTCCCTTAATGTGAATGGAGATAACAAATGGAAGAGACTCTTACATGCTCCTGTGCACTCCCTGCTCAGGTATAAAGCTTGATGGTACTTAGATGCTCAACACATCCACAGCTCCACTGCTCCTTTGTGGTAGTGTGTACCACCTGTATTGATTCCTTATCAAATGAGATTAAATCAAATTTGGCACTCGAGCTTGACTTAGAAAGAAAAACGAGGTTCAAATCTTCCCCATTGAGAGTAATGGCAGGTGAAATGATCAAAGCTATTTTTGAGACTAAGTCAAACAAATTTGACTTAGTCTCAATGTTTTACAATAAAGGACACCAACTACTACTGCTATTTTTGTGTAGACAGACATTTTATTCAATGTGCTTCACAAAGCTATGACCATGTGATTAATCTCCATGCAGGGCCTGCTGCCATGTATATGGAGGGCACAAGTAACGCTACTATGTTTTCTCACCAGATAGAGACTTCTAATAACAAAGCAAAATTAGTTCAAAGCCATTGAACTACAATGCCTGGATGAATTTTTTAACATAAATCAGAATTTATTAATTTTTTATCCAGCTAGGTTGAAAAAATTGAGGGTTTGAGATATGCAAACTTGGCAAGTTTCCTACTAACAAAATTTGAGAGAAGATGCATACATTTTACAAGCCAGGTTTAGAAGAGACATCAAAAATTTCATTGTAAACCCCTACCATAAAGAAGCAGCAGGATGTCTCTGCAGCTTCAAAAGAGTGTAGTAAACTCTACTTTCTCCACACTGAGAATAAGGCAATTAAATTCCTCAATAGCTATGTTTCCTCACTAGCATGAATACAGACGACGCAATTAAGAGAAAACTCTGCTGTGAGACGGACTCTCTCTTGTGTTTCAAAGATCATTACTGGTTTAACACAATATTTCATTATCTCAAATCTTAGTTTGAATGACCCCCCATTTATAATACAGACTATCAAACAGCTCAGGAGATGTAATAAATCAAGTTTGCTTAATAATGAGGGAAAATGGAGAATGTTGTAGTAAACTGATATTAGAATATTACTTCTCGAGACATTAAGATATTTTCTACTTGAAAAGGGCATACATATTTCTGAAAGGGCCCAAATCATGGTCTAAAATGGACTGGTATCAGTAGCTGATGCAACTGGGACAAGGTATGTGAAATGCACCACCTGCTGGGCTGTTGCCATACAGAGATCTTGTGAAAGAGTATACAACTCAAAAGTGCTCACGCGTCTCCAGTATCACGTTGGCAATAGTTCTAAAAGAACATATTTAGCATGATTCAATGTCAGTATAATTTATAATGTTCATCTTATCTCCACTAACCTGCAACTCATCCGCAACTCACTAATAGTAAATAGCTCTCTATGTGTTATTCTCAACATAATTTCTGGAATTTAACTTATGAACTGAGACAGAGTTCGGGGTAAGATGACTATTTGAGATGGAAAGAGGAGGAAACTGAGATGTGGAGAAAATTTTAGGGAATGTAGAAGGTGAACAAAATGTTCTTTTGGCAATCAAACAAAGGTAAGTGGATGGAAACTAAAAAGGTTTTTAAATTCCACATTTGTGACCTAATTATTTGTCTCCCTATCCCACTACTACTCACCAGGAAGTTAGAAACATGCACCAAAGACTATGTACTTTTTGCCCCAAACAAAGATTTTTCAGGTGAAACGTACTTTTGGATGCTCTAGGCAGGCTCTCTGCTCTCAATTTCTATTTCATCCCATCTACTTTATGTATGCAGGACTAAGGTTGCTGTGAGGCACCAAGCCTCAAAGCCATTTGTGATAAAAGCTTACTATGCCGATTGATATTATTCCTTTTCTTTGCTCATTCCCAATATTGGGCTGGCACAGAACACTACTATGGCTCACTCAAATTTGATTAGACTTTGAATATAAGTGGGAAGGTTACATTACCAAACGGTATATTGCTACCTGCACCTTAGCACCCAATCTGATCTTGGATATTGTATTGCATCTATCATATGCTGTATTTGTAAGTGTGTTCATTCCCTTGGTTTTAATAGTACTTTTGGGTGTTGATATTCCTGATATTTATAGACTTTAAATAATAATATATGAATGGTTATGTTTTAAAACACAGGTTCTGGGACACAACTAGTGCTGGTGTTTACTATTCCATGTTTTATGGTTACCCCCTTGTGTTCTCTTTAATTGCAGAATTCAAAGTTTGTGTAGCACCAAAGACTGTGTAGCTTCATCCGTTGTGGGGGTGGCAGTAGTTGAATAAATACTAATGATGTCATGTTATTGGGTAGGAATGGCTGATAAAATCCCCAATTGTAGCCTTATTCTGTAACAGATAAGTGTCCTGATTCTAGGAAGTGTATGGTTGTGGAGGTGCTGAGCAGGATGCTCACCGTTACCAAGCTCCTGCTGGGAGGAAGCAGGAAACTTATACCAGCTGCATCAAGCAATAAAAATGACAGGATGCTTATACTATAACTGTTTTAGATTATTACTTGGCTTTCCTAAACATAAAGTGATCCTTTAATGCTTCATCAATTGATCTGTTATATGCAATAGATTACTACAATAAGAACACTTTTTAAATTAGAATTTGAATTAATTTTGTAATTAATTTTTTTATTAGTTAAAGTATTTTTACCAGGAATTATACATTGAGATGTATTTCATTTTTAAGTATGTTTTGGGTCCATGATCATTGCACTGTTACATTAGGTTACAAAATAATATTAAAAATACAAATATACAAATTTGACAGAACACAAACAGGTAAGAAAACAGGTGAAATATACTCAATCTTTGATTACTGGTGCATTCTGCATTAAACTATATTATATGGATACAATTACCCGTTTAAGTGATTTTAGCCTAGTGTATGGTAAGTTTTAGCATAAAGTTTAAATATGGCCAGGAACATAGCACAAAAAAAAAGTTATGATACTAGCAGACTAATACCTGTCTAGTATGAACAGCTGAGAAAACATGGATGTGCAACACCAGTTGAAAGATGCTGCATAGAAATCCAGATCAAAACTGCCTGCATGAGCCCCAATCGTCCGATTTCAGCAATCAGTGCAAAGTCTCATTAGGCTATGAATTGCTATGAAAACAAAGGAAAAGACTAAATGTGACTCTTCCTTGACATTGCTGGTCATCCAATAATCCAGGTTTTTCAGCAATGTATATGTTTTCAAAATGTGGACTTTGAGTTACAATCATAAGCATAGAAACATGGAAACATAGAATATGTCGGCAGATAAGAGCCATTCGGTCCATCTAGTCTGCCCAATTTTTCTAAATACTTTTATTAGTCCCCCGTTCCCGGTCTTATAGCTAGGATAGCCTTGTGTCTATCCCACACATGCTTAAAATCCTTGACTATGTTTACTTCTACCACTTCTGCTGGAAGGCTATTCCAGACATCCACTACCCTCTCAGTAAAGTAATACTTCCTGATATTACTTTTAAATCGTTGCCCCTCTAATTTAAGACTATGTCCTCTAGTTAAGGTATATTTTCTTCTTTTAAATATATTCCTTTACTGTGTTGAGGACTATTCAAAAGCAAGTACTACCGTATTTGCTTGAATATAAGACGACCCTGATTATAAGATGACCCCCCAAACTTTTAATATTCCTTCAGGAAAAAAACTAAAAACCTGAATATAAGACTACCCTATAGGAAAAAAAAGTTTAACTTGTATATATTCACATGTAAATTGCTTTTTAATATTTAATAAAAATGATGATCTAAAAAATGCATTTCTCTCTCTCCCCCTCCAAACGCTGTCTCTCTCTCTCCCCCCTTCCCCCAAGCGCTGTCTCTCTCCCCCTACCCCAAACTTTTTTCTATCTCCCCCTCTCCCTCCAAACATTTGTCTCCCCCCCACCTCCAAACATTTCTCTCCCCCCCTGCCTCCAAACATTTCTCTCCCCCCCAGCCTCCAAACATTTCTCTCCCCCCTGCCTCCAAACATCCCCCTCTCTAACAGCCGGGGGATGTCTGCACGATACGCGCAGACATCCCCCACTGCTGCCCGGCACTTCCGCCAGGACTTTTATGATGAACCCGGAAGGACCCGGCTTCATCATAGAAGTCCCGGCGGTTGTGCTGGGCAGCAGCAGGGGGAGTCTGCGCTCATCGCGCAGACATCCCCCGGCTGTTAGAGAGGGGGATCCAGGTCCCCTGCAGCTCTGCTGGGGACCTGGATCCATGTCTTATAGTCTGACCTCGATTTGAGGTCAGATTATAAAACTACCTCGATTATAAGACGAGGGGACTTTTTCAGAAATGTTTTTCTGAAAAAAACCTTGTCTTATAATCGAGCAAATACGGTATTAAACATATAGTTAGATGGGTGGACATGAGTGGTCACTGAGTCATATTAAGCAGACATTTTCCATGTAATCCCCAATCATACATTGGGGAAACAACAGGGTAATAAGATTCCATCTAGGAATAAACCAACATATGCTTATGTATTCCATGATTTAGCCAGACACTCAGATTTTGGAGTTTATTAGCAGCAGGCATAATGTATTACCTTATTATGTAAGATAAGTAAGGACAGGGCTCCATTTAACCTGCAACTCATCTGCACTTTTAGTAATATGTAATGTTAATTTAAATATGTGAAAACTGACTCTATTGTGTATCTTAATTTTGCTAGCACACAGGTATGTTAGATTGTTAGTAGTTTGAGTTGCTCTTTCTTGGATAATATTTGGAACCTGGCCAGTTCCTTTGGTTGATTTCAACACAGTCAGTGAGAACCTTCTGGAAGCCAGCACAAATAAAAGGGTGGGAATATTCTCTAGAATATTCCTCTGTTAGAGATATATAAAAGATGGAGAGATTTGGCACTCAGAAAGAAATTCACTTGTGAGCTGCACAGGGTTTGCCTGATAGAGACTCCTGCCTGACTGAACCGTTCTCACCAGTCAAAAAGTGTTGGCCAGGATGTTGTCGTCGGTGAAGTATTATTTTCTTTTTACTATCCAAGTTAATTTCTGAGCATTTACATCTGAGTATTGACATCTTAACATTTAATAAATCATTTGAGTGTTATATTTTTTAACCCCAACCTTTTGGGTGTTGTTTTGTTACCCCAACCTTTTGGGTTTTGTGCTTTTATTATTTTTTCTGAAAAAGTAGCAATACATATTATAAAACTGTTATTAATAATAATAATAACAGTGTTATATTATAAAATATTACAATACTATATTATAAAATATTTTAGTGAATTAGTTGAATTTTATAGAATTTATATGTAAACATTTCCTGACAGGGATATGAAAATATGAAATTTCAGTTTTTGTTGTATTTTGACAGATTTTCAATTAAATTATTAAGTGCAAAAGGCTTATTTTAGACCTTCATCAGATTTATCTAGTATGTTGCTGCTTATTTAAAGATTGGATTTATACATCAATTCTTTAAAAAAAAAAAAAAAATTTTATTAAGAAACAATTATCATTTCTTACATTTTTTTCTTTTCAAACAAAAACATAAACAATTAGTATACACACAAACAATATAAATAGATATATATAAAGCCCACAGATAGTACATCAAGCAGGGCAATTTGTGTGCAGCTACAAATGACAAACAACATTCGGACCAGGACAAGGCTGATATCTCAGGGTAATAGGGAATATAAATGTAAAACTTCTTATAAAAGTAAGGGAAAAAATTCCAAAGCATTACTCTACAAGAGTAAGTTCTATGAGGGGCATGTACTAAAAAAAACGCAAATATATTTTGTGTACAAAACAATTTTTAAGCTTTGCTCCTATTGTACTAAACATTTAACACTCAAATAGTACATACAAGCAAATTGTGAATAAAAACGGGCATAATTTAGAATAAAAACAGGCAATTGCGAATATTTTTTCTACCTCTTTTGATAGCACTTTCTAAAAACTTTTCACACGCAAATAAGAATTATTTTTCACAAAATATTTGCAAAGCTCTTTAGCATGCGCAAATATAATAGCAATTTATTAGCGCAACCAGAAAAATGCATGCTAAATAAAAATAAACGGAAGAGGCGCAGGGGGAAAAAAACGCTGAATGTTACAAATAGTTGCAAATTGCTCCTTACTCATATTTTAACTACTTATTTCCCCACTGCACTTGCTTAGTACATGACCCCCTAAGTAGAATTACCTATCGAGTTCTATCATACTTAACCAATAATCCAGATTATCTCCTTTTCTATATATATTTTTTTTCTTTTTTTCCTTTTTCCCCCCTTTTTTTTTTTCTTTTCCTTTTTTTCTTTTTATTAGCCATCAGACAATTTACCAGTGTTCCTTATCATTTGGTCATAGTTTCACCAATTAGGTCACTTCATATTGCATCTTTTGGCCAACATATATCGTTTGTCTGACTCTGGTTCCTGCTTAATTCCCCATCCCATCTTCCCCTTACCTCTATATTCTCTCACTATTTTGTTCAACCCCCTCCCCCCCACTCCCCCCCCCCCGACCGACCTACTTCTAATGCCTATTTGCATATTGAGTAGTGACCTGTTGCTCCTACCTCCCCTGTGGGATACCCCGTCCCCCGATTAAGTCCAGTGTTTTTGGGTCTATATATTCGATTAAGGGGTTGGTGCACCCAACCAGGATAGAAAGGGAGAAAAAAAAAAAAAAGGAAACAAACCAAGAAAGAAGAGAGAGAAAGAGAGAAAGAAGAAAAAAAAAAAAAAAGAAAGAAAAGAAAGACGCGACCACCCAGCGGTGTCCCCCCCAGGAACTAAAAATACAGAGAAGAGCCCGTATGTCGTGTATTCGGGATCCCATCTATATTTCCGTCTTTAAAGTTATTAACCATTCTGCCCATTTAGAATTTTTTTTAGCCCTTGTGCAAAATTGCCTTTCAATTCCGGCTTCCATTGTTAGTTGGTGTCTGAGTTGTTCTTTCACCTGGAGCCAAGTCGGAACCGACGTGGAGTTCCAGTTCCTTGCCACTTCCAACTTGGATGCCAATAGAATATGGATGGTCAATTTTTCGCACTCTTTTGGTCTTGGAGGGTCCCATATGTGGAGGAGATAATTCTGTGGCGTCAATGGTAGAATTGAACCACATATTTTAAATATTTTAGAGCTTATGCTTTGCCAAAATAACTGAATAGGTGGACAACTCCACCAAATATGGAGAAAATCTCCCGTATGAGTGCCACATCTCCAGCAAACATCAGTTCTCTGGGGATATATCTTATGCAGGCGGTCCGGGGTTAGGTACCACCTATTCATGACCTTGTAATGTGTTTCCTTCAAATTTAGGCATCTTACTGATTTGTACGTTTTGGCCAATGACTCAAACCATTCATCGTCTGTTATGTCTAAGGTGAGGTCCTTATTCCATTTTTTTATAGGGCGAAGTACTAATGTAGGACCAATCTTTTTTATAAACAAAACACATCTAGAGACTAGTTTCTTACAATTTTGGTCTGTTAGTAACCTGCATAATCCTTTAACATTCTCCGATATATCTATATTTACGTGTTTCGCTATGAAGTAAACCAGTCTGATATAAGTAAAGTTATCTTTGATATTTATTCCGTATTGCAGGTGTAAATTCTCAAAGGACTTAGGCTTAGTGTCGCAGAACAGATCACCTATTTTATTCAAACCTTTTTGTTTCCAATCTTTTAATTTTAGATCTACGACATTCTCTCCTATAATGTCTAAAGGGAGATCTTTCAGTAAGTAGTTATCAATCCTTAACTTTTTCTTCAACTTCCCCCAACATGCGATCAATTCGCCCATTATTAAGGATTTCTTTTTAATTTCTATTAGCCTTCGTTTATTTTTACCAACCCACCAGAACGGTCCTATTAATTCATCTATCCCCAGGAGGTCTTTCTCTATATTATACCATGCCTCTTCTTTAGCACTAGCTTTTTGAGTAATAATGGCATGTGTAATTTTACAAGCCATGTGATATTCCTGTATATCGGGGGATCCCAATCCTCCCTGGTTTGGACTTCTTTTTTTTAAGCATGCGTGGGCTATTCTAGGCTTTTTTCCCTGCCAAATAAAATGATTCATAGATTTTTGAATCAGTTCCAGCCATGCAGATGGTATTGTAAGTTGTATCATCCTAAATAAATAGGTCCATTTTGGCAGCACATAAGCTTTCAATACATTGATTCTGCCCCACCATGAGAGCCCTAATGGTTTCCAGTTTTTTAACTGTTTGTTGGTCTGTGTTAGTAAAGGGAGAAAGTTAGTTTCAACTATTTTATTGGGTTGAGAACAAATCTCAATACCAAGATACTTTATTGCTACTTTTGCCCAGGTGAAACCAAATTTTCCTGAGAGAAGAGCTCTAGTTCTTAAAGGGATGTTATTAGCTAGTGCCGTTGTCTTCTCTATATTTAGTTTGTATCCTGAGAATGCTGAGTATTGGTTTATTTCAGACATTAATGCTGCCATTGAGTTGTTAGGGTTCTGGAGAGTCAGTAGTATGTCATCTGCATACAAGCTAATTTTATAGCTGCCTCTAGTTGTTTCCAGTCCCACTATGTCTTGGTTTTGTCTAATAGCTATAGCTAGAATCTCTATTGTTAATATGTATAGTACCGGGGATAAAGGGCAGCCCTGACGGACTCCGTTGTTTATTGGGAACCATTCCGATTTCCAGCCCTGTCCCACCACTCTCGCTTTAGGTTCTTTATACAGGAGCATAATCTCATTTAAAAATCTTCCCTCTATCCCATAAAGCCGAAGAGCGTCTTCCATGAATCCCCAGCTGACCCTGTCGAAGGCCTTCTCTGCGTCCAACGACAGGGTCAGCAAGGGGATCCTTTTCTATATTTAGTTGATGTTTTAGTTGATTTATTAAATTAATCTCAGTAACAGGCAAACTAGATTTCCAGTTACACAATTTTAGAAACCAAACAATGGATTGCTAAGGGCTGGAATTCCCTTGAAATCTTAGCCATTTTCAAGTGCAATAGGACAGATTCAGGGGATGGGTTAAGTCTCTTTCCTGATATAGAGAAAAAAATATCAAATACCCATTTCTATAGGTTTTCAATTAATAAACAAAAACATCATATGTGGAGAAGGGGTCAATTTGATTGACATTTTGGATAAATCTTAGAAATCTTAATAGGGACTAGATACCTGCACCTGTTACCCTGTTTGTACTGGTTTTCCACAAAACTAAGACAATGAATTGTTTTATTGACCTGAATAAGTAATTTCAACCAATCCTTTAAAGGAATGCTCGTACTCAATTTTTTTTTTTTTTTTTACCATGAATTGATTGCTCTTATCTTCCCATTTTTAACAGATGAGACAAGTTCATTAGCTTGCTCGTAACTTTATTTACCTTCTTGTAGAAGAGATTTATTAACCTTGTGTTTACCTTTTGATCTTCAAGTAATTGAAAATCTCATTATTATTTAGCTGCAACCTCTGTGCTTCCTCAGGAAAGTGGAGTGAGTTCCTTTTGTAAAGGATCATAGTCAGAGCAAAGTCTCCCAATATAGTCCACCCCCCAAGTCAAAATCTTTCATATTCTGTGCCAGACAGCTGATTTTGCATGCATCTATGATCTAACTGTGGAGGTCCAGCCCCCTCTTTGCCTGGTGCCAAACTTGTATGATTTGACCCATAATCATATTATTGATCTAGAGATTTAGTCACCACGCTTTCGGTTTCCAAAATATACCAAGGTTCTGATTGAGAATTAATATCTAGTAATTTCTGAACATGGGCCACCATGTTGGCCTGGAAGCAATGTTTGCTTTTTCAGTATCCAGTGAAAGAGTCAGAAGGGGCACCCTTCTCTTTTTAGCCAAATCCAAAATATTGATCAGACATCTCACATTTTTACACAAAGATCTATTTAGCACAAAACCAGTTTGGCAAGAATGACCAAGAGAGGAGATAACACTTTTGACTTGATCAACAAGTAAAGATGCATACATGTTCATATCAATATTGAGAAGAGAGATTGGTCTATAGTTTTTGAGGTCTGCATCCAGTTTTAGAATATTGGTTACTCGCAATAATTCTTCCTGGGGAACAGAGGGTGCAGCTATTTCATTAAACATAAACAAGGAGGCAGGGAGCAACATTATTGTTATACTGGATAATTTATGGATACATGTCAACTTCTAATATTCTTCTATTTGAGAACCTTCTGAACAATCACACAAATGATATAATCTGGAACAGAATTTGTTAAAAGCTGATCGGGGTAGAAAAAGGCATTGCCAAGTTTCTTACTGATCTTAGCTTAAAGCTCAGCTATTGAGTTGATGCTAGCTTTAGAAGAATTTTCTTTATTTGCAGACAACTGATTGTAAAAAGCTATATAAATATCTGCCAAATCTGTCCCCTGATTTGTTTTGTTGATGTTGTCTAGCTTAATCAAATGCCCCCTTACGTCCACCTTGTATATACACCAAATGGTCGAGCTGAGGATTTCTTCAGAGGTATTTTCTTGAGAAAAATAAAATCAGCCATAGGACCTATATACTCCTTATCTTTCTGATTTTTCCACAGATTATCATACCATTTATGGGCCTTATTAGATTTACAACCCAATTCTACAATAATAAAATTGTGGTCTGACCATGAGTTATCTAAGATTTGAGCTTTTAAAAATGTTTTAATAGCTAAATCATTACCAAGCGTAGGTCAATTCTAGAATACGATCCATGGCCTCTTGAAATATGTGAATAAGGCTGTCTGCTGGATTGAGCAGTCTCCAGATGTCAAATAAATTAAATTTGTTACAAATACCTCTCAATTTCTGAGATTGTTTAATAATATTAAGATCTACTGATCTAATAGATGGAAATCTCAAGATCCGGGTCTTCAATAGCAATGATTAAAGTACCTTTACAAATTTACGTTATCCATAACGTTAGAAAATGCCAGAGTGGGGTTTTTATTTGGAAAATAGACATTAATTAAGTTAAACAATTCTCCCTATACCTTTCAAACTATGATCATATATCTGGTATCTGGATCCTGGTCTTGAAAGAGCAACTCTAATTTTAAACAGCTGGAAAAAGCGATCACCACCCCTCTTTCCTTTCTATCAGACAAGAAAGCATGAATCATTTTGGAAAACTTTGCACCTCCCTATCTCTGAGAATCTTCCCTCCTCCAGTGAGTTTCTTAAATAAATGTTAATTGCACCTTGTGCTTGATCAGAGAATTATAAACAAACTATCTTTCTGGTAGAATTTAATCCTCTCTTTCCGGTAGAAATGAACTGACAGAAGCTAGAAATCTTACCTTCCCCCTGACAGGGCCGGCGCCACCAGTAAGGCGACTTAGGCAGCTGCCTAGGGCGCATCTTAGCTGGGGGCGCCGGAACCCTGTGTCAAAAAAAATAATCCTCCCCCTTACTTACGTCATCGCTGCTGCTCTGTCTCCGGTTTAAACAAACTTTATTGAATGCACATTGGCTGGAGGGGAGCGCTCAACGCTTCCCTCACAGCCACAGACGGGCAGATGAGAGCACCGGGAGAGCAGCAGCAAGGAGGTAAGTAAGGGGGAAGGGGGGAGGATCCTGGCATACTGTGGGGGAAAATCCTGGCATATTGTGGTGGAAAATCCTGGCATATTGGGTGGCTAAATCCTGGCTGGCATATTGTGGGGGAAAATCCTGGCATATTGTGGGGGAAAATCCTGGCATATTGGGTGGCTAAGTCCTGGCATATTGTGGGGGAAGATCCTGGGATATTGAGGGGCATAATCCTGGGATATTGAGGGGCATAATCCTTGGATATTGAGGGGCATAATCCTGGCATATTGAGGGGCATGATCCTGGGATATTGAGGGGCATAATCCTGGCATATTGAGGGGCATTATCCTGGCATATTGAGGGGCATAATAATCCTGGGATATTGAGAGGCATAATCCTGGCATATTGTGGGGGAAAATCCTGGCATATTGAGGGGCATAATCCTGGGATATTGAGGGGTATAATCCTGGCATATTGTGGGGGAAAATCCTGGCATATTGAGGGGCATAATCCTGGCATATTGAGGGGCATAATCTTGGCATATTGAGGGGCATAATCCTGGCATATTGAGGGACATAATCCTGGGATATTGAGAGGCATAATCCTGGGATATTGAGAGGCATAATCCTGGGATATTGAGGGGCATAATCCAGGGATATTGAGGGGCATAATCCTGGCATATTGAGAGGCATAATCCTGACATATTGTGGGGCATAATCCTGGCATATTGAGGGGCATAATCCTGGCATATTGAGGGGCATAATCCTGGGATATTGAGGGGCATAATCTTGGCATATTGTGGGGGGAAATCCTGGAATATTGAGGGGCATAATCCTGGAATAATGAGGGGCAAAATCATGACACATTGAGAGGCTAAGTCGTGGCATATTGGGGGGCAAAATCCATTGGTGTTTGTCTCCAGTCCCCAGAGCCAGACCAAGAGCCAGACTGCAGCCAGAGACCAGATCATCTTAATGTCCTGGTGGTAAGTAGACAATTCAATATGTTTAATATTTAGTTGTTTAGTTAGTAATACTACATTGGAAACTAATTTACCTCACATTTAAAGGACACAGTATAATGTAGTGGTACTGGTGTCTATAGCCTGTCACTGCAGAGAAAAGACACTGTGCAGTACTGGTGTTAAAGAGGTTAAAACCTCTTCAGCCATTTACCTTTCTCCAGCGCCAAAGCTGGGAACTTTCCTCCCCGAACCTCCTCTCAGCTGCGAATGTTTTTTTATTTTTTTGGGATGTTCCGCGTCCTCCCACTGTAATGTTCACAGTGAGAATCACGGAAGCATCTCTAGCGGCTGATAATGTGTGTGTGTGTGTTCGGGGGGGGGGGGCAAAAATCCTTGCACCGGCCCTGCCCCCTGATAGCCTTTCCTGATCTGATTACAAACATGTATACAAACATATGGGGTTGGGGGCTGACAACTCAACTCCCCATCTTCTAAACAAATACCATAACACCGTACAGCGAAAGCTGTAGAGATCGCCGGAGAACCCATAACATAGGAATCTAAACAGAAACAAAATTCCGCACTAAGCGGGGAAATAGTCGGCGGGCCCTCTTCTCTTAAAAACCATAAATTGAGTGAGAGACCGAGGAGAGAGATATATAATATTCATTCAACAACACTCGGCATAGTGAATTTAAAAATCATATCAATCGTCCTCTTGTCCTTTATAGTGAAATGATATCAAAACTATTGTGCATATTACATCCTAAATATTAATGAATTACTAAACATATTTTTATACATAACATATACTTTAAACTATATTCCACTCTTATTATATTATTAATCAAAAACAAATTCACTCACCTCCAAGTGACTTAGTGAACAAACACTTTTATAGACAACAAGAGAAAAAAAAATCAATTCTTATTGATCATCATATTCTTATAAAGTTCATTTAGATCAGATCTGGCCACCCCAAATGCGATTTATCTAGTATTTACCTTCCATCCTTCCACTTATTTAAAAATAAATAAAGAGCTGATACCCTTAACAAAGGCATAATCCAGTATATACAATCATATTATATAAACAGATTAGAGTCACAAATCATGAGAAAATTAAGTATTAATACATCTCTCTATCTCATTACTAATTTACATACATCAGTTGCAATTTCGCTACAACAAAACTCAACCATTAGTCTTATAACAAGGATTAAATGACACAGGAGGGATTTTTATTTATTTATTCATTCTCCCTTTCCTGCCTTTTCTAACAATTTCTTTATTTTGTGTCAAATTTGTTAATTGTTAATTTTTTTATACGGTTTTTGGATCTCAGCCTTTCTCTGGCTTTATCTGGGAAAAATGGGAAGCACTTTTCTTTAATAAAGATAACAATTTTATATTGTGTTTCCACAAAGGCAAGGTTTCTGGTAGGCATCAGTTCCTACTAGGTCTAGTACAGAAGGATATGTCAGGCAGAACACCAAATGTCTTTAAACTGGTCCTGTATGGGTTTTTAATCCCTGATTGTTTTCATGACCAAATTTATAAACCTGAATGAATGGAAGCAGGCAATAATATCTCTTGGGAGATCTGCAGACACATTTCTTGGTTTAATCTGTCTATGACAATGCTTGATCATTTTGCCATGGTCATCAGGATTAAGGCCAAGATCAGAAAAATAAGCTAATTAAACTTGAGTAAGATGGAGCAGAATTCTCAGGGGGATTCCTGAAACGGAGGTTGTTTCTCCTAGATATTTCTAAATCTCCCATCTTGTCTTTCAGCTGGTATACCTTCTGCTCCAAAGTGGCAATTTCATCAATCAAAGTTTTCATTTGGAACACCAGATTAGTATCTTTATTGTCAACCACATAAATATTGTTTGTCAAACGGGAAATTTCCCTTTTGACGGCAGAAGAGAATCTGAAAATTTCTTGCTTAACTCAACCCATTTGTACATATATATATATATATATATATATATATATATATATATATATATATATATACGTCCTGCATTTTAATGAAGCATCAGCATGGGCTCATGAGCCAAACGCTACTTGCCAGTATTCAAGCAGTATTCGGTTCCGAAGCAGTCCTCTCAGTGTGCTTTCGGCTGCCCATGGCATCACTTCTGTCGCTCTGTTACAGTTGCTTGACTGCACCTAGAGACAGTCAGCAACATTACATTGAATAAAGAAAAAAAAAAGATAACCCTATATCTACTAACCCTAGCTCTAGGATTAGTGTTACAGATGGGTTAGGATTACAATTAGGGTTAGTGCAAGGGTTAGATTTGATGAAAATGAATGGTATGAAAAGAAAGTCCATCTGTCCTTTTATAAATTACAAATAATTTGTGTAGGTGCACTGAACATGAAGAAAGAAAATCACAGTCAAGAAAACAGATTTACAAAAATAAAGACATTCTTGTCTTCAAGGCACATTAAATGCAGCATAGAACTCTGTCACTAAGGGGTTAAGTTCATCCACAATATGCTGGTTCCGAATAATTTCAGGGTCACTAAATCTGTCTCTTTAGAAGCTGCCCTTGTTGATCTGCTCATATTGGAAGGAGAGTCAACATTCAAACGATCAATTTGAATGCCATGTGCCTGAAGGGAGAAAAAGGAGAGTCTTTTCTCCAATTTCTCCACATACAATTATGTTGGCCGCCTTAAATGCTGTTGGGTTATAGCTAAAGCCTTTCAGCCAGAAAGCAGTGTATATAGTATAAGGAACTTATTATTATTTGTAAAAAAATTGGAACTAGCTCACCAACTTCAAAGAAGTATAGGGACCGATTTGTAACGTCGCTTTCAATTTTCCTTTTTATGACATTTCTTTTATAGGAAATTGAACAAAATATATATTTTTCTTATAAAATCTTTTATTAACAAAATGCATGTTACAATGCTTAGAAAGGGATGAACATAATTCAAACAGCAGAAATGCATTATCAGGCATCAAAGACAATCCAGGCCCTGCCCTCAAAACCTACAATACATAGTGTTTAATGTGGTTAAAATGTCTACTACAAGATTCCCAGCACACAAACTCTCACTGGAATATGAACGCTGGAATACCAGCCAAATGGCTCTGATTTAAAAGGGAAGTCCCTGGCTATATTCCTTGGATCTTCCTAAGATTTCCGACAACAAACTATAAGCTGAATGAACCTTCATGTTAATAAAGGTTAGGTATGCGATCAAGGGCCTGAAGAAAGGAAAGGCCCCAGGCACGGACTGCTATACAGACCTTGGAGCAAACCATTTGTCTCCTGCTGACCAGGCTGCTCTAAGAGATTGGAACTACTAAGTATGTGCCAATTGAGATGCTTCAAGCATATATTTCCCCAATTCTTAAGGCAGATAAAGACCCCAATTATGTCACCAGCTATAGGCCAATTTTATTAAATAATCTGGATGCTTAAAAAAATTGAAAAATACTTTCCTAGAGATTGAAGCTGGCTATCTCAGATTTAATTCACCTGGATTAAACCAACTTTCTAACTGGGAGTACAGGGGCTGCATAATACCCAAAAGATATTCAATATAATTTCTAGACTGCAAAGTAATAATGTTCTGGCAATTTTTATTGCTTTAGATACTGAGAAGGCATTTAACCAGGTTAACTGGCGTTTTTTTAATCGCACCCTTTAGATGTTCTTTGGCCCTGTGTACCTCTAACAAAGCTAAAGTAGATCGTCCATTGTTTAACTTCTAAACTCCTTTAACCCTTTAAGGACCAGGGATTTTCTGGGCCAAGGACCAGAGCGAATTTTTTAATATGTGGTTGCTGAAACATAATTTTTAACGCACACATACAAGTTAAATGTTGTTTTTTAACAGTTACAGATTTATTTTGATACCTTATACATAAAAATAATCTACAATTTAGTATTAGAAAATACATATAAAAGGGGAAAATTTGTGGAAAAAAATGTTTTTCCCAATTATTTTCCCAATAATAATCTACATAACTAGTGCAACGCTAATCCACTTATCCCAACGAATTAACTAACTAATAAAAAATTAAAATAAAGGTTCCCAAGCACCCCCCAACAAAAAACCCAGATTAAAACTCTGACCAGTGCGATGTCAGAGCCATAAGAATCACAGAATGGACATGCAGGGGTTAACTGCAATTAAATTAATATATAACAATAATATTTATTTATTATAAAAAACTTTAGAATTGCAAAAATAAAAACATTTGAAAAAACAAAACAAAATGAGGGCCATCATTTGCATGTTATCGCAGTGATCAATCGATCACCGCGATCACATGCCCGGAAACCTGCTGATTGGGTCCAGGAGTCCTGGACCCTTTTCAGACCGGCTGGTGGTACGCACGGAGTGCGCTAATGCTGTGGCTCGCAAAGGGTTTAACCTATTTAAGATAAATAATGTCATGCAACATTAGCTCCTCTTTTGAACACTTTATCAATTGAACCCCTGTCAAATTTTCTGATGCTATCAAAGGGGTCCAGTGTGAATCTCAGGATTTTAAGATCAGCCCTCTTGGTATGGACATGCTAATATTATAAAGGCGTATGTGGGCCCAAAAACTCTAAACTTATTCAGGACTATACCATGGGAGCCTCACGTCACGTGTGGTGCTGAAACAGCTGAGCACACTACTCACAGGCTTTGTCTGGGAAGCTAGGGGACAATGATCTCAGGCCCTTACCTTAGAATAAAACTGAAGCAAGACAGGTTAAGGTTTCCTGATGTTTTTAAGTTTAATGACACCTGTATGTTTTCACATTTTTTGGCAATAGATATGGAAAATAACATTAATATGAAATGGCTTTTGTTAGACAAGGCTAAATGTAATTATTCTGGGCCAATCCAGTTATTTTAAATAGATTTAAGTCTGATAACTATCCAGTTTCAGATAAGAGTTAGGAAATACTTCCCCTCACTGGGGCTTTACTATGTCTACTCTTATCAAAGTTCTCCAATTATACATAAATCTGGGAAGTTAGAAAATTAATGTAATTAATACATTGGGAAACTTTAATACTATTAATGAGACTCTGTAGATATGGGTTGTCCCTTAATAAATTATTCTCATATTTAAGATTGAGGACAGGTCTGAGAAGGCTGTTACATAGTGTTAAGTTAACTTGCTAGTGAGATGTCACGACAGTCTCGTGACAGTACCAGGCGAATTGGATGGAGGAGTATCTTCTTCCTCTGCAGTGTACAGGGCATAGTTCAAGGGGGCAGACAGGGACAAGGAGCCTGTGTCTTAGCCAATCCAGAGCCTTGGCAGAGATCCATAGGAACCAGAACCAGAACCAGAAGTAAATGCAATAGTGCCTTCCTAACATTTTAGTTACAATTGAGTTAGTTGACTATTTGGATTTTAGTCATAGTTTTAGTCCTATTCACTTTTTACTCTTTTATTTAGCTATTGTTTAGTTTGTCAGTGAAAACATGCAGTTGACTAAAACTATGATGAAAATGTTTAGTTGCTGAAATTAATGCTGGCAGAGAAAAAACATCCCTCAATTTGATAGATGCCGACTAACTAATGCGTCATGTATCTACAGAGATTCAATAAATTTAATTTATATATTTTTAATAGTGGATTCTCTTTTTTTAGTTCACAATCCATTCTAATTTATGTATATGATGCCAGGTGTCCAAACACTATTATGGATATTGATTTCTAAAAAAATACTTTATGATTTTTGTGGTGCACAGTAATCTTTTTTTTGGGATGTCCAGTACTTTTGTTTAGAGTCATCAGTTATGGAACATATTATGTTCAGAATTTTCTACTCCAGAAATAATATAAATTAAAACAGCTAAAAGTATACAAAATGATTAAAACTAGAACTCAGTCAGGTTTACTTACTTATATGTTGTTATTTTATTATTTTTTTTTACTGATTTACTTATAATCCTATGTGAGAAATAAAACAACAATAAAACTTGCAACAATACTTTTATTGGTGTTTATGTTATTTTAAAACTTCCATTAAAGTAAATAACATGTGCTGAAATCACATAATAACCTCTATGATTTCTACCACAGTAAACCATGGATATATGTTATTCTGTATTTTTTAAATACATTTTTATTATGATTTATATTTTCAGACATTACATAAATGTATATAATCTTACAACAGGTTAAGTTTCTTATGAAATCAAATACGTTTTACATTTAAATATAATTATACAACAGTTAAGTTCATTATAAACTGGTATATATTACACTTTAAACATCAAATATATTAAATTCAAGCTTCTATAATAAAACCTAGATTAAGATTTATATTGATTCTTATAGCAGGTTAAATGCATTGTAATAGATAGGCAATGCACTTTAAATATCAAATATATTAAATATTTAGCTTCTATATCACATCATAGGTTAAGATTACATTCATACATTTAATGATCACTTATAATATATGTATTTTATTATTATAAATGTGATATATGTTATTCTTAAATATATAAAGAGGTTTGGAGGTAACACCAGCCTTTTGGTTATCCAGAGCAGCTCTAAGTATACAGCACTAGCTCAATGGACTGGGGCTGCACCACTTTCAACTTCTAAATTCCCCAATGCCTTGGAATCCAACTTCCATAAATCCCCACAGTTTTTTAGAATTTCACGGAATTATGGTAGTTGTAGTACCAGCTTGAGAGCCACTAGTGTATAGCACTTTCTATCTTTCTATCTATTTTGTCTGTCAATTTCTGTACCTTTGTCTGTAAATATATCTGTCCTGCCTATCTATCTGTGTCTGTCTGTCTATCTATCTCTGTGTCTGTTTATTAATCTCCGTACCTTATCTGTCAGTATATCTGTCCTGCCTGTGTCTGTGATAATGGATAGGCTGGTGAAATTGCAAAATAGCTTGCTAAATAGTTTTTGCCCCCTGGGCCACAATTTGCAAACAAAAGAAACCCGATTGTTATGCTGTGACAAACTGTGACAAATGTGCTATCCCCATAAATCCATTGTCTGATGAAAATCCCAACATGCCAATATAACAAAGTAAAAAACAACAACAAAAACAGTGTTGCCACACTTGGATTCTTTAACATATCTCTAAATATTCAAGGGAGAAAGGAGGAGGAGGAGGAAACAGCGCTTAAAGGGACTGTATCAAAGTACGTATGGGGGAGTTCTTCTCTATTTCATTTTCTTTTCCCCTTGATTATCCTTCCCACATTAAATTATATTTTCCTTATTTATCCTTTTTAAGCAAAATGATGCCGAGAAATGTAGCTCCCATTGTCCGCCATGTCACTATTTTCCCCGGCAAATAGATTTTTAAATAATAAATTGTTTAATAGGGTTTTAGGAGTGGCAAACAAAACTAATTTGTGGTAGTTGTACAAGAAATGCAGATAGAATGGTTTCAAAGTAAGGTAAACATTTTACTACAAAATCAGTCAGTATAATGAAGAAAAATAATCTTTTGTTCACTCAATCTGCAGGACAATAGGTGTTTCAAGAAAAAGTAATGGCTCCAGGGGGTAGAAACAGTGTTAAATGTTTGATATCTGGCTAGTCACGACTAAGGTAAGGTTGACGAATTTCAAGGTTTTTTATTGCATGCTTTGGCTGCAAGCAAGGTCAAGATATTTTCAGCATTGATTGGTGTTTCCAAGCTATTTATTCTGCAAAGCACTTGCTTTGTTTTCACTAAGCTCTTGTTTGGATTTTACATGATTTATAGCTTTAGCTACTAGCAGAAAAAGATCACTCTTCAGTTTACATTTCCTTACAAGGGATTTATTGGAGATTTAGTCAACTGAGACCCCTTTTTTTTTTTTTTTTAATATTTATATATTTTTTTGTTAGTGGCTGAAATACCTAAACATTGTTTTTACTGCAAATGAAGAGCAAAAAATATTTTAAACATTGCATAAGCAAAACTGCAAGCAAATGCAAGTATTAGGAGAAAATGTGTCTTGTGTTTATGACATCACCGGTGGCACGGTATGCAAATTACACATTTCCCATTGAAAAGCAGTTTATTTGCATACTGTGCCACAGGTGATGTCATAAGCAGGAGACTCCACAGACACATTTAAAACACATTTTCTCCTAATTTAGGCATTTGTTTTGCTACTACAGTGTATAGATAATTTGAAATCCTTTTCCATGCTCTATATGCACAGTAAAAATAATGGTCAGGTGATACAGGTCAATTTGGACCAGAATTGAGAGATATTGACATTTT
Source organism: Pelodytes ibericus (assembly GCA_036172795.1). Lineage (NCBI taxonomy): Eukaryota > Metazoa > Chordata > Amphibia > Anura > Pelodytidae > Pelodytes > Pelodytes ibericus. The sequence continues at coordinate 99,226,884 of CM069858.1, read as the reverse complement.
GGGGATTTATGTATTTCAGCTCAAGTCTGCGACTTAAATCAAATCTGGGACAAATTGGGATATATTGAGTACAACCTTAAGTGACTCCAAATGTTTGAATGGTAGTGTATATGTACGTCTTTAGGAGGAGTTGTTGGCCTCCTTTCTATAATAACTGCCTTATTTAAATTAAAAAAAATGATATTAGTGTGTTGAATGTTATATTGATGTCATGCGTATTAACATTACTGATGCTGAATGTTAGTTTTTTTTATGCAAATCTCTCTTGCAGATGGCAACTCACTATGGGTGTGTAACTTCATCCAAATGCACCTGTATATGTATTCATACACTATACATACATAAATCTATATCCTCCTTAAAGAAGTAAATGGAAGCTCTACCACGCATGCACAAGACTCCATTCACCGAAAAAAAGGAACAGTCTGCTACCAGAAAAGGTGGAGATCCCGTGGAGACTGCACAGAATCCACTTTAAGTGAAGGTAAGTATTTTTATTTTAAATGTATTTAAAAGAATGAAACAATCTATATTAAAGTACTTAAACAGGTCTTTATAACCTATTTTGGGGTATTTTGCAAACATCTAAGACTTTTAACAATATCCAAACTTTGAGAGTTACAATAATATGTTGTGTAAGCAAATTAATATTAAATATAGGTGTATTTTAAATTTGGATGATTAGCTGAATTTTTGTATAAAATTCTATGATTGGTAAAAACATTTCTAAATGTCTACTTTAACTTTAATCCTCTAACACATGTTTTTGTACCATTTTCTGATCCAGAATTGCTTCAGGAGATTAATTCTTTCTTACCTTAAAGCAATTGTGTCTACCTGAAGGATAGAGAGGGTGGGGTGATAGACAAGAGGATGTGATTATTTACTCCACCCTGCAAACAATAAGCACAAACTAGCAAATAACTGATAAGGATTGCATGCTAAAAAGATCTGACAATTTAGTCCTGTATTGGGGGATTTACAAGCAAATTAAAAGTAGAACTTAATGTTCTCAAGTACAAGTCAGTTACTTAGTGACTGTAGATAGGTGATTCAGGCCTATTTCTCTTTGTTTAGAAGTTCTGAATGTGTTTTGCAGGAATGAATTTCGAGGAAAAAAAATACACTGACTGAGAGTTTTGATAACATTTTATTTGGGGTTTAAGATAAATACAATAAATGAAAAAAATATTGTAACAAACCTATAATTATTAAATAAATTAACCTAAAACAATAAAGTATCCCGGGTATCTACTATTGGCCATTACTGCCTCCATCATGTTAACTGCACACTGCCACAATGACAAGCTGAAGGCTGGGATAGGAATGTGCATTTTTACCTCCCCAGGACTTGCAGTACATACACAGGAGAACCAGGGGTTTGCACATGCATTTGATGGTGTGAGTGCATCCATTAACTAAATAGTGCAAAAGGTGTGGCATAGGTGTCCAATTTGTTTCCCAAAATACATTTCATAAACATTTACATACACGCCAACAATTTACGCAATACTTTGTACGGAGCAAAAATAATTACAGAGAGCAATTATAGGTAGAAAGCCCAGTGCGACATAACTACCCACAGCCCTATTTAAACCCCTAATTCTAGTGCTTGCTTAACAGTGTTGGCTTCTGTGTGTGTTGTATGTTGCTCTTCTGTTCCTTCTTCTAGTCCAGTGTTGGTTCTTGCTTTAGTGCTCAGATCCTAATAATGCTTCTGTACTCCTTTCCAGTTCTTGTTACAGTGGTCCATTCCTGTTTCTGTTCCTGGGCTCTGCTTATTTGTTCTGGTCTTGCTCACTACTGCTGACTTTCTGGATTTGACCTGAACCCATGCTTGTGGCCCTGAACCTACGCTTGTGGTCCGGACCTCAAAGTTGGAAGCACTGAATCATTTTTTGCCTACTCCTTCTAAACATTTCTTTTGGACCAACCCCTGTGCTACCACTCACTACTCAGAGTTTGGTCTTCTCTACATGCCCTAACTAGTATTGGTGCACCTACATGCCAAAGGGTTCCATTCCTACCAACTAATCTGCCACAGTTTCATATCATACTTCTCAGATGAGCATGTAGTGATGGTCTTAAGCTACTCCTCAGAAGAGAATGTAGCGATGTTCTTAGGTATGCTAATAGTGTGCTAAAGCATCCTACATACAAATACCAGGAAACAGACGTTGTGGTAAAAAAATATTGATTAGAGTATATTTCTGTATGTAGGAAAGAAACTAATGACTAAAGTGGGGGAAATGCTCTAGTACAGGGATCTCCAAACTACGGCCCTCCAGTTGCTAAGGGCCTACATGTCCCAACCTCTCCTGCCAGCATCATTGTTGAGAATTATGAGAGACGCATCTGGAGGGCCACAGTTTGGAGATCCCTGCTCTAGAGGAAATGGTACAGTTATGATACATCATTCTGCCTATACAAAATTTTAGATACATGTGTATAATGCTAGATATCAAAGGGGGCCACAGAGATTGTCCACTCCTTCTAGATTTCACTACTCTGTGTAGATTGTATCAGCCTGACATTCCAGGGGCCTTTGGTATACATTTTCATCTCCCCGAACCCACCTGCATGAAGAATAAAAAAAAACAACTTAGCCAAACTTATGGCTGTTAAAGGACTAAATTATCGAGGTCTGAGGGATGAGGTTAATGATGGTGGAAATGTCTCACGGTCAGCTGTCAAAAGAGTTGGATTTTGCAAGGCTTTCAATGAAAGTGGTTCAACTCATGTAAATTCCAGCATGAATGCTCCTTCAGCAGAGGGACGCATTCTACACTGCAAAGTTTTAAGACGTCATGAGTATTGGTTTACAAATTACCTTTAGCACAGAGGGGAAAATAGGATGTTACTGGTGAACATCAGTATGATGCGGTGGTTGCTAATCAGGTACCCTAGGAGGTCAGAGGCACGTTTAATTGAGTTGGGCTTTTCTGAGGGTTTTTGCATTTCATTTGAGTTTTGGGAAGAGCTGTAGTTGGGAAGGAATTGGTTGTTAGGGAGAAATTGCTAAAAGAAGTTATATTAGTTAGGATGGCGTGCCCATTATTGAACTCTTATTTTCCAAATCTGCAGGTGTCCCTTTCAGGTGGGGTTTCTGAGAGGGAGCCTAGTAAGTTTTGACTCATTCATCATTTTTCTATCTGGCAGGTACTTCGGTCAATGACGGGATAAGCAAGGAGGATGCATGTATCACGTATACTTCTTTTGACATGGCACCTGGGGCAGACGAGAAATGGTGCAGGTGCCAGCCCAGCTACCTTGCAGAACCTGGTTTTGGAGCATAGATGTGTATTTAAGTGAGAGGACATGGAAGGCTTATGTGGCGGTATTGGGTGTGTGGTTTAATTTTTTTTTTGGCTTCTGAGGATCTTTGTGATTAGGAGGTGAGAGTGAGGATGTCGCTTCGTTACTTGGAGTATCTTCATGTTAAGAGTGTTTTGTGATTAGCAGTTCAGGGTTCCTTTTTGTGTTTAAGCTTTTGGTTGTGTTTGTTTCGACTTCGGGGCATAGCTAAGAAGTTTATCTTCAGATAATTAAAGTATGTTGCAGTTTTTCCAAGTATTAAACTGGTTTGATCTTCTAATTATGATGCTTAATTGGGACTGTGTTTGCTCAGGCGTTTTGTAATTGCAAACTTGTTGTGCCGAATAAGGTTAGGCCGGGGGGGGGGGGGCTAGCATTTTAGAATATATCACTTCTGGGTGATCATTTAAAATTGTTTATAAGACAATGTAAAGGGGAATGGTTGTTGGTTGTCATTGGAAACTATTTGCAGATGAGAGTAAAAGGGTTAGAATTTTTTTTAGTAAATCTGCGTTTTATTGGTTTTCAAAGAGATTACAAACAATAAGGAAGAGAAAAATAAACAAACAAACATCAAAAAACAAAAACAGTCAAAAATGGGTGGGTGGGGGGGGTGACGAAGGGGGAAGAAAAGGAGGGGGGGGGAAGGGGATTGTACAGCCACAATATACAGATATAAGAACACATTTTCATCCTTTAGCAGTGCAACAGAAATAATGTAAAAACATATTACAAATAAAGACAGATTTTTTATACAATGTCCAACAAAATTCTACAGTTTTAAAAACATGCAATATCAAAATATAAATTGTAAATTGCCTCAGTCGGCATTTAACACCCTTATAGCAGAGCCTCAGTATTGGGATCTCCAACAAATTCCAGCCAGTAGAACCACATCTGCGTGTACCGTTCTATTTGGTCCGCTGAGTGGGCATTCAGTTGCTCCATCCTGCGTGTATGTTCTACTTTATTAATCCATTCCCTTAAGGAAGGGGGCGAGGGGTCTGCCCAATGGAGCGGGATAAGGGCTTTGGCCGCGTTTAGTAAGTGGCGGACTATTGATTTTTTGTATTGACTGACCGGGATGGGGGTATGATGTAGCAACATGGCTGCCGGCAGCTGCCGGCTTAAATAGAGGGGGACTGTCAGTAAAGGTTTTCAGAGTGTGGTGGATTGTATTCCAGAATGGGGATATCACTGGGCAGTCCCACCAGATGTGTAATAAATGGGCAGGAGATGCTCCACATCTCCAGCATATGTCGCGGCATTCAGGGAACATCTTATGCAGAACTGACGGGGTTCTATACCAGTGTGTCAAAAGCTTGTACGACATTTCCTGGGTCTTGTTTTGCAATGAAGTTTTGTGGGTAAGGAGGAATACCTTTTCCCACTGTGGCATGGTCAGGACAATTTGAAGGGAATTTTCCCAATGGCCCACAAAGGCAGGGATAGGGCTCTTTGAATCATCTTGTAAAATCTTATATATCAGCGAGGTTGCATGCCTGGGCATACTGTTGCCTGCGCAATATTCTTCAAACAGAGTCATGTCTCTGTTTAACTGGTGTCTACCTATCAAAGACTGTACGAAATTAGATAATTGTATGTATTGGAAGTGGTCCATTACCGTCAGTGGTCTGTCTGGTATCAGATCTGTCAGCCGCCGAATCTTGCCGTCACAAATGAAATCGGCTAATCGGTGGGAACCGGCTGTTGCTGAGCTCAAAAATGGCCTCCTGGACATACCAGGGGTAAAATCTGGGTTACCACGTAAGGTTGTCAATGGGGAAGGGTAGGTGGTGAGATTAAAAAGGCGATAGCTCTTGTGGAGAGCAGCTAGCGAAGCTGAAATGAATGGGTTGGCTTTAACTAGCGGCTTAGCTATGTGTGGGGAGATCCAAGGCAATACAGCCAGAGGAGTGGAAAGGGTCTGTTGTTCAATTTGTATCCATAATTTTTGGAGGGGGTTATGTGACCATTCCAAGATCCTAAGTAAGTGGCTGGATCTGTAATAGGTGCGCATGCATGGAAGACCGAGTCCCCCCTTTAGCTTGTGTTGTGTTAGGAGCTCCAGTTTCAGTCTGGGGGCTTTCTGTGCCCATATAAACCGTATGAACATAGATCGTAGGGATTTAAAAAAATTTAGTGGGAGATCAATCGGGATAGTCTGAAATAAATAAAGTAGACGTGGGAGGGTGGTAATTTTTATTGCATTAATTCTACCCGTCCACGATATGTGTTGGGGTGACCAGGCCCGAAAATCCTTCTGTATTGCTGATATGATCGGGAGAAAATTGTATGAGTATAATTTGGAAAGGTCACTAGAAAGCCAAATACCTAAATATTTGATTTTGACTTCACACCACCGGAAAGATTTGATTCTGATCTTGGCCGAGGGTCGGGAGTACAGGGACGACACCCACAATCGCATGTTGGGTCCGAAGCCCATATGTTGTAAAACCTCCATCATATAATCCCAGTCCAACCTGTCAAAGGCCTTCTCAGCATCCGTTGACAGGAGGACTGAGTCCGTGCCGGAGGACCTGGCATAGTGTATCAAGTTGAGTGCTCTGATCGTGCAGTCCCTGGCCTCTCGACCCGGGACAAATCCCGTTTGGTCCGGATGGATCAGGGTGGGGAGGAATCTGTTGATCCTCAAGGCCAAAATTTTAGAGAACAGTTTAATATCTGCGTTGAACAGAGAGATAGGGCGGTAATTCACACATATTTCGTGATCTTTGCCCTCCTTAGGAATTAGGAAAATCGTAGCTGATAACGTGTGTGAGTGTATTTGTGTACCAGCCAAGAGGTCATTAAAGTTCTGTATAAAATGAGGGCTCAGGGTGTCTATGAATGTTTTGTAATAAGAGGCTGGTAGACCATCTGGCCCCGTGCATTTACTAGTTTTTGTACTCTTAAGTGCCCCCGCCAGCTCTTGTGGTGAAATTGGGCGCTCAAGTGTCTCCATATCTGCCTCTGACAGTTTGCGGCACAGATGGGCGTCCAAGTATCTTTTAATCTCCACGCGATGTCGGACTGCTTGGTCTGGTGTTCTTGTGGGGTTGAGATTATATAGGAGAGTAATATGAAACAAATTCTTTCGCTATCTCCCCCGGGAGGTGTCTCGCGGTTCCTTTTGTATTTCGGATTTTGGGTATGTAAAATTGCTTACGTCGTGCTCGGAGGGCTCTGGCTAAATACTTGCCCGGCTTGTCCCCATGTTCGTAGTATAATGACTTAAGTTTAGTGAACGACCTATGGGCTTTGAGGTTGAGGACCGAGTGTAACTCCTGTCTCAGTTGTGTCAGTTTAACAAAATCAGTGCTAGCTAAAGAGGTTTTAAGGGTTTGTTCCAGGTTGGAGATTTGTGTGTACAAGCGTGCAAGGGTATCTGTCTGTTGTTTTTTTCAAAATCGGATCGTGTATTTATGTGCTTCCCAAACTGTGCTCAATGGCACGTCTGGCGTGATGTTGCGTTTAAAATAGTCTGTCAGTTGGGCTACTGTGGAATCTTTCAGCTCCTTGTCTGAGAGAATGGACTCATTCAACCTCCAAGTCTTCTGTGCGGGTTTAGACAGCACAGATGTGAACGCGGTTGTGAGAGGGGCGTGGTCAGACCAGGTAATAGAGCCATAAGCCGATCGGCGTAGTGATGGTAAATTATAATAGGGGGTGAATATGTAGTCGATACGCGAGTAGGTATTATGTGGGGTGGAGAAGAAACTGTAGTCTCTGTCCGTAGGGTGTAATGCCCTCCAGACGTCTCTACATTCTTGCAACATGGTGGTGATTTTTTTGGAAATGTGGGGTGGTGACCGGGAATGGCCACTGGATGTATCTACCTGGGGTGTTAACGCTATATTAAAATCTCCTCCCAATAGTAGAAAGCCTTCTTGGAAGGGGCGCCAGGGCTACTGCCAGGCCTTTTTGTTGGTGCGTATTTGGTAGGTACACGTTAGCGAAGGTATATACCTGTCCGGCTATGGAGCCCTTCACAAACACATATCTCCCATCCCGGTCGGCCAAGTATGCCCTTTCCGTGAAAGGAAAATTTTTAGATATAAGGATTGCTGTACCTTTGACTTTAGCCTCCTGGGCATTGCTATAGTAACCTAATGGGTAATGTGAGTTAGTGAGTTTAGGGTGACCCTGCGCTTTGAAATGGGTCTCTTGGAGAAATGCCACTGAGGCCCTGTGGAACCTGAGGTCACGCATCAAATGTGAGCGCTTCTCTGGGATGTTTAAACCCTTGATATTCAGGGATAGGATTGTAAGGTTTGTAGGACTATAAGATGTGTTTTGGGTGGTGTAGGACATTGGATTGATGTGGCTAGAGGGGGGGGGGGGGATAAGAGGAAACAGACAACTGAGTTAAATTGGTTAAATTATTCGGTGGCGTCTATTGGAGGGTTGTCGGGATCCGGAGCCCCAACCTAGTGGTCACTCCTAGGAATCCCAAGAACCCGGCAATATTCCCAGGACGCCAAAAAGACAAGAGGGACAGAGTCAGCCGTCAAACTAGAGCGGACTCCCAAACCTTATCGTCTCAAACACCTCGAACCGTGAATGAGTCGAACAATAACAAATACAAAAATCAGTATAGAGCTCAGCCTTCCCAGTCAGTGCTGTATTTACCGCGAGGCATCCTAGGCAGCGCCCCCCAGCACTGAAAAAAAAAAAATTAAAAAAATAAATAAAAATCTGGCCCTTTAAAAAAAAAAAAAAAAAACCCCACCGCGCTTGCAGGCAGAGACGGAGGTGAGAAGGGATCGGAAGATCCCCCCTCACCATCGCTCTGCCTGCCAGGCTGCACGGGGAGCCGAACAGGCAGCACAGAGAAACCTCCGTGCTGCCTGTTCGGCTCCCCGTGCAGTGTGCCGACACGGAAGTGCCGACAGTCACGTGACGGGCGCGCTGACGTCATACGCGCGCCCGGTCACGTGACCTGTCGGCACAATCGCCGGGAAGCCGAACAGCATGGAGGGACCATGCTGCCTGCCACCAGGGAAAGGTAAGTGCTGATGGGAGACTGTGTGTGTGTGTGTGTGTGTGTGTGTGTGACTGAGTGTGATGGGAGTCAGAGTGTGTGTGATGGGAGACAGTGTGTGTGGCTGAGTGTGATGGGAGTCAGAGTGTGTGTGATGGGAGACAGTGTGTGTGACTGAGTGTGATGGGAGTCAGAGTGTGTGTCATGGGAGACAGTGTGTGTGACTGAGTGTGATGGGAATCAGAGTGTGTGTGATGGGAAACAGTGTGTGACTGAGTGTGATGGGAGTCAGAGTGTGTGTGATGGGAGACAGTGTGTGTGACTGAGTGTGATGGGAGTCAGAGTGTGTGTGATGGGAGACTGTGTGTGACTGAGTGTGATGGGAGTCAGAGTGTGTGTGATGGGAGACAGTGTGACTGAGTGTGATGGGAGTCAGAGTGTGTGTGATAGGAGACAGTGTGTGTGACTGAGTGTGATGGGAGTCAGAGTGTGCGTGATGGGAGTAGGAGTGTGTGACTGAGTGTGATGGGAGTGTAAGCTTGATGTGAGTCTGAATGATGGGGCATGTCTTAGGTGTGTAACGTGGGTGTGCAGCTTGGGTAGGGGGGTGCCCGGATTTTGTCTGCCTAGGGCAGCACAAAATCAAGATACACCACTGTTCCCAGTACTGAGTCACCAGTATTTAAACACATATAAACATATTAACATAGAACCGCAATATTGAGTGCTACTTTGGTAGCTATATTCAAAGACTTTGTCTGCGACCACGAGCAGAGAGACCTCCAATCTTGGCCGCAGAGGGAAGGGTTAGAAATTTTAAAACATCAGGATGTTCTACCTCTGAACAAATATCAATTTCAGGCAGTTTTTAGGAAAGTTTTAGAGGTTTCTGATATTTCCACCATGGTTTTTGGGAATCACTTACCTGAGAGGGAGTTGATGAGGCTTGGAAGATTGGCATTTAACCATTACCATTTCTATGTTCACTCTCATTTCGTCTAGTGCTTTTGTTCCAGATAATTTCCCCCCTGTGTTTGTGTATTGTTGGTAACTTGTTAATCCACCAGGCAGAGAACTGTGCTGCAGCATTCCATTTCGGAGATTGTTTTTTGTTTAGTGTGGAAGGGAGCTTGCTCTTGGAAGGCAGTTGAAAAAGCTAGGAGTTGGATCAACTATAGAGTATCCAATTACATTAACCAGTAAACATTACTGGTTTGAGGTGGACAATTTTTCCCTGCTTCGGCTGGATGGGGTTCATATGACTGAAATAGGTTTTGACATATTTCGTAGTGCCTTCAGGATTGCTAATGCTAGGGAAGGTGTGGCATTCTTCTGAGGGAACTTACTTATTTTACATGCACCCTGCAGGGAAAGGCATTGGAACATGCCCATGGTTTCCATGGCTGACATTTGCTATTATAGTTACAGGTTTGGTTTATGTTATTATGTTATGTATGTTGTTTTATGAGTCAATTTGTATTTTATGGTTATGGGGTTTCTGGCAAGGAATGGTATTTTGTCCTTGTTTGCTAAAGCTGCGGCTCTGCCCACCTTTGCATGGCTGTCTGGTCCTTTATTTGGGGACTGGATTCTAGGTTTCTATTCTCCTTTTTCCTACAGCCTTGAGTTTTTCTTTTTTTGTGTTTATTTTTAAAAGAGCATAAAACTTTTACAAATGTTTTAGCAATACCAACCCTAACAGAAAAACTGGACTGTTGCTATGACAACTACATCCAGGAATTACACTATGTTAATTGTAGACTAAACCGGTCAGAGGTAGAACATTAGGATAGGCTGTTACAGAATTGTAGCCTATTTTTCCTAGCAGGGACTCTTAAGTAAAGTAAATGGTGTGTGCATGGAATCAGTTTGGTTAGCAGTGATTGTCTAAGCCAGTTTCACTCTGCTGACATATTGTGCCTCTTCTCTTTTTATCAAATCAATGAATACCTAAACACCTGCTGTGACAACATGTTCTCTCACAAAATAGCTTCTCTGTTTCCACCAAATCTCCTGCAGCTAGAGGATCACTCCTACTCAAAAAGTTAAAACTTACAAATCCATTATATACCATGTCTCTTCACATTAACCCCATGAAAAACTTCTACAACATGACTTATTGACAAAATGTTAGTATAGATACATTAAAAGAATGGAAGTAGCATAGGCACTAAAACATAAATAATAAAACTGGATGAAATAATCAGATAATGTCTAATTTTGTGAGTGACTGATAGACTGCTATATATATATATTCCTAGAGAAGCTAATTACTCTGACATGGAGTACAATGGATAATATTGCTGCTTATGATAGGCTCAAACAGAGCCTATTGAATTCCATCCTAAAGAAACATCAGTAAGGTGAATGGCACATACTGTATGCTTATAAAAATCTTGTTTGCTTTAACAAGTTTTGTAGCTAATGTTGACATGGATAAATGTTGGATCTAAGCCAAAATGATGAATGTGAAACAAGCACTGGAAGTTGGATATGTAGACAATGGTAATGATTACAAATTCAGATTTGGAAGAATGGTATTCAGTGATAAGGTCATAAAGTGCCAAAAGATGATCATTATTATTTTCAGGGCCCAAAGAGCTCTGAATTGCTCTTAATGAAGCATTCACTAAAACTATTAATGGTGTTCATACATTTCCTCAATATGGTAACTGATGTCAGCTTCAGTTCAACGTTATATTTTCCAATTGAGGAATTGAGGAAATTTGAAGTACAATCTGCCACCTAATGTAGCCATTAATGTTGGACAAAATAAGGTGTGCAAGATATTAGAAGAGAGCAAAAATATTTTTTATAATTAAATAAAAAAATCTGTTCAAATGCAGTCACAAACAAACAGAGGATATGGAGTCTGTACAAAGTTATTTTAAGAATTAAAGTATTAAAAAGATAAACACACAGCACCAATGGCACAGTACCAAACCATATATAATTTTCACAAGGAATGTAAACAATGTATACTCACAGATTCTTATTTGGCATTAAAACCAAACATAGAGCACTTAGAAGGACCATAAGTCTGTAGTCAACAATCTAAAAGATCTTCCAGTGTTTTAAAAAAAATAGAAATCAACGAGTTTTGTCACTGTCAGCTCAACACATATACTAAGAAAGCCAGTGGGTATCTGGCATCAATTTCCATTTTGCAGAAGGACTGGAGGATCAAATTTGCCACATTTCCAAATATGTTGACCTATATGATGCAACTTCATGGTGCATCTTGAGAGCTGTCAGTGGGAGTTAGTAGCTTCCATCTAATGACTAATAAGTTCATAGGAGTTTCACCATACCATAAACAATATCATAAACAAACAAATAACAATACAGAGACATGAGTATTGTTAAAGTTAAAAAAATTGTATACTGGATAAAATAGGATAGAGACATAAAACCCAATACAATATGCTAAAATAGATATGATAGGGTAAAGGGATTAAACCTCAAAGATCAGGAAACTGAACTTAAATAGATAAAGGAGAACTACCATTGCCCAAATTATCATAATAATCCTCCAAAATCCTCCTCCAATCAGACACTATCAATTTTATTGATACAAAACGAAAAATAAATTTCTGCTGTACATTTAGGAAAAATACAAACAACATAACAACATCATGTACATGCACAAACCATATACAATTGCCATATACTTAAAATGTGTGTAAATACGGCTCATCTTATTATATCAACAGTGGGTACTATTCTATAAAATTATGTAGGTGAGGATTGTTTGTAAATTAACACTTAAAGAATTAATTTAATTCCAATTGTCTCAAAATCCAGTTGTCAATATCTTAATAAAAAACTAGCAGTCTACCGGTTTATTTTGTGCAGTATTCTAAGGCCCCTATAATAATAATATATAGGGCACTAAACAGGGCCGGACTGGGAACAAAAACCAGCCCTGGAAATATTTGTATACCAGCCCCATAGCATTGCGTCAATAGATTATTGTTTAGAAAAGGGAAAAACATGCATTTTTAAGCACATTTGAAGTTATAGATAAGACTGATATATACACCTGCACAGGACAATATATAGCCCCCAGTATGTACACAAGGTTACATGTATTGCCCTGTGAAGAGGTATATATCAGTGCATGAGCTATAACCTTGCTTACATGCTGCTGTGTAAATATAGACTTATCTCAGCATCCAAACTGCACTGACATGGTGTGCCCCAGCACCCAGGACTTGCCCCAGCACCCAGATTGAACTCGCAGCACTTGCCCCAGCATCCAGAATTTGACCCAGCACTAATATTGCACTCACAGGACTTGCCCTAGCACCCAGGAGAAATTACCCTAGCACGCAGATGGACACACAATCAATGGTGCATGCAAAAAAGAAAAGGTGCCAGATATGACATATTGTGCCCTGCATATTTTGCCACCATTGGCTGATCCTACCCTCAACAACAAATACAGTGTCTCACACACATACACAGTCACATACACAACAGAGCTACAAAATCAATAGAGCTGTCAAGAGCGAGTCCCCTGCTGTTTTTATTGCCGGGAAGCACTGCGATATACCCATTTATTACACTCTGCTGCTCTCACACACACCTGCACTCTGCAGCTCACACACACACATACACTGCGACACACATACATTGCCACTCACACACATACACTCACTCATGCATTGCCACTCACTCTCAGTCCCATGTTTACACTCTGATATTCACTCATGTACAGGGGCATCACTAGGGTTGGTGTCACCCTGTGCGGAAACTCATGGTGTCACCCCCATGGATTTCCTCCAATACAATGCCAAACAGATTCCTTAGTAATGCCAGTTAGATGGCCTATTAACTATGCCACACACAGGAGCCCCATAAATGATGCCACACCAGAGCCCCATAAATTATGCCACACCAGAGCCCCATAAATTATGCCTCACAAAAGAGCCCCTTAATTATGCCACACAGGGGGCCCAATAAATATGCCACACACAAGCGCCCCATAATTATGCAACACACAGGAGCCCCACGAGGTGACAATTGTACAATTATAGATACCAGGAATATTGTGCCACTCAGAGCCCAGTAATATTGTGCCATTCAGATACCAGTAATATTGTGCCAGTCAGTGCCCAGTAATATTGTGCCATTCAGATACCAGAAATATTGTGCCAGTCAGTGCCCAGTAATATTGTGCCAGTCAGATACCAGGAATATTGTGCCACTCAGAGCCCAGTAATATTGTGCCACTCAGAGCCCAGTAATATTGTGCCATTCAGATACCAGTAATATTGTGCCATTCAGATACCAGTAATATTGTGCCAGTCAGTGCCCAGTAATATTGTGCCAGTCAGATACCAGGAATATTGTGCAATTCAGAGCCCAGTAATATTGTGCCAGCCAGATACCAGTAATATTGTGCCAGTCAGAGCCCAAAAATATTGTGCCACTCAGAGCCCAGGAATATTGTGCAATTCAGAGCCCAGTAATATTGTGCGAGTCAGATACCAGGAATATTGTGCCAGTCAGAGCCCAGTAATATTGTGCCAGTCAGATATCAGGAATATTGTGCCAGTCAGAGCCCAGTAATATTGTGCCAGTCAGATATCAGGAATATTGTGCCAGTCAGAGCCCAGGAATATTGTGCCAGTCAGAGCACAGGAATATTGTGCCAGTCAGAGCCCAGTAATATTGTGCCAGTCAGATACCAGGAATATTGTGCCAGTCAGAGCCCAGGAATTTTGTGCCAGTCAGAGCCCAGGAATATTGTGCCAGCCAGATACCAGGAATATTGTGCCAGTCAGAGCCCAGGAATTTTGTGTCAGTCAGAGCCCAGGAATATTGTGCCAGCCAGATACCAGGAATATTGTGCCAGTCAGATACCAGGAATATTGTGCCAGTCAGAGCCCAGGAATATTGTGCCAGTCAGAGCCCAGTAATATTGTGCCAGTCAGATACCAGGAATATTGTGCCAGTCAGAGCCCAGGAATTTTGTGCTAGTCAGAGCCCAGGAATATTGTGCCAGCCAGATACCAGGAATATTGTGCCAGTCAGATACCAGGAATATTGTGCCAGTCAGATACCAGGAATATTGTGCCAGTCAGATACCAGGAATATTCTGCCAGTCAGAGCCCAGGAATATTGTGCCAGTCAGATACCAGGAATATTGTGCCAGTCAGATACCAGGAATATTGTGCCAGTCAGAGCCCAGGAATAGTGTGCCAGTCAGAGTCCAGGAATATTGTGCCAGTCAGAGCCCAGGAATATTGTGCCAGTCAGAGCCCAGTAATATAGTGCCAGCCAGAGCCCAGTAATATTGTGCCAGTCAGAGCCCAGTAATATTGTGCCATTCAGAGCCCAGGAATTTTGTGCCAGTCAGAGCCCAGTAATATTGTGCCATGCAGAGCCCAGTAATATTGTGCCAGTCAGCGCCCAGTAATATTCTGCCAGTCAGCGCCCAGTAATATTGTGCCAGTCAGATACCAGGAATATGGGCCAGTCAGTACCCAGTAATATTGTGCCACTCAGCGCCCAGTAATATTGTGCCAGTCAGCGCCCAGTAATATTGTGCCAGTCAGCGCCCAGTAATATTGTGCCAATCAGATACCTGGAATATTGTGCCAGTCAGAGCCCAGGAATATTGTGCCAGTCAGAGCCCAGTAATATTGTGCCAGTCAGAGCCCAGTAATATTATGCCAGTCAGAGCCCAGAAATATTGTTCCAGTCAGAGCCCAGTAATAGTGTGCCAGTCAGAGCCCAGTAATATTATGCCAGTCAGAGCCCAGAAATATTGTGCCAGTCAGAGCCCAGTAATAGTGTGCCAGTCAGAGACCAGTAATATTGTGCTAGTCAAATGCCAGGAATATTTTGCCAGTCAGAGCCAAGTAATATTGTGCCAGTCAGATATCAGGAATATTTTGCAATTAAAGTGCTCCTTTTAACCACCCTCCTCCCCCTTCCCCATCACTTACCGAATGGCTGCTGCTCCTTGTCCCCGGACGGCCGCCTCCTCCGTGCAGTATTCCCTCCTGCACGGAGGAGGGAAACAGTCACCGGATGTGACGAAGAGTGGTGCTCCTGCCGCAGCGTCTTGGAGCAGCCGCGGCCGCACGTCTTAAAGCGGCCACCGCTAACATCTTAAAGCGGCCGCATACTTAAAGCGGCCCCAGGGCCGGCGGCCCACCGGGACATTTCCCGGTATCCCGATAGGCCAGTCCGGCCCTGGCACTAAATACAAAAGTCAAATGCATGAGTATTACATCCGTTGTGTTGGCTATTAATGACAAGTACTGCACTTTAGATAAGAAATATTGATGGCCATTTCGTACTGACAAATTAAGTAAACTGGGCAATTGCCCTATAAGTGCAGTACTGGTTATTATTAGTCAAAGCAATGGGTAGAATCTAATTTTACTCACAATTTTAGTGCCCTCTAATTATAGGATCTCTTTAATTCTGCACAAAGTGATCTGGCAGACTGCTTGTTTTTTAATCAAAATGTTAACAAATGCAAGCATCTTGAAAATAAATTAATTATTTAAGTGTTAATTTATAAATGATCCTATATAACATTATACAATACTATCCATTGTTGTTATAATAAGCTCAGCGGTCTTTACATCCATTTTATTCATCTGATAATTGGGGTAATGGCAGCTCTCCCTTAGAGACTTGAAACCTAGTTAGGATGCTGGGACTGTCTGTGGAGATCTGGGATGTAGCCTTTAATGGCAGTTTATAGAGGTTATCTGTGCACAAGGTTTACATATACTTTGATTCTGCAGGTTAGTATACAGGAGGTGACTCATATTACACATATAACACAAGCCTTGCGGCGGTCCACAACAGATAGAATGCTGAAATACACAAAAACAAATACCCAGAGGGGCAGCAATTAGCTGCAACACCTGCAGACACCTTACAGTACCCAGATGTCAGTGATGGGTATAATACCCATAGAATGCAAGCTTGAAGTGTGATAGTTTTTAAAGACATTAAAGTACACAGGAGGGCTCTGTGAAATCTATCCTGTATAAAAGTTTAGCAGAGTACGGGCAGATCAAGAGTATTTTGACAGATATCTGATTGATTACACGTGATGCTTTTAGAGTAAACAGTTGGCATACCTTTCCTAACCTCATCTACAGCTAGAAACAATAGCAGACAATGCATTTTGCACAGACGTATTACAATCATTGCTGGCCCACAGGATGCTTCCTTTTAACGTGTCTCTGTTAAAAGACACAGTTTGGTCACATCTTAGAGTATTGTAGCATAGACGTTCAAATTGCCTAAATAGGTGCACTTTAGAATAACAAATACCAATAGGGCATTATTGACAAACTAAAAAAAAAAAAAAAATGTGCATTGCCTCTTTAGAAGAACAAGGAATATAACTATATAGTGCTGTAAAAAAACAGTAAAATACTTTTTTTGCCAAATAAATTCAAACTCATTGACATCTCCATATTTTCTTCAAAGGGAAGATTTTTAAGAATTTAAAATTATAGTATTGTAAATACAATGAATGTAATTATAAATATATATACTTATAGCATATATTTTATGTTAGAAAGCTCTCATAATCAGTTGTTTAATAAATATGCTAAACATGATGGTGGGCTATGCCAAATATTTATACTGAATATACAGGATAATTTGTGCTCAATATCAGTGATATATGGTGACATTCAAAAGAATGGATGTTGTTATCTGCCATTAGAAATTGTTGAACTTGTAAGACATACCCATCTCAGTATAGTCGATTTCAGCACGAAATTGGCAATTTTTGCTGATTTCAGGACGATTTTCATCCATATTCAATTCTGGGGATTCAGCCCTGTGAATCCTATGGATTGCCCTACTCAGTAAGGGTGCAAAAACAGTAGAATTTTGGGCATTTCAATTCTCCAGTTAAAAAGTAAAAGTATGCTCTTAGCGGGACCACGGACTCCCCTCCACTACCCCTTCCACAACTACTTCGCCCAGGTAGGGGATCAAGAGTCCGAAAAATCAAGGTAGTTGTGGAGGGGGTAGGTAGGCCATTTAATACATTTTATTTTATTTATTTACAGGGTCATGAGATCTTAGGGAGCCCATAATCCCACTAAGAACACAGAGCATTCTCTGTAAAAAGGCATAGAGTACAAAGGCATAAAACATTATGTCTTAATAAGTCCACTTTTAGACATATGCTAGCACATTTAACAGTTTAATGCAAATGCATCTTTTTATTCTCTGTAAAGTGTTATGCCATTTTGACAAGACAGGTACACTTAAAGGTTGTAGGCTGAAACTAAACGTCCTCATATCTACCACTTGTGTGTATCCACAAGGTCCATCAGCATCTAGTTATGCCCCAGACACTTTCAATATTTTTCTGGTTCAGTCAAATCCGTGACTGTGAACTGGGCCGCCACCAAGAATTTGAGGGCCCCTTACTGAACAAATTTTCTGGGCCCCCTACCCCCCCCCACCCTCCGACAATATCTCCCACTCGCCCCACCTACCCTTACAAGCATGTTATACCGGTCTACTGTAATATGGAGGGTGGTTGGGCGCAGTTGGTCGATATGTCAGTAATACTTTGCCACTGAATAAGTCAGTATTTTGCCATTCTTTTGCCATTTAATATGCCATTCTTTTGCCATTTAATATGCCAGGATTTTGCCCCTCAATGTGCCATTCTTTTCCCATTTAATATGCCAGTATTGTTCTCCTCAATATGCCATTTAATATGCCAGTATTTTTCCACTCAATATGCCATTTAATATGCCGCTAATTTGCCCCTCAATATGCCATTTAATATGCCAGTATTTTGCCCCTCAATGTGCCATTTAATATGCCAGTATTTTGCCCCTCAATGTGCCATTTAATATGCCAGTATTTTGCCCCTCAATATGCTATTCTTTTGCCAATTAACATGCCAGTATTTTGCCCCTCAATGTGCCATTTAATATGCCAGTATTTTGCCCCTCAATATGCAGGGAATTTGCCAATTAATATGCCAGGATTTAGCCATTTAATATGCCAGGATTTAGCCCTTCAATATGCCGGGATTTTGCCCCTCAATATTCCAATTAATATGCCAGGGTTATGCCAATTAATATGCCAGGGTTATGCCAATTAATAAGCCAGGATTATGCCAATTAATATGCCAGTATTTAGCCAATTAATATGCCAGGATTATGCCAATTAGTAAACCAGGATTATGCCAATTAATAAGCCAGGATTATGCCAATTAATATGCCAGGATTTAGCCAATTAATATGCCAGGGTTATGCCAATTAATATGTCAGGATTATGCCAATTAATATGCCAGGAATTTGCCAATTAATATGCCAGGATTTTGCCCTTCAATATGCCAGGATATTGCCCCTCAGTATGCTCGGTATGCCACCCTCCTCCCCCCTTCCCCAGCCAGTACTTACCTCCTTGCTGCTGTCTCCCGGTGCAGGTCCGTGGCTGTGAGGGAAGCGTTGTGTGCTCCCCTCCAGCCGCGCAGATTCAAAAAAGTTTGTTAAAAAAAAATGCGCATTTAAAAAAAAAAAATCTTTATTGAAGCCGCACGGCTGGAGGGGAACGCACAACACTTCCCTCACAGCCGTCGACCGGCTTTTAACGGAGTTTTTTTTTACCTGGCGTGACCCGGGCCAGAATCGTCCGTCACCCCCTGATGGTGGTCCTGACGGTGAATGAAGTAGATATACACCTAAGATGCATTCCACATTTAAAACAGTAGGACTTTAGACTTTCACCTGTTCTGTGAGTCACTGGTATTGACTGAGCTCTTCAGTAAGATGCACATAATTGCATGTGTTTTTTCTATGGATTTATTGAGTATGCCACAATGTAAATCAATTAGATGCTAGTTTAAGCATGTACCAAAATGAACAGAGCGATGAAATGCCTCTTCTATAACATAAATCATCCGAGGTGAAGAATGTTTAACAACTGACAACATAATGTCTCTTTCAGATAGCAAAGATATACCATACCTTCCCATTAGTGCAGAAACTGGATATCAATGCATACGTGTGAGGGAATGCCATAGCAGTGTATGTGTAGTTGTGATAACATGCACACATACTAGAAATATTTTCACATACCCTGTATTACCAGTGGCACTTGGGAAGATAACATTTTTATCTGTGAATAAAGGATTCAAAAGCTAAAAGCAGTTTGTATGTTTGCTTTGTTCTCATGCTATGGTGATGATTTTCTAGGTTTACTTTTATCATTGTTGGTAAGGTTGACATGTATTATTATTTGTTTTGCATTTTATATTCTAGTTTTTGAATTCAAATCTAATTTTCTGTTTAGAACACAAAACAAATAATTTGTTCAATTTAGAACTCAAAATAAATAATTCAGTTTTTTATTGGATATGTACAATCTTGTGAATTTCCATATGGTATGGTTAGAATTGTATCTATAAGTAGACTGTTAAAACATTTTTGCTTAAAAGACAACTGTCGGGAAAAAATTAAGTTATCTTTAATTGAAATAATACATCAATTAAAGGCATTTTAAATAAAAAAGATTTAACAAAAGAATACCAGTAAAGTATCAGCAGGTGCAGCCATCTAGAATCTTATTTCATGTGACCCATCTGATCCATCTGACCCAAGAGTCTACATGTACAAAGTTATATAAGCAGGGAGGACTCAGTAAGGTGCTTTATTTATATTCTTTTATTGAAGCATTTTTGAAAAAAAAAATATCTACACTTAATGCAATCTTTCATTTTATCAGAGATTGAGTAGAATTGTTGCTTAAGGCTTCTCAAACCTGTCTTCAAGTACCCCAATGGTCAAGGATTTGGAGATTACAAAGTAATGTTTAAATAATAATTTGTATAACACCTGGTGTGGTGTTGGTCCTTGAGGACTAGTTAAGGAATCACACCAGGTGATATACAAATTATTATTTAAACACAAATGGGTAATCCCTAAATCCTGGACTGTTAGGGGTACTTGAGGACAGATGTGAGAAGCACTGGTTGTACAAGAAATAGAACAGTGGAAATGATTCAAGTAGAATTAACAATTCAGTGATATAACAAGAATGAATTAACTAACAAATAAGGGTCTAATCACTAAATCACTGAGCAAGGATAAGCTAGCAAAGTATTCTTAAAATATTAAAACTGTGAGCGACACCATTTTATTGCATATACTGGATAAAAGAAGGACACCAATGAGAAATTGGACTACCATCTTAAGAGAATACGAAAGACACTTTGTAAAAAAAAGAATAAAATGAATAAGATAACAGTGCAATTATATTATGCAAATGTATTATGAAAAAATAGCAAAGCTTGCATGCTTCCATTAATGAATAGATTGAAGTTAACATCCAAAAGCATTCCAGATAATACAGCACAGATCAGATTAAACCTTACATAAGAATGGCTGAACATGTAGTCATTTACCCCCCTGTTGTCCAGAATTGCTGTGCCACTAGCCATCACCAAGACAATAGTTTTTTTTAGGAGACATAAATCAGCCTGTTATTTCTGGAGCTCCAAAGCAGGTTTTGGAGAATTGCTCTGAAGAATTCCAATGTTCATACAATTTCCTGTGAATGAACAGGGTATTAAACAGAGCAAGCAGTAATTTATTATACGGCCCTGCTCAGACAAACCATAGTTTCAGTACACATTGTGCATTCACATGAGTCATGAGGTCATACTTACAAAACAAATATATCCATAAGCAAGTGATTATTTATTATATTAAGTTCGTCGTTAACAAATAAAATGTACATCATTTTCCTTTTCATTCTCATTTGAACCAAAGTGTTCTCCATCATTTTGTTGTCATGGTAAAATGTCTAGTCAAAGCACAAAGATTGCACCTACATGTCTTGTCAGAACATACAGTTTTCACCAATGGGTTTTGCCAGAGCACCTAAATTGCACCCACGAGACTTGCCCCAACATACAGATTTCACCCACAAGACTTTCCCCAGCCTACAGATTTAACCTACAAGACTAGCATAACCAACAGATTACGTGCCTTAGCACCAAGATTGCATCTACAGGACATGTCCAGCAATCGGATTGTACCCAGAGGACTTTCTCTAACGCCCACATTTCACTCACAGGACTTGATTCAGCCAGCACCCAGATTGCATCTACGGGAGTTGCCCAGCACCCAAACTGCACCCACAAGATTTGCTGAGCATCTGATTTGTGTCCACTGGACTTACAATGCCTAGGTTCTCTTGTGTCTAGTGGTGGTCAGCTCCATGCTGCTTTCAAGATGCCTCTCACATTTCTCTACAATCTGAGAGAATTGTCAGATTCACACACAGACATGTGGGAAGCAGACAAGTAGGAAGGTCTAGGAGCAGTTTGAGAGGATACCTGGGCAGCACACAGAAATGGAGTTGCCTGCATGCACTGACCATTGTAACATATTCTGCCCTAAGAGCAACTGCCCTTCCCCCCCCCCCCCCCCCCCTACCCCTGATCCACCAGTGCTGGTGTTACAGTTGGACTAATGAATGAGAGTTAGAGCTTTGCTGTAACTGACTGAATGTAAATGAATAGCTTATACATCCACCAGTCCTGAACATTATATGAATTAAAGTCATTCTCTGGAAAAAGAACTGGCTTCTCTTATTTTTACAACTGAACCCCGGGATAACTTCCAGGGCAAAGAAAAAGGGTCAAGCCATTTGATTTGGCCTCTCTATATGTAGATTGGAATGTTTTCTTAGGGCCAGTGTCAGGACTGGCTTTGGGCCAGTTGCAGGTGGTTTCTTTGCTCTACTCTTGGAGCAAGTATCTGAATGGGGGTCCCTTCATAGCTGATCTGGCCTAGTAAAAAATTCAGAGAAGATCAGTTTCAGTGCTTGGTAGACTGTTGTAATTGCAGGAATATAGAGGAAAGACTCTAGAATAGTGGCTATTTATTCACATTGCATCTGGTATCCTGTGTCAAATCCCATGTTAGAGGGCAGCCTGGGGGGCAAGTGCCCATCGGACCCCCTTGCCAACCCTCACCCTGCATAGTAATTAAGGTTGAAAAAGGCCTAAGTGCATCAAGTTCAACCCCCTACCTATGGTTCTGCCTGCTGTTTTCCACATAGGAGGAGATTCCTTCTTGACTACAAAAGATAACCAGATTTCTGATGAATGCCTTTAATTTCATTTCATATACAGTGATTTTTGACCTCTTTTAGTCTTAGCTTTCTTCCACACTATTATAGTAAACATATTAAATCTGTAATTGTTTGCCTGGTGTAGATAAAGTGACCTTTGTATTCAAGGAGACACATAAATTGTATTATTCTTGTTCTTGTTCTTGCCTGCTGCAAGGCCTTATTTTCCATGGTAAAGATCCTGTACTTGATAAGAACATCCCAGAAAAGTGGAACCATTTTCCCACATTAATATTAATGTCCATTACAGCTCGTTGTTGTGGAAAATGGGATTATGGTTTTCTAGGGTATCATTTTAAGGCCAGATTTGTCTGTCTGTCTATCATTATTCCTAAATAATTCTAGATACATGGTGATTGACACAGGCAGCGACAAGTAGGTAAACCGATAGATAAATAAATCAAGAACATTTTAATGATTTAAGTTGATGTAAGTTGAAAGTAGTAGTTGTTTTAATCATCTTAACATAGGGTCTATTTTTCATTTGTGCAAGTGCCTATGAAATTCCTTGATACCAAGCATGCAAACATGACTAGCATTTTTTATTGTCAGTGCTAGGGGAGGCTTTGAGTTTCTATGATATCCACACTGAGGTAATTCAAAAGCACAGCTTGTGGATAATTACTGAGGGCAGGTCTGCTTACTGCTGGCTTGTTTGCCATCTCGTCAGTTATCTGATCCAAGCATTCCTTTTTAAAATATCCCTTGCTTCTAAGAATTAGAGCATCATAATGTTTCCAAATTGTTTCGGTGTATGAATTTATCATTTTTTTGGATTATGGAATTTACTTTTAGAAACAGCTTAAATTTTGTACTTTTATATGTGAAAAAGGGTTATATTTTTTACAGACAATGGAATAACATTTTAGTTACAATTTAACCTGAGTAAAAAAATGATTTCATGTCTTCATATGTTGATTTGCAAAAGCTGATAATTGTCTAGTTATACTCAACTTTCATATTAGAACTCCTCTTGAAACTACCAGGACATTTTTAGAGACAAAGGGCTCAGATAAAGGGTGTCTATAGACATTGGGCATAGAGACAAAGACAAGATAGAAAAAAAAAACACAACACATCGCAGAGAAAGAGAGAGCAAAGATATAATACAGAAAGTAACAGGGCTGAGAGAGAGAGAGAGAGAGAGAGACAGAGAGAGAGACAGAGACAGAGAGAGAGACAGAGGCAGAGAGAGACAGAGATAGAGAGACAGAAAGATAGATAGATAGATAGATAGATAGATAGATAGATAGATAGATAGATAGATAGATACATAGATACATAGAGAGAGAGAGAGGTGACAGAAATACAGTGAGAAAAACAAAAGAAAGAGAGAAAGTGATAAAGTGGAGAAACATACATCATAGAGCTACAAAAAGACATAATGCAGAAAGAAAAATTAAATGGCAGTGAGATGCAGATCACAGAGAGAAAGACAAAGCACAGAGAGACAGGTGGGAGTGACAGGCAAATAGTACACATAGACAGGGAGAAAAACACAGAATTGAACAGAGAGAGAGGGAGACAGACAGAAAGGACATGGTCAGACGCAAACAGTGCCCAGAGACACTTATAGGGCACACAATTAAAGAGACATTCCAGAGTCCACAGCATTGAACAGCATCAGGAATGCTGTTGAGGTCAGCACTATATTTAGTGTGAGGCAGACAAGGCAAGTGCCTAGGGCAACACTTTTTCCTGCCTGGGGTTAGGCAAAAAATGCTGCCCCTTTAAAAAAATCTCTCACTGATTTACCATTATGGATTCACAGTATAGTATTAAGTCCTACGGGGTTAATATGGGAATGTTGTATTGTTGTTTTATTTGTATTTATGTATTTGTGTGATGTTTTAGGTCTGTAAGTTTAATCTGGGCATCTACAGTACAATTTACCTCGATTATCTAATTAAGTGTTTCTATTTGCATTTATTTGATTTTTCTTCTAGTTTTATTTATGCATGCTGCCTTTATAGGCCTTCTTTTGGTGAGGGGCCAGTCCCGCACTATTTTGTTTGGATATCTGAGTGTGTGTGACTGTGTGTATAAATCCATGTGCGCAAGTGTGTACATCTGGGTGTGTGCGTGCTCGACTATATGTGTGACCCTGTGTGTATGTGTGCAGAAGGGTGGGTATTAATATATCATCGCAGGCATTACAATGTCTTGGGCTAGCCATGACTGAGGTGATGATTTAGAGGAAAACACATGAGACTTTTGCTTTTTCCACTTTATGTAGTATAGTAATATGGAGAGCACAGAGCTGAAATCTGACCCACACACCACCTGTAGCCTGTATACTGACAGGGCACTTTGGCCCTGACCGTGTATCCAGGAAATAGTCTGGGCCACTTGTGTCACTTGTATAAACTGCTTTAAACCATGTTATCAGTGCAAAAAAACCTTTCTTTTTAAAACACCATTGCCCTTTTGAGTGCCATGCATTTGTGTTTAGTGTGTGCCAATGAAGTGCTACATTGAGTAGATCACTAATAGCTTTTGGAGCATGAGTGAGATTATTGAATCAATTTGGAGGAATTAACAGTTTATATTGTATTATTTTATTAGATAATTCTCAGTGAGATTAAAAAGGTCTTTTAACTTCAATCATTCACACCTCCCATTTCTGTGTATTGAGAACAAATTAAAGAAGACCTTGCAGGTAATTCAATTACAGGTGGATTAACAAGAGGACCAAATACATTCTTCACGTCATACTTCTAGATCTTTATTCACCCAATTTATAATAAAATATTAGAAACACCAGCTCTTTTTCAAAGTGAATCCAGGTGAAACCTAACCAGTCACACCCACTTCAGTCAATGTAGCTAGAGATAGGTTAATGATGGATTGTAACACAACCTTAATGCAGCTCAGACATAAATTGTGTATGTGCCTTTCAGTAGCTAAGTGAACAAGGCACAGTAGGTGCTATGAATATTGATGTAAGTGTCTTAAACACTGAAATGGCACTGGATTTGTAATGCTCAGCAAATTACTGTAGTTACCACATATTGTCCATCAACTAAAGTACAGTCAACTAGCAGCAAGTCATTGGATGACAACAGCTTGATGATGAAAGAAACCAAAGAAGATTGAAATGATAGTGTATAGTGAATTATAGTGAAGTATAGAGCTAAAGACTACACAGAGGCTACAGTTAGTCATCTGATAGTCCTATATATCACTTGTGCCAAAGGACAGATGAAAGACTATGCAACTCATGGTACCTTGACTTAAACTGATTATACAGATAACCACCGCAAAGAGTCTGATCGGACAATGTCCAATTGGATATACATCCTGTCCCGAAACACGACTCCTTCATGAATGCTGGGTGTGCATTGTCACATGACACTGTTCGTTAAAAGTTATAGGATGGTCGTTTAATGACAGGTTTGCTTAACGTCCTGTGTAACAGAACGTATTGTGGAAGTTCAGTAATGAAGCCCAGGGAATTGCATAAATGCAATGGGCCTTGACAGGGCTAGGAGGTGGGCCAGAAAGGGTTAAGTTTTAGTGATGTCATGTAGGGGGTGGGGTTATTTAAATAGGGCCCGCCATTTTAAATTCTTCAGATTTTAATTTAACAGCCAAGGTGTCAGTTGTCCCGCCCTCCCTATTTTAATTAACGTCAGTTTGAGTTTTGTCACAGCAGGAGTTGGGAGGTAATGGGGGGGTGTAGGTGTTAGGTTCTTGGAAGGGTGTGATCAGGAACCTAGGATGGTGGTCATGTTATGGTTGGTGGGTTAGAGCTGGCCTGTGGCTCTTAACCCGGGGGTTATAGGGGCATCTCGGTATGCCCCTATAAGTGTTAATTCAGGTATTGCACTCAATGTTATGTAATATGTTAATTGTATATGTTAATTTATATGTGGGTCATTGCCTTAAGTTTACTATATAAACGGGGTAAGGATTGTGTTACGGGTGGGCAATGACCTTATATGTGTTCAATTTATTATTAAATAAGCTGTGGCCTTTTATTTCCACTTATATACTGTGTCTGTGTTTATTTGGGATAACAAAGGCCTTTATAGGGCCCAGAAATCCGACAATGCCTTTGTCATGGATACCTGTAGCATAATTTTTTCATCAAAACACACTTTTCTTGGCTGCATATCCACAGCTTTCTACCTAACAGAATGCCTATAAGGCCTTTCTCTTTTGGAGTAAACAGACACCATTTGTTAAGTCTTTTCTCATAACTGAACCTCCACTCCTATATTAATTCAATTGCTCTTCTTTTTCCAATTTGCATATTTTTTTATTATTAATTGAAGTATTTTACACCCTCTTGTGGGTTATGTGTTAATACTTCTTGTGACACAATAAGAACATATAGGTCACTAAGGTTACAACTGGGTAATGATGCATCTTACTTTTTTATTTAAATAAAATGTGATATAAACGTCCTTTAAAAGAAGCAAGGATTTAGATGCAATAAATAAATGTACCACTATCTACAATCTAACGCTTGGCTATGCAAACCAATCATCTCATAATCAGAATTTTTAACAATCTGGAGCCAGATAGAAAACCAAACAATACACATAGAATATATTCATTATTCACATAAACTGCCATTAAAGGAAAAACCGCTCTAAACAACTTATAATCAGATGTTGACATCTATCTGATTAAAAAAGGGATTTTAACAATGATCCCATTTAAAATTAATTCTCCTTGAAAATTCCAGGTTACCATATAATGGAGCTGCAGCTGAACAGAGTCTGCGATACCAAACACACCTCCTGCTGGGAATAGATGTTCCTCTCCTCTGCCTATATTGACTGTGTGTCACTACATTCAATCATTATTCTAGGCTTTATTCCTGCTTTAATATAAATATTAAGAGGCACTGGTGTGACACCATACATTGCTAATTACTTTTGATATATCCTTACACTCCCCCAAAATTCACAAATGATAATAATATTCTTTATTATTGTTTAAAATAATATATTGCCTAAGGATATCCGAGAAGATAAAGTATGTGATAATATTGTGGAGACCCAGAATGAATTTCATCACAGATGCGACCTGGAATTACAGGTGATTTCGCTGTAAAATGTTGCCTTTTTTACCTGTTTTTTTTTACCTGGTTTTTACAGTCAACACAACCACTATATACTCAGACATTAATAATATATTGTATTTCATTGTGAGACAACTACATAAATATTATGACGTTCTGTATATGTCTGCACCAGTGGAAACAGCAAAGCAGAAAAGAAGATAGAGCAAGAGTACAAGATAAAGGAAAGCAGCTGCTACCAACATCAGTGCAGTTGCCTTTGCTCTAGGAAGGAGAAATACAGATGTGATATACTAGTGTAAGCGCTTCTAAAGATGTTGTGGACGGTTTAACTAAAATGATTGGTTTTTATATGTAATGTTTAAAAATGGCCTGCATACATCCATAACATTTGTATTACATAAATACAATTTCACGCATAAATCTTGATATTTACAATATAACATACAAGTAATCGACGTTTCGGTCCCCCTCAGGGACCTTTATCAAGACTTGATAAAGGTCCCTGAGGGGGACCGAAACGAACGTCGATTACTTGTATGTTATATTGTCTGGAGTATCGACTAAAGATTACTGAAATTGATTGAATTAGTCTTGTGAGTGCGTGCTTTCTACTTTCTCCATTGGATTTTTATATATATATATATATATATATATATATATATATATATATATATATATATATATATTGATGTAATTTGTAGAATTACTTATATACTATAGTTTGTCATCTTGATATAATTTGTATCATTACTTATATACATAAAATGTTATTTATGTAATTGTAAGAACTAACCTGTAGGAAAATCTCTGCTCTGTAGGAGTTATCTAGTTACTACAGGTAGTCTGGCCACTTACCTTCCTGTTGCAATAGTGAGGCTTCACTATTAGGTTACACCCTGCTATCATGTGACCTTCTCATTTACCTCAAGCAGTTGCAGCTGCCTGGCTGGCTATCAACTTTGTCTGTTGGTGGTTATACTTCTGAGTCTATGTGAGTTTTATATTATTGTCTGATTCTTGTTGCTGACCTTATTCTTGTTCCTTTTATGCTGATTTCTGTTGTCCAGTCCCCATTCTGTTTCTTGACTACTCTGTCTTCTGTTATTCTTGACTGATATTTGCTAGCCTTCCTGATTATGTGGTTACCCAGGGTTCCTGGTGGGTCTATTTGCTCTGAATGGCTCAACCTTTGGTTAAAGGTGTTTTAATGGGAAATACTCTATTAAGGTTTCAGAGGTGAAATCCTTGTTCATGGAGGGTCACCATCTCCGCTTAACAGTTTCTGTTCCGTATGCTGACCGTTAGAGTAATACAAATTTATTGTTGTATGTATGCAGTTTTTTTTTTACATATAAAACCAATTATTTTAATAAAACTGTCCTTAATGTCTTTGGTAGCACTCACACAAATATATTAGACACATAAATACTTACCAGATTATGTGCTCATCTTAAAACCTGAGTTTATTTCAAAGGTTCTAGGAGCAGTGTTACTATAGTTGAAGTTTTTTGAAAACCAGGCATTAAAAAATAGCCAACTTACCTACCTTGTAAACTGAGCTATTAATGCAAGATTATTGCTATTCTGTTGTAAGTTCACCACATTTCACTATTTAGTGAGTAGACCTTCCAAACTCCACACATAGGTTCATAGATTAATCACTTTGTGGACTGTTTATCAAATTGGTTGATAATTTGTTCAACTTGAAACCATTACTGCATAAAAAAACAATTGCGCTTTAGAGAGGCTTAATGATGCATCCTTCTTTTTACGTGTAAAAATGAAGTGCTAGAACTGGTTCTGACCCTAATTATCTAAGGAACAGATGGGCATCTGTTTCTGTCTCAATGTTATGAACAGATTCCAGCAAACTGTTGAATATTCCCTAAACAGTGCTAAAACTTTCCTTGTGAGGGAATCTTCTCCAGTTCCTGTGTTATTCCAAGTAGTTTATTCATCAAAGTGTGGAAAAGCTCTTTCGGCTCCACAGAAAAACAAAAAATACAGGATAGGCTTCTCTAGTGTTGAGAGTTATTTCGTTGCTTAGTAAGTCACTCTCATGGGTGCGGTATGAAGAAAACTGGAGACACTCGTTATCTCAATAAAAACAAGAAATGGACGCAATCTTTGGCCTTGGAACTTTTGATGTCTTGCTCTCCTATTGTAACTGTAGTCCGGGGGTCAAAACTCCCTTTGGACTTTCAAACCTAAACTTTTGTCAGAAATATAAAATAGTTAATCAATGCATATTGGTGGGAGCCAGGACCTGTCAAAAAGGACCTGTCTCTTTCGCGCAAGAGGCACTTACTCATATGACTTATGATATGGCCTATGTACAAAGCACATGAGGTGCATTCCTGTTGGGAAATAGACTGTTTTACTTTTCTGACAAAAATAAAAGTTGTGTTTTAAAGTCCAAAGGAAGTTCTAACTTCCTCCGGCTATATTCTTTGTCATCTTCTTCTCATCAGTTGATGCCTGGAAAAAAAGCATGATATGGGATTGACATTTACCTAATCTATTGGCTCATGAGGGACTGGCACAATATGTAATATCACCTTCAATGTACTTAAAATCCAGGCTGATAAGCAGCAAGTTCTTCAGTTTGTGACATGGTGAATCCACAGAACTCATAAGGGTTAGCCCACAAAGCATAAACTATGCTTGACAAGTTGCAAATTGTACACCAAAATAGGTGAGTTGCACTGTTTAGTGAACACATTCCATGAACTACACTAGCACCGATGTGTTTATTATGTACCAACAAAT
This sequence comes from Pelodytes ibericus, assembly GCA_036172795.1. Lineage (NCBI taxonomy): Eukaryota > Metazoa > Chordata > Amphibia > Anura > Pelodytidae > Pelodytes > Pelodytes ibericus. The sequence continues at coordinate 99,196,627 of CM069858.1, read as the reverse complement.
ACACTATACTGTACATTAAAAAAGGGTGAGTAAGGGCTAAATGGGTTCTAATATTACTACCATCACCATTTTTCATAGTTTAGCTTTTTTCCCACATTCTGCTATAAATATGTAATTATTGGGGATTATTTCCACAGTGAGTGCTCTCTGGAGATGTTTCTTTTTACAGTATATGTTTCTCATGTTAACACTTTTTTAAATAAATTGTTACGGTAAGACGTTTTTATACATTAGAAGAGAAAATACATTTAAAACATTCTTTAATTTGTACAGTAGACAAGTATATGTCTATATTGCTGCCATGCACATATTTAGTAATATTATTTAATATTATCTATATGCAGTTGCACTGCTCCATTTATATAAATCTTGCATACAATTTTTCATTTTTCAATTACAATTTTTCAATTACATTTTTCAAATCAATGATTTTTAGATTGATATTATGCTAACTGTTTGAATTAAAGAACCACATTTGCTTTTCAGCAGTCTGGTGGGATACCAGATGAAAGAACCTAAGCTCCCTAAGTACCTCCAGGTATATGTCGACTAGGCTAAGTGGTTTGTTATTCTTAAGCATACTTGACCAGTTCTGGACTGTGTCCTGTGTCAGACTCAGGACATGCTGATGGTATAGACTAGGTTCCATTTTTATGCAGGCTGCGACTATTGGTATTTTCTTATATTACACAGATACCCATTTATCCTGCCCTTAATGATTGTATTGATAGGCCTATACACATTCTAACGATTCTAGAATTCCAAGTTTTACTTGGAGAAACCTGCCGTCTAAAGTAATAACAGCTATCTACTACTCTTTCAGTAAAATAATATTTGTCTGCTCAGCCTTATATCCTGTACTTTAAGATTGCTCCACCTTGTTCAAGCTCTCCTTATTTATTGAAAATGTTTCAGCTTTAATTAAAAGCTTAATAAAGCTTTAATATATCTAATCTGTCCTATATATCTTCCAAAGTGAAGACTGAGTAAAAAAAAAAAAAATTCTTACTGACATGAAACAGTGTTCACCTTGTTCAAGCAATCGCCCTGGCAGAGCACTAACATAGGACGAAGTTACCAACTTAAACATTAAAAGGAAAAAAAATTGGGCTGTCCCAGTACTAAACTGGCAGTTTGTTTATGGTTTACAAATGTGACTATCCAGATGTATGTGCAAAGATCAGTTCATGTAATATTTTAATCATTGAAAAAATAAACCTGTAAATGTCAGCGTTACCTGCTTCAATACTCCCATGTCTATTATGACCAGCATCTGGCTACCAGTCATATGTTTTATGATTATCTTACTTGCACAAAATATTGTTATCTCAGCCTTTAATGACCCCTTTTCTTAAATAAGTAACAAGAGCTTCCCCTTCCTTGTTGCATAAAAAAAAATGCATATAAAAACGAATCACCATTAAGTTAATCTCAAAGATATGTTACTTATTATAAATATCACCATAATCAGTTTCCTCCAGCAAATGCTGCCTGTTGAAAACATTCAATAAGCCAAATTGCCTGTAAAATATAGAAGTTTGGGAGATGAAACAGCTTTGTGGAATGTGTCCTGAGGCCAATTTTCAGCTGTCACAGTAGGGTCTGCCAGTTTTACCAAGGAAAAGCGTGATTTAAAGATGTAGCTGTATTATTCTCCATGTTAAGTATACTGATATATCAGTGATAACTAAAACAATATGCTAGGCGTGGTCCATAGAAATATGTGCTTTCACATTAATGCCGAAACCGAGTTAGAAACTTGTGCTGAAAACACAGCGAGAATTCAGTTGGAACTTGAGGTTCCAGCTCATTAAACTGTTTCTGCAAAGTAAATAAAGACGTCTCCAGGAAAAAGAAAGTTACTTCAACAGACACAAAGAGAAAAAAAAGTTAAACAAAAATGTCAAAACGTGTCACTTAAGATCTGTTATATAATGACATTTACATTTTTTTTTAGCACTGGATTCATAGAAAACTAAAGCGAGGAGGAATTGTTGAATTATTTACTATATATCAATAGCTTAACTAGTGCAAACAACAACAATACTTTATCCTACTCTATTGGATTTGGGTTAGTTCACATGGAAAATACTAGTTTGAATGCATGTCAGCAATAACAAGACACAAGTATTCTTTCTCCTCCTTGGAGTAAGTTACATGCTTGACTATAGGGATACATGTCACTCAGCTCATGTCAATGCAGGTAAAACACTTAAAGTAGCCGACATAGTTATAAACAACCCAGAAGCTCACAATGAGTCATAACAAACAAACAGCCCAAAAACCAAAAGTGCAAGCCAAGCACTATGGATTTGTTCTGTTTGATAAAACAACAGAAATTCAAGATGTCAATTAAATATTTACTTTGATTACGAAAAGGGCAGGAAATAAAGCCACAAAAGCACATTATATAGGTAAATGTACTGTAAGCAAAGCTAAAATGAGACGTATGGATTGGTAATAAAATAGCATCCTCAAAAGTTAAAGTTGTGTTCATAAAATGCATCACTGCCTAATGTGTCTTTTCTTTTGGGTAATAATGCTCTTTTTTAATCTATGATACCCCTGGCCAGGTATTTGTCTGTTAGAGACCACTGACACCACAAAGGGGCTATTTTCTTTAACTTCTTCAGACAATTTTGGTGTCTGTCGAATGTGTGGTGTTGGTCTCCAATAAACAAATCCTTGGCCAGAGAGGAAAGAGGTGAGTACCATCAAAAATGTCTTCTTTTAACTCATTCAGGATCACATGAATAATCCCTGGGGAGTTCCTTAGGAGAATATTTCTTCTCTGGGTGAGCCCATGGGTGATTGTATTTATCTTATTTGCTGTGCGCAAGAATTATTTTATTTATTTCTATTTGTTGTGCAAACAGACTCATTTGTACCATATACCTTACAATATTTGTTATGGCATCTTGAGAGGAGATTCCCTATATTTTTAAACATCTATATTTATTAAACTACTATTTTTATAATAAATCTGTGTATGTGGTGATATTATTAAAAGCACTGTCTATTCCATTCATTTACATTCATTTTCTTCAGTGGCGTTACACTGCAGTATTAAAAGACTAGCTGCTTTAAAATCATTGAACCTACCCGTGGAGTGCAACATTTAGAGTCTCTTCCTACATATACAAAATACTTTGGACGCAATTGGGTTTGTATTACCTCAATTGGTGGTGGTGGGTTTCATTACACTTGAATCAAGCACTGTGTATACTATTTATATATTTTGGAAGTAATGTTGTTCTTTATCTCTAGTTATAGATGAACAAGGACAAGTACTTGGAAGGTTTAAACTTTTACTAACTACATTTGAGCATTGCATTTTTTCCCATTTACATAGTTTTATAATATATGAAGGCAAACAGAATTTGGATATTCAAAAACTCCAGGAAAATCCAAATTATGAGACATATTATTATTTCACCAAGGTTATAACATAGTAATATGGTAATTTAGGTTGAAAATAGGAGAAAGTCCATCAAGTTCAACACTTGTGACTATCCTTCTTCGTGCTGCTGATCCAAAAGTATATTTCTATCAAGTTTGTATCTGTATCTGTAATGGAAATCCATATTGTGATGTAAAAGGATCTGGTGGACACATCTCTGGGCGCAGTGAACAATGGCATTGTTAGTAGCATGCGCCGGATAACCATTGTGGTTTAGTGCAACCATATGTTTCCCTGAGGGTTTAGACCTAGAGTTGACCCATGGCAAAAGGTCAGAAAGTCATTATTCCATGTAAATAAATAGGAGAGCTAAACCTTAAACACACAACTGCTAAACCTACTTCTTCTTCAACTTGTTTTTGTTGCTGATGGCCTAATTTGTAATACTAGTAACCCAGCAGCATATTATTTCAGAATAAGGTGACTTTAAGTTTTATCTAAACAAAATGAGAAATGATCAGCTGACTCTTTACCTGCAACAGATGATTAATTAAACTACATGTGTTAATATTGCTCCAAATAATAGTAAAATCTACTCATTCAGTCAACAATTAGGTTACACACACACACAAACACACACACACACACACACACACACACACACACACACAAACACACACACACACACACACATACATAGAAGATAAGGTTCTCCAAATGTTTTCAACAGCAGACTTCTTGTCACCATTCCTTTCATTGCAACATTTGAAAAATCACTCAAGACATTCTGTTTGGGAGAAAAAAGTGAATACTAGCAGATGGCATTGTTATTTCTGCCACCAGGCCAGAAGATCTCCAAAAAGGAAACAGAGAATATACCTCAGAAAGTAAGACGATAGCCTCCATATGAATCTTGGCATGACCAAAATAAGGTTTAGAAGACAACTGAGAACAAGCTAAAATCACATGTAGTTTGGAGAACAAATTTCAAAGGGAATGGAAACATTTTTGCAACTCTTTCCTGCCATACCAATAGGAAAAAAATATGGTAAAAATTAAAGTACATTGAAGAACCCATTATTGCTTACCTGTCATCAGAAAGTTTCTTGGCAACATCCTTTAGCACTTTCAAAATTGTTTTAGCTGATGCTAGCTACTCAATATGCACCAGACTTTTGCCCCAAAATTATGCCTCCGAAAAGTGGACTAATTCTAGGCATATCGGGCACTGAATGTTGAGCTACCAAATATGGCTCCATGTGAATAGGTCCGTAATTCGGACATCATAGCCGATTCAATGCTGAGACCTTCCAAAATGTTTTAAAGTAATCTTTATTCAATTTTTCCTTTATCAAATGTACAGAACAAAAGAAAAAGACAAAAAACAAAACGGAGAATCAATACAATACAAAAACCACATTCATAAATATAAGATACACGACAAAACCAGAAAATATTGTGAGAGACATGAATTGAAGAGACATTCTTCACGTAGTTCATCCCCTTACCTCCCTGGCAACAGATCAAACTCCTTTAAATAAGGAGACCACTTTACTCCCCACAATAGGGTAGGTTCTAGATGAGCCCTGAATCACAGGCCACCAAAGGTGATGAAAGGGAGAAGGAAAAAAAAAAAAAGGGGGAATAACAGTGGGCAAATGGATTATTAATAAAGGGGGGAGGAAGGACTAAATTGGGGTCCTCAAAGGGGCCAGATATGTCATGTCTGTTATGTCCTGAAAAGGAGTTTTGTCGTAGCACACGCACACACATTACAGTACCAAACATTCAATAGGGGGGGACTGCCTCATCCCCACTGTGCACGCCCTCGAGAGAGCCCCAGCCCACCAGCCCTAACCACTGAGTACTAACAACATTATAGTCAAACTAACTCCAAGTTCCAAAATTCGATTTTACAGAGTTCCAAATGTCCCCTGCCTCTCTGAGACTAGAGGAGGGAGCTCCGGAGAGGCAGAACCCAGACTCCAAAACAAGTTGGAGATCCGTCTGCCTCTGGATCGTGTTCCAAGCCGGGATGTCCCGTCTCCTCCAGAGTCGAGCCAGAGACAACTTGGCTGCCATGAGAGGATTGATAGAGAGGATTGATCCAGGAGAAAGGGTGGGCCCCAGGTTAAAGTGAAACAGGAAGGTCTGAGGTGTGAGGGGGTAAGAGTTTTGAAGAATGAAACCTAAAATAGTTTCTAACTTTTCCCTCAATGGGGCAAGTACGGCACAAGACCACCATGTGTGAAGATGAGTGCCCTCATCTCTTTCACATCTCCAGCATATGCTAGGTGCATTAGGAGATATTTTATTGAGGCGGGATGGGACCATATACCAGCGAAAAAGAATCTTATAGAACAGTTCTTAGAGATTAACTCCATGTAACGCTCGTCTAGTATTCTTACATGCAGCAGACCACGCCTCCAGTGGGAATGTTCTACCCAAGTCTGCTTCCCAAATCTGAAATGATCTACCTTGAGATGGGAACCTAGGTTATCGATCAAAGCCTGGAGCTTAGAGATAGTCTTAGTACCCATAGTTGTGTAAACAAAATTATCAAGGGGAGAACACTCCACCCGTGGGTTACTCCTTAGAACAGGGGTCCTCAAACTTTTTAAACAGGGGGCCAGTTCACTCTCCCTCAGACCGTTGGAGGGCCGGACTACAGTAAAAACAAAAACTATGAACAAATTCCTATGCACACTGCATATATCTTATTTTGAAACAAATCGGGAACTAATACAATATTTAAAATGAAGTAAAGTTAAATCAACAAACTTACTTATTTCAATGGGAATAGTGTGCCAGTCAGATGCCCAGGAATATTATGCCAGTCAGAGCCCAAGAATATTATGCCAGTCAGATGCCCAGGGATATTATGCCAGTCAGATGCCCAGTGATATTATGCCAGTCAGATGCCCAGGAATATTATGCCATTCAGATGCCCAGGAATATTATGCCATTCAGATGCCCAGTAATATTGTACCAGTCAGATGCCCAGTAATATTATGCCAGTCAGATGCCCAGTAATATTATGCCAGTCAGATGCCCAGGAATATTGTGCCAGTCAGAGCCCAGGAATAGTGTGCCATTCAGATGCCCAGTAATATTATGCCAGTCAGATGCCCATTAATATTGTACCAGTCAGATGCCCAGTAATATTGTACCAGTCAGAGGCCCAGTAATATTGTACCAGTCAGAGGCCCAGGAATATTATGCCAGTCAGAGGCCCAGGAATATTGTACCAGTCAGATGCCCAGTAATATTGTACCAGTCAGATGCCCAGTAATATTGTACAAGTCAGATGCCCAGGAATATTGTACCAGTCAGATGCCCAGTAATATTATGCCAGTCAGAGCCCAGTAATATTTTGCCATTCAGATGCCCAGTAATATTTTGCCATTCAGATGCCCAGTAATATTATGCCAGTCAGAGCCCAGGAATATTATGCCAGTCAGATGCCCAGTAATATTATGCCAGTCAGTGCCCAGAAATATTGTGCCAGTCAGGTGCCCAGTAATATTATTCCAGTAAGTGCCCAGTAATATTATGCCAGTCAGATGTCCAGAAATATTATGCCAGTCAGTGCCCAGTAATATTATGCCAGTCAGATAGCCAGTAACATTGTGCCAGTCAGATGCCCAGGAATAAAGTGCCATTGCAATGCTCATTATACCTCCCTCCTCCCCCGCATCCCCATCACTTACCTCCAGCTGCTGTGTCCCCGGCCGGACGCCTTTCGCAGAGTTTCCCTCCAGCACAGGTGAGGGAAACAGTCACTGGATCCGGATGTGACGTAACGTCACATCCGGTTGCGGTGGGGGTTTTTTTGTTTTTTTTCTTCTTCTTTCTGCAGCCGCATCCGCTGCGGCTGCCCAAAAAAAAAAAAAAAAAAAAGGTAAACAGTGGGGAGCGGGGGGTGCCGGCACCCCCCGCGGGCCGTATTAATGTCGGTGGCGGGCCGCATGTGGCCCGCGGGCCGTACTTTGAGGACCCCTGCCTTAGAAAGTGCTTAATCCGCAGAAAATGAAATGCTTCAGAATCTGTGAGATTGTATGAAATTTGCAGTTCAGAGAATGAGAGTGGGGCATCCTGTGATAGGAGATCCCTTAAATGGAGAATCCCAGCTGAGGACCAGGGACAGAGGTGAAGGTCACCAATGGCGATAGATAAGGCTCCCAGGGGTGCTAGATCGGTTAGCCCTGATGGTTTTGAAAAAAGGCTCTTAAGCTTCAACATCCCACTGATAATGTCCGTCACGATTGGATTGACAATTTTCAGTTTTTTAAAAACGGAGTATGAGAACCAGAAGAAGAAAAAAGGATTGCGACCTGCACAATCCAAAGACTCCAAATGGCACCATGCCGCATAAAGAGGGGGTTTATGCTTCCAAGCTAAAAAATGGGTAAACAGGTAGATTTCCTGCAATACAAAAGGTCAGGAAATCGCAGCCCGCCCATGGCAAGATTACGCCTCAGGGTTTTGCTGGCGATTCTCGTTTTTTTAGCATCCCATACGTAGGATGCAAATAATAGGTTTAACTGTTTAAGGTAGACCCTGGGGGCATTCATGGGGATAGCTCTCATAAGGAAAAGGACCTCCGGAAGGATGTACGCCTTAAGCGTGTTAAGGCGAGCTAACCATGAGGTATCAAGTCCTCTCCAGCTTAATAAGAGCTTTCGGAGGTCAACGACCAGACTTTCATAATTAAGAGATAATGTCTGTCTCAGGTTTGAGGTAATCTTTACCCCCAGGTAGGTAATAGTGTTGTTAGCCCAGTTAATATTGCCTAGATCCGATATGCAATCCCTCTGAGCCGATGTTAGAAATAATGTTAGTGATTGGGTTTTGCTCAGATTCGCTTTATAATTGGAAAAAGTACCATTTTGATTTATCAACTGAAGCAGGTGAGAGAGAGAGGTCTCTGGAGAGGTTAGGGAGAGCAGGATATCGTCTGCATATAATGATATTTTGTATTCTCGCTTCCCAGCTTGGATACCTGTAAGCTGGGGGGATCATCTTATCAGAGCCGCGAGTGGTTCGATACTTAAGGCATAAAGCAGAGGGGCCAATGGGCAACCCTGCCTCGTGCCATTACTTATAGAGAACAGATCTGAACTTAGGGAGTGCCCGTGATCCTGTCCCTCGGTGCCGAGTTGAGGGACATAGCATTTACCCTGAAGGCCCCGGATAATCCGAATACCTCCAGGGTTTTGAATAGAAAGAGCCAGTCTACTCTATCGAATGTTTTCTCGGCATCGAGGGCCAGGAAGACCGTCGGGATGCGATAGGTTCCAACTCGATGGACCAGGTCCAACATCCTCCTAATACTGTCTTCTCCCGAGCGGCCCGGGATAAATCCGGTTTGTTCGGGGTGTATCAGATCAGGGATAAACAAACCCAATCTATGCGCCAAGACCTTCTAGAAGAGTTTGACATCCAGGTTGATTAAGGATATCGGTCTATAATTAAGAATAGAGGAGGGATCCTTTCCGGCCTTTAAGATCGGGGTAATTGAGGCTTCCAGCATTTCTGGGGGGAAGGGCCCTCCAGCGGATACTTCGGAGAAAAGCCTAAGTAAAATCGGGGCTATCTCCGACTGAAGAGTTTTTATTGATTTTATCGCAGAAGAAAGCTCCACTGTGGAAATTGGCTGGTTAAGTCCCTGGAGTTTCTGTTCTGAAAGCCTTGGCAGGCCAAGACCACCCAGGAACTCCCTGATCCGAGACACCTATCTATTCTGAGTTGGGAGATTATATAATGACTCATAGTACTGTTTAAAACTCTCAGCAATCTGTCGGTGGGAGAGGTAGGTTCTACCCCCGTAGACTATTTTATTAATTCGAGACTGCTGAGTTCTAAATTTGATCTTATTAGAGAGTGCCCTTCCTGGTCTACCATTACTGACATACCATGAGATTTTCAAACGGGTGGCTGCTGCTTTGAATTGATCCTCAAGTTTTTCCTTAATCAGCTTCTGCATGTCTATAATGGCAGCAGTAGTGGTTAAGTTGGGGGCAGCCTTATTTGAAGACTCCAATTTAGAAAGTCTGATGTAGAGATCCGAAAGGAGGCTACCTGATGATTTTTTCAAAGCGGATCCCATCTTAATCAGAATTCCCTGCAGATAGCATTTAAAAGAGCACCATAAGGTCCGCTCATCATAATAATCGATATTGTCCCTAAAATCCAAGAATAGAGGGGCGTGGTCCGACCAGGAGATATTGCCTATGCGAGACCTCAGACAGCCCTCAAGGGAGGTTGTCCTGCAGAGGAAGTAGTTGATTCTGGAATAGGAAAGATGGGCATTGGAAAAAAACGTGTAGTACCTATCCAGGGGATGATAAACTCTCCAGGGGTCATACAACCCGTTTCTAATAAGGAATTTTGAGAAAGACTCTGCACATCTCCCAACTCTAGGGTCCGGTCTTGCACCACTGGGCAAGCTCTTAACAAGGACACAGTCCGTGACTGTGTTAAGATCTCCCCCAATGAGTAATATACCCTGTCCTATGCCGTCAACTCTGTCCATGGTCTCACTTAAGAAACCAATAGTTCCGTCTGAGGGGGCATACAAGTTAACAAGTGTAAATAAAATATCATTAATTTTGCAGATCACAATACATCGTATTCCTTTATAATCTGATTCGTAGTGAATTAGGTCGAATTTATTGATGCAGATACAATAATAGCCACTCCCCTTTTCTTTTTATCAGGCAGGGAGGAAACAAAAAGATGAGGGTATCTCCGATATTGCCAGAATCTGGAATCTTCTGGCTTCCAGTGAGTTTCCTGTGTGAAACAAATGTCAATTTGATTCTGAACCAGAAGTTTATGAAGATAACAACGCTTCTGGGGAGAATTCAGGCCCTAGGAGTTAATAGAGACAAATTTAAATGGCATCTAAACGGCAAAGAAGCTCAGCTAACCAGAGCGAGGGGCGAAGGGCAATCCAAGGGCATACACAAACAATGGGGGGAGGGGGCAGTCCCCACAGGTCTGACACATTCAAAACACCACGCATACACAAACATTTTCCTGAGGAATAGGAGACCCAGGGGGAATCTCCTCTCAGCCAACATCTCCCAGAATTAAACCCCATTACCAAGTGGGGTACTGGCAAGTGTCTGAACCTGGCGTTTACCACTCTCCCACCAGATGGATATAGGGTGCCCTGCTTAGTCGGTATTTAAAACATAGAGTTTCCTAAAAGAGGGGGGGGGGGGGAACTGAGTTGGAGCAGGAGTTTTAGAGCTCACGATAATATAAAAGAATAAAAGAGGAATAAACAGAGTTAAGGAGGTAAGTAACCGATCTTAAGAGGGAGCGAAAAGAGGAAGAAAGGAGAGAGGGGAGAGGAAAGAAGGGGGAAAAAAGAAAAAAAAAAAAAAGGAAGGGAGGAAGAGGGAAAAGGACAGAAATTGATTAGTGGCTGATTCCATGACCCATCCAGAAAAAACCCCAATATGTGAGTTAAGTAGTCAGGATAATGAGCATAAACCACCTGTTCTTAAATGTAACAAATCTAATAATTCACATAAACCATGAATAATAATTAAGTGTATTTATGATACCACTGTACGTAGTATGCACAAAGAATAGAGGAACAGCAGTAATTATTGGGAAGAAATCACAGAGACTAAAGTGTAAAAAAAATAAAAAAAGATAGGCATATAAACACAAAGACCAAATACAAATAGGTTATAGCCAGTTGTTCAAATAAAGAAGACCCCACGAGTGTTAGTAGAGTAATCATAATAGATAGAGTGCAGGTAAGGCATAATCACTTATCTTGCAAACCATAAAACTTAAACGTTGATAAAATATTCACATATTCAAAGTAGCAAAATTTAGATGGAGTGTAGCCAGCTGTTTAAGTGCAAAAATTCTTATAGTGCATATATATATAAAAGAAACGCAAACCCAGGGGTATTAAATAAAATAAAATACAAAAACCTTCCAAAATGAAAGCCCCCGTAATATGCCCAAAACACACCAAACCGAAATAGGGAATGGGGAGGATAGAGACTCATTTCAGGAAAACAGTGTAAGTCCTACCAAATGAAATAATTAAATAAAATGTAAAAAAATAGAAAAATAGTAGGATCCCCAAAACAATCAAGGGGGCCAGGACAAGTAGCCCCCTCCTATCTAAAAGCATGGCTGGTAGCTGGTCAAATGAGAGGGTCAGGGCAGGTGGCCTGGACCTGGCTTATAATTAATGAGACTGGGAGCTGGACAAATGATGCCAGCCCCCTATAAAAATTAATTGGAGGCCAGGGTGAGTAGCCCTGACCCCCTTAACCATAATCAGAGCAGGGAGATGGCTAAATGTCGCTCAGCCCCTATATACTACATCATAACCCAGTCCCCAGACCCCGGGGGGTCTAGTAGCCCTGGCCCCTGATGTATTTTATAGGGGGCTAGAAGCATTTGCCTAACTTCCAGCTCCATTTCTTATAGCGGCATGGAAGCCATTTGGCTGTCTACCAGCTTTGTTAACTATTAGGGGCTACTGGTTCCCCAATGTATATTATGGAGGCTGGGAGACATTTTGCTAGCTCCCATCCTCATTTATTATTGGGGGCAGGGTACTAGACCTGCCCCCCTCCCCTTGATTTTGGGGGGAGAGACTGCTGGCGTTAGTCTGCTGCCCCTGGGTCAGATCTGTAGAATTGAAAATGCCAAATTGCTGCTTTTTTACCTGAATTATGATCATGCTCTCAGGCGATCGGGGTCTATTGGGTAGCCAAAAACCCCATAGGGCTTTCATGGCGAGAATCTCCTGATCTGAAGGACTCCAATGCTTCGGTTTCTGAACAGCCCAAACTGACAATTTGGATCTGCATTCAGAAAGCTGCATTTTGGGGTTTTCCTCGATTAGGCTATTATGACCGACCCAAATCTAGTTCAGGACTAATCAGGCTATATTTAGTAGACCCTATTGTTACAGTTTAAGATAAAACAAATGTAAACAGATGATACTATATAACAGAATAATTATTTTTATATGATGTGCTGTATATGATTATGTTACAGAGGTGTGACACTTAAGCTCAGTGCAGGCTGGGTGCCAAGCAAAATCTCCTAAAGACTAACATCTAGTCTGCAGGTCACCAGGAGCACAACAATGCTGACAGGGTCTCAGTCAGGAGAATATCACCTAAAATGAAGGAATCATATCATCATGGAATGTCATGCAATGTACTGTAAAGTGCATTCATATAATATTTAATGTACATGTTTTTTTTATTTTTTTTTTATATTCAGAATCATTGGCCTTATAGGAATGGTCTATCTAAGCACTGGTTTAGTAGATTATATAATATTATGCTTTGGGGCACTCTATTAATCCATTATTATTTGTACAGCAGCTTTTAGGATCCCTCTGTAAGTAATCTTGCAAAATCAGCTCAGAGTAATGCAGTGAGTCAGGAATCTGATTACATCTAAATCTAAACAGGCATAGGTTAACATATCCAGTCTTATAGCATCCTTGAAGAATCAAACGTCTGGCATATATTATTTTGCTGCTTAAATATACTCTCTATATAATGGAAGAAAAACACATATAAATGCAAAGGCTCCTACTATTATGTACTAACAGAGACAGACTGATACACGAGGTAGCGAGGGTAAAGTCTCACAAATGTGAAGAGGTGATGAGGTTGGAGAAGAGCCTTAGTCTAGTTCAGGAACGTAGCGGTCAAAGGTTAGTATTGGTAAATGAGGGAGGCAATGTAAGGAGGGGCCGAGACATGGAGACATTTGTAGATTAAAGATAGAATTTTACATTTTATCCCAGGGCAGAGGGAAAGCCAATGGAGGGATATGCAGGGTGGGGCAGCTGACCTGGAGAAAGATGAGCCTGTCAGCTATATTTTGAATAGATTGCAGGGAAGAAAGGTGAACCAGTCAGAAGAGTGTGACAGTAGTCAAGGCAAGAGATCCCCAGTGCGTGCACTAGGATTTTGGCAGCTTCTTCACTGAGAAACAGGCGAATGCATGCAATGATCCTCAGGTGTCAGTGACAGGATTTAACCAGACACTGAACATGGGGGATAAAGGAGAGAGCCGGGTGAAAGACAACCCCAAGACATCTGGCTTGGTTAGTGTGTACAATTGTAACATCTTCAATGGTAACAGACAACTATGTGTATTGTGATTTGCCAATAAATCCTCTTCTCCCACGACCAGCCTTCAAAACATCATATTAGAAAGGCATTTTGCGAGTTGTGTTGTCCAGTTTTTTCATGTGTGTGTGTTTGTATGTCATTCAGAAACATAGGTTTAGGGGTTATACATAAAGGTCATTTGTGGGGCAAAGTTCCAAAAGTGGTCCAGTTACCATGGAAACCAGTTGAATGTTTGTACTGATGGAATGTTTGTACTAAGTAGAGCACTTTTAAAACCTTGCCTAAGAAATTACCCCTTCTACAGTATATAACCTCCATTATATTAATGGCTCAACAGAATAGAACATAAGGATGCCAAATGTCCTACTCAGAACCCCATGTCCCAGAAAGCATGGTGTCTAGAAACATGTGAACACATGTCCCAAATTTCTATGGGACTTTATATCCTGGATCCCAGAATTGAAGCCTCAATTGAATGGCAATATATTGTGGCAGAATGGGAGCTCTGGGTGAAGGAGGTCTCAGTTAATCATTAGAGACTTCCCAGTTCCTCCCTCACATGGAGCTCAGTGAAAACAGCAGCAGCCAGCATCAGGTAAGAAACCCACTGTGTTTGTCTGGGTGTTTGTTTGTGTTATTGTGTATTCATATGACTGTATTTGTAAGTAATGTCTAGTAATAGTGGGATTAATTCTCTGAAACTACTCATGTCTGGAAATAGAAGGGCTAATTCTTTGGAACTGCTTGTTTCTGGCAAAAGCTTATCTGTGTGACTGTGTGTTTGTCTGATCTGACCTTCCTCCTTGTGCCATTTGGGTAATGCCTATCTTCCTATCTTCTTCACATCAGAGTGAATGCTCTTAACTGATTGCTTAGTCACAGCATATCCCCCCCCCCCCCCCCCACATTCTCTTTTTACAATTTCTCAAACAGAATATAGGCTGCTTGGTGATGGTTCTGTTTTTCTGTTTCTATAATTCTTCTAGCTCTCTGTAGTTCCTTGAGGATTTTGTCAATTTGGCTTGCTTTATAGGACTATCTTCCTAGTCTGATGTCTTGGCCCCAATACTTGGATTGCCTTTAAATCCCAGTGTTATTGGCTTCATGAATTCTGACTTCTTGAATTTTTTATTGTGTTATCACAGTTAGAGTTATTAAGAGCACTAAGCTCCAACTTAGGTTGTTGTGACCATCCAACATGGCTTACCATCTAATGCTCCTTGCATCCCAGGCTCTAAACCAGGGATGTCCGAGTTTTTTCTGCAGAGGGCCACTTTACCATTTCACTTAACTTACACACACAAACACATATTTAAGAATATTATTTATTGGAAGTAATAATTATTGTTTTTTTTTAATTTATCAGTCCTTTGTGGCCACATTATTGTTTTATTTAAAATGTATTAATTTAAATAGCTCAGGTATACGCTTTATTGTATGTGTGATTAAAATCTGTAATACATCATTAAAAGATGTTGGTTCATGATATAGTGTTGATGATTTAATTTACTGCGTACAACTGTGTATGGCATGTGAAGTTACACTTACATTTACACACAGTCACACGTACACACACAGTCACACTTACACACACACAGTCACACACATAGAGTCACACACACACAGATAGTCACACTCACACACACACAATTTCATTTTGTTTTTCTTTGTTACCGGGGCTGTGGGCCACAGATTGGGCTGCTAATCCACACCAATTTCCTGTTGTAGTGGTGTTTTTTTTCTTCCCTCCCTCAGACCTGTACGCATGACGTCACATGCAGGGTAGAGGAGGGTTTATGCGCTTTACAAGATCTGAAGTGTTTTGTCGGGGAAACGCTCCGTCTAGTTACACGTGCGGTTGGAGGTGCGGTTACCGCTGCACCTCTCCCG
The DNA here is from genome assembly GCA_036172795.1 of Pelodytes ibericus. Lineage (NCBI taxonomy): Eukaryota > Metazoa > Chordata > Amphibia > Anura > Pelodytidae > Pelodytes > Pelodytes ibericus. The sequence goes on along the minus strand of CM069858.1, from coordinate 99,181,198 downwards.
AGGACCGCTCCATGTCCTGCGGGCCGCATTTGGCCCACAGGCCAAATGTTTGACGCCCCTGCTCTAAACCTTCAGTAAATGTTCCAATTATTGAAATAGTGGTTTAAGAAAAGTGCACTCATATTGAGGTATGAACAGGCACTGTAGTCAGGGTATTAACCAACTGAGCTATATCACAAGCCTAATAAAAATGCCTTGCACAGATTTTCTCTGCATTGGAACAAGGAAAGTTCAAGTCTTTGATGGAAATGAAACCAGAACTTTATTCACTTACACAATGCTTTAAATGAAACATCTTGCGGTCTGACTGCAGATCCCTTTTGCCCTCCATTCGAAGAAAGTCCAGCTGCTCTTTCACAAGTTCTTCAGGTAAGTTGGGGGACCTGACTCTGCAGGAGTGAACCACCACAAGAGAATTCCATAGGCTTAGTGTGCAGTCTCTCAATAATCTTTTGCACTCTCCCTCACAAAGGAAAAGTCACCCTTTTCTTCTTCAGTTCTTCCTAAAATGGAGCAAATAGCAGCAGTATATCATTTATTTTCATAGTGATTGCTATATCTTCCTAGCTTGCCCCCTTACCGCCAACTAATTTTTCTATATAATGCTATTGTTTATTGTGTGGGAAAAAACAAGTACTGAGCTCCTTTCTCTCTATCTCTGTATATTTTTTCCACTTAACTTTTCTACTCTCAGGTATAGTTGCTTTATATGCTGGTCCGTCCTGAATTGGCTTCGGATCGGGCATAATATCCAAATCACAGGAATCCCTCAAAAGCTGCTTCTCAGTATCGATTAATTCAGCTCTGAATCGATTGTTCAGGCCAATTGGAAACTGAAGTATCGGAGGCCTTTGGGTTTGGACAATTTGTATTTAGTGATTTTAATTCTCCAGATCTGATCATCCCAACCTACCCAGGAAAGGCAAAACTAGGGGGCTAGTTTTGGAATAATTTTATTTATATATCTGGAGAATTGAAATTAAAAAGTTAAAACTGTAATTAACAATTTAAAAAGCCCTTTCCCCCCGGGCCAGTGCCCCATAAATAAATAAAAGTGACCCCACCCCCAATTAAAGTCCAGCAGGTAGACTTGATCCCCCCCCCTATAAGAAATGGTACTGGTAGCTGGGCAATTGCTCTCAGCCAGGACTACTTCCCCTGGCCTCCCCAACATGACTGGGGCTGGGAGCTACCCAAATAGATCACCCTGGATACAGGGACTGGGCAAATGCCCTCAAATGTTTTTATTTTTTGCCAGTGAAGTTATTTTTTTAGAGCTAGGTGGATTAATTTTTATTAAGGGTCGGTGGACCCTCTCCCTTGGCCTAAGAGGATGACTCAAGAGCATCATGGATTGGTACTGGACATCTGGAACAGGTAATATTTTATTCACAGGGCACCATTTTGGTGCTGGGGAGTGGCCAGGATTTTCACTTGCCTCCCCTAGCACTCGAAGAGTGTATTTTTTCCCAGTATGGGGGGAGGTATGAAATCATTTTATCTTATTTATTTTGATTCAGTCTGGGGGCCTTTGGGCCACCCCTAGATCTGAGGGAAAGGGCTATATTTTATTATAAGGGGTCTGGAGGCCTTTTACTGGTCCCCTTTATTTGTTATTGTGGAGGTCAGGGATCTTTGGAGAGACTCCAAACACTGAGGTTTTTTTTATTGTGGGGTTCTGGGGAGGATCTATTTTAGGGGGGAGGAGCCATTTGGGTATCTCCCAGCCCTGGTCATGTTAGGGGGCAGAATCTTTGTATGGTTCTGAGAGGGTCCTTTTTGAGGCTTACCATGTTTTAATTAGTTCCCCTGTCATATTTGTCTGTGTATAAGTCTGTGCTTTTTTACAAAAAAATATGTTCATTCTAGCTGTACCCAATTGCTAGTGGTCCTGTCTGCTATTTGGAAACCACGGGCAGAGGTGCTACCAGCATTGAGTAGCCGTCCCGTTACAACCCCCATAGTTAATGCTAACCAAAATATTATGCAATCTGTCAATAAATAAAGAGAAAATAAAAGTTTATTAATTAATAGCTATTGTAGGGTAAAAGGGAATACTTGGTACTAAACTGACCAAATAAATAGTCGCATTACAGGTCATTACTATTGAAAGAATTGCATATACTTGAAAACATGTTATTCATGCTCGCAGTGATATCATTTAAAAGGTATTCCTTCCTTATGACCTTAAAGTGCTTTTTGTCACAGTAATAAAATTAGCTCTATGAAAACCGTTAAAAAAATAAGATTAATGGAGGATATTGATATTGTACTTGTCTAGAACAATCAAAACATTAGTGCTGTGTGAAACAACTCATCTTAACTGAACTCCACTTTTACAGCACTTTATTTCACCACAAACAGATTTATGATGACAAATGGTGTTAACTAGCTGATAATGTGTACATAGTTGAATGGAACTTAACTCTCAAATGCAATCCATAATTTAAGTGTGCTTTCCTCCCATTTGTTTTTTATCTTGAGACATCTTTTGTTTAGACACTGGTAAGTTTCTGTCAAGTTCAGTACTGTGGGAGAACATATTTGCAGGACAAAGCATTTCTGAGATCTGTGAAGAGGCGGTGACTCTGTCTGTGAATTATTCACTACTTTGCTGTGGTCTACATGCCAGGTCAACAGTGTTCACAGAAGGAAGAGAGGCATTACTCATTATCAGACTCACATTTAACAGTACAAGTAGACTCTTTTTTTTTTTTTTTCATTGCTCTTTTCAGGTTTTAACAAGACATTGCATTCTTGTAATCTTCCCCTAGGCAGCAATGCTTTGTACAAGTAAGAAGGTATAATAACAATAGGAGTTTAGTGTCATTCCTATGGCAGTAATCAAACAAGATTCATAAGGAAACAACCTCAGCAGGAGGTATAACTGTAGTAGATCATAGGCCACATGGAGCCCCTGTCAGAAACAAAAACAATGCTCCCCAAGACTATTAAAAGATAATGGCAGCTATTCGCTTATAAGCAGGACCAGTACAAGGCTCTTTGTCACCTTGGTCAATGTTACATTTTGGTAACATTGGTAATTTTTTACCAGACGAACACATTCAGCTGTCCATCTTCACTTCAACTCTTCTCTCCCTCTATTTGTGGCAGATCCTGTTCTTTTTTCCCGTTTCAATCCTTTCTCCTCTTCTATATCAACTCCATTGTACAAACTACCATCAGTATATAGCTAGCCACACACACACATTACTATGCAATATATGAACATCTGTCTGTCTGTCTATCTATGGTATCTATCTATCTATCTATCTATCTATCTATCTTTCTATTTATCTATCTTTCTGTCTGTCTGTCCACGTGTCATCTGTATATCTATACCATAGTTTCTCAAATATAAGGTGTCCCACCAAACTTTACCTCTTAAAGAGTGCTTGGGGTTACGAGACCCCAGTGCCCTGATTACTGTGCAGGAAGAGCAATGTAGTAAAGGGGAAAATCTATCTGCAATGAGGATGCATAGGCATTGTAGAGCCTATGTGCCTTTCACAATAAACTGCATAATTTAATTATTAATAGCTAATTTGTAAAAAAAAATGCTCCAACTTGCCTATTTTTCAACTCAGCTATTAAAGGGACTGTCTAGTTCCCAAACTCACTTTGCTGCAAGTAAAAGACTACTGCCTGAATAGCGAACAGGCTTTTTTCTAGAGTGATTTGATGCAGGCATTCTGCATAAATTGCATTTTTAATATTCTACTCAAACCTTCCTCTGCATTGTATCCTACAGTTACTGTCCCACTGATTGTGTGTAGGCACTGAGTGGTAGAGGTAAACACAGTGAAGTATTTTAAGCATGCGTGGGATAGGTACAAGGCAATCCTAGATATAAGGTAGTGAACTGGGGACTAATAAAAGTATTTAGAAAATTGGGCAGACTAGATGGACCGAATGGTTCTTATCTGCCGACACATTCTATGTTTTTATGTTTCTATGCGTATGTATCAGTTTTGTTTAAATTAGTCACTTTCTCTGCTGCTCTGCTGGAGGAATAGAATGCATTGTGTGGAACCTAAGTGACCCTGCTTACGTACATGTACACATAGGATCTCTTAACAGTGCACCACATTGCCTGATGACATCACTACAAAAACAGGATATTCCATTAATTTGGTTCCTGCAGCAAAAATAAGAAAACAAGGAAATGGACATATATCCAGCTAGTGTGGGCAGTGCTGGTTTCTTGAAAACTGCGGTAATTTCACAAATTTATCTAAGTGTAAGATTTTCATATTTTAAGCAATGCAAAATGTAAAATATGCATTGTAAAGTACTTTGAATCTACTTTAATATGCATTAACATTTGGGAGATGCATTTTGGACACTGGACAGTCCCTTTAATGATTGATTTAAACAAAGTATATTGCACAGTTTTTTGGTTTGGAGCTCCCTGTTAAACAGTCTATTGGGTAAAAGATAAAAGGCCTCCCCCATTCTCATGGCAGATATTCATTTAGCTGTATGTTCAGCATAGATATGTGTAAGAGCTGTGTTTTTACCACACTACCTTTTTGAGATCAATGGGCTTTTGCATATTAATCAAATTTTAGCACTAACTGCTACTGCACATGGCGACAAAACAGAGAATGTCAGTAGTGTTCACTTTATTGTGGTGGGTGAGTGGCTTGTGGCCCAGTTTGAAGTGCCATTAAACTTTTGGGTAGCACAATTTTTTGCTCATCCGAAGTTTGCTTAATGAAGGACGGGTTTTCTTGTCATTTTAATATTTTTCAGGACTCACCTCACTAAGAAGGGCATGTACTAAAAACACGCAAACATATTTTGTGCAAAACAATTTTTGCGCTTTGCTCCTATTGCAATGTACTAAACATTTAACACTAAAATAGTACATACGTGCAAATTGCGAATAAAAATGGGCATAATTGTGAATAAAAACAGGCGAATATTTTTTCTACCTCTTTTGATAGCACTTGCTAAAAGCTGGTGTAAGTTTCACACAAAATAAGAATTATTTTTCACAAAATATTGGCAAAACTCTTTAGCATGCGCAAAAAAAGCACAAAATGTTACAAATAGTCGCAAATTGCTCCTTACTCATGTTTTACCTACTTTTTCCCCCACTGCACTTGTTTAGTACATGACCCCCTAACAGTCCCTGAATAGTCATCATTCAATATTCATTGAATGGTAGTGGATCGACAACCAAGTTGGAAAAATGTAGGTCAAAAGAGCGCTATTTTTCCCCACTCTGTTTAGTAAATAAACCCCAGTACAGAGGTTTTTCACAATACCACCCTTTGTTTGACAGGTCAATTATCAGCTGCATGTTTTCTTTTGTACTGATATTTGTTCTGCGCGGTTGCTCATGTATTTGCACATTTGTCACCAGGCTTAGAGACATCAAGTAACTTAAAATTTGCCACTCCCTGTAGCACAGACACCAGTAATTTGTATTAGCCTGTCTTGAAATCCTTTTCACATATTTGACTTCTTCTAATGGTAAATGTCAGGCTTCTCCTACAAAGGTAGCCACTAAGACTGCTGCAATTGCTTACCCTCTTGCCCTTGTGCCCCTCACCTTTATTCTATGTAATCTTTCTTCCCCTGTTCTATCCCAGATCCCCACTTCAAATACCATACAATTGCAAAATTCCCCTCCTCTGCCTCAGGGCAGTTAATTCCCCAGATCATTCTTAATATGTTCACTGGACCCTAAAGTCTGCCCACACAGCCTTGAAAGTAGCATAAGTTTTTCTATTCTGTCGAAAGCACCTCCTGAGCCTACCATCAAAACATTGTGCACTATCCATGATGGCCCCTGTATTCACTAACTTCCTACAATAGGCATTTTAAATGTAGCAACCCACTACTTGATCCATACAGAAATCAATCAAGTGTTGCACTAGATTGAATTACATCTAGATATTGGTCAACTCAACAGGAAAAGTGAGCTAAATATTTTTTATGCCTATAATTTTAACGTTTTTGAAAACTTTCAGTATAAATAATTTTATATTTCCCAATTATTTGGTGAGTTTATAGAAACTGTTTTGTTCCTAAATTCTACCAAGCTTTGCATATTACTGCTATATACACACAAGGGGGCTTTATCCAGGTATACTCCATATAAGTAAATATTGGAATGCATAGGAATGCACTCATTTAATCATGAAGCATTTTGTCTTGATAAAACAGAAAAACCTGGGAACAATTTTAAAGACATGAATTACTTTCAGCTACATAGAAATTAACCTGGCCATTTCTCAATATCCCAATATCCTCATGATCAAAGCACATCCAGCAAGACAGCAATGGAAAATATATTCTAAGAGAGAAAAATGACTTGCTATTGGTGTTTCCTTACATGCCAACAATGTGCATAAACAAACATGTCAGGTACTGGAGCAAAATCCAAAGAGTTATTATAGTAGCATCAAATCATAAAGCAATATTAGATGGACCCTCTTTGTCCTGCTCTTGACAACAGTGGTATTCATTACTATACCAGAGTGTGCATTGACTTAGTCATGGATTTCTGCCCAGTGTTTGATAGGTTGAAAGTCTTATGTATGAGCTATCCTATCACAGGTAATCACTCAATGCTTTCATTGTTAAAGAATCAATGTATTCAATGTTTTTAGAAAGGCAGGAATAAATATGTTCTTTCCATCATGCTTGCAATTTGAGAATATTTTAATTTCAATAGATAACATAAATAGGTAATCATTCTGTTATCACAAGTGTTTTCCCCTTCTTTCTCTTTAAAGTGAAAGTATGAAAAAATTCAGACAGTAACTAGTCCCGTTTTACTGACGTTGTAAAGTAGCTGGTTAAGGGATACAGTGTAAATCATTTGAAGTGTGTGCAATTTATTCAAGTGCAACATTAATTAGTTAATGGTAGATATGAAGAATGTGAATAAGATATTTTTAATTGTCTGTGTTTTTTTTTAGTGCATACATTAAATCTGTTAATGGAACTTCAAACAGTGCTTATGCAGAAGTGTTATTGCACTTAGATAGCAGAGATTTAAAGAAATGGTTATTAAGCCAATTGTTAATAGGAATAAAGACTTTAAATAGAAAGATTTTATTACGTTTCTAATAAAATGGTACATTTCGTCTTTCCATATTTGATATTGGCTTCCTTGTGAGGAAGAACTGATGATGGACAGACATATGGGTCTATTTACTAAAATTCTAGAATAGCTCGAGGAGGTCGACTGTGGAGGTCTACTAAAGTAGACTCGCCACCCGAGTTTGATATAGTCTCAAAAATAGCTTTGATCGTTTTAACTCATGTATCCATAATGAACAAAAGAAGTTGGACTGACTATTTTTGAAAGAATATGTTCCTCAGTGATCATACTTTTTGTTAATAATTCTAATTTACTGACAGGTATGAAAATTATAATTGTTAAGAGTCCAATAGTGAGAACTGAAATTTGTGGGCTTTTTACCTTTCCTGATAGATAAGTGATTTCAATGAAATTGCCAGAATACATTTTTTTTAAAAATAAGTTTGTGGAAGAAATGATTATCAATGGCAGTGTGCAAATGTGTTTAATATGTCCTTTAATTGTGTTTTTAGTGGCTACAAGAGTGAAAGTCAGACATGACTAACTATAATAATGCCTATAAAATTATGTCTTAAGGGGCCTTTGTTTTATGTGTTGAAATACTTGCTAACATTTAAAGGGACTGCCGGGGACAGTCTGATACTTTGTGCCATAGCATGGAGCTACACAGAAAGTTTGCTGACACTTTTAGGCAAAATGCAAATACCTAACTGCAGAATCACAAAAACGGATCTCCACACGAATGGGGACAGAGGAATCTCTTTCCAGTCACTGGTACTGGTCTCTCCCAAATAACAATATCCAAGAATAATAAAGGAACAGATGGAGAGGCTAGAGTCTCCCTAGAGTATAATAAATCCTTCTCAAATGGAGCTTGATGCTTGTATATGGATAACATCATGTGGCTATTTATCTTTTATTTTTTTTACATGTATAATTGCTGTATCTGCTGTGCCAGAGAATCATCATTACCATTTCCAGTATAAGTATATACTATTCATTTATTGTGTGCATATGATACATTTTGGTGTGGTTCAATATATATATATATATATATATATATATATATATATATTTTTTTTTTTTTTTTTCATATTTTGCACTATTACAATTTTAGACAATTTTAGTGTGTGTTTAACGTCATTTTTTGGTTGCGACCCCTATATGCAGTGTACTTGATTATTGTTTACAATATATGTTCCCCTATAAGTATATAAAATTGTTACTAAATAACAGCAAATGTTCTCACCATCAAGGAGCATTGTAAAGCATAACAGAAAATGAACCTGCCTGAAAACAGGGTTTGAGTTGGAAAGAAATGGTATCATTTATTTTTTTCCACATAAAAATGTGGAAAAAAATAAGAAAAAAATCCGTTCCCATATATGCCATAAATAGATTCCTTTCATTAGATGAAATAGAAGGCAAGATTGAGTACTTGGACCTAAAATTTTAGAAGAAGGCGGGAATAAAATCTATTAGCCAGATATCCGGAGATGGCAAAATCCAACAATTCTCAGACATAACCAGTAGATTTGCTTTACGACCAGGAGAAATATACCCGTACATGAGAATAAAACATTTTTTTGAGAAAGAAATAGTGCCCCTACCACATAAAACCAATTTGGATATGGATGATTTCTTTAAGGCAGCATGGAAAAAGAAGTGGGGCAAAAAGAGCATCTGCTGCCCTAGATAATGCGGAGGAATTTACCACCCTCCCGATAATAAAAAAATGGGATAAAGAATTAAATATTACCTGCGAAGATAAAGAATGGTATAAAGCAATACAGATAACTAGAAGATCCACACAGTCATTAAATCTTCTGGAGATATTCTATAAAACAATAGATAGATGGCATCTGCCCCCGGTAAGATTGAAAAAAATGTACTTGGATTATGATGAGAATTGCTGGAGATGTCTCAATAAAAGAGGAACACTAGCCCACCAGTGGTGGGACATGGGCATCCGCAGAAATTTTTTCAGGGGGGGAGGCATAATTTTACCATCATCCTTTCTGCGCCGCGCCTCTTTTTGACAAGTTATCATGAAGTGGAGGAGCTTTGTCATTATCAGTGAAGGCATGCAAAGGGTTGATAAACCCTGCACCAGATACAGATCCACAGCACCAGATATAAACCAACCACACTAGATATAGCCTCACTGCACCAAATATAGATCCACAACACCAGATATAGACCCACAACACCAGATATTAACCCACGGTACCAGCTAAAAATCCATGACACAAGATATAAACCACAGTACCAGATAAATATCCAGAGCTCTAGCTGAAACTCCACAGCAATAGATAGAACAACATAGCAAAGATATAACCCCATAGCACCAGATACAACACTATAGCACATTCTATGTTTCTATGTTTCTATCTAACCCAACCATGGCCGGCCTTAGGAGTGTGCGACCTCTGTGAGCCGGTAGAGGCACTTGATTGGGGAGATCAAAAGATCCCCCCTTCAACAGCCCTCTGCTGGATCCGATGAGGGGGCGGTGCTAACCGGCTGAGGAGTGTAGCTCCACCCCCACCCTGTGAAGCAGAGCAACGTCTGCTTCACGGGGAGCCGCGGACTGCTGCTCGGCTCCCCATGCAGGGTGGGGCGGAGATACACTGCTCAGCCAGTTAGCTCCGCCCCTTCCTTGGATCAACATTTGCAGGCAAAGGGAGGGGGGAGAGAGAGAAATAACAGGGGGAGGGGGAGAGAGAGACAGAACAGGGGGAGGGGGAGAGAGAGACAGGGGGAGGAAGAGAGAGAGACAGAACAGGGGGAGGGGGGAGAGAGAGAGAGAGAGAACAGGGGGGCAGAGAGACAGAACAGAGGGGGGAGAGAGACAGAACAGAGGGGGGGGAGAGAGACAGAACAGGGGGGGGAGAGAGACAGAACAGAGGGGGGGAGAGAGACAGAACAGAGGGGGGGGGAGAGAGAAAACAGGTATGGGGGAGTTAGAGAGAGACAGACATGGCAAGGAAGAGGAAAGGGACACATACATAGGGGGGTGAAAGAGACGGAGGCCCATGTGGTGGGAATGTAATTTTGTAAATACTTTTTGGAAATCAGTTTCCCTACTTGCCTTTGATATTCTTGGTACTGAGATCCCATGCAAGCCATCCTTAATGTTATTCCACTTAGAATTGGAAGGCTGGCAGGCAGAAAAGAGAATATTGCTGGTACAAATTCTTTTGGCAGCTAAAACCATCATTACCAGATCTTGGAAAACGACAGGACATCTAGATTTATCTAAGTTAGTAGGACAACTGACTATCAATCTTTGATGGAAAAAGGCTACTATTTAAATAATGCTAATAAAATTGAAAAATATACTGGAGTTTGGTCACCTTGGCTGGATAGAAACAGCTAGATAGTAGGAACAAAATAGGTTAAGATAGAAATTAAGATAACACTGGTCCTGGGGGGAATGAATGAGGAATGTGTATGGATGATAGTATGAATGAAGATATATTTATGTTAACAAGGCTAAGAATTTATAAATAAGTTAAATACAGAACAATAAATATATATATATATATTAATATGTAAGGAAAAAAAGTATCTAAAGAGAAATATAGATGGAGATATGTCACAAGGGCGTAATGCAAGTAGTGTAATATAAATAAAAATGAAATGAATTCGCCAGGTAATATATAGAATTGAAATACGCGGCACCCTATTTATGTCAATCATCTATGTATTTGATATACATCTATGTTACCCTCAATCTGATGTCAATATGAAATGCTAACTTATTTGTCTCTTTTTGATACTTTAATAAAAAAAGAAAAAAAAAAAGAAATGGTATAATTTAACATGACATTTACATTAATTATAGTATCAACACAATTTAGGTGTGTAATAGATTGTTTAAAGAGATACTACAAACTCAATTAGATAAACTAAAACAAACTGATACACAAAACAGAGATACCCTTGACATTTCAATCTTATATTTATATATTATTTATTAACAGGTAAATAAGATATCCTTTTATCTGTATTGACAGGTCTCTACTAAGGACCCAAGGTAAGAAGTTTCCATTATCAACTTTAATTATGTATTTTTTACAGGAAAGACAGCAAAGATCCGCCCTGCCTTGTGAGGATGTGTTAGCAGATGTAACTCATTGCTTTATAGCAATGCAGGATCTCATCTTAAACTTAGTAGTTTGGAAGAAAATCAGCCACCTCTTTACTGTTGATCTTTAGACTTCTCTTGCATCAGCAGCAAAATCAATGATGTATGAAGGATCGAGCTTGATGGACACTGAATCTTTTTTTTGCAACCACAATTATTATTTTACTTGAACACATCTGGGAGGCTCCAGGTTTCAGAACAAACAATATAGTGTTTTCTTCCTTTCTATGGGCCTGTAATTATACAAATATCTCTGCATCAGCACAGGTGAATCAGTGTGTCACAGATGAAATTACGATTACGTTATTAATGATGGTATAGGTTAAATCTTTGAACATTTGCCTGGTTTGGAAACACTAGCAGAGCTGTAAGCAGTGGCACAAGGATGCTGTTACCATGAGAACCTGGTAATGTCATCCTAAGATTGAAAGGATTTGTCTGCTAATAATTATCAAGCCTAGCAGTTCACAAGTAGGCAAAAATGTTTTTTAGACACTGCACATTTCTAGGAACGCCTTAATGCAAAAAAAAATCTGATTGATTCAACAATTCTGTTTACTGCTTAGCATTTTTGTGCCAAATGTCTGAGCAATGCCTTAACATGTTTTTGCTTATACCTTAATATTACCTTAATATTACCTTAATATTACCTTTGTGTAATACCTTAATATTACACATAGTTTAAATAAAGCCCCTAAACATCAGCATCACATTGCCCCTTTAATTCACAAAATTTTTAAAAGACAATCTCATTAGTGGGGATACCATCTGTTGGCAAATGGTATTAATTAATCCATAAGATTATTATAAGTAAAATAATTGCTAGTAATGATGTTTTCTACTTGAAATAGGCTTTTTCAGTAAAAATGTTCCCCCCTATGAAGTGAGAACTAGTAGCTATATCTGTGCATGCAAAAGTTAATTAGCAATTATATTGGAAAATAGATTACTCAACTGCTGCGTTTTGATGACTATAAAAGACACATACTATGTTTTGTGGGGAAATAATAAATTGCCGCTTTGCTTTGAGTTCTTTGGTCAGTACAATATAATAATACATTCTCAAATACATTATAAAAAAAAGAAATTGTGAATTGTGGGCACTCTAGATAATAATCCAGCCACATGTAGCAAACACCTCTGGTATATAAAGCTTTCTAATACACCAAAAATATTCAAAAAGTTACCATAGTGAGGGTGCGCATATTACAACAAATTACAACATAAATAAACTTATCTGGTATCAGTTGATAGTTTTGTGTGACAGCACTTTATACACATGTGAAAACGAAAGAGAGAGACAAAATGACAATATAGTGTAGCACACTGTAACACTTAATGGGTGCCTGAAGATGTTGGACCCCCTAAATAGATACACTCATAGTGCATGATGTTTCCAGGGTCATAGACCTCCCCTCTGAGTCAATATTTCACTGGGTATCTACAACTTCCGAGAAGCATAGGCACTTGTGATGATAGCCAAACAGCACAAAATAGGAGAGACAGATACAAAGTGCAAGCTCATTTGTGCAATTTCTTTTATATAAGCAGATGCATTAATAGTAAAGTGTGCATATTTGGTTTGAACATCTAGTATCTCTCCTATTTTGTGCAGGTTTGCTTTCCTCACAAGCTACTATGCTTGTCGGAAGTTAGAAATACCTATTGACATATTGACCAGGAGGAGAGGTAATTTATTCCTAATGTTACATCTATGAGTCTGGATTCATCATGCACTATAACAGGAGTGTATCTATATAGAGGGACAACATTTTCAGACACCCATTAAGTGTCACAATGTTCTACACTATATTGCCATTTTCACATGTTCTAAATTAACTACTGCTACACAAAAGTGTCAACTAATACCAGATAAGTTTATGTTGCAATGTGCACCTATTAACTGTGATCACTATTCAAATGACTGGACTAGATTATAAAGTTCTCAGATTTCCAAAATTCTACTGAAGACCCATACTTCATGCTAATGGACACAGGTGTATGTTTGTCCATTGTGTTAGGCTTCGTTACTGATCAGATCCTCACTTTGGAATCACAGTGGGGATGGATAAAGATGGAGATGGTACCACTGAAATTACTGTGTTTTGGGATTTTTAAAGGGGCATGTACTAAAAAAACGCAAATATATTTTATGTGCAAAACTATTTTTGCACTTTGCTCCTATTGCAATGTACTAAACATTTAACACTCAAATAGTACATACGAGAAAATTGCAAATAAAAATGGGCATAGTCGGGAATAAAAACAAGCAATTTTGTGAATATTTTTTCTACCGCTTTTGATACCACTTGCTAAAAGCTGTGGTGTAATTGTCACATGCAAATAAGAATTATTTTTCACAAAATATTCACAATACTCCTTACCATGCGAAAATATCATTGCAATTTATTAGCGCGACCTGAAAAAGGCACAATAAATGGAAGAGGCACAAATCAGGGAAAAAAAAGCGCAGAATGTTACAAATAGTCGCAAATTGCTCCTTACTCGTGTTTTACCTACTTTTTTCCCCCACTGCACTTGTTTAGTACCTGACCCCCTAAGACTGTCACTTCCTGTTCATTCCCCTTCTTTAGGTGATATTTAGACTGATATTTACACATTTTCAACAATGTTTCATTCTGTCAGAAATTTTACTTGTGCTTGTGAGTCTATTTTTTGTTTAAATGGGGAGTTCGAGTCAAAATATTTGTTCTTATTTTCTGTATGCTGATCTTGACTTCCCCCTGTTAAACTCATCTGTTTGTAGTGCTTGGGATGCAGAGGTGTCAGTCAGCTCTGTAACACAAGAGGTGTCAGTCAGCTCTGTAACACAAGAAAGAGGGCTTGGGGAGGTAAGCAGGGCTGTTGTCACAGCAACAGCAGTAAGTCTACTAAACTTTATATGCAGTTTTAGGAGATTGAAGAAAAAAATGAAACTATATTTATGCTTATTTTTTTATTTTACATGATAAAGCACTAATCAAATAATATTTGTTTGGACAACATTTATTTTTCTGTATTAGTAAATCAGCTAAAGTATATTTGTATATACATCACATTTGTCAATGTACAGGACATTTATATAGCATTTCTGATAGTGTTTTTGAATCATCACCATCCAGTGCAACAAGGCTTTATGTTGAAGACACAGATATAATGTAGTCTAGGTTCATCTTGCTCATCCATGATCCATTTGAATATATTTATGGACACAAAAGCACTAAGCTGGCTTTCCTCTCCAATAAGATTTATTCATTTCATCTGTGTCATCAGGGTATTCTGTTTGGTACTTTGACATTGTAATTATCAGAAATACTGCATAAAACTTAATCCTCTAGCTTAATCACTTCAATTAATGAAGCATGGCAATCATGACCCTTTTAACTGAAATTGTATGGAAAGGATCTGAAACATGACACAGGAACCCAGTACCATTTTAGACTTATCTCATAGTTTTGCAGCACAAATTATCATTTTTAGATTAATTCCTAAGTACATAGGCCAGAAAAGAAACATGGTCATGAAGCATGTTATAGAAAGGTGGAGGTCATGTCAAGTAAACAATTAGATACGTCTCCTAAAAGTGCCTTAGGCAGAAGCGAAAGCGTCTGACTTTAGAAGGGGCAAGGAGGACAAGTCACAAATTAGTAGAGTTGGCCAAAAGTCAAGATCTATCACAATAAAAGGCCCCATTCAGGAAATGTAAGGCTCCTGGTTTCTGCCTCAAGGTGAAACAACACACAAAAGAATCCACCTTTGTTGCAGAATGAAAACAGAGCTATTTGTGATGTCTGAATATGTGTGTTGGTCAATTTGGCAAAAATAAACAAATTAGAACATAATTTTAATAAAATACATCTAAATAATAAATAAAATGCCACAAAAAAACATATTTTACATCTTAAAGGATAGTAACATTTTTCATGAATATTACCATATGTGAACCAACAATATTTCTGATTTTGCTGTTTTGTATTTGTATCCCATCCATTACTAATAATTATAGGGTTGACTCAGGTAGCTCTGATTTTCTTGAGAACATTGGAGCTCTAAATTTTGGACCGAAATTGATCACTTTGATCACTATGCATAGTCCTAAAATTCGGGCTACTCAGAGACGACAGAAGTGATTTCAAATCGACACAAAAATTGTCCACCTCCTCTGAAGTTTGGCTTCCAAAATGGAAGCCTTGGTTTTCCCAGTTTAGCTTTCGAAGATGAGGACTTTGGCTTATTTTGGGGCCGGTCTGAGCTTCGGAAGTGAAAGTAACTTCACTTCCGTCGCTCTGAATATGCTACTTGACTGCCCCTAGTGGTAGTTTAGTAGCATTGCAATGGGAAATATTTAAAATACATTTTTAATTAATTAAAAACAGGTTATTTAGCTATATTAGCCTATAGGGTTAAAATTAAATATTTTTTAGCATAAGGGATAGGGTTAAAATTAAATTAAAGTTAAAAAATATTAAGGGATATAATAAGGATTAGAGTTGGGGTTAAATTTAGTGTTAGGGTTACATTTTTTCCTTACTGAAACTTCTTTCCAGGCTTTTTCTGAGCCCATTGCCCATGCACTCATCATAAGGATTTTAGGTTATATTACTGATCATTTACAACAGCATACTCGACCCCCGTTCAGCACCCATACTTATTTTAAGGGTTCCCACAGAGAACAAATTGGATTATCTACATTGGGGGAGGTGCAGTACTACACAGAAAGCTCTCTGGAAGACACACTCCATGGCCATTAAAGTGAGATCATTTAATTATTGTGGTATCTAGAATCATTTTTATCATACACTATTGGACATTTCCAGGATTTAAATACTGCCTCCTCCTTATGGCTACAGGTCAGCAAACAGGGAATCTTTATTGTTGGTGCACCATTGTGTATATTTGAACATCACTGCTATTTTTTCTACTTAACTGGAATTGCCATATAGCTTCTAGAAGTAAAGATTAAATTTGGATTATTCCTGTATTCCTAATATCTCTATTGCTTGTATATTCTTGGAAGCCTTTATTGGATTCTATTAATTGTACAATGTTTCCTAAAAACTGTAAGTTTTAATGCATAGAATAAAATATGTTTAAAGGTATCCATGCTCTGGGGTCTATTCACTAAAAGGTGAGTTGAGCTGAGATGAACATTTAATCAAACCAATTTCACTATAGACTGTTCAGGGACAAACCTGGTGGGTTTTTGTATCTTCACAATGTATAAACGCTGAATGTTAATCTCACCTCACCTGCAGCTCCCATTTTAGTGTGTCTTCATTTTAGTGAAGATGCCCCTCTGTGTGCACTGGCTTTCATTTCTTTTTTTGATTTTGTATTTGGTTCCCCTCTGGAGTGAGGGGGAATTACAGGTATTTTATGCACTTTCTGTTCAATGCAAGTGCCAGCTACTGTATATCGTTCCAGATATGCTAAATATACCAATAATCTGCACAATAGTAATAGTTACCAGAGAATGGTTTATAAAACAAGGGAAATACCGAAGGAATCCTCTACAGCATTGGAGCTGCATCTTCTGGTTTGAATTGTTATTACCAGATCACGTGGTGCGCTACCAAGGTAAGCTTGTGATTCTGATCCACTATTGCCATCACTTCCATTCAACTACAACAGAGATCAGTTTTTTCTTGAATGTTTTGGATGGTATTAACTATGATTTAATTATTCAACAGTTCTTTGTTGTATTATTATTTTTATTATTTTGTTAACTTGGAGCAAAATCTTAATTTCCTCCAAATGTCTGTGTGAACTTCAATAGGATTGGTCTTCCATATTTGATCATAGGAAGAAAACTACTTTATGCCTCTAAACTGAAGAAGAAATTGGGAATTGGGATCTCTTGTAGTATCCATGGCTACTCTAATCCCTTTGGTTAAAAATACACAAAAATACCAAACTGCTTGTTTGGGCAGAACAGAAGTTTCACTAAAAATGGAATACTTGTAATGAAACTGTTGACCGTTCTCTCTAAAGATCCGCCTAGGTAGTAGAAATCTCATAATTAATGGAGGATTTTATATAATTTGAAAATGTATATGCTAATTTGGGTGATCACTAATCTCGTATTACAGAATAACTAATTTGAGCAAAGTGGAGTCATCAAGGTTGATCCAATTCCTGCTGACCTAAATGATAATAATCAATTTTGATCAAAGCCATCACTGGATTTCAGTAATATGATCAAAGTTCTTTCTAGGACTACACAATTATGCAAAATAATCTTGTGAATAAGACTTGTCATGTCAGATTAGTTTAATTTAAAATTAAAAATGTATACATTGGGTAACTTTCATCAAGTTGTTTTGTAATATAGTCTTGCTTTTAAGCACCATCAAGTTCCTTTATCACTGCCTCTTTTCTAGTCAGTTTAATAGATATGTTTATCCAATACATTCATTCTGATGATTGAGAGTGATGCACAGCACATGATTAGACTGAAGTCCTCCCATGCAGCAAATCTTTCAGCCAGCACTAGAGTGTCAATCATATTGTGCATAGGACTAATCAGGTGTAGCATCCTAGTCCAGCACCTGGTTGAATGAAAACCTCTGCCAGACAAATAGAATCCCCAATATTGTTGATAACCATGGAAACATAGTTTTTAGTTTTGTTAAGTAGTATATTATAATACAAAAAATATCTGATGACAGAGCAAATTTAACTTTCGTTCATTTTAAATGTAGTCCACAACATCTGGCTTGCCAAAAGGTTAAGGGAAAATAACTTAAGTGGGGTAAAATTCTAAAATACTAAATGGACTGGCAGAGGCACAAGAAAGCGCAATTCAGGAGGAGAGGTAGAGGAACAGACAGGGGTGGTGCAAGGATTTTTGCCACTATATGCGAACCCACGTTTTGCTGCCCATTGGCTCTGCCTCTTGCCCCTCCCCTTACCCCTCCTACTTATAATAGCCAGGCAGCACATCAATCACGTAAACATAAACACAATCTCTCACACACACAGTCACATATATACAAGCAAGCAGTTTTTTTCTTGTTAAAGAAAAATTACATTTCTTAACGTGTCCTCTTGCCTGTCCCTCCGCTCCTCCCTCCTCATGCCTGTCCTCTCCTCTCTCTCTCTCTCTCTCTCTCCTCTCCCTTCCCATGCCTGTCTCTCTCTCTTCTCTAACTTTCCATGCCTCTCTCTCTCTCTCTCTCTCTCTCTCTCTAGATAGGAAGTTGATGATAGCGGAGTGGCAGTAATAATATGTGTTACCCTTTACTATTTATTTATTTTTCCATTTCTGTATAGTTCTGTATAGGTTTCACTGTTTATGGGTTAAAGTGTCGTTCATGTCATTTGTACCCTCTATCAGATGGTGATATGAAGTTCTGAAAATTATGTTCCTGTATCTTTCACTTATACAGTATAAATATTCACCGATCAGCCATAACATCATGACCACTGACAGGTGGCAAAGCCTTTTGAGGCAGTTTGATGCTTTGGGCAATGTTCTGTGGGGTAACCTCTGGTCCTGCCATTCATGTAGATATACTTTGACGTGTACCACCTACCTAACCATTGTTGCAGACCATGGAAACCCATTCATGGAAATGGTATTCCCTGATGGCATTTACCTCTTTAAGCAGGGTAATGTGCCCTGCCACAAAGCAAACTTATTCAAGATTGGTTTTAGGAACACAACAATGAGATCAAGGTGTTGACTTGGCCTCCAAATTCCCCAGATCACAATCCAGTCGAGCATCTGTGGAATGTGCTGTACTTTCAAGTCCAATCCATGGTGGCCCCAACTCACAATTTACATGACTTAAAGGATCTGCTGCATACGTCCAGATTCAACAGCCCGTAGACCAATGGGGTGGCAGTGGACAGCTGCTGTCCCCATGGGTTGTGCCATAAATTATATTGTTTGGTCAGTGGACAACCCCTGGCTATGTGTGTCATTTTAATTATAGTTATGGGGGCCATTATTATACATTTATGGGGCCTGGGGCAGACCCTGGTTCCAAGAGGCAATTTTTTTTCATGGAGCCAGCGGAAGTCCACTGGCCTAATAGTGAAATTAATAACTGGTGAATTGAAATTATGATTTCGGTCCATGCTGAGTACGGGAATCCATAAGATTCCCCGGACCAATTTACCCTGCACTGAAAATTGACAATAATTTGCCAGAAATCGGCAGAAATACCTCCACAATTCAGCTACAAACCCCGATCTGGCCCTATTTCATGCCAGATGAAACTATATTTGGTAGACACATATCTTCTACTTATTTAAATAGAATCAAATAAAAATAAGTTTTACTTTTAGCTCAGTCTGTGTTCTCTTTCCTTATTCACTCCACTGAACTCCAAGTTTCTAATTTTGAAATCTGAGAGCCTCATAATGTATTTGAGGCTCACACAAAGGCTGTGTGTTGTTTAATTTATCTAAGCAATAACATTTCTCAGTGGGTGTGTATATTTCATTGGAAATAATTTGTGGCTGATATATATAGCCAGCTGGAAACTAGGCAAAACAGTCTTTTGAATAATACAAATTATATTTAACAAATACTGCTTATATTTTGTACATTCCTTGAAAACTAGCATAATAGCAAGAGTCCAACACAATTAACAAAAATGATATAGTTATATAATAGATAATATATACAAATAAAGAACAATAAATAACTTATTGTTCTTTATTTGTATATATTGTCTGTTTTTGTGTGGTTTAGGGACACACTGCCTAAGTGCTGCTAGAGTTGTGATTGCAGCGCTGGGTTCACTTTTTTAATTTATATAATAGATGTTTTCATGTAATGTACATATATGTGTGTGCATGTGTGTATGTATGTATGTATGTATGTATGTATGTGTGTAAGTCTGTGTGTATATATGTACTTACACTTACATATGTATGTGTGTGTGTGTATCTATGTATATTCATACACAGACACAACCACATATGTATGTGTGTGTGTGTGTGTGTGTGTGTGTATATATATATATAAGTACACTTACATGTATATATATGTTTGTGTGTAAATATAAATGTGTGTTTGTGTATACACAGACACAATCACATACATACTGGTGACATAGATGACTTTCTCTTCCCATTAACATCAATTTTGAGCTAACCTTATTTGCTTATGCCTACCCACAATCCCTTGCAGTAATTGGTAGCACTGCAATTGTAGGATTTCTGTGGTAATCCTGGCTTGTCTAGTATGTGTAGATTTTTGTTAATCATTTTTAAGTGGAGGGGTATTTCCATCACCTTTAACCAACCAAAACGTTGTTGTATGTTCTTAGAGTTTCTTTTTAGCTATGCTCTCCGGGTTTTGAGGAAGAGTCAACATAGAATTAATTCAATGTATTTTTTTTAAGGAATGTGTTTTTTTTTTTTAACTCCCCTTAAAAAGACAATTCTACAAATCCTCCTTAGAAATCTCATATTTTACAGTAATT
Organism: Pelodytes ibericus; assembly: GCA_036172795.1. NCBI lineage: Eukaryota > Metazoa > Chordata > Amphibia > Anura > Pelodytidae > Pelodytes > Pelodytes ibericus. The sequence continues at coordinate 99,160,551 of CM069858.1, read as the reverse complement.
AATCATTAAGTCCCTCTTGTGTTCTCTATAGGTACACGTCAAATGCTGTTAACTTCACTTACACACTCTTTGTAGGTTGCTCTTCAGCTGTCACCATCGAAGGTCTTAGTGGAAACAAAGATTTGGCTTTTTGCTCTGTATGTGAGAGGTGTTGAAAGCTAACTTTACACACTATGGATTGTTTTCTTTTGCAATGCATTCTTTGAAACAAAATCTGTAAGACAGTAAAAGCTGATACTTAACAGAGAGGAATGGGACTGAAATGATGAGGCACATTTACCGAGCTGCCAAATAAATCTGAAATAAATCCAGGAAGATTTGGCTCTTTTAAGTAAAAATCTGCTTTGCTACTTCTTTTTGCTATGAAATATTATTTAGTACATTAATCAAATTATGGTATTGCAGATATAGTACTCCTAAAAGAGTAAAGAGGTTGTATTTGAAGTGGCACTAAAGTTTTTTTTTTTTTTTAAATGTTTGCTTCTCTAACCAAAATTAAAAGCTAAAACTCTGTTGGTGGCATGCAAAAATGAGGGTCTCTCACTGTGTTTCCAGTGAGAGACTGTTAGCTATAGTCTCAGCCTGAATGTTTCCAAGGGAACTAAAAAGTCTGCCAATCAGATGATATTGGTATGACTCTTAAAACGTACATGCCAGTATATTATCCTCATACTGGGGCCATTGGACACTTCACTTATTTCTGTATTTGAAGCATAGTGAAAATAGTAACTCTATAGATAGTCAGCAATCATGTTTAAGTACGGTAGTGAGGGACATGTTTAGCTCAGAAAACAGCATTCATTGATGTTCACAGTAAAATCAATTTACACAATAATCGTACCACTGGAACCGAAGATGCAGAAAGCTAATTGACTGCCTGAATAACTGCCAAGTTGTCTGAAAAAATGAGGAAAGGAGAGAGAGACATAGGGAAGAGGAGAGAGAGAGTCTTGGGAAAGGATAGGAAGGAGACAAACATGGGAAGGGAGTGGACATGGGGAGAGGAAAAGACAGACATGGAGAGAGAGACGAAAGAGAGGAGGATATATGAGGAAGAAAGACATGGGGAGAGGAGATAGACAAAATGGTGACACACATGAATGAGATGAAGAGAGAGAAAGTCAGCCATAGATGGCATGGAGAGAGTGATACAGACAGACAAGGCATGGAGAGGGTGGTGCCAAAGATAGGATCACTATATATCAATGGAAGGTCTGTTGTACTATGTTTGCACCTTGCACACTATATATTGATGGGAGCTATGCTGTATCATGTCTGTGTCTGGTTCACTATGTTTACATTTACATTTTGCCAGCTCCAAAAAAAACCATAGGCTGGCTCCTGAATTTGTCTAAAAATTCTAATCTACAAATATTTGCTATGCCCTGCCTTTTTTATCCTTGGTCTTATCTTATGTCAAGCCTCATGCTTCTACCATGTATGTTTAAACTCTTTAACTGTATTAACTTTCCAGTAAAAATGGTAGAGGTTATTTCAGGCACCCTGTCATTAAAATATATGTTCTTTTACTTTTAAACCTCTAACTCTTTACTTGTTAAGTACTTTGTATACATAGACACTTATATAAATAAGGAGCCAGACAGACAAATTCAGGTGCCAATCTAGTTATTTCTAGGAACAGGCGAACTAGTATTTCTATATCCACAGAGTTCTATGAAAAATGAGCAAAGGTTAGAAGCCAGCATTAGAAATGTCAAAATCAAAGTGATTTTGGGTATATGGCAAGAGGCTGTGCAAGTCCTCGAAGCTGGAGCACTCATGCTTAAATTTATAACTTGTTCACCTTTTGCATTGGCCCTCATTAAAGAGTCAACAGAAAGCTCTCTTGTTAAAGAGATGAAAAAGTGTCCCTCCCCTGCAGGCCCCTCCAAACATTGCCTAAATTGCTCAATGTACCGCCACCATGCTAATCTCCCATATGTGCTGTACGCTACCCAAAAACCATTGATGTAGCAAAATAGCAAAGATCATTTATCTGGGGAATTCTCTCCAATTACACTGGCTAATATGTAGAAATCCCTCAATACAATATCCTGAGTTAGATCAGAGGCTGTAACCCTTGAAAACCCTGATTGGATCCTAATTTTGTGCCCTCATGTGAGTCCTACTGCTAGATCTTGGCCTTGCTTCTCTGTGATGCCTCAAGAGGCTCCTAACACTGCTGTGGGAAGTGGATAATTGTTGAAGACTGTGACATATCTGCACATTACCACCTTGACCTGTCTCTTTCACTCGATACCCATTTGCCATAGGATGTATGACTCATTTCCTCTGTAATCCTTTAGCCCTTGAGGACATGATGCCTCTGTGTGAACACTAGCCATCCCTCACTGCCCTGGAGATGTCCTGTGCATCAATATCTGCTGACAGTCTGCTCCTCCGTGGAACTGATAACTGCCTGTTGTGCCATCTTCCTAATCTGCTGTTCCCTGGCATCTGAAATGAGTGAAAGGATATTATCTGAGATCTCTGTGATTCCTCTATGTTACTGCCTGATGTCAATCATTGCACAGTACCCCCAGATGCAGTAGGACGTTCAGATCATTCCCCAATTCTACATCCTACTGCTGTATGTTGCTCAGTACTGCCAGATGTAGTATGTCTGCCGGATTCATTCCCTATCAATATCATGACCCCTGGCAGGTTCCTAGGCTATCCTCAGAAGTGTGTTGACAGGGAAAGCCTGGGACATATAAAACAAAATGCTCAAGATCAAGGTTGTTTGCAGACTTAAAATTTCCACCTCCAGTTTTTTCTCCTTTGTGCTGCAGATGGACCTACACACAACATGAAACTGTACCTTTTGACCATTTTTATTCAATCATTGATCAGATATCTTCACTCAAAATGTAATAACCCTAGAAATGATGGAGTTTTATTTCTTCTAATAACTGAACACAAAAAAAAGGGCCTTTATTTCAGCACTAAATCTTGGCTAACAGTCAAATTTAATTAGAGACCTGCAGTGTTTTAGTAAACACTCCAACAGAGAAGGGAGTATCATCCTCTCACATGTGCAGCCACACACTGACTAGACTAGCCAGCCTTTACACTTCCTTAATGAGAAGGCCCCAGTTGTGCATTACACATGTGGATCCAAGATACATTTTAACTCCACACACACAGGCAACATTCTCTTTGTGCTAAAGGAATACATCTATAAAGCATAAATGTTGAACTATACAAGAAAGCATGCTGTTGTTAAGGTTACCACCCTTTCTTCAAAAAAAACCCGGCACTGGTACTGTCTCCATAGACTTAACATTGGCCTGATGCCAATTTTTTACCGGCCTGCCGGTAAAATACCGGCCAGGTGGCAACCCTAGCTGTTGTGTGAAACTTATCAATGCAGGTAAAGGACTAACGCCAACCATAAATGCAGAATGGTCTTCTGCATTTGCTGTGCAAGTGAACCATGTTTTCAGTTTAATCTGAATGTTTAACTGTATGAGTTTAACTGTAATTTCTCCATTTCTCAGTTAGTGTACCAACCTTTATACTGGTGTTTAAGAATGCCATACATATCATTACAAAGTGGAATATAATATGATTTGTTATTGGCTTCATTCCTTGTTTCCATTTACGATGTGCTTATAGGAAAAGCATAGGATTTTGGCTACTCCAAAAGTGTTTATTACATCTGAACAAGCAACAAAATGGGGTCATATTTCTAAACTTTGGGCATATCAATTAAAATTGAACTTTAAAGGGCCTAAAAGAACAGTACAAAACATTTCATTGGTGTTTTTCATACGAAAATTACTTCATATATGCCCTAATATTATATCTGATACAAATATCTATGAATAGAATATTTGTTCAAAAGATGATATTTGGCCATATATGGAACAACGTCCATGTCATATATTGAATATCTACAATGGAACCTTCATACGCAGAACACTCCATGAAAATGATGTCTGCTCCTGGTGTTCTTGCTGCACAAAATTCACTTCTTGCTTTATTATTTTGGTGGTGGTCACTTAGCGCATCAATCATTCACATTTTTTGGTTAATTTACTCTGTAATTTTCCACATGTTCTCACAGAGAATCACACAGTTTGTTGCCCCTTTGTGGGTATTGAGCGCTAGAATTATTTTCTTTCTAGATTCATGAGTTGTCTGCTGGTTGTGTGCTTCCTACTTGTTGATGTCTTCACTTTTTCTTGCTTCTGGAACAGCAGTATGCTCTAATCTAGCATGAATGAAGCCAATTTAGTGTGCTATTACCTATCTGTCTGCAGTGTGCAACTCTAGCCTGACACTCCTGCTGGTACATCAATATCTTCTGCTCTAGAACTCCCACATCTAAGCGACTACGGAACTGATCCTGCCGCCACATCATCTGGGCATAGATAGTATACATTCGTATACTTTTAGTGCTTGTCGATTTGGCAACAGATTGTAGTGACTGTTGCCGAATTCGTAGCTGGCATCACCTTTCGGATGTATTTCTGGGGTTTGTGTGCTTTCTGTTCGGAGCACACAAACCCCAGAAATACACTGCGCACACCTAGCACATATGGAGCATTCGCCACTGATGTACAGTAGTATGGTGTCCTACAAGTAACTTCCTACATTTACATCTCACACAAATGATGTGGTGTACATGTGTATCTACCTTGGGTGGTGACTCCCAGGGCTTACACATCAGGAGCCAACAGTTAGTGGGAGTAACATTGAGCTGGAGGTGGTGAAGATAGCTCTGTTGGAGATGAAAAAAAGTACAATGTTAATGTTGAGTGTTTACAGTTGAGCAGAATATGTCACATCAACATTTTCATTCATGAAAGAGGGAATTGCATGTAATGGTGAATGAAATACCTAAAATAAGCCCATGGTAGCCACGTTACAATGAAGCTGTTAAAAGTAGCTGTTGATACTCAGAATTTGAGTGGCGTTGAGGTGAGATGAACATTTAATTTCACCAATTTTATTACACATTGTTGAGGGACAAACATGATGAGTTTCCCCTGCTAAGCAAACTCACCAGGTGTGTCCCTACACAGTGTATAGCTAAACTGATGAGATAGAATGTTCATCTCACCTCAACTTACCTTATCTTACCTGCAACCCGCCTTTTAATGAATAGTCCCCATAGACTTATCATTGACATGAAGTTCATTTTTTTTCTGCTGGTAAAATACCAGCTTGGTGGCAACCCTATGGTGAAATGACAAGTGAACTGTTGTCTGGAGTTAGCATTGCTCTATGGCATGTATGATGATAGTGCTACTATAGGGCTCCCATTTCATACATAAACAGTATTATTGCTATTTGTATACACTATGGCCACTAGATAAGTGTGTGCTTCCTATGTTCTAACAATGTGCGATTTAGAAGCACTGCTAATATGGATATTCATTAATTTGATTAACCTTATTGAGTGCCCTTTCTATAATCCTATTTACAGTGTTCTCGCCTTGTATAGCAACCCTATTATTTATTAAGATAACTCTGCTTTATTCTTTGTTTTAGTGCAGAAGAAGAGTGAGATGGTGTGCATTACAAGAGATGGCATTGTTATCAACACGTATCATTAGCACTATGTACAAATATTAGATTGATATGCATTTCTATATGAACAGGTATTCTTAGTCCTTGCATGTTTTGCTTAGGGATTCTACAAGTGACCCCTTACTACTTTATTCCGGTAAGTTTGGTTATCATTATTTTGAATACAACAAACCCAATTGACTATTACTGGTTTGGCTTTATGATGCATCAATTATTATTATTATTTTTTTCAGTAAAGCAAACATCTAAGGTGTTTTTGTAGATATGCTCATTAGTGAGTAATTATGAGACTTGCAAGCAATAGGATATAATATATCCATTGCAGTTCACCATGTAGCACATTCATTTCTTCAATTAAGGATGGTTAAGTCATACAGCTGTATCCATATTTAGAAATATAGATAAAAAGTTAAATTAACATTACTTTCCTTATTAAAGAGATACAAGTGATTTTTTAAAGCAATTTTCGGAACCACAGACCTTGGACTACCCAGTAGATTTAACGTACCTCTGCCCACAAAGTAAGAAGGGGAAAGGGAAGTAAAACTTGTGACTGGGGCCACAGACATGGCACTGTAATGTTTTAGCAGCAGCCATGGCACTGTGGAAAGTGATCTGTGGCAGATAGTGTACTGTGCATTTGGGGTTATATGGCCATATATGTGTGAGAAGTGATTTGGAGGCAGACATTGCAGTGTTAAAAAGTTATGGCCATGAGAGTTGAGGTAGATGTCTAGAAGATGACTCACATTTCCATTGGATTATATTTCCCATGATTCATAGAAACATAGAAACATAGAATGTGTCGGCAGATAAGAACCATTCGGTCCATCTAGTCTGCCCAATTTTTTTTTTTTTGAGTACTTTTATTAGTCCCCCTTTCCCGGTCTTATAGCTAGGATAGCCTTGTGTCTATCCCACGCATGCTTAAAATCCTTGACTGTGTTTACCTCTACCACTTCTGCTGGCAGGCTATTCCATACATCCACTACCCTCTCAGTAAAGTAATACTTCCTGATATTACTTTTAAATCGATGCCCCTCTAATTTAAGACTATGTCCTCTAGTTGTGGTAGTTTTTCTTCTTTTAAATATACTCTCTTCCTTTACTGTGTTGATTCCCTTTATGTATTTAAATGTTTCTATCATATCCCCCCTGTTACGTCTTTCCTCCAAGCTATACATGTTAAGATGCTTTAACCTTTCCTGGTAAGTTTTATCCTTCAACCCATGAACCAGTTTAGTAGCCCTTCTCTGAACTCTCTCCAAAGTATCAATATCCTTCTGGAGATACGGTCTCCAGTACTGCGTACAATACTCCAAGTGAGGTCTCACCAGTGCTCTGTACAATGGCATGAGCACTTCCCTCTTCCTACTGCTAATACCTCTCCCTATGCAACCAAGCATTCTGCTAGCATTTCCTGCTGCTCTATTGCATTGCCTACCTACCTTCAAGTCCTCTGAAATTATTACTCCTAAATCCCTTTCCTCAGATGTTGAGGTTAGGACTGTCCTAAATAGTCTATATTCTGCTTTTGGGTTTTTACGCCCAAGGTGCATAATCTTGCACTTGTCCACATTAAATGCTCTGACCATTTTTCTAGTTTAGCTAAATCATTTGCCATTTGGCTTATCTCTCCATGAATATCAACCCTGCTGCAAATCTTTGTATCATCGGCAAAAAGACATACTTTGCCAACAAGACCTTCTGCAATATCGCTAATAAAAATATTAAAGAGAATGGGTCCAAGAACAGATCCCTGAGGTACCCCACTAGTAACAAGACCTTGCATCGAATATACCCCATTGACTACAACCCTCTGTTGCCTGTCACTCAGCCATTGTCTAATCCATTCAACAATATTGAAATCCAAACTCAAAGATTTCAGTTTATTGATAAGCCTTCTATGTGCGACAGTGTCAAAAGCCTTACTGAAATCTAGGTAAGCAATGTCTACTGCACCACCCTGATCTATTATTTTAGTTACCCAATCAAAAAAATCAATAAGATTAGTTTGGCATGATCTCCCTGAAGTAAACCCATGCTGTCTCTGATCTTGAAATCCAAGCGACTTTAGATGTTCAACAATCCTATTCTTTAACAAGGTTTCCATTATTTTCCCCACTACTGAAGTAAGACTTACTGGTCTATAGTTGCCCGCCTCCTCCTTACTACCTTTCTTGTGAATGGGCACAACATTAGCTAATTTCCAATCTTCTGGAACTACTCCCGTTAACAATGATTGGTTAAATAAATTTGTTAACGGTTTTGCTAGTACACCACTAAGTTCTTTTAATAACTTTGGATGTATCCCATCAGGTCCCATCGACTTATTTGTCTTTACTTTAGACAGCTGAAGTAAAACCTCTTCCTCTGTAAACTTACATGCATCAAAAGACTCATTAGTCTTTTTCCCTAAATGAGGTCCCTTACCCTCATTTTCATTTGTAAAAACTGAACAAAAATATTCATTAAGGCAGTCTGCTAAGCCTTTATCCTCTTCTACATAGCATCCTTCTTTTGTTTTTAATCTAACTAATCCCTGTTTTACTTTCCTTTTCTCATTTATGTATCTAAAAAATGTTTTATCCCCCTTTTTCACTGACTGGGCTATAGTCTCTTCTGTGTGTGCTTTGGAAGCTCTTCTGGCTTGCTTTGCCTCTTTCTGCCTACTCTTATAGATCTTTCTATCTTCCTCACTCTGAGTATTTTTATAATTACTAAATGCTAGCTTTTTATTTTTTACTATTTTAGCCACCTCTGCAGAGTACCACAGTGGTTTCTTCAATTTTTTGCTCTTACTGACAAGCCTTATGCAATTTTCTGTTGCCTTCAGTAGTGCAACTTTTAGATAATCCCATTTCTCCTGGACTCCATTTAAATTGCTCCAGTCTGATAATGACTCCTTCACACCTAATCTAATTTTAGAAAAGTCTGTTTTTCTAAAATCTAAAACTTTTGTTTTTGTGTGGTGTGACTGCGTCACTGTTCTTATATTAAACCACACTGTCTGGTGATCACTAGATCCTAAACTTTCACCTACAGTAATATCTGATAACAAATCTCCATTTGTGAACACTAAGTCTAGTATGGCCTGCTTTCGAGTTGGCTCCTCCACTACTTGTTTTAGAGATAATCCCAGTAGGGAGTTTAGGATATGCGTACTCCTGGCGCAAGTAGCTGTTTTGTATTTCCAGTTCACATCAGGAAGATTAAAGTCACCCATGATGATCACTTCTCCCTTCATTGTCATTTTAGCTATTTCCTCAACTAGTAGATTATCTAACTCCTCTATTTGTCCAGGGGGCCTATAAATCACACCTACCCGAGTTACCATATGATTACCAAATTCTAATGTAACCCAAACTGACTCTATGTTCGCCTCACTAACTTGTATTACGTTACATTTTAAGCTATTCCTCACATACAGGGCCACCCCTCCCCCTTTTTTACCTTCTCTGTCTTTTCTATATAAAGAGTACCCTGGTATTGAAATGTCCCAGTCATGTTTTTCATTATACCATGTCTCAGTAACAGCCACTAAATCTACATTCTCAGTTGCCAATATTGTCACAAGTTCATGGATCTTATTCCCTAAACTGCGAGCATTTGTAGACATGACCCTAAGCTTATCATTTTTCAGCACACTGACTACAGGTAACTTATGTACCTTTTTTGGTTTCCCAACAGAACAGTGTGACAGAACACCACACTTGTACATTTATCATTAATTTAGCACTCACTACTTTTGGTGTATTTGGGGAAATACCCCAATGTGGTATTTGAAGTGCCTCAGTGAAGGTTATTTGTATTACATTAATACGTATTAGATGCATGTACACTATATGGACAAAAGTATTGGGACACCTAACCATTACAGGCATTGCATTCTAAATACGTAGACTTTAATATGTAGTTGGTCCCCCCTTTGCAGCTTTAATAGCTTCCACTCTTTTTGGAAGGATTTCCTCAATATTTTGCAGTGTTTCTATGGGAATTTTTGTCCACTCATCCTGTAGAGCATGTGAGGTCAGGCACTGATCTGTTGGAAGATAAGGCCTGGATTGCAGACTGTGTGGCTAGATTCTTTCTTTTAAAAACACCTGTGGTAATCTGTCTGATTGAAATCTGAATTTAATAATTAAGAGGTGTCCCAATACTTTTGTACATACAGTGTATATGTTGCATATTTGAAACAGGTTTGATAACATTCTCTTCTCAGTGGTAACACATACTGCTATCAAAACATATCGTGATAAGCAAAATAGTAACAGCTTTGTTTTAAAAGAAAATAATGAAGATCCTGTATTGTGTTTTTCCTTTTTAATGACCTTGGCTTCATGAATATACCAATTGTTTCTCACAGAGTGAAACTATTTTTTTTTATGAAAGATATTTTCGCACAGGCCTTGAGCTCAGGTTTAGGATTTTTTTCTGGACATCTTCAGTTAAAACCTGGTACTTATCTATACTGACAGGTTGAGTCATATTAAATTTACACCATATCGCATTCCTTCTATACGTTTTGATATTATTTGATGTCACATCATAGTGAGCCAAAAACAAAACATAAAAAAAACTTTAAAACCCCAAAGATAAACCCACAGTTAAAAGAAGATTTAGGTTATTTTCACATTTAATAACAAAGCATGAATTTTGGGAGGCAATCCCACTGTCCCACTGACTCTACCTCTTCGGGACAGAGGTAGAGCTCAGCAGTATTGTGGTATTTAAGACAGTAAGCCTGCAGAAAAAAATCTAATATCTATAGTGTCTGCTATACCAGAGACTGATTATGGCACATGCTCAGTATGGGAGGTTTGATATAGAGGGGATAGGACACTTCATCGTGGCTGCATCCGCTTCACCGCTTCACCGCTGTCTCTTCACCACACGACAGCTCGTTGCAGGAGATTTCATTGTTAAAGGTAAGATTATTTTAGTATTTTATCTATTTTAGTTTATTTTAGTAAGGGTGGTTAGAATTAGGGTTTAGGGGGTTAGAATTAGTTTTTAGGGTTAGGGGTTCATTTTAGTATTAGGGTTTAGGGGGTTCATTTTAGTATTAGGGTTCGGGGGTTAGTATTAGGGTTTAGGGGGTTAGTATTAGGGTTCGGGGGTTAGTATTAGGGTTTAGGGGGTTAATTTTAGGATAAGGGTTCGGGGGTTAGTATTAGGGTTTAGAGGTTTAGTATTAGGGTTTGGGGGTTAGTATTAGGGTTCGGGGGTTAATTTTAGTATTGGGTGTCCGCGTACAAACGGCCGCATTATTCTTCATTGCTGACAGTTCAGCGTTCCAACTGCCGCGCTGAACTGTCAGCGATGAAGCCGCGGCGAAGAAAAGTCATAGACCCTGATATAGAGGCCTTGCATCATTTTCAATAGCTTATGTGGGAGCACATGTGCTAAATGTCTGGTCCATGTGAGCTTAGTTGGGTTTCAGTCAGTATACTATATGATGCCCTAATTTTCATTAATCTAAAGTTTCAATCTTTCTTAGTATGGTCTCCATTTATAGTAGTAAATGTTGTTGGGCTACAACCACTTTTGACCAGTGTGGTAAAGGATGAGGGTTACATCAACTGGAAGGCCTTACATAAATAGTTATCTTGCAACACAGACAATGAAATCACAAGCTGATTTCTATTTGAATTTTCACATTTCTTTATGACTTTATGAGTCTTTATGACTCTAAACTACCTGAAGTCAATTTATTTTGGGGATAATGTATAAAGATAATTTCTGGGACAACGTTCTAAAAGTGATCTAATCAACATTCCATTTGTTTCCACCTGTACTTGCTTTAAGAACATTAAATCGTATACTAAGTTTCACATTTTTGGGTTGTTTTGTGATTGTCATTTTTACGCATGACTATTTTGTCTAAGCAATGTAAACAGCAGATTACAACACTCAACAGCTACATGAAGACATAGACCATCCCCTACCTGTACTGGCATTGGCTGCTGCCCATCCATCCCCTCCCTACCTGTACTGGCATTGGCTGCTGCACATCCATCCTCTACCTGTACTCGCATCGGCTGCTGCACATCCATCCCCTACCTGTACTGGCTGCTGCACATCCATCCCCTACCTGTACTGGCATCCACTGCTGCACATCCATCCCCTACCTATACTGGCATCGGCTGTTGCATATCCATCCTCTACCTGTACAGGCATCGGCTGCTGCACATCCATCCCCTACCTATACTGGCATCGGCTGCTGCATATCCATCCTCTACCTGTACTGGCATCGGCTGCTGCACCTCCATCCCCTACCTGTACTGCCATTGGCTGCTGCACATCCATCCCTTACCTGTACTGGCATTGGCTGCTGAGTCATCTGCCACTAATTCACGGCTGAGTGAGCAGAGAATAATTAAAGTTGCTCCATGTTGCAGATGCCGGATTCTAATTTTGTTGTATTCCAAAGTATGAAATATATAATTAACCTCTTCATTACTATGATAATATTAAGTGTGAATATGATAGTAATATTATTGTAATATTTTACTATTATTAATGATATTCTTGTTGTATAAGTATATATTTTGTTGTCACTTATTGTGGGGCTCCATTCTTGTGGACCATGGTTCAGCTGCACCATTTGGTACTCAAAAAAATATTTGTGGTGCCCCCTTCCCTTGGTGCTTAATTTGCTTAATGGTTAATCCAGCCCCCAGTATATTTCTATCTTGACTCCAAACACATAATAGGATGATGGAAGCACCACCACCACTTTAAGTCTGAGTCATCAAATCAACAATAGATACCTGTAATAAAAAAGAAACTTACCTGCCGCCACGAGGTCCGTGCCTCCGCTGCCGCTGGCCCTGCAGGCAGGGTGGCACGGACAGCGAAGGCTCCGTTCAGCGTCTCAGCCCTCCAGGGCTGCAGACGCGCTCACCACTTCCCCTCGACGAACGCGCAACAAAACGAAACTGCGCGCATGCGCAGTACCGCTACACACAGAAAATTAGCATAGCCTTAAAGGGCTATACTTATACTTTTTTGGGGACCTATTAGGGGCGGGTTTTACCGCCCAAATTGTATTTAAACCTTCAGTTGCTACTCAGACCTTGCCTGAGATAGTTCCTTGTGGCTTGATCTAGCGTTTATTCTTGATTCTTGATTCTTCGGTTTTTGACTCCTGCTGTGATTTCTGACTCCTCCGTTTGCTGCCTGCCCTGATCCTTTTGCCTGTTTTTGACCTTGCCTCCTCCAAACCGTCTTTGTACCGTTGCTCCTGTTGTGTTTGACCCGGCCTGCTGACTATCCGTTTATCCAGTATTTCCTGCGTATCCCTGCCTCAGTGTGCGGTTGCAATCAGTGTTCCAAGTCCTGGGTGGTCATTTACCTGAGGCTCAACCGTAGGGTATAATACCATTCAGGTGAATAGACACTGTCCTGCCTCCAAACCTGTTGCAGTAAGATACCAGGTCTTCGCATCGCGGATCCAGTCTTCAGATCCTACTCAGTCCGTGACAATACCCACAGACTTTGAGATTTTGGGAGGGACATTTTGTGATGTCATTCTAGCCATTGTGGTCATGTCTTGATTATTTCAGAGTAACAGGTTATCATTATTCTATTACTTATTTATTCACACTTTTAGGTGAAAACATAGACTTATTTATTGAGGAGAAGAGAAAATGTAAGACAAAAAAATACCAGGGAAAAGATTATATTTCCACTCTGCTTGACCATATGTTAGTATATATACTGCCCTCTAATTACAATAATTCAAAAGACCATTTGTAAATTACCCACTCTTTTACCAAACATATTCAAGTTCAATAATTATCAAAATGTATTAATTCATTGAAATTTAGAGAGCTAAATATTCACTTGGCATATGGGGCCATCCAATCAGCATACCCCCTCATTAAAGACGCATAGTCTCTATAGACAATTTTTTTTTCTTTTTTCTTTGGTCCCATTATCCCTCAACTGAACACAGCATTAGGAAACCGAAGGTACAAAAAAAAAATCCTTCATTTGATGCCTGGAATATAGGCATAAGATACTCACTGAGATGGGCTTAGTGCGACAAGAGCAGCACCAGGCCAAAATCCAGTGCTACCCCAGAAAAGAGAATAGGGGGACAACCTCATTGCTAGGGTTATGTGTTTTGTTGCTCGTGTGTCTGTGTATGTTTGTCGGAATAGGGAGGGACGGGAGAGGGAGTCCTAAGGAGGGTATGGAAAAAGAGACATGCTTAAGCTAATGTCAGTAAATGCACAGGGAGTAAACTCTCAATCAAAAAGGTCCATGATTTATAATTACCTACAAAAAGAACATACTGATATTCGTTCACAAGATATTCATTTACAAGAAACTCACTGGAGACAATTCGAAAAGCCAGAGTGGGGTGGTAACAAATTTCCCACAACAATCCACGCCTCTGACAAATCTAAAAAGAAAAAAGGGGTAGCTATTATTTTTTCAGCCCAAATCCAGACGGAAATTAGATAGGAATTTTTAGATCCAGAAGGCAGATACGTGATAGTGATCTGTGATTTTGACCAAATTACATATACCCTCACAAACATATATCTGCCCAACGTGACACCGATTTGTTTACTGAACAAAATTCTGGATAAAGTAGATTCAGTTAAGAGCGGCTATAGCTTAGTGCCAGCAGACTTCAACTGCGTACTAGATCAATAGATAGAAGAACGCAAAAACAGGCGAAAGCCCTGAACAAGATTCTGAATAAATTTGACAAGTATGACATTTGGAGAGTCAACCATCCGGACGAGAGAGACTTCACGCACCTCTCGCGTGTCCACCATTCCTACTCCCGTATAGATATGATCTGGGGAGACTATCATGTGATAGAGAGGACTGTAGAAACCAAAATTATGAATAACACATGGTCGGTTCACAGCATAAATATAATTAAACTTAAAATAGCTTTTAAATCTAAAAGAGAATGGAAAATTAATTACTATCTTATTCATGACGAAAAGTTCAGAGAAGAAATTAAGACACTAACAATAACATTTTTCAAAGAAAACAATCCGAACGTTACTTCTTACGAAAATAATTGGTGCACTTTTAAGGCAGTAATGAGAGGCTACCTGATCCAAATGAACAGCAGGATGAGTAAACAGAGAGGCCCAGAACTGGGGAACCTACACATTAAATATGAACTTTTATCAAGGGGAAACAAAAAAAACCCAACAGAACAAAGAAGCAAAGAACTGGCGGAATTGCAAGAAAAAATTAAACAAAGACTTACAGAAAAAGCTCTTAAAAACATGGAAAAATTAAAACTAAAATTTTATTGCCGAGGTAATAAAACAGACAAAATGTTAACAAATAAATTAAGAAAAAATAGAGCAGATAAGTCACTAAATTAATAGAAAAAAACAACATATATATGACCCCAGAAAAAAAAGGTAATCATTTCAACAAATACTATGAATCATTATACAACATCCCGATAAATACAAACGTAGATCAAATAGATACATATTTGGAGAATCTAAAAATTCCAAAAATTTCAAAGACACAGAATGAGAAATTAAACCAATATATAAATATCACCAAGGTAGAAGAACAAATAAACCGATTGGTAAAATACAAAGCTCCCGGACCAGATGGGTACAGTAACCTCTTCTACAAAACTTTTAAACAACAACTTTCCCTACATATGATGTTTATGTTCAACAGTATAGTTAGTAAAGGAAAATTTCCGGAAGAAATGACAAGAGCAAACATTCTCCCGATATTAAAACCAGATAAAGATGCCACAGACGTAAAAAGTTACAGACCAATCTTGTTATTAAACGTAGATATTAAAATCTTTGCGTCCATCTTGGCAAAGAGACTTAATACGGTTCTAAAGAATATTATACATCCAGACCAAATTGGATTAGTTCCCGGAAGACTAGCTAGTAATAACTCCAGAAGAATTATTAATATTATAGACTCGGTGTCTACAAAACAAATTCCGACCATCATCTTAGCAGTCGACGCAGAAAAAGCATTCGATAGGGTCAGGTGGATATATATGGAGAAAACGATACAGACATTTTTAGTGAATGGGTGGCTGTTATCAGCAATAATGTCCTTGTATAAAAACCCAACTGCAAAAACATCTGGCCAAAATACTAGCTCAAAATGGTTTAAGTTAAACAATGGCACCCGCCAAGGTTGCCCCCTGTCGCCGATACTATATATCATGTCGATAGAACCCTTAGCCATAAGCATTAGAAATAACTCCAACATTACCGTCTATACAACAAATACAAGAGGACTTAAGCTGAGTCTGTATGCAGATGATATTTTAATCTCCATAACACAACCTTCTCTCTCTTTAAAACCGTTAATGCAGGAATTTGAAAAATTTAGTAAAATTTCGAACTACAAGCTGAACGAAGCCAAATCAACCTTACTGCCTTCTCCCTACCAACAAATGAAAGAGAAATCCTAACGCATAAATATAAGTTCACCTAGGCAAAAGAAAATTTTAAATACTTAGGAATCACAATAGAAACGTTAATGCAGTTCAATTTTATGGAGCTTTTAAAAACAACTAATCAACTAATAAAATGCTGGAAAAATCTAATAATATCATGGTGGGGAAGAATCCATGTAGTCATATATTATTCCGAAGTGAAACTACCTATTTACCATGCTTCCGTTAAATATACCAGACGAATGGTTGGGGATGCTACAATCAAGCATCACAACCTATGTATGGAAGGGGAGAAAACCAAAAATCAATCAAGCATTATTATCTAAAAAAAAAGAAAATGGTGGCCTCTCCTTCCCGATAGTTAAAAACATCTATTTAGCAAATATAATGGCACATGTAAGCATGATGCAACATCTGAACTCAAAAACGGAAGGCTGGTATGAGTTAGAAAAAGAAGAAGTAGCAATACAAGACCTGTCTCTACTACTATGGGAAACCACAGCGAAGAAATATAACAATTCCAGTATGCAAGGAAATACCATCACCAATCAACTGTTAAAAATATGGCTACAAGTAAAAAAATCGTTAGACCTGAATAATATAATACCCGATTTCATTAGCATCAACCAGATAGAACATAATATGAAAGAGATCAACCTAAATGCCTGGAAAGATCAGGGGATAAAAAGCATCGCTCATATGACAAAAGACGGAGCAATAAAATCCTTCTCTTCTCTAGCCCAGGAATTCAATTTAGGTAAAAATGAAATATTCAGCTATTTGAGAGTGAGAAGCTATTTGACTAAACACTATCACCACATAGAATCAGACATATATAAAAAATGCAAAAACAATTTTCTGCCAAGCTGAACCTAAAAAAACTCTATCCAAATCACTAGATTTAATAAAATCAAATTGCAGACCATATACATATCCTCAAAAGAATAAATGGGAAAGCGAATTGAACTGTACAATAGATACAAATAGTTGGCGTAAATCATTAATCAACGTCACTAAACGAATCCATTGCCCAACACTGGCCGAGACACATTTCAAACTGATGAACAGATGGTATCTGGTCCCAACAAGATTGGCCTCAATGTACAGTTCAAAATCACCCATATGCTGGCATTGTAATCTTCAAGAAGGCACCTACCTACATATCTGGTGGGGATGTGAACTTGTCAAAAATCTCTGGAAAAAGACCTTCGATCTAATGGAAACATTGACCCAGAGGCGGCTCTCTAATTAGGCGAGTTAGGCAGCCGCCTAAGGCCTCGCACTCACGGGGGCCTCGCGGCTGCCTAACTCACCTTGTTACCGTTGATGTAACAGGGAGCTTAACGATGCCGTTAAGCTCCCTGTTACACTAACCTGGGACGTTTCCTCCGTGCATCTTCTCTCCTGCACGGAGGAAGGAAGCTCCGACCGCGTTTTTTTTTTAAACTTTATTGAACCCTCACAGCTTCAATAAAGTTTAAAAAAAAAAAAAAAACGCGACCGGAACTTCCTTCCTCCGTGCAGGAGAGAAGATGCACGGAGGAAACAACGGAGAGCAGCATGTAGGTAAGTACTAGGGAAGGGGGGAGGAGGGTGGTACAAACGAGCAAAGCCTGGCATAAGGAGTGGCTAAATATTGGCACCGTGTGGGGCAAAATCCTGGCATAATGAGGTGAGGGGCAAAATCCTGGCATAGTGAGAGGCTAAATCCTGGCATTGTGAGGGGCAATATCCTGGCATACAGTGGCAAAATCCTGGCATATTGAGAGGCAAAATTCTGGCATTGTGAGGGGCAAAATTCTGGCATAATGAGGGGCAAAATCCTGGCACAGAGTGGCAAAATCCTGGCATAGTGAGAGGCTAAATCCTGGCATTGTGAGGGGCAAAATAGTGGCATTATGAGGGGCAATATCCTGGCATACAGTGGCAAAATCCTGGCATATTGAGAGGCAAAATTCTAGGATTTGTGAGGGGCAAAATTGTGGCATAATGAGGGGCAAAATCCTGTCACAGAGTGGCAAAATCCTGGCATATTAAGGGGCAAAATCTTGGCATAGAGAGGCAAAATTCTGGCATATTGAATGGCTAAATCACAGTGCATCCGGTGCTGTGAGGAAGAACAAAGTGCCAATCTTCTAGCACAACGTGGTCTGTGAGACCACTTTCAACATTGAGCACCTTTCCTTCTGGCTGAGTGTTTCTGTTAGTGTGTGATTGTGTGCTTTCTGAGTGTGTCTGTGAGTCAGTGTGTGCTGGCTGAGTGTGATTGTGTGCTGACTGTGTCTGTGAGTCAGTGTGTGCTCACTGAGTGTGTCTATGAATGACTGTGTGATATGTGTTAGTGTTCACATTTAGGACACAGCAATAACAATGTGAGTTAGTGGGCCGCACACAATTTTATCTATACCAAATGTTTATAGATGTTTGTAGAATAATTATGAGACAAATAAAATTCTAGGAGCTGTTCGATTCTAGAAGCTGGGATTTGAGTCTGATCTTGAAATATGCTATTTCTACAGTTCATTTTTATTATCACTTGCATATATTTTATTTAATAATGTGTGTCCGTGAGGGCCTCATGTTCGACTTTCGCCTAAGGCCTCACAAAGTCTAGAGCCGCCTCTGCATTGACCACACTCAAACTAAATAGATTACCAGAAATGGCATAATTACATGTGAATTGGCCTCACTCTACAAACTCTCAAAAATGCATTATAAAAAGCTGTTTTTTTGCCATAAAAATAACCATCGCCCGAAACTGGAAGTCTCCTGAAACAATTCCGTGGCTCTCTGTCAAGCACCAAATACTACAACAAGCAAAAATGGAAAAAGACCATAGCTGGTCATTCCTGAACTCTCCTATACACTACTCCTTATGGGAAAATTGGTGTGAATGTCTGTCATCTCACAAAGAGAACTCCCTTCTGTGCACTGTTTAAACTCGTATGTCCTTGAGAATGCAGCTCTAAAGGATACCCCCCCCCCCCGTTCCTCCCCTCCCCATTTCCAAATTTTATGTATATGCCGACTGTTTTTGTTTCGTCTTGTCTTAAGTATGTGTTTGTCTGAAGCCAATGGCACTTTCGACCCCCACAGATCAATATACAGGAACCCCAAATAATCCCAATTTACATATTAAAAAAAACAATAAGGGTCCGCCACTTTATTCTTTTTCCTTTTTCAAGCAGTATATACTGCACACTCCTTAATGTAATTATATAAACAGACATGTACAATCACTAAAGATATAACAGACACAAGGATGACCCCATGAACCTGTATACTAAGTATGAAATCATGTGTTAGTGTCTGAGTGTCAAGAAAAAGAAAAAAAAAAAGAAAAAAAGAAATTTAGAGAGCTAAATACTCAGTATTTTTTACTTACAAAGATCAAGTTTGCGGCTTCTACTGACCATCCAACTCAACTCTCAGCATTTGGCAAGATCTAGAAATTCATGTTATATGAGTATGTTATATGAGAACTATACTTGCAATGTGTGTATACCTGGATTGCATATATTCTCATGCTTTTCCACCAGTAGTAGAGCTAGGGTTACCAGGTCAGCTATTTATCTTCAGGGCACATTTCAATTTTACATGCTCCTATGCAGAATTCATAATATGTCCAGGAGGTAATTAATCAAGAAGTGTATCCCATAGGAACCACTTTGATTAATTAACCACTTGGCACAAATGAATGTATATATATGTTCTGTGTTTCCCTGCAGTTTGGAACTGGCCACTGAGATTTATAGAATACATTTTTTTTTTCTAACTGGATTGGAGTGCTGTGTATTTCTCACTATATGTTCCCTGCAGTACATATATTCACAGAACATAGTTACACGTTCTGTGTTAAAACGAGGGGTGAATGCGATCAATGATTGCTACCACCGCTTAAATGGTGTTGCTGAAATGCCTCAGTGTGGAGGCATTAAGAAACACCGAAATTTGAACCCCTGAGTCATATTGGAAGGAAGCATGCTCCTCCAATATGGTGCTGCCCTGTATCCAGCAAGCGAAATGGAAGTGATCAGAAATCACTTACATCACTCTGTGACTGACCCTAGAGCAAGTCAGCAACATTACATTGACAAAAAAAGGACAAAACGAACCCTTTTAGAGGCTAGTTAATTTATGTATGTGTTCTACAGTGTATTCAAAGCACTTGTTCCTGTGATCATTTCCCCTCCCATATAAACAGATGATCATACCCCCTCCCATATATAACATGAAACATACTGCCTTTGTTGTAGTGAATACATTTTACATAAATTCACATTCCATGTGTCTACATTGTGGCTGTCATGCGCTAACAACATATTCTCAACATAGCTGATATAATATCATGATTTTGCCCATTTTACATTGCCGTGGCATGATAACAAAGATGATAAGGACCTTAATGTCCCACTCTAAGCAAATACAAAAAGTAAACACTATGTAAATATCATTTATACATATGTAAACATATATATGTTTTGGTTACCTCTGCCCTGATTCTTGGTATGCCATGCATCCTTCTTTTACGCTGTGTAAGCAGACTCTCCCTGTTGGTACAGCCTAGTCCCATTCTAGGAGCTTGGGGGCCTTTGATTGTGTAAGGGGCACACTATACTTGGTGAATAATTCTAGTCTAGTTTAGTCTGTTAAGAATATTCAGTCTGTGAATATAGAACTTAATTAACTGAGTTTGAATACCAATGAATTATACATTTTACGGAGCAGCATTTAAAAGTTACATGTGTCCCTCAAACAGAAGGTGAAACATACATGCATTTTACAATGAGACAAATATTTGTATGGAGTGAGAGTAAAAAGTAGGGTTACTTCAATGTGCCACATTTTACCTCAGGCACCAGGGTCAATTGTCAAGAAGCAGTAGAGTCCTTTGATGTGTAGTGTGTTCCACTTCAGATATGTCTAGCGTTAAATTCAATACATAAAACAGCACACTGCATCATTACAAAAGCACCATTTCAATTGAGAAGTGCAGAATTTAATCTTGTGTGAGTTACTGTTAAAGCCCTAAACTACCTTAGTGTTAGAGTATAATTGATGTATTGTGTTTAAGTTTGTCAGTCACTATAAGTATCTGTTATATTCATGAAAACAAATATAACCAGTACAGTCTGAGAAACAATCCTGCACAAGGAAGTATACCAAAGCCACAAAAGCTGCTATACATTGTATGAATAAATAGCTACTATACAAAATGGACACGTGTGTTTTGTGTGGTAAACATTTGGCAAAAACATTTTTTTATTAGGATTTTAAAATGTACAACTGAAAGATGATATGATAGAAACATATAAGTACATAAAGGCAATCAACACAGTAAAGGAAGAGAGTATATTTAAAAGACAAGAAACTAACAAAACAGAAGGATATTGAAAGGATTAAAAGTAATCTCAGGAAATATTACTTTACTAAGAAGGTAGTGAATACATAGAATATCCTCCCACCGAAGTGGTAGAGGTTAACACAGTGAAGGAGTTTGAGCATGAATGCAATAGGCATACGGAAATCCTATAAAAAAGATTAGGCCAGGGACTAATGAAAATATTCAGAAAATTGGACAGACTAGATGTCTCTTATCTGTCGACACATTCTATGTTTCTATTAATATACTGTATTTTCCGGCGTATAAGACGACTTTTTAACCCAGGAAAATCTTTTCAAAAGTCGGGGGTCGTCTTATACGCCGGGTATCGTCTTATAGGGTGGGTGCTGAGGTTTACTTACCTACTTTCTGCTCTGTCTCCTTCTGTTAAGCCGGTCTGTGGCTGTGAGGGAAGCGTTGTGAGCTCCCCTCCAGTGTTCGGCTTCAATAAAGTTTGTTTAAACTTTTTTTTTAAACAAACTTTATGACCGCGCGGCTGGAGGGGAGCTCACAACGCTTCCCTCACAGCCAGGGACCGACTTAACAGCGGGAGACAGAGCAGAAAGTAGGTAAGTACTGGGGATTGGGGAAGGGGTGGAGGGTCCCAAACTCTATATTTTAACCTCAAAAGTTAAAATATAGATATTATACGCCATATTTTCCGGCGTATAAGACGGCTTTTTAACCCAGGAAAATCTTCTCAAAAGTTGGGGGTTGTCTTATACGCCCAGTCATTTTATATGCCGGAAAATATGGTAATACCCTTCACTAGATCATTATTTTCCTTTTTTATTTTTTTACTTGTATCAGTACTTTTTAAAGTATATGCTTTATTACTTGAATCATCATCTATTTTCTTTAGGGTTTTCTTTTATTTCATGTTTTTTTTTTTTAATTCTTAATTTGCTTTTTGCATTTAGTTGCAGGATTCACAAAATACATCTCAGCATTTGATTCTGAGCACATAACTCCATTTGTGAAATGTATCAAAAGTCAGCAAAAATAACACCATTACAGTTAGTATCTAAACATATATTTAAACATATATATAAAGTGACTCATCGGGAGGTATCACGATCTCTTAGCAGGGACCCACAGGGTCTATTAAGACCCCGATCAGGTCTCTGCCATTGTGTTCCTGGCTACCGATCACAAGGGTGGCCAGGAACTAAAAGTGGCGTTATGGTGCTTGCGTCATCTGGGATGTAAGCACCATGTGTTTTGAAGGGACTAAATACTATTTTGTCTGTGCACTATGGATTACACTGGGACAGCAGGGGTGTTGCTAGGTCTACAAAATATCTAGGACTTGAATCCATGGCAGATTTGTTAGAAGTGGAGTAAAGCTCACGTGCCCTGGAACAGCAGGGCTGTTGCTAGGTCTGTGCACTATGGATTACACTGGAACAGTAGGGGTGTTGCTAGGTCTGTGCACTATGGATTACACTGGAACAGCAGGGGAGTTGCTAGGTCTGTGCACTATGGATTACACTGGAACAGCAGGGGAGTTGCTAGGTCTGTGCACTATGGATTACACTGGAACAGCAGGGCTGTTGCTAGGTCTGTGCACTATGGATTACACTGGAACAGCAGGGGTGTTGCTAGGTCTGTGTACTTTGGATTACACTGGAACAGCAGGGGTGTTGCTAGGTCTGTGCACTATGGATTACACTGGAACAGCAGGGGTGTTGCTAGGACTACAAAATATCTAGGACTTGAATCCATGGCAGATTTGATAGAAGTGGAGTACACCTCACGTACCCTGGTCAACTCCCTGCAATTTCCTCTTTCATGAATAATACCCTTAGTGTTAAAATATTTGCTTTAGTTTTGGAAGCATGCTAGATAAGAAATGAAAAATAAATACATTTCCTTGGTTAAAAACAGACTATATGTATAAAAATGGGCTTCCAATAAATATTTTCCATGGGGTTGTAAAACCACCCCCACCAATTATTTTGCAACATCCCTCCCAATTACCTTACTTTAGTTGGTTGGATAGTAGGGGTCCCTGATGAGTCCAGTGCAAGGTCTGAGCAATCTAGGTTCCTTGAATAGACACAGACACTTCCTTTATCCATGTGGCTGCTGTTATGAATGGGGGGGGGGGGGGGGGGGGGGCAGAGAAATTAGAGTCTATGCCCATTCTAGCTGCACACTGCCTCTTTACGATGAGCATATTGCTAGGCTACAAAATTAAACCATCAACAAATAAGAGTGAAGAAATGAGGTCATAAGTAACTTAATCAAAGTACAGTACTGACAGTTTTAATTCTGTCCCTTATAAAGTAAGTCCTTTAACCCAAACAAATTAATAATAATGTACATTTTAGTTCCTCAGCATACAGTTGTTTTGCAATAAATGAAAATTAAAATGGTAGGATTGTACTTTCCAAACCAAATCCTTAGTCTTTTGTACGTTTTTACATAAATCATTTTCCTTTTAAAAACAGATGGCTATTGCTTTCCCTCCTTTTCTTATGGACGTAAGTGACCATGGGAAAAAAAAAATGTTCACTACAACCAAAATAGCTCTCATCTTAACAAATAGCCAGCACTTTATAATGAGGTTGTATTAATTACATGTATCATGGTTAATTTCCTTTTAAATATACTATTAGTTATGTTACTGGATCGCATATAACAGTTCTGGAATGGATTAAAACCATATGTGTCTACAGGATTGCCAATGCCTTGTCATCCTCACCACTTTTTCTAGTAATGTGTGAATTGATCCCTAGCTGAATATTTCTAATCACACTTCTAACAAATATGTATGATGCAACCACCATTGTTTGTTCAGCCATTGTCTGGCAAAGGCAAAAAAGTTCATGGCATAGAGATTAATCAGTTTATACATTAATTGTAACAATTTCAATACTCCGACATAGTGTTGGGCCAGTGCAACAGCATTTGAAGCGTTTACATCCATTACTCACACAAGTGTATGTCTATAGGGGTCTGTGTGGAGAGCCAAAATACAGAGCAAACCTGACCTTGGTGCTTTCTATCCTAACCTACTGATCCCAGTCAGAGCCTCATCTGAGGAAGATGGCTGCTTAACCTAGGCACCACAGTATTGAGAAGTGAAAAGTGGTCTAACTTTACCCCATTGGTTTGGGCTAGAGCATCCTGTGGGACAATTGCCCCTTTGCCATCCTTCCCCTGCAGTAAATAATCATTTATTTTTAAACATGCTATAAAGTAGTTTAGGCACAGTTCGAATGTAAGACTGCAAAGTTTCAGAGGCCACGCCTATAATATAGAAAGATAGAAAGTTAGAGTTAACTAAGTGTCCTTGTAAGTGAAAAGAGCATATGGGGATCCTACGTCATCTATTTGCCACCATAGCTCCATAACTGTTTCCCTCTAGTTAGGTGTTATGGGGCACTAAGCAGTTGCATAATTTGATTACATGGTAGTCCCACCAATCAGTGAGGCATTTGCCCATATTAGACCTATGGTGTATATAAGTGTGAAAACGTAGCTGCTTAGGAGCTCCTATCTCATTGAACCTGTAAAGGTTAGTGAAGACTTTCTCTACAATGTGACATTTAAGTAACCTTGTTATATCATCTACTCCAAGAAAGAGGCAACGAGGTTATGTAAGCTATGGATCCCATTACACTCAGCTAGCCAAACACTTGATGACAGTTGCGCCTGTGTCAGCCTTACTATAGCCAATAAAACATTCCAAATAGTGACATGAGTAATACCAGATATAGCATTAGCGAATGAAACAAAAATAAAATTGCTTATCTATATGCTTTACCCTAGAGTACAGATTTATTTAAATTGTTTAACTATGTAGAGGTCAAAACAATTGTAGGTGTGTATTACTCATACAAATAAATACTAAACACTCTTCTAGAGTAAATGCCTCTCGGATTAATTGCCAAGGTCAAACACAAAGGTCATGACCTGGTCACCTACCAACAAACATTCAGTCAGGAGAGCATCATTAGCAAACAATTTTGAGTGGTATTTAGAAAGTTCACACTAATGGTGATAAACAATTAAAAAATATAAGCTGCCAATACCAATACGATTTATGGTTTCCCACAGTTCCATTACTAGAAAATATTCATTGTAATCTTAAAAATGCAAACATGAAGTAACATTTTGTGTGGTAAATGAAGTGTCAAGATCCTGCATATTGGCTGAAGAGTGAGAGGATGTACATATGGACAAGGGAGAGCGTGTCAGAAAAATATATCTGCCTGGGAGGTGTGAATGAATTGAATCAACTGGTGATTAGATAACAGTGAAGGCCACACATCAGAAACAAATGTTTATATCATACACGGATAAAAGAACAAATAGTGACTGAACAGTAGAGAACATGATCAGAGCATTAAATAGTCCTTTGTTTTAAAATCCCTTCACATTCCTCTCATATGTTATCATACCATTAATGATAGCAATCCCCCAAAGACCCTCAGTGTCTTAATACCACATGGGTGAGTAACTCAACTCCTCCATGATTTTACAAAGCTTAATGATTCAGTCATTGAAATAACTATTATACAAAAAGGTCTATGAGGGAAAGCTCTTAATAAGAATTAAAATAACAATATATAATTCAATATTTTTTTCTTCAGATTTGCATAGACAAACATTCTGTAGTAACAGCTGATGTATTAGATGACAACATGGCAGGAGTAAATGTGCCTTAATGATTAATCACTCTGTGATCTCCTTAAATCTTATTTTCATTGGAATAACATGTAGAACAAAACATAATGTGTTAGTCTGAATAAGTCAGATAGCAAGGATGAAACGTTCCATTGCCATATGTTCACTGATTTTTGCCTTAAACGGCATCCATAAAAAAGTGAACCTTCACATGACATTTTAAATTGAACAGTGTCTTCAACCTCTGATTCATTCTATATCAGATGTTCTGCAGTTCTGTTTATAGCAGTTGTTTCTATAGTGATGTGTTTATTCTTCCTCTGCATAATAAAGACAGAGTAAGGAATTTGTGTGCCAAAGAAAATATAAAATCTCTCAGACACGTTTTGTAAATGTAATGACTTTAGAAATGTATTTCAATTAAAGGCACAGTGGCTCCAAAACCTGTTTGATGAAAAAGATAATGATGTTTGATGTCTAAATGCTTTGGAACCATCAATCTGACAGATTTTGGCAACAGGAACATTTTTTTTTGTTGTACATGTTTTTTGTGTGTGCCTGAGGTCAATATATGAACTTAGTTGCAGATGTTGCAAATAATACCTTGAGGTATGCTATAAAAATGTTTTTTTTTGCATTGTGTATCTTTAAATGGATGGTAGTATGAGAGATGTTATCGGTCATAAAGTTACAGTTTCTCACTAGAACAAAATTTCCAAATAAAATTGATAAGCTGAGATGTAATATTTTGTTTGCACTAGTGTATATGAACAACCTTTTCTGGTGTAACAATATGATCTCAGGTGATTATGATGGTATGATAGTATGGCACGTAAATATTGCTAAAACTAACCTCCCACTATCTAGGAAGGAACAGGAAATTATTTGGATTAAGAAAATGTTAAAAAAAAAAGCTACATCGGTACAGATGCGTCACTAGGGTTGATGTCACCCGGTGCAGTAACTCAGGGTGTCACCCCCCTGGATTTTTTCCAATACCATGCCAAAAAGATTCCTTAGTAATGTCAGTCAGTTGGCCCATTAAATATGCGATACAGGAGTCCAACAAAATATGCCACATATAGGAGCCCCACAAATTATGCCACATACAGGAGCCCATAACTATGCCACACACAGGAGCCCCATTAAAAATGCCACACACAGAAGCCCCATAAATATGCCTCACACAAGAGCCCCATTAATTATACCTCACACAGAAACCTCATTAATTATGCCTCTCACAGGAGCCCCATTAATTATGCCACACACAAGAGCCCCATAGTTATGCCACACACATGAGCCCCATAATTATGCCACAAACAAAAGAGCTCCATGAGGTGAAAATTGTACAATTCCAAAAAAATAAATATTTATACACATCTCTCTCTCTCTCAATAGATGCATGTAGACTTATATGAACCTTTTAATATTATATTAAATTATTTTTATATGTAATAAAAAAGGTTATTGAAAAATTGCAT
This sequence comes from Pelodytes ibericus, assembly GCA_036172795.1. Lineage (NCBI taxonomy): Eukaryota > Metazoa > Chordata > Amphibia > Anura > Pelodytidae > Pelodytes > Pelodytes ibericus. Next base: position 99,133,088 of record CM069858.1, on the reverse strand, counting down.
TTCTTGTTTTTACTCCCTTCCGCTTCACCCACATTGTACCTAAAGGACTTAACACAGCACCATACAGTACACACAGCATTTGCCATGCACCTATATTGCAGCCACAGCACTTGGCTTGCACTCATATTGCACCCACACTAATTGGCATGCCTAAGTGTCAATTTGCCCCACAGAAAATACCATAGTGTCATTTTGTCCACAGAACATGCTATTTTGCCTGACAGAACATGCCACAGCATCATTTTGCCAATTAAAACAAGCCACTGTCAGGTATTAATTAACATGCCACAGTCACTTTGTCATTAACATATGAAACAGCCAGTTTGCCGTTTAAAATATACCACTGTTTGTCCATTAAATATGCCATAGCCAGCTAACCAGTTAATATGCCACAGCCAATTTGCCCAATATGCCAGTATTTTTCTGCTTTTAATATGCCACATCCAATTTTTATCAATAATATGCCAGTGTTATTTTGCCATTAGTAAGCCACATCCAATTTCCCAATAATATGCCAGTATTATTTTGCCATTAATATGCCACAGCCAATTTTTCCATTAATATGTCACCCTCCTCCCCACTTTCCCAGTACTCACCTCCTGGCTGCTCTGTGTCCCCCGGTCATCTTCTCCGTCCAGCATTCCATTCTGCATGGAGGAGGGAAATACAGTCACCTGATTTGACGTAATGTCAAAGTAAAAGAAAAAATCATTGTCACCAGATTTGACAGTACATCATATCCGGTGGCTGTGTTTCCCTCCTCCGTGCCAGGGGCATGGAGCAGCCAGGAGGTGAGTTCTGGGGAAGGAGGGTGGCTTATAATGGGCAAATAATACTGGCATATTAATGGCAAAATATTACTTGTATATTAATGGCAAAATAAAACTGTCATATTAATGGCAAAATAATACTGGAATACTAATGATAAATTGCCTGTGGCATATTAATGGCAAATTAGTACTGGCTAATTAATGGCAAAATAAAACTGGCATAAAAATGGCAAGAAAATACTGGCAAATTAATGGCAAAATAATACTGGATATAATGCAATATATGGATATTAGAGAGCACTTACATATGGTAGGCAGCAATTTACATTAAAATACAGCTGCCTACCATATGTAAGTGCTCTCTAATATCCATGTATACTTTTGTAATATAGGCACTGAGTACTTTTATTGCACTGCTCATAAGAAGGTATACATTTTGCAGCCAGATATATACATTTTATACACTGCAATTGTGTGCTCATTATACACGTTTTATACACTGCAATAAAAGTACTCTGTGCAATTGTGTATGTTTATTGTTTAATGGGGTTTTTTGGGTATCACTTTGTGATCGGTGGCCAGGAACAAACTGTGACATTTTGGTGCAAGTGTCATCTGGGATGACAGCACCATGCGTCACGAATGGGTTAATAATACAGCTTTATAAAAATGCAGTCTGTTTCATTTATTTATGTTTTGATTTGTGGTATAGAATGTGTGAAGAAAGTATGTAGATGTAGACATTTTAAATACAAATGTTTCAATGAACAAATCATTGAGCCCTCTATGCTTCATATAGCACTATCAGGGGTGGATGTTTTGTTCAGAATCTTGGGTCAGATCTGTCAGATTTATTTTCATCTGACCCAACATTCGGAATGACTTGTCCTCTCTCTGATAGAGCTATATCAAGTAAAGTGGGCTCAATAATGTCATTTATTTACATTCTTTTATTTATGCTATTCTTTTTATCATGCCTACACATGAAACAATCTTTCAATGAAACGTAAATTATTCTCCTGCCTTGAGTTGGCCTTTAAGTTCTATATGTTCTTTGTAAGTACACTGGGCCAATACAGTTCATTATTTCATATGTATATATATATATATGAACATCACTAGTTCTCCTCCAATGATGAGGGATGTTGGTGCTCTCAGGATGCTCCAGCCAGTTTAATGTCAAGCCAATACTCCCATTAATCCCTCTGGGTCATACCGTGACTTTGCCATCATGAGTTTTTGTGCTGACAACAACACTTACTCTTTAGCGAATAACCACATTTTGAGCCTGGTCTTTCTCTGTGTGTACTCTTCAATCCTGATTTGCAGTTAACTTACTTGGCTCTTTCTCCAATGTTCAATTTGTATTTCTCCGTTCGATTTAAAATCTTTGCATTTAAATCGAATGTCCTTACTGGTTGCTCCTTTGTTAGTTAATGTTATGCAACATTGGTCATTTTTTATTTATATGAATAATCTAATTTGTATTCAAATCATTAGTTTGAAAGCCCTCTTTGTAAATTCACCCATGGGATGAAGACTAAATTGCTTATAGACACAAAGTAATATAAGTGGCGCAATGGTGGAGCTCATTGTACTAAAATATATATCAATTCTTGTCTGGCACTGCTTTGGGCAATCACCACTAGTATTCCCTTTTGGTGCTAATGGTGACCCACTCTAAAAGTCAAACTGTCGTAAAATTCAAAGTGAATTCAAAGGGGTTGCTTATCTTTCCAATACTTGCTTATTTGGTTGTCACAGTTAACTCTTTAGGTGACCAGCTCATTAAATGATAGCTTTCCTGTGCACTTGTTTCTTTCATCTTGAAGTTCTAGACACACAAATTATGAAGCTAGATAATTGCTAATTATCTGTTTGAAGAGCCTCATGCTCTTCATTTTTTTTAAAGTGTTCATTTTTTTAGTACTCTCGCTGGTGGTGGCGCTGCACATACGACTGATTTGAAATTTGATAAGATGTGTAATTATGTAGTGACTGCATCATTTGTGCGTTTAAGCTAACAAAGTTTGATTACAGAACAAAAACAAACTATTACATCAGTTTTGTCCAATGGCATTGCTTCCCTCTTACACACATTTTAATTAGTTAAATCCACATATTTAAAATCGTGTTTTTTTCCAACTCATCTATTTTACATTACTTCATCAAGAGTTTGATTTGTGCACTAATGCCTTTCCACATAAGAGATTCGTGCTTACTTATGGGACTGCTGATTTGATGTGTTTTAAACTATTTATGTGCCAAAAATGTAGGCATTTCAGAATAAATATGAAACATGATAGCTACTTTGTTACAGTAACTAAATGTTAGCACATGACAAAAATTCCTTAACCCTAAATTGTAATGTCTTGAAAAAAAATCAACATATTTAAATTATTTACTTTATCAAGGTTTACCTTTTAATTATGACATGATTAAATGGGTTAAATGACTTGCCTTCTTAAATTTACTCACAATATTTCACTCACATCATTAAAAAACAATTTCCATTAGAAAATATATTTCTCTCTCAGCTGCGATTTTTTTTTAAATACATGAAAGTTTCTGTGTTACGTAATGTTGTTTTTCACAAGTATCTAAGTTGACCCAAGAATATCCCTGGGATAAAACATTATAAGATTTTTTTAGTCTAGGTACTCAAAAAACACCATTCAGGGCCAACTTGCCGAAACTTAAGCAAAGAAGTCTCTAGAGCCCCTCACAACCGTCAGTCATGGAGAGTTTATTGGAAAAGTAATTGTAAAACACACCAGGAAGTGGAGTTTAGTGCACTTTGGTCAAATCTGAGCAAACAAAGAAACAGAAAAATGCTTGTCATATAGTGAATTCATTGGGTATTTCATCCATGGGTTGACCTGAGTGCTCAACAAAACTCAGTGGTTAGTAAAATTTGGTTATTATTTTTGAAATGTTTAATATTTAAATATAATGTAATTCATTTTGCCTAGTATTCAACACTTTATTTTCATCCCTAACAGCAAAATTAATTCACAAGCACTAGGGGTCATTCTGTGACCTTGGCCTTGCACACACCTGTCGTTGTTTCCCTTTTGAACTATAAAGGTCATGGTGTCATCCATCAACATACTTGAAAAACAGGTAAGTACTAATACAAAAACATGAATATCCTGGACACACAATTACTTACATGTGTCCTATGATGTTTAGTGCGGACCACTGAATGAAGAAGGTAAAGACTAGTTGGCAGAGAAACGATGCCTCATCATGTGCTGTTTACAAAACCGAAGTATAGTCAGGCCTATATCTAAAGATTATACATCCATAAGTTAACTCTCCTCTCAAGCATGTGCATGCACATAAGGTCTATGTAGAAGGTCTGAGTATGGAGCAGATCTGACATTGGGTCTTTCTATCCTCCTTTTGACCCCAACCACAGAGGAAGATTGCTGCCTGGCCTGGATGCATTGAAAAGTGAAAAGTGATGCAGCCCTGTCATTGAAGAGAGTGGAATTTTAGTGTTTTGAACAGTATTAAAACATCCTCATATAATTAGAATAATTATATATCTCTCTAGTCTTCTACATTATTTTCTTGAGCTGTATTTAATTTAATGTTATGAAATTAGGCCTGCCTTTTGATTTATTTTTTAAGCTCCTACCCCTTTCTTGCATCTCTAACTGACCTGCACCTTTGGGCAGGGAGAGTTACACAGGAAAATACATCAGAGATTAAATTAAAAGTGAAAATAACTATGTCCCGATTGAGTAGCAAATGGATATAACTGTAGTAATTTTCAATACTAGCTTTAAAATGCCACTTACAAGGTGTGCTGAGTTATCTCTTTAAGTTATGTCTATTCAGTCAGGAATAATTACTGTACTTTTTAATTTCAGGTAGTATAGTTTTTTAAAGCTGATGGCCAAGATGTCACAACTTGTGTATTTCTCTAGTTATGCAGCATTTGCCGGTTTATCCTTGCGCCCATTTTCCTTTTTTAACAGCAATTTGTGGTAGGTGTCCTACTCCATTTGGAGGTACATAAACACTATATAGACAAAATAGTTCTAATACTGCAATGGAAATTGTTGGATAGTAAGCCCAAGTGCCTAACATTTTTTTTTCAAACCCCATGCAAAATGGCAGTGTTTTAAAAGAAAATTTAAGTTTGAAAAATATGAAGTATTTTCTTTTTCAGAACTTATTAACTTTATTCTCAAGCACACAATATGAAATGAATATCTGCAGAATTTCCTATTTTCTCATTTTAACTTGCAGGGAGGAGATCGAAAGAACATTTGAACTCCATTTTAATTAAAATGCTTATTGAAACCCTTTGGTTTTCTCTTTCTTTCTTTTCTTTTTTTTTGAGTATTTACATGTATTGATAAATAACTTGTTTCACGGAAGAAGCAGTTATGATATAACTGACTAATGTAATTTGCCTATGCTGTAACCTCGGGGTCTCTCATTTATCCTGCCTTTGATGTGTGAGTTTGTGTATTTTAATGTATTATATTTTTTGGTTCTGACTGTTTATCATTTGTGTCAGCATTCCTCTGGACCCCACCAGGCAGTGCAAAGCTGAAAAGGGTTCCATCTGTTTTCAACCAATAAAATTAAGACCATTTCCATTCTACTGACAACTAAAAAGCTAGCAATTGAAAAGACTGTGGATAGGCTGGCAATTTTAAATGAATTTAAACATCCTTTGAAGATGGTGCCGCCAACACAACATGAAGCTTGATTGAGACAACCGTGCATGTATTTTTCTCATTATCAACTGGACATTTCTATATTTACCTGCTGAAGTAGAATTTAATGTGCAGATAATTACAGGTCATACATGTTGACCCCAGCAAACGTCAACTAAAGAAACTGATACAACTAACAAATACATATAAGGAAGCTGAGAAACCAATATTTTATATTTTTACAGCTTATAGTCTAAGCTGTAAAAATAAATTTCATCATTATGGTACTCATGATACTAGATTCTGACTTTTGATTTTTATTTCCTGAGGGTACTATTTAAAGCCACTTGTGATATTATTACTATAACTGAAAACTAAAGAGACCTAGTGGGGTATTTAACCAAAGAGTACAAATGAAAAAGTTAATTATGGTTCATCTACATCTGAGACAACAAGAGAGCTGGATGAGAAAGTTAGTTAAACTCATATACAAAAACAATTAAAAAACATTTATAGGCAAATTAAATAGAATAGATAGGCAGGGCCGGACTGGGAACAAAAACCAGCCCTGGAAAAAATTTGTATACCAGCCCCATAGCATAAAAATTTTAAACCAGCCCCATAGCATAATATAATACATATTTCTGTATTGTCTCTCTCTCATTTCTGTAGCGTCTCTCTCTCATTTCGGTAGCGTCTCTCTCTCTCTCGCATTTCGGTAGCGTCTCTCACTCTCGCATTTCTGTACCGTCTCTCTCTCTCGCATATCTGTAGCGTCTCTCTCTCTCTCTCTCTCTCGCATATCTGTAGCGTCTCTCTCTGTCCTTTCTGTAGCATCTCTCTCTCTCTGTCCTTTCTGTAGTGTCTCTCTCTCTGTCCTTTCTGTAGTGTCTCTCTCCCCCCCCTTCCCCTTAGTGGCTTTCTCCCCCCCTTCCCCCTGTAGTGTCTCTCTTACCTCCCTTCTCCCTGTTGTGTCTTTCTTACTCCCTTCCCCCTGTAGTGTCTCTCTCCCCCATTCCCCTGTATTGTCTCTTTCTCCCCCCTTCCCCCTGTAGTGTCTTTCACCCCATCCCTCCAGTAGTGTCTTTCACCCCATCCCCCCAGTAGTGTCTTTCACCCCATCCCCCCTGTAGTGCCATGATTTTGCCCGCCAATATGCCAGGATTTTGCCATTTAATATGCCAGGATATTGCCACTTAATATGCCAGGATATTGCCAATTAATATGCCAGGATATTGCCAATTAATATGCCAGGGTATTGCCAATTAAAATGCCAGGATATTGCTATTTAATATGCCAGGGTATTGCCACTTAATATGCCAGGATATTGCCAATTAATATGCCAGGGTATAGCCACTTAATATGCCAGGATATTACCAATTAATATGCCAGGATATTGTTATTTAATATACCAGGATATAGCCACTTAATATGCCAGGGTATAGCCACTTAATATGCCAGGATATTGCCAATTAATATGCCAGGATATTGTTATTTAATATACCAGGATATAGCCACTTAATATGCCAGGATATTGCCATTTAATAAGCAAGGATTTTGACCCTCAATATGCCAGGATTTTGCCCCTCAATATGCCAGGATATTGCCCCTCAGTATGCTCGTTATGCCACCCTCCTCCCCCATTCCCCATACCCCAGTACTTACCTCCTTGCTGCTGTCTCCCGGTGCAGGTCCGTGGCTGTGAGGGAAGCATTGTTCGCTCCCCTCCAGCCGTGCGGATCAATAAAGATTGTTGAAAAAAAAAGTTTAAACAAACCTTATTGATCCGCGCGGCTGGAGGGGAGCCCACAACGCTTCCCTCACAGCCACGGACCTGCACAGCAGCAAGGAAGGAGGTAAGTAAACAGGCCCACCACCACTTAAAGCAAATACTGTAGATAGGGCAGTTGTTTCACAGAAAACATGTAATTTTTACAACAGGAATGATAATAGCATATTTAGAAGAGGGGATAAAGGAATCAATTAATTAATTCAAGATATAAGTTGAGGAAGGAGGCCAAGGATAGTATGATGGCATATGATTAAGGGGGTTGGTTCTAGAACTAGAAGTTAGAAAAAGTACAAAAAGCTTGTCTTTAACACATTTGGAAACATACTAAACGTAGGAGAAGATATTGTTAATGTGCCAGCAGGTTTGATGGGCTGAAGTAGCTAGTTGAAGATGCTAAAGTTTGGGGTTGTAAAAGTTGAGCTGTAAGCAGAAACCACCGGGCGCTAGTTTGAAAATTTGCCCTCCAACTTTGCCAAGTAACATGTCACCACCAATACCATACACACTCACTTACGACAGTGACAACTTTGCCCCCAAACAGCTTGTCAGTTCCAGCTTTTCCCCAAAAAGCTTTACAGTTCCAGTTTTGCCTTTAATAGTTTGCCAATTCCAGCTTTCCCCATACAGCTTACTAGTACTAGCTTTGCCCCAAAACAGCAAAACAACAACAATTTCAGCTTTGCCTCAGTTTGCAGGTGCCAACTTTGCATTCATACATCTTGCCAGTGCCAGCTTTGCCCCCTAATCGCTTCCCATGCTAGTTCTGCCCCCAAACAGTTGGTTAGTGCAATATTTGCCTACAAACAGCTTGCAAGTGCCTGCTTTGCACCATACCAACTTACCAGTGCCAACTTTGGTCCCAAACAGCTAGTCAGTGCCATGTTTTTCCCAGTATCATATTTTCCTAAAATAGCTTGTCAGTGCCATAATTGTCTCCAAACAGCTTCTCCATGCAATAATTTAACCATACAGCTTGTCAGTGCTATATTTTTCCTCCAAACAGCTTGTCAGTGCCATCTCTGCCCCCAAACAGCTTTTCTGTGGTAATTGCCCCACAACACTTACCTGCATAACTGTAGAGCAGGAGTGGTATGTCTGTCTCCCACTGTTCTGCTTGAAGACTGATCGAGCATGCAGGAAGTGGATGTGATGTTGTTTCCTGATTCCGGGATGATGAGTCAGACACAGCACACAATAAGAGAGTGTGAAAGATATTATCCATGGTGCTAGCTGCGGATTACCTGTATGCAAGTGTCTAGCCACTAGAGTGGCGGGCCTGGTCGAAATAATGACACTTGCCCATGCCAATTATGGTGCAAAAAGTCAAAAGCAGACTGGGAAGTGCAGGGTAGATGCAGTAAATGAGGGGACAATTAAAAGGAATAATTACATGGGATGAACACTGGAAATTGTATTTCATGTGATGATAGTGATAGGGGCATGGGAATGATCACAACATGTTGTGAATACAAGATATTGTAAATTGATTTTGAATACCACCAACAATGTTATGAGCTAACAAGAATGAACTGGGTTGGGAATAACACATAGAAAAATACATTAATAAGAGGCATCTGTTAAAGAGTAGTGTAACACTAACATAATGAGCAATAAAACCTGAGGGAATAATAATAACCTTGGGAAACAAGCATTATGTTTTCAGCTCTGCTACTAAGCATGAAAATCCTCTATTGGCATGAGAAGTCATTTAAATTAGGTAAGTAATTTAAAGTGGCACTAAATCTTTTTTTCTTTAAAGATATGCAATGGTTTATGCTGCTCAGCAGTATGGATAATTCATATGTGTCCCAATGGAAATTAATAAATTTATAAAGCAGGGGAAACTTTACTAAATGCATATCTACATTTATAGATAGATGTATCTAAAAATGTATACATTTATAGACCGATGTATGAATAGTTGTATATTGTGACAGGGTCAGTAGAGGCAAGTTAACTGAGGGCAGGTATTTAAGCCAGCATATGGAACGAGCGCTGTATCCCTGCTTTTATGGTTTACTCTTGTAGAAGCTTCACCTGCTGCTTAATTAACCCAGCCTATCCATATTTTAGTCTTTTGTGGTTTTTCAGGGTGCTGCTGATCATGTGAAGTGAACATGAATGCATAGTTGCCAACATCGGCCATGTTTCCAGGGACACATATTAGTTCCACATGCTGCAGAAAGAGCATGCAAAGTGCATCCCGGCAGTATGTAGGATGGATATATGCACAGACATAATCTAATTAATTACTCATGGAAGGTCCTATGAGATCTTCAAATGGATTAATTAATTGGATTGTATCTGTGCGTATATGCATCCTACAGATTGCCGGGCTGCACTTTGCATGCTCTTTCTGCAGCACGTGGAACAAATATGTGTCCTTGGAAACATGGCCGGTGTTGGCAACTATGTGAATGGTAAGGAAAACTTTGCACTGTTTAAACCTTTGTTTTGTTACTGGGAACCAGCTTAGCTGGCCAGTACAGTAAGAGACAAATTATTTCTGTTCAGTACGTTTTCTAAGAAGCAATAACTTTTTGTTTGATTGTTTGGTTTATATTCTAAGGCAAAACAAAACCTTTGGTTTTATGAATAAACAACTTAAAAGGCATTTAAGAGCCTATGTCTGCGGTAACCCTATTACAATATGTACAAATAGGAAAAAATGTACAGATGATGATTGATAGTGTACCAATAGAAATGTTCTCCTCCGACATCAAGAGGTGGGTGAAGAGGAAACTGTCCTAGGCAACCACTGCTGCCAGATTCCAGCTGACCTGCTGGACTACGAGGAGGACCATCTGTTAGCAAACTTTCAGTACTCTCCTCTCCCATTCACAATGAAGCCATTGCTGGGATTGCATTCTGCCTAAACAAAAACTGCATCCCCTTTTTCTAAGATTGGGCCTGTCACAGAGTACATCAAGAATACATTTCCTTTAATGGTATTAATACCCCTAACTGTTCCTTTATTTCAGGCCTCCATTGGTTGCAGTCTAATAATCCTGTTATTAACTGGGAGTCAGATAGTATTCGGTCTTCGAGAGATTTCTGTCCCTCGTTGTTTCGGTGTGGATTCTAGGCAAATCTTGTCAGAACCTTGTACTTTTGATTTGACTGTACAGATTTGCTCTGATTCTGTTAGTTCTCCTTCTGGTGGAGATTTTCCTGGGAAGTTTGATTTTTTTTTCTGTGGCCTTTGGCTGGCCTTCAAGTAATGGTAATATGAAATACAAAAGACCCGCTTGAGACTTCCCTGGTAGGGCTGGCCGAAGCAGGATCTCCAGTTATGTCTCATTCCCAAAGGCCACATTGTATGTGGGATACAAGCAGAGGAGGAGGCGCGCTTGTGATGACCTGCTGGTGGTACATTCCTAGCGTGCACCGCTGTTGACTGTCTTGCAGTCCAGTTACAGCTCCTGCTTACCTGAGTGTGGTCTCAATTTTTGTTACTTAATATTTTGGCATACCCTGGCTGTTCTGACTACCCAATTTTGCATCATTGACCCTGACTATTCCTGACTCTTATTGGCATCTCCCTTGATAATGTGCTACAGTCTCCCACCTATTACTACCTACAGTTAAGTGCATAGGCATTACTACAGGTGGTTAAGAAGGGAAAATTGCCCCCCCCCCCCACCCAGGTTACAGTTTGCTACCCCATTGACCGCCGTCGTCATAAGGTGGTGCGGTCCGCACCAGTGACGCCTGCAGTGCTGGTCACGCACCTGCTGACATCCTCTATGCAGCACACACCGCTGCTTAACTTTTTTTTTTTTTCTGGCAGCTTGAAAATAATACATGCCGAGGAAATGCTGCTATTGGAGGAGAACTCAGTACTGTACAGGCCGCGGTTCACATGACCCTGTTCCTGTCCTTCTAGCAAGGAAGAGGAAGGAGGAAGATCTCCCACTTCCACCTCAGACTTTAACGACATCATCTGCAGGAGGGGAATTGTGTGCTAGCAAGAACAACAGGGGCATACAACACATTCATTGTGCGTTCTGTGAATAGAGTGTACATAGTAAATATTTAGTAGGTAGCTGGATGACATGTGTACACACCATGATTAGCTATGTGGTTGTCAACTTACATTGAGCTGCATGACATTAATATTTACAGGTTACTTCCCATACATGTCCAAATATCATCTTTTGTACAAAGAGTCTAATCAGGAATATTTCAGACCAAATCGCATATATAAGGTAGACCTTAAACTCTTTAAAATGAACGATATATAGCCATCAACAAAAAGTAGCAAAATTAATAATAATAATATAACTAAATAATATTTCTTTATAAGAAATAATATTTTCTAGTTTTCACATGCCAGATGTACCTTGATCTAACTTCTAAAGTAATAGTTAAGCTTTCAATATATGTACATTTTGTTTTTTGACTGAAGTTCAATCATGCATCAGCATGCAAAGTATAATTTGTTAAAAATGTATATTGTTGTTTAATCTAAGCTTAGCTTGGTGGCTTCATTGACGTAGGTCTGACCATGTATTTTTTATTTACTTTATTTTTTTTTTTAGCATGTGGTGGGCCTGGGGGGCTTACAGTGGTTTCTGATGTTTATTTGTAGCTGATCCATTTAATATAGTGCATATCATCTGCAACATAAAGAGGTACAAATGCAGCTAGCGTGACAAAAACAAGCATCTCTTATCCAAATCCCCTGTCCTGCTCACTGGGTTATATGTATTGCAATTTGTACTGGAAGTGAGACTCAGATACTAAGTATGGACTAAAAGTCAAATGCTATATACAATAAAATATTAAACTAATTGATAAAAATACTAGTCCTTGTCTTGTGATCCTTGCCACAGCACGAACAGTCTAAGAAGTGGCCAATCCAACTCTCCTACCAATCCAAAAACACCTAAGCTATTGCTAATTTTACAAAAAACAAAAACTGTCTGCGCTTCTCAACTTAATAAAGTTGGCAACAAATTTATAAACATAATATATCTATTCCTATTTTTCACTGACATGTAGGTTCAGTCTGGCCCACCAGGATACCAGCAAAAATCTGCTGGCATGCTGTCACTTTAAGAACTTCAGCGGCTGCTGTCACTTTAAGAATGTCGGTGGTGGCCATGGGGTGTTGCAGCAGTTCTGGAGGAGGGGAGGCAGAGACTACAGGGAGAGAGAAAGAAAGAGAGACACTAAAGGAGGTGGCGAGAAAGAAAGAGATGTTACAGGGGGAGAGATGCTACAGGGGGAGACAGAGACACACTACAGATATGAGAGAGAGAGAGAGAGAGAGAGAGAGAGAGAGAGAGAGAGAGAGAGAGAGAGAGAGAGAGAGAGAGAGAGAGACTGCAGAAATGAGAGAGAGAGACACAACAGAAAGAGGGAAGAGAGACACACAACAGAAATGAGAAGGGGAGAGAGAGACCCTCTACAGAAATGAGAAGGGGAGAGAGAGACCCTCTACAGAAATGAGAAGGGGAGAGAGAGACCCTCTACAGAAATGAGAGGGGGAGAGAGAGATACACTACAGAAATGAAAACGGGAGAGAGATTACAGAAATGAGAGGGGGAGAGAGACTAGAAAAATGAGAGTAGGAGAGAGAGACTACAGAATTTAGAGGGGGCGAGAGAGACTATAGAAATGAGAAGGAGGGGGAGACTACAGAAATGAGAGGGGGAGAGAGACTAGAAAAATTAGAGGAGGAGAGAGAGACTACAGAATTTAGAGGGGTTGAGAGAGACTACTGAAATGAGAGCAAGGGGGAGACTACAGAAATGAGTGGGGAGAGAGACTACACACACAAGGGGGAGAGGAGAGAGAGACTACACACATGGAGGAGAGGAAAAGACAGACCGACATGGTTAGAGCCAGGGCCGTCTTTAACGCGGGGCAAACGGGGCAGCTGCCCTGGGCCCAGTTACTCCAGGGGGGCCCCAAGGCAGCTGACCCGTGGGCCCCTGCTTGCCGCGTTCACAGCGCATTGCGCTTGTGAACGCTTTTTCCCGGCAAGCCGCATCCGATGGATGCGACAGCCGAAAAAAAAACAAAAAACGGACGCCGGATGTGACGTCGCGTCACATCCGGTGACTGTTTCCCTCCTCCGTGCAAGAGGGAAGACTGCACGGAGGAGACATCCAGCGGGGGACACAGAGCAGCTTCATGTAAGTACTTGGGAACGGGGGCGGGGGGCTAACTGGCATTATATTCCTGGGCATCTGGCTGGCACAATATTACTGGGCTCTGGCTGGCATAATAATACTGGGCATCTGACTGGCACAATAATACTGGGCATCTGGCTGGCACAATATTACTGGGCATCTGGCTGGCACAATATTACTGGGCTCTGGCTGGCACAATATTACTGGGCTCTGACTGGCACAATATTCCTGGGCTCTGACTGGCACAATATTCCTGGGCATCTGGCTGGCACAATATTGCTGGGCATCTGGATGGCACAATATTACTGGGCTCTGACTGGCCCAATATTGCAGGCATCTGACTGGCCCAATATTGCAGGCATCTGATTGGCACAATATTGCAGGCATCTGACTGGCACATTTTTACTGGGCTCTGAATGGCACAATATTGCAGGCATCTGACTGGCCCAATATTGCAGGCATCTGATTGGCACAATATTGCAGGCATCTGACTGGCACATTTTTACTGGGCTCTGAATGGCACAATATTGCAGGCATCTGACTGGCACAATATTACAGGCATCTGACTGGCACAATATTACTGGGGTCTGAATTTCACAATATTCCTGGTATCTGACTGGCACAATATTCCTGGGCTCTGACTGGCACAATATTCCTGGGCTCTGACTGGCACAATATTCCTGGGCTCTGAATGGCACAATATTACTGGGCTCTGACTGGCACAATATTACTGGGCTCTGACTGGCACAATAATACTGCGCTCTGAATGGCACAATATTACTGACATCTGAAAGGCACAATATTACTGGCATCCGAATGGCATAACAATTATGGCATATGTGTGTGTGTGGGGGGGGGGGGGGGGGTAACATTGCGATGGATGGCGGGATTGCATGCAGGGGAGGGGGCAGGGTCCAGGGGGCCCAAGCAAATGCTTGCCCAGGGTCCAATCACTATTAAAGACGGCCCTGTTAGAGCCCCTCTCAAAAAAAGCTTATGGTGGTGCAATCTCAGCACATATTAAAGCACCTTATTTTGTACGTTAATTGTATTGTGGAGTGAACATCATTTTGATCCTGTTTACTCAATTTATGGACAACTTTATTCTGACACTAGTGACATCTATACTATTAGTGAACTAAGTATCACACAGATCCATCATTCATCCCACAAAATTTTACAAGCTGTCTTTAGAGACAAATCTCATCTCCAAACTGGAGAGTAATATACTTTTTTTAAATTTCCATGACTTTGCATGTCACTCTGAACCTGTGTGTGTGCACTGATAGTTGTACATGCATCATTTAGTATGGATGCTGCAAATGTGTACACACTTATACCTTGTGCTTATTATTCTTCATGCATAGTTGTGCGGTTGGGATCACAACCCTGAGATATAAGTGTTATGGGTGCAATGACTATTCCTTTTCCTAGAGCACCATTTTTCCATATAACTTGCATTTTTAAAATTCCTTTAGCACAGGTCTATATAAAAGCTAAAGTTATACTACAAGTGATAATGCTGTGTGTTATCACAGCCCATATCTGATCACAACACTGTCCTGAAATTCCACTTAGCTGTATCTTAACTCTCAGCAAACATTCCCTAGAAAAATATCACTTTAAGAAGACAACTTCATTATTGTTCTAAATTATGTTTTACTCTAAACATGACGTTTCATGTAAAACTGGAGCCTTTGAACATGTTAAGCACATGTGGGGACAAGATGTTAGTGGCCCAAAGCTGTGCACCATTAAAAAATGATTGGCCGCACAATACACGTAACAGAGCCCTGAGGTCTTCCAGGTGTAATATTTATCTAGTGGAAGAAATCCATTACTATCAGAAAGAAGCAGCATGAAGGGCAGAACCGCATGCACATCAAGTAAAAATAAAGCAGATGGCAGTGTCTCAAGCAATATGTTCATCTAATTATCAAGATAAGAAAATCACAATCACATGCTTTTACTTTCATCTTGGATGCCAACTTAATGAAAGCACAATAAACAGGTGGACAGGGCTAGCTTTATTAAAATTTTGTTGCTTTATAATGCACAATGATAGAAAGTGAAATAGAAAAGCCAGTGGCTATGGAACATTATGCAGCAGTAAATAAAGTTATAGCCAATTCCAAAATCTCTTTTCAATGTTGAAAGCATGCATGTGCCAGGCAGGTAAAACATTTTAGGGTTTTTAGTTTTAAATGAAGAATACTGAAGGGACACAATCACCAGAAAAAAAACTTGAAGGATAAGAAATTATCGCTACATTGTGTTGGCAAAATTGCAAACAAAAACATAGATTAAAAGCAAAAACAATATGTTTTAATTGTGCTTGTGCTCTTGCCTGCTTTTGGCATCACCTTGTGGCATCAAATGCAAATATGGTTGCAATGGTTAATACCTCTATATTTACCCTGCTAATCATTTTTGGTAATACAGCCCCTTTAAGTATAGTACATACTTTTTTCCGGCGGCCGAATCCAGCAGATGTGGCTGCGAGGAAAAAAAAAAAAAGGTAAGCAGCGCTGTGCAGGGGGATGCCGGCAGCACGGGTGTCACCCCCGCTGGAGGTTTCACTCGGTGTGGTCCGCACCCCCCGCGGGACGCCACTGATGCTATCACTTACATAAGATGTAACTAGATAACCTGGTCATTTAAAACAAACACGTATATAAATCCGCCCCCTTGTGATGTAGTAGTTACATTACCCTCCCATTCAATGCAAGTCTGTGATCAGAATTCTGACTTATAGACTACATTCTGTGTCCCCAGCCCCAAAGTGAGACATTTGTGCTTTGAAGTCTCTGAGGGGTGGCACCCAAAAACACTATATTTCACAAAATGGCAGTACCCAGTCACACTTGTTTAGTTACATATTTTATTAAATACAGTCACATAACAAAAACATAAGACATATCTGAAATAGGGTTGCCACCTTTTCTACAAAAAAAATACCGGCCATGCTGGTGCCTCAATAGACTTAACATTGGCATCAAGCCAATTTTTTTACCGCCCTGCTGGTAAAATACCTGCTGGGTGGTAACCCTAATCTGAAATCAAAAATGCAAAAAGAAAAAAGAAAAACCTTTTCATTTTTTGCTGTGAGTGTCCCTTAAAGTATTATTAAAAATCACTATTTTTGTTGCAGGTGATTTATGCCTATATAAAATTTCAATTGGTTTATTTTTTTTTGCAGTATTTGATGGATTTATTTTTCTTAAAATTATGCCTCTAGTACTCATTGTATAATTTAATGTAAGTATCTCCATTCAAAAATGGTACTAGATATTGTAAACTATTTAATAGGCTAAGTCACATGGTTTCATTGCATAATGGAAAATTAGACATTGGATTAAAGCATTGTTATGCTGTGTGATCTTCCAACCTCTTTCTATACAATTCTAAATCTTAAGGGCTAGCAACGTGTCAGAAATTAGGAATTGTTTGTACTATAGATCATGTATGTCAATCAAAATTGCTGGTCCACTTATTACACCACCTGTAGGTTTATACAAAAACCCTGAACACTTTCTATTATGTAAAAAACAGAGCATGCCTGAACATGATTTTAAATATGTCAGTATGATTAAAGCTGTTAATAAGTTTTGTCCTAAATTATAGTTTAAAAAAATAGAAATGCCATGATGTTAGGAAACACTCTTACCAGAATTGTATAATGATCTGTCACTAGAGGGTTAATATCTGTCTACTCAGTGAGTTTCCAACAGCCACAGGCACTGCAGGGAAATCAGAATCCTGACCTACACATGTGTGCTGAGGTCATACTTCTTTGAGTTACATAGCTCCCTGATACAAAGCTGTACATGAACTTACTTTACTGTGTAATATGCATGCCTTTGGTTTAAATGACCCACTTAAAAGATTGAAATGTCAAGCAAGCACCAATGAGACAAAATATTTTTATTGAAGTTGTATTACATTTGTAAATTGTATTACATTTAATATTCATAGATGCAATGTAAATTTTTCTAAATGTAACCCCTCACATGGCCCTTGAGTCCCAGAAGACACAAGCACCCAAACGCCATTTTTTTTTCTATGCCCCACAATTGCAGAGACCCGATGATGATCTTAATAGACCCTATGGGTCCCTGACAAAAAATTGCAAGAACTCCTGACGTCACATGTGACGTGCACAAACGTGGAAGTTTGGTCAGTGCACAAATTAGTAAAATGTAGTAAAATGTAGCTGGTGCTAGATTTAAAAAATGGCCTTTTCTGACAGATTAGATCCCTACAGCGGGTTCCGAGTACATCACATTGCCGGGAGCTACAATGATCTGTTAAATGCAGGATGTTCTATCCGTCCTAGAGTCTTTTTGGACTAAAAAATAGGGCCGCATAGAATGTTCTAGTGACACAAAGAGGTTAACTTGTTTGCAGAAATTCTAATCATAACCATTATGGGGTCTATTTACTAAAAATTAACTATGCAAAATTGAAAGTAAACTGTAAACACTGGCCATAAATTGCTAACTTGTTTTCTAATTTGTCTATATGTCCAGCTTAGCAATTAATGTCTGATTTTAACAAAAATTGTTTACTTGTTTTAGTAAATAAATGGCCATTGTGAGATGAATAAAAAGCTTTAATTTCTTTCCAATATTAACATTTGATAAGATATTTAGCTTGTTATTTAAGAACTGATTTTTGTCAGAGCTCCTGTTTTAAAAAGTATTGCTTGTTTAGAGATTTTCATGCTACCCCAGTGACTATTTACAATGTCAATCTCAATGGCCTGTGCAATGTATCATGAAAAACATTATTTGAGATACCAATGTACCTCAAACTGAAGTGGTGAATTTCAATAAAATCAGAGTTCACTGAAAGAGCAACACTGTCAATCCACAGACTTTCTCCATACAGCATAGCAGTCAGATAAATCATTTCTATTCTTCAGTAAAAGGTTAATAAACAGACAATCATAAGTGATAGAAATAAAATTCAAGAAGGGGATGGGATGGGGAGAGAGAGAGAGGGGGAGGAGAACCCGCCCCCCATTTTTTTCAGCAAGGTAGGAAAAAGGAAAAATGTATAGGGAGAACTTGCACCTTACTTTCCATATCTGGAGAGTTAAAAATATGATTAACATTCCTAAAATGATCTGGAGTGTATAGTTGTATATTCGTGCTGATACTGATTTAATTCATTCATATTATTTAATGTTTTTTGTATAATGTGTGTATATTTATAGATTTGTCTATAAAATCTTTATGTATATGACGTGTAATGTTCTAAACTTTGAATAAAAATATGATGTAAAAAAAATAAAAAATTCAAAAAGCATTCCGATAATCATTAAGTGACCTTTCATTAATAAATAAATTATTTTCTGTTGCCTTTATTATGTTTTTAAATTAGCTAGATGCATTAGTTGTTCTAAGTACATATGCTGCTATAAACATACTAGTAGTGCAGGCATATTACTCACCAGTTTATTTCTGAGAATATTGTATAGCAGGATACAGGTGTATTTGTCCTTACAGAGGACACTTTGATTTCCAGGGGTTTTTGTATTGATTTTCACTGCCCACCCTCATGACACTAAAATGGAGTTTTGTTTTATTTTACAGAGTAAGGGCCAACAAAGAGGTAGGGGAATTTAAGTATGGTTCTTTTTTTTTATTTATGCTATCCAGCGTCCTTGGGATGGACCCAAATAACACCTGTGGGGTTAGAAATGCTCTTAAATTATTTTATTCCAGGGGTCTTGGACAAGTGGATGGGGGGGTGGTTTAATTATAAAGGGCGTTGTAGAATTATTAACAGGCCAGGGTACCTTGCCCATTCATTTTAGGGATTGTTGGCAGGCTCCCAGCCCTAGTAATAATAGCAAGGACGGGTCGACCAGCATAGGCAGCATCTGGCAATGCTTTGTTATAGGGGGAGGGCCCGTATGTATTAGGTATCCTAGGGGGCATCCAGGGAGCCCCTGGGACACATTTTTGGCAGCTGGGATTGCTTCTTTTTCATTTTTACATGGGGGAGGACTTTTCAGGCTAAGCCCAACTTGACAGCCTGAAAATACTTTTTTCATTCCACCGCTGAAATTAATGGCAGCGAGTTTCAACTCGCACCCATTCATCTTGGCAGGCTTCACTTCATCTCGGTCTTTGCAAAATGCTAAGTGAATACCACTTTGCAAGATCGAGATGAGAAATCCGAGGAGTGTGCTCAAGGATGGAAGTTCCCATTTCAAATTTAGTCAATAGATCCCATTGCATTGCAAGTAAATGCATGAATTAGGAGAAAAGTAGGGTTTACATGTGTCTGTGGTGTCTCCTGGTTATGAATATCACCTGTGGCTTGATACTGCATTACCATCTATTTCTATTTTGCCTACAATGTATGTAGTGCTTGGCATAGAGTGCAGAAGGGAAGTACAAACTATGTTAGATGAACAGAGACAGATTGATACATGAGGTAGAGAGCCCTGCTCACCAGCTTACAATCTATATTTGCAAATGACACATTTCACATTACTTCCTTTGCATAGCAAGCCTCAGGTGATGTCATAAACAAGAGAGGCACATTTAATACAAATTTTCTCTTAATTCATGCATTTTCTTGCAATTACGTTAACACAATGTAGAGACAACGTTTTAGCATTGTTTAGTTTCTATAGTCACAGTATGTGCAATGTTTAGGTGGCAAAGTACCTTTAAGGTTTACATGGAAAGTAGTAACACATTTGGTTCCTGATTATAAAGCTCATATGTTAAAACTGCTTTGTAACTATTATACTATTGCAGCTTTATATTAAATCTTATTAGAAACATTCATCAAATTACCGTATTACATGTGGAAATGTAAGATTTTACCAAGAAGCAACTTGGTAAAGGGGTGTTAAAATTCTGGCTTAGCTTCTGCTACCACATTTGATTTTGTCCACTCCAATCGACTGTTAGCATACTCTGTCCCTTCCCTTGCTAAATCCCCTATATGCCTGCATCCTAGACTGTGCATTCCAATACCCAAGGGAAGAATAAGGCTGAGGACTCCTTGGGATGACTGACTACAATGTCACAAGTGGTGCCAGCAAAGTCTCACTTTCATGAACTGGATTTGAACACTCATGCCACAAGAAGTTTCTAACATCTGATTTCAGGAAATCAATCTCATGGCACTATCATCATGCATAATAAATGCATGCACTCTATGCTTTGTGATTTTTTAATAAATACACAGATAATTTATAGCACATTTGCAATTTTATGCAAATGCTAAATGTTTTAATATGTTAAAAGAATACCCGGGATTATGCGAACTGATAAAGTATTCCACTTTTACATTGCATTTCCATGTGGAAGAGTAATTTCATGAAATTGCTGGTTTTACTTTTTTTTTGTAACCAATCTGTTGATAAAGCAGAATTTAATATAACAGAGTTTAATGGGCTCATTCAAGATGGACACCACTTTAGCTCCAGGCTAGGAATGGCTCACTCTGATCATCACATTTTAGAATGCTCTTGAACTGAATAATTCCATAGCTAGATGAAAGAGATAGTACTACAGAACGCCTTTCATTATTGATTGGTTAGTTGCCCTGTCTCCAACAAGGTTACTAAATAGTACGTTAGGACTGAATACAATTGTAAGCAGAGAAAAGTCATTTCCAGGATGTTATTTTGCAGATAATCATACTAACCTAAACATGCAGAACAATATGGTGGCAATTACACTAAGAACAGGATAAAATAACTACAGAATGGGGAGAAACCTAGAGTCAGCTTGCTTTCAAAAACGTATCCTTTGTGTTTTTATTAATTACATGTAATAAGCATAATTGCTAATGGAGTATATAAACTGGGCATTGAAGCTAAAGAAAGGGGGATAGTTCGACTATAAATCTGTACAAGAAGAAATGTAAATTACAAGAACTGTTTTGCAAATAGCAAAAGGTAATTGCAAGCTGAAACTTATGATATTGGGTGAGTATCATGAGAGTTGCAGTTCCTAGTACCTAGTGTATGTATACTAACAATGCATGAGTGCAAAGATCTATTTCTATTATATATATATAACAGTAGATTTTGTTCTTTATTTTAGGCAGCAAAGTAGCATTCTACAAAATCATTCTAAGTGATCTGAGGCATGTGTCAGACTAAAGAAGTAGACAAGAGGTCATGTTAAGTTCATGGAGATCCTACATCACAGGAATAGCCTTTCAGCATAACAAATAGCTTTAAATAATGTTTGAAACTATGTAACATTTGATTTTTTTTTGCTTACATGACGACTGTCTCTTAACTTAACACCTCAAACAAAAATATATAAAAAATAATTTATAAAGTCAAGTACATACACAGAACATAAGATCTAGATGCCTTTATTTACCTTCAAAACCAAACAAGTGTGCAAAATAAATAACAAATGCATAAACCAAGACAAGTGCATTACAAATCATAAATAGACAAACCAAACCAGTGCATTACAAATCATAAATAGACAAACAAAACTAGTGCATTACAAAATCATAAATAGACAAACAAAAACAAATTAATATGCCAGTGTCATTTTGCCATTGATGAGCCACAGCCAATTTTCCAAATAATATGCCAGTGTTATTTTGCCGTTAATAAGCCACAGGCAATTTGCCCAATAATATGCCAGTATTATTTTTTCATTTAGTATGGCCCAGCCAATTTGCCCAATAATATGCCACTGTTATTTTGGCAATAATAAGCCCCAGATAATTTGCCCAATAATATGCCAGTGTTGTTTTGCCATTTAATATGCCCCAGCCAATTTGCTCAATAATATGCCAGTATTATTTTGCCATTTAATATGCCCCAGCCACTTTGCCCAATAATATACCGGTATTATTTTGCCATTTAATATGTCCCAGCCAATTTGCCCAATAATATGCCAGTATTATTTTGCCCTTTAATATGCCCCAGCCAATTTGCCCAATAATATACCAGTATTATTTTGCCATTTAATATGCCCCAGCCAATTTGCCCAATAATATGCTAGTATTATTTTGCTATTTAATATGTCCCAGTCAATTGGTCCAATAATATGCCAGTATTATTTTGCAATTTAATATGCCCCAGCCAATTTGCCCAATAAAATGCCAGTATTATTTTGCCATTTAATATGTCCCAGTCAATTGGTCCAATAATATGCCAGTACTATTTTGCCATTAATAAGCCACAGCCAATTTGCCCAATAATATGCCAGTATTATTTTGCCATTTAATATGCCCCAGCCAATTTGCCCAATAATATACCAGTATTATTTTGCCATTTAATATGCCTCAGCCAATTTGTCCAATAATATGCTAGTATTATTTTGCTATTTAATATGCCCCAGCCAATTTGCCCAATATGCCAGTATTATTTTGACATTTAATATGCCCCAGCCAATTTGCCCAATAAAATGCCAGTATTATTTTGCCATTTAATATGCCCCAGCCAATTTGCCCAATAATATGACAGTATTATTTTGCCATTTAATATGCCCCAGCCAATTTGCCCAATATGCCAGTATTATTTTGCCATTTAATATGCCCCAGCCAATATGCCCAATAATATGGCAGTATTATTTTGCCATTTAATATGCCCCAGTCAATTGGTCCAATAATATGCCAGTATTATTTTGCCATTAATAAGCCACAGCCAATTTGCCCAATAATTTGCCAGTATTATTTTGCCACTAATAAGCCACAGCCAATTTGCCCAATAATTTGCCACCCTCCTCCCCCCTTTCCCAGTACACACCTGCTAGCTGCTCCATGTCCCCAGTCGTTTCCTTCTTGCAGTCTTCCCTCCTGCATGGAGGAGGGAAACACAACCACCGGTGGCAATGATTTTTTTTTTAAACTTTATTTTTTTCTCTGTAGCCCCACGCAGCAGATGACGGCCACCGGGCCCCGAGAGGAGAGCCAGATGTTGTCTAACTCTTAGACAACATCGGGCTCTCCTCTTGGGGCCCGGCGGCCACCTTCCGCTGGATGCTTCGCGGCACACCTCCCATTATCCTGCAGCGCACTGGTTGCGGAGCGCTACTCTACACAACTGCCCCGTCTTCCCAGTTACTACTGTTACTACTGTTTTTGTGGAAATATAGCATACTTTATTTACTTCATGCCTGCGACTCACTGTTCTGTTGAGACCTCATACTGAGATTTCCACTGATTGATACTTGCATTTCTGAGTCTCCACTTCATCGTGTCTATGCCTTAAATTTAAAGGGCAACTTAATGCAAGCTGTTCCTCAGTCAAAGCTCTGGTTCTTTTACCTAAGGATTTACTGCATGCATTTGTATATAAAAAAAAGTACCTGTACAATCTGTATATGAAACATTACCAGATTATTTGTTTGATGCCAGGAGTAACCCCTTAATTATTTGATACATTGCATCCATCATGTCTTTTGGGGCTTAGGTAGCTTCACAAGTCTACTTCTTATTTTGTTAAGAGGAAAGCAAATGGCCAATCAGTAAAAAAAAGCTGTTATATAGCACTCTACAGTGAAATCATGCATCTTGCCTGGTTGAGTGTAGTTACCAAATGTTTGTAAATAAACACAGAGGCTGCAATATGAGCTGAGAAAACACTGTTTATCTAGTTTGTAATTTGTTCAAATTTGGTTAAAAAAATATTTTGTGTAATGAATGAATAGCTTCAGTTTTTTTTTTACGTTACTAATCATGTATGAAGCAACAGTGCAACCAAAAAATGTGTTACCTTTAATTGTGTGTGAATATAAAAAAACACACACACAAAAACTAGAGTTTAGATGGACAATCCCAGTGCTACATAAAAATCCCAGTGATACATAAAAAATACATGCAATTGCATGTATGGGACATAGAGATAGATATTATAGATAGACAAATAATAGATAAATATCTGGATATAATAAAAAATAGGGAATTTGGAACATAGCTGAAGTCTAATTGTCTTTCTACTTTTTATTAGAAATGGTTGTCAATTAGAATTATTTATAGACCCAGACAACATTTAGTGCTGGTACATATATATACTGTATGCATTTTATCTCAATGAACTATTGTGGTCTAGAGTGCAGAAAAAAGCATATATTGTGTAGTGTAAAAAAAATAAAAAACAAAACTACACATTCTTAAGCAGTAAGTGACCTCATAAACTCTGCCCATAGAACATGAGCTATTATAGTGATCCATTAAATTAAGTGTAGTTCAGTCAATGTGGCTTGTTTAAGCATAGTAAACCCTTGCAGGCTAAAACAGAGGAGTGGCAATAGTTTTACTATACACCGAAAGCAATTGCTAACAATTTACACAATGTATTCATTCACAGTGCTGTCAACTGCAATGCAAGCCGTAATGTGCTATTATACTGCAGAGCTAATAAACGGCCTACACCTTGGCCAGACTAATCATAAATTAATCCCCTATCACAATGATGAATTTTTTTAGCTGACCTGTCACAAGAAATGTGTACTCATGTAGTTAAAGTAAATGTTTTCTACAAGAAAAATATACACATATTCACATTTATGGATTGCTTTTTCTAACCCAAGCATGTGTAAACACAATTGACCCACTTCATGAAGTCTCCTCTGCGGTGATATTACACTATTTCCTGTTACATGAATGCCCAATTCACTGAGACAAACCTAAGCCTGTATACCAGCATATGAATTGGAAATATGGCAAAGCCACAGTTCTGTATAAACAGACAGTAATGTGTGGAAGCACTTTTTATTAGAACACCATAGAAAACTATACCACTAAAACAAATTGAAATCATCTACAAGGTTTTCTTGTTTCTCTTTTTGAATTGCACGGTATTATAATTTTCCTTCTTTTTTGCATTAACAAGAATGCACACTGCCAAGGATCCTATGCCACCCGCAGAAACTGACTTTTCAAGCGATACTTCGGAGATCTGCAAATGGTTGTTCTGTACAAGGAACTATCCAGAGAGATTATGGAACAATCTGGGCCTATACATACCAACTTACTCTGCAGTGCTGTCTTTACGGTTATGGGGAACATTTTAGTCTTCCATTGAGAGCCTGCAATATTCTTTTGTGTAGCTAATATAATCATCTTTCTCCTCCTCACTTTTCATTAACCTATAAGTTGCATTAGGGGGCACAGAGGTCCCAATCCTGAAGCACTGAACCCCCACAATTTTTTTATTTTTTTTTCAACTAACCCGTTATGTTTGTGAGGAGTGTGCACAACACTGTATTTCATACATATTCTAATTATTCAGCCTTACAATAAATGTCCTTATCTGGTTTTACTGGAATAAAAAAAGGAAATATGCATTACAACATCAGTGTGTTTTAGTATACTACAGGATTTGACACCCTTTAATCACATTTGCATTACATGTACTAATACAGCTTCTGAAACTGACTGACTGACATTTCTTAGGCAATTCAATAAAATCTAAAAATGGAGCAATCACCGTGGAAACCAATAAGAGGTCGATGTGACCACTTCTAGAACTATCCTCCAGAACTGAGCTTTATAAATAACTCAGTATATTTTACTATTGCTTGTGTTATAAAAAAAAAAAATCAATCAAATACTTTTGCAGATTGCAAATGATAAAGTCAAGAATCTTTAAATGTTGTACTGCTTGGAATGCCAATTGCATTACAAGTCTTAGGGCTCATATTATGCATAGAATATATTCTTCTCCATGTCTTTTATTAAACCATAACTTTTCCAGCCTGATAATAAGAAAATCTTCCAATTTTTGCAAGGCATTTCCAAATCCTGTCTAACCTCAAGAAGGTTTATTTGACCAAATCCCTGGCTTGAATGGACACGGAAATAAATTTGTGTTGGGCTGAACATCAGGAACGACTGTACCGGGATGTAATGAGCAGGAGTCCTGAGCTTCTGCTAAATTCAAGGGAGACTAGAACACAACATAAATCAACACTGTGTCCACTCAATGAATAACAATACATTTTCCCTGCATTAGGACGATGACACTACAAACAACTATGAAAGAAACGGGGCACAATTTTATATAAACCCCAGGAAATAGCTACAAACCAGAACTGGTGATAATTATAACTGTTCATTGTCTACAAGATTCTGATCTTTTCTGCACCTATGATCTCTTGAAAGCATCAGTTCCTGCCCCAGGCTGATCTCTGAAGTCTTTTTCACCCTTTAGCCATACCAAAACATTTCCTTTTGCCCTTGACTTTTTCTTTGCCAGAGGGGTGCGAAGTGCAAAGTTTTCTTTTTGAAAAGTATTACTCAAAATTCCAGTGCTCAAAGTATTCAAAGTAATTATTAAAGTCTAACAGTAGAACTCAGGAAACTCCTGAGGGGATATAGATATCCAGTAAAACATTCAAGCATATCATCTACATGCTTAGCCGTCACATGCATTTCTACGTTGATCAAATTATCATACCACCTCTCCCTTCTGGAAGTGCTAGTAAATGTCTTTACAACCACTTGTAAATTACCAGTAACAGACAAGTCATACTTGTGACCTATAATCTACCATGAGATTACAATAAATATATAATGTAAGATAGAGTATTTTGAATGTCTAAATGAACTCTATAACATCTTATGTCTTACGGTGCAAAAGGGATTATAAGAAGCCTTTTTCCTCACAATTAAGAATTCAACTTACTGGGAAGTATTACTTTACTAAGAGGGTGGTGAAGGCATGAAACAGCCTTCCAGCGGAAGTGGTAGACAAACATAGTGAAGGAGTTTAACCCCTTCCCGTCCTTATGACGAGTTAACTCGTCATAAGAGCCGCCGCGTTAGCGACCTTATGACGAGTTAACTCGTCATGCAGTCTAGCCGGCGGTGCGCTCCGTGGGCACCGCCAGCTAGTCTGCAACGGGTCCAGGACTAAGCCTCGCACCCGAGGCAAAGCTCCTGGACCCGATCGGTCAGTTTCCGGCCATGTGATCGCGGTGATTGAGTGATCACCGCGATAACATGCAAATTAGATGGCAAAGTCAGTGTGTTCACACACTGACTTTGCCTCTAATTCACTCTCTGTGCTTCACATTGTTATAGTGAAGCACAGAGAGTGACCTGTAAGTAAAAATAAATTAATTATACACACATAGGTTTAAAAAAAAAAAAAAAAATTAACCCTTTCATTGCTGATCACAGTTTTTAACTGTGATCAGTTTCCTTCCACTTTATGGCCCTCATTTAGTTTTTTTTTTAACAGATTTTTTTATTTTTACAATTTATAAAGTTTTTTTGAATAAATAAAGGTAATTTTAATATATTTATTTAATAAAATTTAACCCCTGCATGCCTGTTGCATGATTTTTACTGATCTGACATCGCACTCTTCAGAGTTTTTTTCTGTCTTTTTTGTTATGGGGGGTTTGGGAACCAATATTTTTCTTTTTTATTAGTTAGTTAATTAGGGGGGATAAGTGGGTTAGTGTTGCACTAGTTATGTAGCTTATTATTGGGAAAATAATGGGGAAAAACATTTTTTTCCTCAAAAGTTTCCTCTTTTATATGTATTTTTTAATACTAAAATGTAAATCATTTTTATGTATAGGGTATCAAAAGAAAGCTCTAACTGTCCTCTAAAAAACAACATATAACTTGTATGGGTACGTTAAATGAGAGAGAGGAAATTTATGTTTCAAAAACCGCGTATTAAAAATTGAAAAACGCTCTGGTCCTTGGCCCAGGAAAATCCCTGGTCCTTAAAGGGTTAAGCATGCATGGGATAGTCATAAGGCTATCCTAGATATCAGACAAGGCCATGGACTGATGAAAGTATTTAGAAAATTGGGCAGACACTACACTAATGCACCTTCGAAGAAAGAAAGGGTGCATATATTTTGCATGCCTGCTACATTTTCTTACTGATGGCCTTAGATGCATTAAACATCACAAAGTTTATATGTGGCGATATCTTTCACTTTGCTATTTAACTTAGCGGTAGCCGATACATATTATACAATCCTGAGAATTTAGTCATCATTTTTTTATTTTGCCTACAAAAACATTTTAAGATACCTAATATGCAGTGAAATACATTTGTTTAATTTAAGATTAATACTATTTTTGCTTAACAATGTGTTTTCTTGATCAGAATAATGCTAATAATTTAATCATGGACTATTGTGTCCTATTTTTTAATTTTAAGAATTGGTAAATATTTGTTTAACCTTTTGACAACTGCAGTTTTTCATCTACAAGAGCAGTAAAGCACATACTGAATACATACACATGTACAGGCTCAGGGATAAACAGATTAAACGACAACTGTAGTCCTCAAAAAAGTTTCTTAAAATAGCCTTAGCACTGCTAACAACAACAGTACAGAAAAAGCTTAATGGAAGGAGAAAGAAAATACCTTTTTACACATCGCACTCTCCCCATACAGGATGCTGGACACATGCATAATGTAAAAAATATTGGTTGGATTGGACCAAAAATCCCTTTTTATTGTGTACCAGAAATGCACGTTGTCCATTTTGCTTGATGCCCGCAACCAGTATCCAAATTGGCCATGTCAGTTTCTAAAATGGCGCCGTGCATGCACAACATGCCAGCTACAAGTGGGAATGCTCATCTGAGGCATCCAGCAAGTACTATGGGGAAGTAGGAGCTAAAAAAGTATTTCCTCCATCCTTTCATTAAGCTTTTTCTGCACTGTTGTTGTTAACAGTGTCCAGCTATTTCTGGACTAGCTAATGTAACACGATACTAATATTATCATTATAAACTCAGTGTCTTTCAATTTAAATAGTAAGTGGATTGGTATTATTACATATAGTTATATAGCTACATAGTACTTTAGGTTGATAAAAGACTTGCGTCCATCAAGTTAAGCCAATATAATCCTTGTTTACTGCTATTGATCCAAAAGAAGGCAAACAAAAAGTTATTCCAACAATTTTGAATTCTGATTTGAAAGAGTGCAAAAATGTCTTGACTCCAAAAGGCAATCAGATTTCTCCTTGGATCAACAAGTACTAAATAAATATTACTGCCTATACTAACATACGTAGCCTTCTGTGGTTGACTCATTAAAAAAGTATCTAGGCCACTTTTAAAGGATTCTATTGTATTTGCTAGCACCACCTCTTTGGGCAGTGAATTCCATATGATAATAATGTTCTTATTGTAAAAAATCCCTTCCGCTGTCATAGACTAAATCTGGGGGCACCTTGAAAGCAGTTGAAAACAGAATGAAAAGGATTTTAAGAGCACACAACTGCAATTGGATCAGTGCCAAGGGAAAAGTAACTGCAAAATGACAGTAATAGGCTTATAATTAGTCTACCAGCTATAAAATACTAATGGATATAAAAAAAGCTCTTTAAACTGATATTCCTAAGGAAAGATTAATATTGTTAAGAAATTACAGTTGTATAGATAGGTAGACATATAATTTAACCTTGAAAATGGCATCTTGTACCTTTAAAACTTCACTTTTTTGCATCCTAGAAACATAAACAATTCTTCTTAAAGTGTTCATTACCAAGGTTCTTTGTATGAGAGACATATATAGGCAAGTGGTTTCTGACTGCGTTTGCTAAACTTCAGACTGTTTATGTAGATGGAGAACCAGTATTAACTGGCCAACTTCCCATATTACTTATTCTAGAACATAGCTTAGTATATACAATATTTATATTGTAAATTGAATATATTTTAGTGTTAATATTAATTACCTAGTTTTTTTTTCTTTTAGTGGCAGTCAGTTAAGTTATGTGGTATATTCTGCATATACAAAAAATTGTTGACATCACAACTTCAAATGAAAAAGAAGTAATGACAAAAAATCTTTTTTGTCTATAGAATGATCTTTTTTTTTACATGTCTGACTGATTTTTAGTTTTAGAAATTTTGTGACTGTGAGTCACGAATGGTTTTACTTAGTAGTATATCTTTGTATTATAAACAACAAATGATGTTTTCAATTAGCATATGTTTTTATACGGATTTTAGAATAAAATCCTTGCTTTAACAAACAGTCAAGTTTCTCTCTTGTTGTCATTGGTCCATCTGGCAGATCTCAGTAGGTAATTACAATCTGGTATATGTTATATATATCTCCAAATGAAATATTGAATCAAGGTGTACCCAAATTAACAGTTCAGAATTGGAAATTAGGGCATTTTACACATTTTGTAGGGGATTGTTTGGAGTGTTTGCTTGAAGAATTAAAGGGGCAAAGGTTTAAAAGAAATATCAGGAAGTGTTACTTTAATTGGCAGGTAGTGAATGTATGGAATAGCTTTCCAGCAGAAGTGGCAGAGTTTAACACAGTGAAGGTGTATAAGCATGTGTGGGATAGCCATAAGGCTATCTTACATATAGGATAAGGCTAGGGACTAATGGAAGTATTAAGAAAACTGGCCAGCCACATGGTCCCCCTGAGAGCTGCAGTCCACCAGCGCTTGAGGCGATGCACTATCTATCTCATCAGACGTCCCCCCCAAGGGTGGAGCCCTGTATATGCTAGATGATCCTCTCCCTAACCCCCTCCCTCCTACCCTTCCTTCTCCTTGCTTTCTACTTATCCCTCTTTTACTCCTACCTGCCCCTACCTTGCTGTATTTTGTATATTGTAAAATTGAATAAACATTGATTTAAAAAAAAGAAGAAAATTAGGCAGACTAGATGGGCAGAATGGCTCCTATGTGTGTATGTAATAAGCTTGTATGCTTTGCAGCAGTATGTTAGCATCTTCAGTCTAGAGCCCATCAGCAATGCATTCTGGGAAACATACTCTGCCGCTTAATTGTGTAAAATTGTGTCACCATTGCAATTTAATGCTAGTTTTATGTTGTGTAAATCACCCTAAGCAATATTTCTCATGTGGTTACGATTAGCATGTGTCAGTTGCGGAAAAGTATTGTTGAGTGCCCTAGTGGAGAAATAATTTTCCCTCCAATCAAACTAGATCTAGATGTTAGATCTAATAAACTCTTATTAGTATTGGTCATTATAATGTATAATTCTACATCAAATGTGTTATGTTTGATATAAAAAGTACTATAAAAAATGGCATTCCGTTAATGGTTGGGACACTGACAATATTATATATTCACATTTTACTAATATTTCATATTACATCTAATAGCTTGTAGGAAATCTAAACCCATAAATCTCATTTTAAAATGTATAATTTATGAAATGCCTTAAAGTGCTCTAATAATGGATTCTAACCTTTGATTTATTCTGATACAAGACTAAGCCCTAGGATCTCCCTAAAGATTCAGTAACATATAACAAATAGCGCAGAGAGAGACCCTTGTTTTTGAATGGGATTAGCAGGGGGGAACACTAGGTGCCCCCTGCTGATTCCATGCAAAAATGATGGTCTCTCTCTGTGCTAGCAGTGAGAGACCCTCACTTTCGGATGTCTGAGCGGGACGACATTCATCAGCATGCGACAACCAGGAACTGCTTTGTCTTGCATGTCTGGTGATCCTGACCAGGTGATTATAAGTGAGATTAACCATCTCAGTGCTGTTTGCAAGTGTGGTGTATTCCTGCATTAACCATCTCAGTACTGATTGCTAGTGTTGCATGTTCTTGCTTAACTATCTCAGTGCTGGATTAAGTGTGGGTTGTTCCTGCTTTAACCATCTCGTTGCTGGAATCCAAGCATTGTGTCCTTCCTTTGCTGCCTAATCCACCTTGTTACTGGACTCATAGTCATATGAACTGTTACTTCATACTGCACTACGAAGTGCCCCACTATCAAGCCACTGGTTCAGGTCAGTTTCCTTCCTCATTGTATACACAGTACATCCTCATTACTGCATTATAGGTCTAGAACAAGGTTTACCTACTGATCCTGCATAGTGACCTCCATCCAGTATCCCAATACTTCACACTATCAGACACCACATCACTCTTGCATGGTCTCTGCTTGGTTTTTCTACTGATGTTCTGTTACCAACCTGGCTTATTTAATGATTCCTCTATTTGCTCCTCAGTTTTGACCTTGGCTTCTGTACCTGACTGTACATGACTGCTGCCTGTTTCTGTGTTTTGAACGCAGATTGTACCTGATTTTTAACAATAGCATTCATCCTACAGTTTTTTTTTCCAGTGTTGTGGTTAACCCGTGCCCTAGGGATACTCAGCAAGACATGTATTGTTGCATCACTTTCACCTTTTGTGAAGTGGCTGTAGGTAAAATACTCTGGAAGACACATGGGTACCTCAGAGACTTGCAGTTTAATAGACTTTAATAGTGTTGGTGCTATGTAAATATATTCTTTCTAACAATACCATTTTTTTTTTTTACTATAATGGTCTTATAGTGGCCTTTAACTTGTATAGCCAGTTGGAAACATGGATATATAGTAGAAAAGTTCTACA
This sequence comes from Pelodytes ibericus, assembly GCA_036172795.1. NCBI lineage: Eukaryota > Metazoa > Chordata > Amphibia > Anura > Pelodytidae > Pelodytes > Pelodytes ibericus. The sequence goes on along the minus strand of CM069858.1, from coordinate 99,100,381 downwards.
CAGGGAACACAGCATTCTCTTTAGCTGGAGTTGGCTGAAACTATTTAACTCTTCCGATCCCTAACGAATGTTTGTTGGGAAATGACCATCAATGATTATCAGATCCCAATTCTTTTTTCTATCCAAACACCATCAGTGTCTGAAAAAGAGGCATTCCTGGATTTCGTTACTATTTGTTCTGCATTAGTATGTCAGGCCCCCTCTTTTACCTAGAATATGTTATACCGTAATCCCCAGAGACACCTGGGGGATAGAAAAACATTTCCCTCGTTGGAGGGGATCGGGGCTTGTCAAGCACTTACCGAAAACCTGTTACACCAACTGTAATGCTCCAAAAATGAACTGCTCATACAAAATTCATTGCACATGAGAGCACTGAAGAATAGGCAAGCCTGACTCCGTCTGCTGAGGTATAAGAATGAACTGGTAAAGGTGTCCAAGCTGAATGACCAGGAAAAACTCTCCACACAGACTTTGTAACGTTTTTATCCCAGTCATTTTGATTTCATACACATTTTCTATTTTTTAAATCCAAAAACATCACACATGCTTTTGATATCTGTATTTATATTGCAGGAATCTCTCAGCAAAGGAACTCCAAGAGCCCCCAATGTGTACAAAATGTTTTGCTCTATAACTAAACAGCAGTGAAGGGGTTAGGCTACCTCACATGAAGAAATTGTAATGCTGTTATTTGTCTACATTCAGACTCCATGTCTAAAATCACACTGTTGTTTTGTGCTCTGTATATGAATGGAAACCAAATTCATAAATGTGTGTAGGGCAAAGGTGTCAGACTCTGTTATTAATCCTGCCAGCATTTTAGTGTTTCTATAACTAGCAAGCAATCAAACAAACAAGTAACACTGTGTATCAATGAGTAATATGGGAAGGATTATTCTGAAATCCTGGTGTGTCTGGAGTTGCTTCAGCCCACAACTTGTAGAAGTCCATAATACTTTATATAAGAGTAATCCCTGGTATAGCACTATTCTCCTTCCTCTACAAAAATTTTTTTTTATAAGTTGGCTTGATAGTTTTACAGTTTAAATACAGTTTTTAAACTCCAGTAAAAATCTAATTAGAAAAAGGCTAAACATTTACTTTAGACATGTAAGACTTGTTCAACTTAGTTAATGTGTGTTGTTTTGTCAGCATGGGACATGTACATTATTTGTAACATGATGATTTTATAGCACAAATTTAAGTTAAAATGTCAATGTAATCTTTATCACTTCTTTACCAAAACATATAAGGGGCCAACTTGCTTTGAGAACAAAGGTGCATTTCTTCTGTAAGTAGCTTGAAAATGTGAACCAATTAACACCATTTGGTGTTTGTTGGTCTAGATGTTTATCTTAGCTACTGGCAACAGGTGTTATGGTGATTAGGTATATGTCACTTTCTAAACGTTTTAATGTATACACTCAGGATATAAACAATGCTCCTGTTATCCCACACAGTAATTCCTGCCTCGCCTTATTTTGGTATATCACATTGCTTGTGTATGTTAAAAAAGATACAGACTTACTGGATTATGATTCCTCTCTGTCTGCCTTTTTCACTTTAAATATTAGAATGCCCTCATTAGAAGGAACTCTGGTGCTATAATTGGCTTGTGACTTGCAATCCAAAGTAGGATCCTGTTACCAGTGTCCAAAGCTATAATAATAACAAAGTATTTTACCATAAATAATACACTGAGATTTCTCTCATTTCCAGGTGTGTTCACCTATTAAATAATATGCAATAACACTGCACGTAGTGATTGTGAAACTGTATATACATAAATGCATCAAAATAACACTAGTAAAATGATGTTTATATTTAAATACTGTTCCTTTGTTAACTTGGAAATAACAAAAATATATGAAACTGTTTTCTACAAATAAGTGTAATGCTATTGTATGTGTCTGTTAAGAGACGCTGGGTTCTATTCTAAAAGAGGTCTATAGTTAATGAATACCATAGGCCGCTATAGAAAATGCTCACTGTTAATACTGTTAAGTGATAACTCACATCATTGAATAGAGCCAAATGCCTTTCAAGATTAGTCAAGCAGATATGAAGAGTTAACTTCTTTGACGGTATCTTGTTCATTTAGTATTTAAATCATCCCTCTCAAATTACTCTATCTGATCAATCCAGTTAATCACTGTATGGGGTGTATTTATCAGAAACCAACCAAGACAAATTGGCTTATCTAGAGCTGATCAAATAGCCTAACCATTCCAATTGTAGACAGAATGCCTGTAATTGCAGGCAGTTCATTACCTATGTACACTTGAGAGTAGATATAATTGAATCCAGTTTTCTTAGCTTGTTAAAAGCACTGCTATGACGTTCATTTTCCTTATTAGCAATAATGTGAACTAGATACCTGTACTTACTGAGTACATCAGAAAAATGTTTTCTATACAACATTTTCACACAGTAGTGTCAATAAATTCCATTGATTGCATGCGTGGTATATATGAGCATTTACATAATCTAATAATGTCCTCTTTCAAAACAAACTTTATTTATATTGATAAGGGGATTACACATGAACATGCTTCCAACAATATTGCAGGAATACACAACAGTCTTAAACTATGCTACCCCAAGTTTCCCTTATAAATGTTTTACTGAATCTAAATACAAATGGCACTGCTAGATTATTCTGTAACAATATATTATATTACTTGTTTGATCTGTTCCCTTTAACAACACTGTTTAAGCCAGATGTGCATTTCATCTCTGACTTCATTGAAACACAATATGCTTTTAATTGGCCCAAAGGGAGAAAAACATGTCACAAAGATTTACATTCTTGTCCAAATCTTGAAGTACAAATGATACTGACAGTTCAAATTCAATATTGTCCAAGCATAGTTTGCTAGACAAGCAATTTTGCAGATACTCTTGTACATCCTAAAGCAAAAGTCATACCAAATTCAGAATTGCATAATATACTAAGTGTAATTTCTTAACAGGTGGATTGATGGAGAATACAATTGTGATACCAGTTTGTTACAACTTGCATCTTGAGGTTTTATTACCCATAATTCATCAAGTTTAGAGGAAAACATGAGTCAGGATATTTCCCACCTCCCTGAGTCAGAATTTTTCTGTAAATATTATTTTCCATAGCATGTTCCAAGAACTTGAAGTCAGTTAATAATACCAGAACCATCTTTAAAGCGGGGCAAACGGGGCAGCTGTCCCGGGCCCAGTTACTCTTTGGGGGCCCAAAGCAGCTGCCCCATAAGCCCCCTGCCCATTGCGCTGCTGAACTTTTTTTTTTCCAGCAAAAAATAAAAATAATCATTGCCACCGGATACAACGGTTTGTCATATCCAGTTGCTATGTTTCCCTCTTAATGGTACAATATTACTGGCATCTGAATGGCACAATAATCCTGGCATCTTAATGGCAAATTGGCCATTAAGATGGTCATCTTGTGCCATCTTAATGGCACAAAAATACTGGCATCTGATTGACACAATAATACTGGCATCTGATTGGCACAATAATACTGTCATCTGAATGTCACAATATTACTGTCATCTGAATGTCACAATAATACTGGCATCTGAATGTCACAATATTACTGGCATGTTAATGGCATAATATTACTGGCATTTTAATGGGCAAATTGGCATCTTAATGGCACAATAATACTGGCATCTGTATGGCACAATAATACTGGCATCTGAATGTCACAATTTTACTGGCATCTGAATGGCACAATTTTACGGGCATTTTAATGGCAAATTTGCTATGGCATCTTAACGGCACAATAATACTGGCATCTGAATGGCACAATGATACTGGCATTTGAATGTCTCAATATTACTTGTGTCTGAATGGCACAATATTACTGGCATCTGAATGGCACAATATTAATGGCATCTGAATGGCACAATATTACTGGCATCTTAATGGCAAATTAGCTGTGGCATTTTAATGGCATAATAATACTGGAATCTGAATGGCACAATAATATTGGCATCTGAATGTCACAATATTTCTGGTGTCTGAATGGCACAATATTACTGGCATCTTAATGGTACAATATTACTGGCATCTGAATGGCGCACTATTACTGGCATCTGAATGGCACAATAATACTGGCATTTTAATGGCAAAATAATACTGGCATATAAATGGGCAAATTGGCTGTAGCATATTTGTGGGCAAATTGGCTGTGGCATATTAGTGGGCAAAGTGGCTGTGGCATATAAGTGGGCAAATTGGCTGTGGCATATTACTGGGCCAATTGGCTGTAGCATATTAGTGGGCAAATTGAGAGAGAGAGAGAGAGAGAGAGAGAGAGAGAGAGAGAGCGTGTGTGTCTAGGGTGCCCAAGCAAATGCTTGCCCAGAATCCAATCAATATTAAAAACGGCCCTTAATAATACATATTTTATGGAAACACACAAAGAATTCTTAAATGATTTTTGCATGTCCCAACTGATAATCTTTCAGTGTGTTCTATACCAAAAACATTTCAGTTTCCCTGTTAACAAATGTACGTTTGTTGTTTATATATACTAATGGATCTATTTTATGTTAGTAAGGCAACATATCACTTTACTTTTACATTATTGTATCATTCTCTCTTATTTTTATTCTGTATTCGTATATTCTTTATCCCTTAAAAAAAAAATCAATAAAAAATTATAAAAAAAAATAAATCATGGATTTATTCAGTAAAATTCGAGTATAGTACGAGGAGGTCGAATTTGGGGGTCGACTATCATTTTGAGACTAAGTCAAATTCGGCACCCAATTTAGAGAAAAAAACCCAGGTTCAAATCTTTCCTATTGAAAGTAATGGGAAACAAAATCATCAAAGCACCAGAGTTTGTCTCAAAACTAGCTTTGATCATTTCGCCTCCCATTACTTCCAATGGGGAAGATTCAAACCTGTTTTTTTTTTGTTTCTAAATCAAACTCAGGTGCTGAATTTCACTTAGTCTCAAAATGAAAGTCAACCTCCAAAGCCAAATTTTAGTGATACTGTAGATATAACTAAGACACACAAAATGGTTAAGGACAACCATTAAAACAATACATTTCTTGACATATAAAGGCAGTTCATAAAGGTAAGCGTTGTTAAATCCTTATCTTAGGTGCACAAATGAAATCCATACAATGGGAATTATTTACAAAAAGCAAATTCTGTGGCAAAGATCTGAAAGTGGTCCAGTCATTGTGGGTGTTTATACTATATAAGTACTATTATTTAGGGAATACATAATGCTGCTGAAGTTTCAGTGTACATGAGCACATCCAAAGCTGGCAAACACATCTATCGTATGCATTGTGTCATCATTAATTATCAGAAACAGGCTTAAAGCCAGTTTTTCTGGTTTGTGGGTTTCTAAAGCTATCCAAAGTAAATTCAGACGTCAGTAGGAAACTTTTTGATTTAAGATGACAACATACATCCTGATGATGAAGTCTAATATAATTATTACAATACATAAAGGGAGCAGCATACTCAAAATGCAGGTTAAATCTTAAGCTGAAGATTTTCTTAAAAGTACATAAAAACACCTGACAGATGAAAACAGTAAGGTTTTGGCCACATTATATGACCATAGAATGCTTAGCCCACCACTGTGTTAAAATACTCCAATATTGGTGGGTCATAAAATGAAATATTTTTAATCTGTTCAAATACATTATTTACAAGGGGCAAGAGGCCTTCCAATTTAACACAATCTTAAACTCTCTTACAATGTATAAATCAGTTTGGATCCTATTTATGGAGCGCCTGTGATGGGTGGGGGCAATTTTCAGATTACTGTGAAATTATCATTTTATCTCGATGTAATCTGCAATGAAAATGTACCATAAAATACAAGCTTGCATCACTTAGTAGTAGAGGCTGTTGGATGATCTTTATACATAAAGAATATGCTTTATGTGGAGTCTTCAAAAACACTTGTGCCATGCTTGTCTGTTTTAGTTTAATAATCTTTATGTTTTGATGATACTATTTTTAATATTGGTAAGTAATCATCTTCTCGCCTGATCTACTGTTATGAAATGTTCTTCTTTCATAATTCCAATTAGATTTATATAAAATTACCTCGATATACATTCTGTTACAGAAATAACATATTCAATATGGTTTATAGCATTACATATGGAATGTGTAATCCAACATTTTAAAAAGCATACTTCTATCATTTTTATTTTCTTAAATGGAATAAAACCATTGGCGGTTTTAAAAAGGCAATACTCATTAAAATATAATTTCAGCTGCTGGTAAATATCAGAGCCACATTACTGCCTAAAGCTGCATTTGATCTCAATTATGCATCAAAATTTAAATAATTCCTTATGTGTATATTTTCTGTATACCATACTATATTGCAATTTAAATTCTATTTATTGAAGAAAAAAACATTATCCAGATGGTATGAGATCACAAACATGTTTCATAAATGGTTTCTTTGAAACATGTCATCAACGATCTATCTCTAAAAATCAGACGGGTCTTCGATAACAGCTGGTAGAGCTTTAGAAAAAGCAGGTGTCAGGGCCACCTAACGACATAAAATGCTTTCTGTCTGCATAAAGACCAGGCAGGTTTTCCGGCAGGCAGATGTAAGACGAGACTGATAAGGATATTGGCACTCTGCCTTCCTTTTCAATGTAGGAACGCTAACCAACAAAAAATGTATCATCAAATTCCTAATTGAACAAAAAAGACTGAAAGCACTTCTATTATTTTAATGTTAATGACTTATTTAAGTAAACTCAAAGCTTCATTTCCCTTCATTACTTTACACATTTCACAAAGCATTGCTGTTTATTAATACATTCACAATTAACCAAAATTATCGCAATTTGCTTTCTAGGAACAAACCAGTAAATATAATGCCATTTTTATAATTCAGTACTGTGCAGTGCTAACCTGTGTCCTTTTGATAATTAGTATTACAGAATCTTGTCTGATTTTCTTCTCCCACAGTTTACAAAAGTCCCTAAAAATACATTTATGTTCATATAAGTCCTTTAGATGGATATTTTTTATTATTATTTTATTCAGCTTTTGAGGGATACTAAGTAAAAGAAAAATAATAACATTATGGGGGAAGTGAGACAACAACATACACCAATAAAAATAATAAGTTGCAATACTGTAAAATGAATTATAATACAAAACAGAATTTAAAACCATAGTGGAACATTTTGGAAATTTAGGGAGTAATTAAGAAGCTATGTATAAAAGCAGAAGGGACAAATGATGTCAGTAGAAATTAAAAACAGATATATAAAAACAACTAAAGTTTAACATTGTCTGGTTGAAGGTAATCAAATGAAGGGAGATACGTGAAAGAGGCTAAAAGTCTAGCTGATTGCCTTGGTGAATATTTTTGCTCAGTTTTTACAGAGGAAAGTGAACGAAAGCGACCACAGTTAGGAAAGTAAGACTGGTGAGTGATGTGATAAATAAATGGTTACAGAGAAAGAGGTTCTATTTCAGCTCTTTAAAGACAAATAAGTCTACAGGGTTGATTGGGATACACTCCAAGTTATTATAAAAATGTTAGTAGTGTACGAGCAAAACCATTAAAAGACTTATTTATTTAATCAATCACTAATGACAGGACAAGTTCCAGATGATTGAAAGTTTGCAACTATAGTACAATTCACAAACAATGAAGCAGGGAGGGGATAGGTAGCTAAAGACCAGTAAGTTTTCCATCAATTGTGGAGAAATTAATGAAAACTATCTCAAAAGAAAGTATTATTGAACAGTTAAAATCAAGTTTGAATATTTTTTAAATAGAGCTTTTGAGGGAAACTGAATAAAAGAAAAATAAAACAAAATATGGAGGAAGTGAGATAACTATAAACCAGTATATATGGTCAGATGACATTTCCAACTCCCCACTAGTTTAGTTTTAGTCTCAGTAACGGCAAGTTTCATTTTTACCCCCCCCCCCCCCCATTGAGTAATATTTACTTTGAGAGTGAATGCTAGCACACAGTGATTACACATCATCTGACAGTTTGTAATTTATAAAAGATTTTCTGGGATGTAATCCCTGTTTACAAGGATATAGTTTCTTTTTAAAGAGACATGTTTAAGTCCCTCACTCATTACAAAAAAGCCCATTAAGTGCGGCTTCGGGGCATTAATGGCTTAAGAGTGCCTGTGAGATGTGTGCAAATGTAGAAAGTTATTACTTTTTTTACACTTTTCTTTTAACTTTTAATACTGTCTGTGTACGAAAGAGAATATCATAATTAAAAAGAAGATCCAATCTTTTTATACATGTTGTTCCTCTCCCAGGAGTATAAGGAGGGCCGAGGACCCTTGGGGCAACCCCCTGCTGATGGGAGTGCAAGTACATACAGGGAGAAATAAAGTGTAATAGTTTAATATAGTACAGACCCGTGCTGCTGGAAAATATTGCACTCACTAGATGTCTTGTGAGTAAAGGCTCATCAATCAATAGTATTCAATTTTCTTTAATCCAGACTAAAAAGATTAAAAGCATAATACCTTAGAAGTGACAGTGCTTAAATAAAATAGATTGCACTTACAGGATACAGTGGCTCCCCGACATATGGTGTGCAACAAATCCAGTATAACAAATCCTTGAGGATATAAGCATTCAGTCTTTACAGGAACTGTCAGTTTGGATCGAGGATCATTCTAGTTGTCTGAATACCCTTCTGATTGGAAATAAACGTACACAAAGAGGACACGTCCATTGTAGCCCCTAGAAAATTGGAAGACCATTCTAACTCTTCCAGGATTTTCAAAACACGTTTAGTAACCTTTATATATGAAGGAGCCAGGTGGACATACTTTTAGAAAAGGAAATCAATATAAACAGAAGTATTATAGGTATGTAAATTTATGACACTTAAAATAATAGGTCTATAAGGATGGTTATTTATATCTTTATGGACTTATGTTTAAAAAAAAAAAAAAAAAAGCCAATTTCGAAAAAATATTAATGTGATTGTGCTCATTCTGATTTAATATGTAATTCATTTTACCTTCTAGCCATGATTGATTCAACTCCTCTCCAGTTTTCTTTGTAAGGCCTTTTTTTTTAACTTCCTAAATGTTAGTATTGTCCAACATCCTATGGGCCAAAGCAATATAATAGTCCCAGTCCATGTTGATGGTTTCTCCCCCTTGTTAGATGCTCAAACCACCAAGGTCCTCATTTCTTTTACAGATATGTTGTATCTTTTTTATTATTACTTTAATTTTTTTCAAATTCTTTCAACAGCAATTCTGTGAATACACTAATATGATCGCTCTTCTCATAGGCTGGGAAACAATCTGGTGGAGGGCCTTAATCCTGTATTTCAAAAACCGTCCAATATTTTCTGTTCAACACCAACCTCCCTTCTCTGATCTCACTTTACAAAAACTATCTTCACTGCAAGCTTACTCAAATAGTTTTGCACATCCAAAAACAAACCAAAACCCCATAGTCACTTATTTGGGTCAAACGTCAACCTTTTTTAAGGGGAGTTTAATATCACTCTCATTCAAACTGGCATTTGATATGTTTATGATGCCCTTTTTACTGGGTCTTTGTCTCCAGAGCTCTTAGACCCATTTTGGTTTCCCCTTCCTCCTTTTCCTCAATATCTGTAATCCCTCAGATGGCTGTCCCCCATAGTCTTTCCATCTAGATCATCATAGACACTCCTGTCAGGCTTGTGTTGCCTATCTCTAGGGGTCCTTCATTCTGGGGATTATATTTCTCTTTTATAATGGTCTTCTGGGCTAACTCTATAATTGTCTATCTTTAACTCTTGGGTTCTATAATCCCTCTTTCTATAATATCTCTATGAAATTCCTTGTTCTAGATTTACTGAATTCTACCATTATTATGCCTTTCTGGTAATACTCTTTCTCTATTTTTAGTTCTCCACTTTTAATTTAAATATCTTTGTCTTCAATCATTATTTCTTCCTATAGTGTCTGGATCTATATTTTCACTTCTTCGTCTTACCTGTTTTTCTCCTGAGGAAGATAACTGGATGTTAGCAAAACGCATTGAGAGAGTGATCCTAACGTGTGTTTGTGTATTTGTGATGATCCAAATGGACTGTTTATGTAGTTGTTTACTGCTTATATCATCAAGGATTTGTTAAACTGCCTTTGTTGCACTGTATCCTTTAAGTACAATCTATTACCTTAAAGTACTGTCACTTCTAAAATATTATGCTATGTGCATATAGAGAATACAGGATAATAAAGGGGCAGGGACTTTGGGACAGGCCATAGGCCCAGACTATTGTAAGAGAGGAACCAAAAGCTCTAGGGACACCTCTCAGCGCTAGGCAATTGTGGGAGTGTATAAGCTATTGTGGAGGGGACATAAAGAGGAGCCAGGGGCATTCTGGCAGCCTTTGGCCACAATATTTGTTGATGTGGTGAGAGGGGATGGAGGGCTAAGGACTGGGGGAGACTATTACATTCCTGCTCCCCTTGATTTTATTTAACAGGTGGGTGGGAGAAGGGGTGTAACATCGATAAAGCATGTGTACATTTGCCATAGCACAGGCAATATATTGAAAATGAGTAAAGGTATAAGAGAACTGAAATCCTGCATGGGATCCCTGATATTTTAGCGCTAATCCTCAGTCCACCGGTCCACATGGAACTTAATATCAGCAGAAATAAGGAAAATACGTTAGAGCCTCTTGCTGTGTTTAAAGGGAAAAAGATGACATTACACCAAAGGAGCAAAATTAAACCACAACGCATCCCAGCCAATCACTATGGTAGTGAAGGAGCAGAACCCATGGTATCAGCGGCCAGTTATTTTCTTCCCTTTTGTGCACCACTGAATAGACCAGACGATCAAAGAATGTGTCTACAGGAGAATGTAGACCGTGATAATACAATATATTCCCTCTTTAAACAAAGCATAACATGTTTTTTATATAGTAAAACTTATATAATACAGAGCATAACATAAAATGTGCTTAAATGTGAAAAAAGGCAGCATTGACTTTGGCAGGACAAACAGCCTGCCTTTAGATAAGAATTCCATTTATTATAGCAAAGACTTATTCCATTTATAGTATATATATGCATGTTTATCAAAAGGTGATTCATCTCCTCATAGTTCAGTAGACTGTATGAAAGAGAGAAATTCAGTCAATGTTAATGCATTTCAAATGAGAATACCACACAATATCTTCTGTTAAATAGGTTTGTTATTTGATAGTTAAGTTTACAATTCTCACTGCTGACACAGTCTGAAGATTTATTTTTTTTCATCTGTCCTATCCACATCTAGATAGGAAATGTGTGGCATTTGCCTTTTAATCATATTCAGGCATCTGGGCCCCTGACTGAACATCTGGAACACTGGTGTGATGAACGATTAATATGGATGTACGCCAATGTACAAACATGGCTAGACACAGCTCAAGGGGAGATAGTTTATGAATATGGAAACATGCAATTCGTGAATTTGGTCAATAAGCTTTGCTTACTGAAAATTGGGATAAATGAGTACTAATTGCAACTGGGTAATAATTAAAAAAGGGATTCCTAATAGAGGCTTTGCTAATTTACTTCAAAGTAATTCTGCAGCTGCACAGAACATCTTGGGACAAGACAGTCTCCAATGTTAGTTTTTTATCTTATATTTAGTTAAAACCCGAGGCTCTCTTTTTAAATAACATGCAGCTTCTTTAGATAACACTGACACAAAAAAGACTTACTAGTGCACATCCATGGCATTTTATGATGAGTAAGTAATGTCCACACATGGCTGACATATCTAACATACATTTACTGTTCAAACGTTAATTTCTCTATTTATAAACAACAATGCAAAAAAAAAAAATCAGAGTTAAGTTCATTATTATTTGTAATATTACGAAAAATAACAGCAAATATTGCATGTTTTCAGCAGTGATATTTTACAGAATGTTACCGTGGTAACGGCACAATTCATAAACAACCACTAGCATGAACCTTTAATATTATCTGTACATCAGTCCAAATGACAGAATAATGTATTACTTTGAATCAACTAATGCATAATTTTGAACTCCATGACTGCCTTATCCAGTAACAGTTGTTAATAAAAGCAATATTATATATTTTTTATCACTGCCCAGTGGGAATCAATTGCAAGAAAACCCCCAACATTCTGCATAATGGCAGATGTGATGTTTATGCAAAAAACCCAGACTTTTGCCAAGAAATAACGAGGACAATGTAAAGGTGCAGTGCTGTAATGACCCTTCTTACGGGGAAATAATAGGCCTACCACCTCTTACACATTCACAGCCCTATCCTGGATTCCTGGATTCCTCCCCATACACCTTGGTAATGGGCACCTGGAACATATTCAGTTTGATCTGGTCCAGTTGCCACTTTTTCCATCATTAAGATGTCATAATCCATGCATCAAATGGAGCATTAGATCCAGGGCCGGCCTTAGGGGTGTGCGACCTGTGCTAGCGCAACACCCCAGGGGGCGCCCTCCCGCCCAAAGAAAAAAAAAAGTAAAAAAATAAATACATAAAAAGCCGGGTGAGGCACTGGCTGGGGGACATCAAAAGATCCCCCCCCCCCCTCACCAGCCCTCTGCTCGGCATGCTCTTCTAGATCCGGGGAGGGGGCGGGGCTAACCGGCTGAGCAGTGTCGCTCCGCCCCCACCCTGTGAAGCAGAGCAGCGTCTGCTTCACGGGGAGCCACTGACAGCATGAGAAAGTGCTGCTAGGCTCCCCATTCCTGCATTAAGCATGGGGAGCAGAGCAGCACCTTCTCTTTCTGACCTGGGCTCCAAGTGAAGCAGACGCTGCTCTGCTTCACAGGGTGGGGGCAGAGCTACACCGCTAAGCCGGTTAGCTCCGCCCCCTCCCTGTATCCACCTTTGAAGGCAAAGGAAGGGGAGGGAGGGGCAGGGGGGAGAGACAGAACAGGGGCAGGGGGGAGAGATAGAACAGCTGGATATGCTGTTCTCCTTATAGTTATTTGTACATTACATTATTAATCTTTATTTCTACATGTTTGTTTCCATGCATTTCTTTCACTGCTGCCATCTGCTGGCCAGAATTTGCATGCCACACGTCCCTGTTCTTGTTAGTAAAGTTTTTTCTATTCGGAGGCGTGGTCTCTTGCTGGGCAGGTCTCTTCACTGGGAGCAGCCATTTTCTTTTTCTCCTCATGGCTGTGTGACTAGACACTCCACATTTTTGGGCTCGAGTGAAGGCATCAGTTTTTGACCATGCGGAAGTCAGCAGAAGCATGCAGAAGTCAGCAGAAGTAAGCAGAAGTCAGCAGTAGTTAGCAGCAGCTCAGCTGCAGCTCTGCAGCCACAGCAGCTAGCCTCAGGACACATTCTAACAAGTCAGCATTGTTACCACTACTACAGAACAGTATTGTATCACCGTTTGTTGTCTTATCTGGATTGAATAAACCCACGCTGATTTCATCTTCATGTCTGAGTCTGGATCCATCTAACCTGAACATCTGCCGGTCCTGTCTGCCCCACTGCTTGGATACGAAGGTAAGAAGTCACACAGCTATTATCAGTTATACCTTCATTCGCCTTCATGTGGGAACAGAACAGTCAAAAACTGCCTTAATGCCCACACCCCAGTCACAGATTCCCTCAGAGTTACCACACTAAGGAATCGCCCTGCAACAGGCCTATCTGCAGCGAATCTGCCCAGCTACAGTGCATGTTCCACAAGTCTCAGGGCAAGCCCCGCATGCCCACAGTATCTTTACTGTTGCCTGAAAGCCCTCCACAACTCATCAAGCCGTTTTATATAACCCATATCAACCTTTGCTCGCATAGCAGAACTGTTAACGCACACGGGGTCCCTCTCTAACCTAAACCCCCGCAAATCACTTAAAACACCTGAGGAACCTTGCCAGAGTGCCCCAGCGCAGCCACACTGCAATTTTCAGCCCCCAATTCAAAAGTTTATTTTCTTAAAGAGACAGCGCACCTTAAATCAAAATGGACAAAAAGGACCTTGCACAGTTCCCCAGTGATGAAACAGAGCTAATGCAGCCCGATACTGATCACCAAGAAGTACAGGAAGCAGAACCCACACTTCCAGCAGACCAAGTCGTGCGACCAAGACGCTCCCTCAAACCGACAATAAAGGTCAGGGAAAACTATCAAACCACAAAAGATGAGCTATGCGATAACCTGGAAGAACTATGGGAGCGAGTTTCCTCCCTCATGTCAGGACTCAAATCCTCCGGTGATACCTCATGCTTACAAGTTGGCATCAGGCGGCTGAACACAGCTCATGAAGGATACAAGAGACTGTTCACAAGGTATATAACCTTTCTAAAAAACGTTAATAATGATGAAGCCCTTTCAGAATTGAGCAAGGCAGAATCTATAGACATTCAAAGAGACACCATGGTGCTGCTTGCTAAAGATAAAGCGGAACTCCGCATCTCCCATTTGCAAGAAACTAGATCACACAGATCAAATTCATCCAAACATTCCTCTCGGTCATACAGATCATCGTGCTCAAGAAGCTCAACCCTAAGCGACAGACTACTAGAGGCCCGCATAAATGCAGAGCAATCCAAAGTCAGACGTTCCTTCACTGAAAAAGAAGCTCTGGCAAGAGCAGAGGCCAAGAGGGCAGACGCAGAAGCAGAGGCCAAGAGGGCAGACGCAGAAGCAGAGGCCAAGAGGGCAGAAGCAGAGGCCAAGAGGGCAGACGCAGAAGCAGAGGCTCGAATAAAGATTCTTGAATCAGAGATGGAAGAGGAAGTTGCATTAGCTAAAGTAAGACTACTTGAGCAAGCATTAAGCCATGGTCTTGATCCAGTCTGCTCGCTACCACAGGAGGTAGAAGATTCAGCTGACCGCACCAGCGACTATGTACTGAAACAATTATCTGCATCACCCCCAGTATGCAGTACCGTCCAAGCCGACAACGCCGAAACCTCAAAGTCATCTCCACCTACAGTGCCAGTGTCACTTACAGCACCCGAGAAATCTGATGATGTTCACCCAGATGTGCCCTCTCAAGGACAGTTATTACAAAACTACAAAAAGGGCCATCAGGCGTTTCCTGGCCTACCTCCACAGCTCAAGCAGCAGTCCTCACGATCTACAGAGACTAGATCACAGCTCAACCCTGCAGCAGCATCATTCTACCTGGATGCATCTCACCCTTTCACGCCGCAAAGCCTACACGCCCCGGCGGCACCACAGGTTGTCGTGACAACAAGCAGTGAGAAATCAGATATGTCTGAGTTGGCCAGGATTATGGCGAGCAGAGAGCTAATTAACACAAGTCTCTCAAAATTTGATGACCGTGCAGAGAGCTACAGAGCTTGGAAGGCAACATTCAAGGCCACCATTGCCAACCTCAAACTAGACGCAGAGAAGGAGCTCAACCTCATGATCTCATGGCTGGGTCCAAGCTCCACAAATCGCATCAAGAGCCTCAGAACTGTCTATGTGGGACAAGCAGAAGCAGGTCTCGCTGCCGCCTGGCAGAGACTCGAACGTACCTTTGGCAGTGCAGAAGCTATAGAGAAGGCCCTATTTAAGAGATTGCAGAACATTCCAAAGATCAATCTTAAGGACGTCCATAAGCTTCAGGATTTGAGTGACCTGCTCATGGAACTAGAGCTTGCCAAAAGAGACCCTCGTCTCATCGGGCTATGCTACCTGGATACAGCCCATGGAGTGAACCCAATTGTCGTGAAACTACCATACAGTCTGCAAGAAAAGTGGGCGGCATCAGTCTCAAGGTACAAAAGGGTGCATGACATCACCTTTCCCCCATTTATTCATTTCTGCAGATTCATTGAAGAACAGTCCCAGATGAGGAATGACCCCAGCCTCGATTTCCTGGAGTTCAACACTACAGCTCCAGCGACACCATCACCAAGGTATGAGAGTGCCATGCATAAACACAGAGACTTTAAGAGCAGCGTGAGTGTTAGAAAGACTAACCTACCATCTTCTGCAGCACCCATGGGTAAACAGCACAATACCTCATCAGGAGACAAGTCCTTCAATCGTGAATGTCCCATTCATAAAAAAACACACTCACTGAACAAATGCAGAGGGTTTAGATCCAAACCCATACAGGAGCGCAAGAAGTTCCTCAGCGAGCTTGGGGTGTGTTTCAGATGCTGCGCTTCATTGGAGCACATGGCTAAGGACTGTAAATCCATCATCAAGTGTGAGGAGTGTCATAGTGAAAGACATGCCTCGGCTATGCACCCAGTTCCACTGCACAGAGACTCACCAGCTGCCGTCGCCACCAGTCCCGCTCCAAGTCATGGCGGGGAGCCCCAGAACCACGCTAACGCAGCCGCCGCTGTTTCCTGCTCACGTTTGGAAGTATGTGGCGAGGGCCAGGGTGAAAAATGTTGTGCCCGAATATGCCTAATCAAGGTCTATCCAGAGGGACTACCAGAAAAGGCAGTAAAAATGTATGCCATCATCGATGACCAAAGCAACCGGTCCCTAGCAGGACCTAAATTCTTTGAAACCTTCGGGATAAAGGGACCATCAGAACCCTACATCTTAAACACCTGCTCAGGCCGCATTGAGACTAGCGGCAGGAGGGCGCAAGGATTCATTGCTTCCCCCATCAGTGGGAATACCGAAATACCCCTACCAACACTGATTGAATGCGATCAAATACCCAACCATAGGGATGAGATTCCTACCCCAGAAGCTGCGTTTCACCAACCGCACCTAAGGCACCTAGCCAACGTTATCCCACCTATGGACAACAATGCTGAGATTCTACTCCTGCTTGGCAGAGACAATCTAAGGGTGCACAAGGTGTGCCAACAGTGTAATGGTCCCGACTACGCACCATATGCCCAGAGGCTGGACCTGGGATGGGTAGTCATAGGAAACGTACGCCTGGATCAACCAGAAATCGACTCCTTCAAAACGTACGTGCGTGGAGACGGACGCACAACTTGCATTAAGCTGTGTCCTCATCACTATGAAGTGAAAGAGAAGTCTCCAGACCTCGTACAACCACCTGACATAATTTCTCCCCTCTTTGCTGACGACTTGGGGAGATCAGTCTTTCGCACAACCAAGGATGATGATAAGGTAGCCTTATCAATAGAAGACAGAGAGTTCATTAAGATAATGGACAGTGAGTTCTTTAAAGATGAAACCAATCACTGGGTTTCTCCATTACCCTTCCGAACCACCAGGGTAAAGCTCCCGGACAATCGGGAGCAAGCGCGATCCAGATTTAACTCTCTTCAGCGTACCATGAACAGCAAGCCTGAGATGAGAGAACACATCGTCGCCTTTATGGACAAAATATTCCGTAACAACCACGCAGAACCAGCTCCACCCCTAAGAAAGAGCGAAGAGTGCTGGTACCTGCCTTCATTCGGAGTGTATCATCCACGGAAACCTAATCAAATTAGGGTCGTTTTCGATTCGAGCGCCAAACATCAAGGCGTATCCCTTAATGATGTCCTCCTCACAGGTCCTAATCTGACAAATAACCTAGTGGGAGTGCTGATGAGGTTCAGGAAGGAGCTTGTCGCCATCACCGCTGACATCGAACAGATGTTCCATTGTTTCGTAGTCAGGGAGGACCACCGGGATTTCCTCAGGTTCCTGTGGCACAAAACCAACGACACTAACGCAGAAGTGGTGGAGTACCGAATGAGGGTACACGTATTTGGAAATAGCCCTTCACCTGCCGTAGCAACGTACGGCCTTCGGAGAACTGCGTTAGAGGGAGAATCAAAGTACGGTACAGACGCCAGAGACTTTGTAGAGAAAGACTTTTACGTAGACGATGGACTCAAATCACTACCAACTGAGGAAGCGGCTATCGATCTGCTCAAAAGAACTCAAAGCATGCTGTACCAAGCTAAACTTAGACTACACAAAATTGCTTCAAACAGCCTGGCCGTAATGCAGGCCTTTGAGTCGGGTGATCATGCACCCGGATTCAAGGACATTAACCTGGGACTGGACAGTCCACCCGTTCAAAGGAGCTTGGGCCTCAGATGGGATCTCTCAGCCGACTCCTTTGGGTTTCAAATAAGCTGCGCAGACAAGCCGTTCACGAAACGTGGCGTCCTATCAGTGGTAAACAGCCTATTCGATCCGCTGGGATTTGTAGCACCCATCACTATACAGGGCAAATCCCTACTGAGACAGCTTTCAGAAACCATCAAGGATTGGGATACCCCTCTTCCTTCTGACAAAGAGCAAAAATGGGAAGCCTGGAAACAATCTTTGTGTGCCTTGGACCAGATCCGCATCCCAAGATGCTATGTTAAAACCTCACTTGCCTCCAGCGTAAAGAAGGAACTCCACGTGTTCTCGGACGCCTCCACGGAGGCCATAGCAGCGGTTGCCTATCTGAAGGCGACAGACGCCAACATTCAGAGTCACATCGGGTTCGTCTTTGGTAAGGCTAAGTTAGCCCCCAAGCCTGATCATACTATTCCCAGACTCGAACTCTGTGGGACCGTGTTAGCGGTGGAAATCGCAGACTTCATTCAACAAGAATTGGATGTCGACGTAGACGAAGTCCAGTATTATACGGACAGTAAGGTAGTTCTAGGTTACATCTACAATCAGAAAAAACGATTTTATGTGTACGTCAGTAACCGCATTGAGAGAATCAGGAGGTCATCCAAACCCGAACAATGGCACTATGTACCATCCGAACTTAATCCAGCAGATCACGCCACCAGGCCTACGTCTGTGGGTTCCTTTGCTAAATCTACTTGGCTTACAGGCCCAGAGTTTCTGCTAGGACGGGCAGACAAATGTGAACAGGAAGTTTACAGCATCCAGGATCCGGATAATGATCCAGAAATCCGCGCCGAAGTTAGCGCATTAGTCACTGAAACAAAGCAGACCTCCAGGCTCGACTGTCATCGTTTTGAACATTTCTCCAGTTGGATGAGACTTGTCAGAACCATTGCAAGGTTAGTGCACATCGCCAGATGTTATCACAACACTCAAGAAGATAAAGATTGTCACGGTTGGCACATCTGTCATAAACCATTCTCTGCTGAGGACATTTCTCATAGCGAGTCTCTCATAATACGTCATGTCCAGCAGCAGGAATTTAACGTAGAATGGAAGTGCTTGAACAACAGACAGCAGATTCCTATAAAAAGACCTCTTGCTAACTTAAATCCAATTATGGACACTTTTGGCCTGCTCAGAGTTGGTGGTCGTTTGAATCAAGCCCACCTAGGAGTTGTGGAGCAAAATCCTGTCATTATTCCCAGCAAACATCATATCACCACGTTGCTGATCCGACATTACCACAAAAAGGACTGAACTCGAACATCACAGTTTTACCCGCTATGGGTCAGCCAACCCACTATGTCATGTTTATTGCATTTCACACGTTCTTTGTTACAGGTTGTATTATATTTTTATGGACATTCGTCATAGTGAAATCTCCTTACGTAAATTTCAGACGGGGAGTATGCTGTTCTCCTTATAGTTATTTGTACATTACATTATTAATCTTTATTTCTACATGTTTGTTTCCATGCATTTCTTTCACTGCTGCCATCTGCTGGCCAGAATTTGCATGCCACACGTCCCTGTTCTTGTTAGTAAAGTTTTTTCTATTCGGAGGCGTGGTCTCTTGCTGGGCAGGTCTCTTCACTGGGAGCAGCCATTTTCTTTTTCTCCTCATGGCTGTGTGACTAGACACTCCACATTTTTGGGCTCGAGTGAAGGCATCAGTTTTTGACCATGCGGAAGTCAGCAGAAGCATGCAGAAGTCAGCAGAAGTAAGCAGAAGTCAGCAGTAGTTAGCAGCAGCTCAGCTGCAGCTCTGCAGCCACAGCAGCTAGCCTCAGGACACATTCTAACAAGTCAGCATTGTTACCACTACTACAGAACAGTATTGTATCACCGTTTGTTGTCTTATCTGGATTGAATAAACCCACGCTGATTTCATCTTCATGTCTGAGTCTGGATCCATCTAACCTGAACATCTGCCGGTCCTGTCTGCCCCACTGCTTGGATACGAAGGTAAGAAGTCACACAGCTATTATCAGTTATACCTTCATTCGCCTTCATGTGGGAACAGAACACTGGAAGGGGGAGAGAGAGATACAGAACAGGGGGGTAGAGAGAAAGAACAGAGGGAGGGAGAGAGAGACAGAACAGAGGGAGGGAGGGAGAGAGAGACAGAACAGAGGGAGGGAGAGAGAGACAGAACAGGGGGAAGGGGGAGAGAGAGAGACAGAACAGGGGGAAGGGGGAGAGAGAGAGACAGAACAGGGGGAAGGGGGAGAAAGAGACAGACAGGGGGAGGGAGGGAGGGAGGGAGGGAGAGAAAGATAGAACAGGGGGGGAGAGAGAGACAGAACGCGGGGAGAGAGAGACAGAACAGGGGGGGAGATACATAACGAGGGGGAGAGACAGAACAGGGGGGGAGAGAAACAGAACGGGGGGAGGGAGAGAGAGACAGAACAGAGGAAGGGGAGGAGAGAGACAGAACAGAGGGAGAGAGAGAACAGGTATGGGGGAGTTAGAGAGAGACAGACATGGCAATGAAGAAGAAAGGGACAAACATGGGAAGGGAGAGAGATACATACATGGGGGGCGCCATTGGGGAATCCTGCACAGGGCGCCGGAACACTTAAGGCCGGCCCTGATCAGATCCTTGCCCTTTTTATCCCTGTAGTGTAAAACAGCTTCTCTGTGGAGTCTTTTCATCCAGAAGAAGAAATGCCATAACTTATCCCTCTTGTTTACCAGTCTTTCTTAGAGGTGTTTGAGAAAAAAGTAGCCACTAAACCGTACATATATCTGTCCAATTGATCTCCTTCCTAGCCTCCCCATTACCATATGGGTGTGTAAACCCTTTATCAGTACCTGAACTCTGTAACATGAAAGAATATATCAATGGTGACATGAAAAATTGATTCATACAACCCTCTACTTCTACTGTAACATACTGGTCAATTCAGTTGGCAGATCCTGGTGCTCGATTCCCCCCCTCCTTCTCCCACTACCTCCAAGCGGGTCTCCCTAGGGATTGCGCGCAGTCTGTCGGTGTCAATTCTGGCGTGCATAAAATGGAACTACGGAAGCAGTTCGCGCATGAGTGAAAACGCTAGTTTAGATTCTTGGCACTTAAAGGTATATTTATACCTAGGCTTTGTATTTGCTCTATCTGTTAGTTAAACGGTACTCACTTTTCAGATGATGGAACCAACATGCAAAGGAAATCACTCTTGCTGAGGCAGTACACAGATAGAGAACTGGGAACAGATACAGAAATCTTTCTGGCATAATCTGCAAGCATGGGTGACAAGTATATAAAGTAGGAGAAGTCCAGTAAGCTAAGCCATACTCGGGGGGCCAGAGGTAGAATAATCCAAAAACAAGCCAGGGTCAGGGAGCCAACAAGGAGAGTCGTCAAACAAGACCCAAAATCAGGAAGCCAGATGTCAGAATATACCAAAGAACAATAGCCAAGGTTCAGGGTAAGAGATGACAGAGTAGTAGTTCAAATAGGCATCAGGACTCAAAACCAGAGAAGCAGATCAAAAATACAAAGGGGCAGGGAGCACTTGCAACCACAGGCAAGCTGCAGTAACACTGAGCGCCATTAGAATGGTGATCAGGGTTTAAACAGTGCTTGTTGGGGGGTGTTGGAGGCAGGACATGGACGGAGCTGAGTGCCATGTTGCCAACATTCAGGAGAGATGGGGACTTTTACTATGTCGCACACACAAGTGAGGACAGATGTGTGCGAGTCGCCAGAGTGTGGAGGATACCTGCAGAGATGCCAGACGGGCATCTTGATCCCCAACACGCATCCTGCCAGTGTGGGACAGAGGTCTGCAGCAATTTGAAGGTAGGAGCCTCCTACCTTTGGTAGTGTGGACCCGGCATCGTCTGGACACGGCTTAGATCACGTGTCTGAGTTCGGGTCTAAAACTATCCTTATAATTTTGGCCTTATTGTCGCTGTATGCACCCATTATTCGAAACTTCGATGCCAGCCCTGACCTATTTTTGTATCCAGATCTTTCCTTCATCTCATCCCTGGTACCTCGTATTTTTGGTTCCTGTAACACATTCTCCGTTCTTAGTTCTTTACACTGGATATCGCTGCAAAGTTCTTGGTGGGTAGGTGTCTGCGGCTCAACCTTGGGTATCAACTGATTAAGGTGAAAACCTTTACCTCACTATTTAGGATCTGGACTTGACTTGTTAACTATCTGCAGAGCGGATCCTCCATCGCCATTATGAATACGGCATGATTCCATTTGGTCATTGTATTTCCTCTGCCATAATTCGACACTTACTTGCCTCAGGAATAAATTGATATGTTTATGGTCATGTACCTTGATGACCGCTTATTGTTTTTTCCTTCACTGGAGGAACACTGTTCACACTTGTAAAAAGTGCAAAATGCTTACTCACCTCTGTGAACAAGGTCACCAGCAGAAGTGGGACTTGTTGGAATGAAGAGGTTCTTATATCTGGGATCTCATCTGTTTGTCCATCCACATTGATGGCTTTGGTTGCAGCAACTGTACGTCTGGCAATACGGACAACTGGCAAATCATTATTCAGTGCCAAGGACCAGGACTTCACTTTGGATTCAATGAAGGGATACAGTCTAGAAATATTCCCCTGGAAGGAGGTTTTCTTATCTGTCCTTTGCCACCAGGGAAAAATCCATTTAATAGCATCATGGAAGAGACAGGTAGGTTTATTTCATCACAAGTTCACATAAAATTGATGTGGTGATGGAAGCTCTGAAAACCGAGCCACTCATATGAGGAGAAGCTTTGACTGCTGATACACGCCTTATCATCCAAATGAACAGGAATGTCAAAATGTCCTCTCTGCGAAAGACATCTCGTTATCCTCTTGTAATTCAAAGGATTGATCTTGATCTGAGGAGAACTCTTCCACGTGGAATGAGCAGGAGTAATGTTTGGTTTTCTTATGGCATTGGTCCTTGATATCATCAGGAGAAGCGACGAGAGTACTAGAGGAGGAGTGGCCACCAGTAATAAACAGTCCTGACATAGAAGTTTGCCATGCAAAGCTCTGTTTTCACATCCATCACATCTAGATGATTTAATTGCATGTTTGCCATGAAGTTTGTTCTGGTGAACTAAGCACATATTATAGATGTTCTGTTAGTCTTAAATAAAATCTCACCCAACTGGCTCACCTAAATACCTCAGAATGCAACTTTGTGTGAGAGGCAACAGGGTACAAGAAGCAAGATTGGACAGCTAAAGATCAAAGGATCCCGCAAGGAAAGAAAAAAGGGCAAGGCAACCAATGGCCTGTAGAAAGTATACAATAATAATTAGCAAATGAATAATAATAACAATCATAAGAGCAATGGCAGGCACAAAATATAATGTAAATAACAGTCATTGAAAGAGGGAGAGTTGTAGCCAATAGTGTGTGAGCGTCGCTCGGATGTCATGGACATTGCAATGCCTACACAAACATGCAGCAAAAGAGCAGACAAGAAACAAAATAGAGCAAAATGCTTGAGCATGTTCATAGAGAAGCTATGGGACCAGCAAAGGCTCAGCAAGGTCACAGTGACATTATAGACATCACATCCAAAGTGGAAAGACCTAGTTATGTCAGAACTATATTTATGCATTACTAATTATCAAATTTACTTCTTGTACAGGACACCTCTTACCCTGGCAGCTCTGGAGTATCCTATTCCAAACTGAACTCAGAGGGTCCATCGCTCTCTGCCACTTTAGTGGCAGCTGATTGCTGTGCCTGGCTTTGGTCATAGGCTTTCTCCAAATCCTAGTCCAAATCAGAAACACATTCAGTGCAATTATGTAGTCATATGTAGCTGCTCTGCTTTAATAATTTTTCTTGATGGGTCTGCACACTGCCACAGCGGGCAGGGATTACTGATTATGGCAGTGCATTGGTGGAGTTAAGTATTAAAAACCCATGATTATTCTAGTTCTTACCTCCCCAGAAAGAGTGGGAGGAATGAGCCTCCCCCTTTTCAATACTATTTCACCCATTAAGCGCAAGTTAAGTCCATCTTAATCACCAGAATTTAGGAGAAGGTGGGAAAAAAGGTGAATAAGATTTTTGTTATAATTATATTAACCAATCCTCCCCAAGCCATAACTTAAAACACCTCACCACTCAGGCAAATACCAACCAGACAATACATGCCAAAACAGATCCTAGTGCAATGTTGTACTCTAAATCATGAATAGATGTGAGTATCTTACTCCTGGAATGAGCAATAATTTGCTGTGATTTATAGAAGGTGCTCTCAATGCAACTAAAATGGCACTAACACATATATGGGTTGGCATGCAACCTCTCTGGCATCCAGGAAGAAGTATTGTACAGCAAGTCCTACATGGTTGATTTAAGTTTGGGGAAAATACTTTCTTGTCGCAAACATACATGATCAGGAGTAAATCAGATAGCTGTAGTATTCAATGCATAATGAAAATACTACAATTCTAAATAGGGACAATAATTTTATTGCAATGGCCAAGTTGTATTGAATTGTAATGCATTTCTCAACAATGCAACTATAATACAGATCTTATCCTTTGTAATCGAAGATGTTTTCTTCTCAACTTTAAAATGGTCCATTCTGCTTTATATGATTAACGATAACATAAAGTGGATCACTTTTTATTTCTCTTCTTTGTAGCATATCTCCCAACATTTCTCACCAGTAATGTGGGATGCTGGGGCGGGGGGGGTGGGGGTGACTTGAGAATGGGAGTGTTAGTGCTGTCATGGATTTGTCTTGTATTGGGACACTGCTGGCGGTATGCTTTGATCATTTTGCATTAAAGGTTTATAGCATATTAATAATGACCTCTATTTTTGAGTCCATCTCAGAGATGGATGCCTCTTTCAAAATAAAACACAAAAAGTATTTGAGATTTCATTAAGAAGGTTTTTATTTGTAATTTCGCTAGCGTTAATATGCCAAAGAAATTAAACACTTATTTTATAGTGTTTTTCTTTGTCAGTTACAAGTAGCTATAAAGGTGATCTAAAAGAAGCTAATATGATACTCAAGGGTCCTTATTCCTTCTCTGGCAGCATTTCCATCTCCGTCATACCAGGTGTGCAGTTGGGGCCATGTGTATACAAATGGGCACATGCTCAGAACAAGCCAGGGGTGATCTTTAACTGTTAAAAGGCTAGTTGAGAAAAACGTCATATATGTTTCTTTGTTGCCAAAGTCTTTGCAAGATTGTAAAAAAAAGTTACCAGCATTTTTCTGCATGACATATATGAGTATGAATCAGAGAACAAAGAGTCAAAATTTCTTTACATTTCGACTGATACATATGTATATCTCAAAAGTAAGATCATTTAACAAAAATGCTAAGGAATAAATGGAAAGGTTAGAACATGCACAGAGTTTAGGTCAGGAGGACAAAGACATCATTCAATAACTTCAAGGAATGCTGAATCTGCAAAAGGCCAGTCAGGTTAAATCAGGATAGCTAAAATAGAAGATGAAAAATGATCTGGCAAAAACGGAGATAATGATAAATCATAATTTCAGAGAAGGCAAAAATATCAGAAATGTGAAACCTAATTCATAAAACATGGAACAAATTCTATTTAAATTAAGAAGTCGGTGTTATATTCATAGATGGAGATCCCTTTCATTTACTTTTCTAGTGCAAATTTGTATCAATAGTGCGATTCCAAAAGATCAAATACACTCAAAGTTGTATTATCAATCACTATGGTTCTGTTGCCACTAAATAAAAAGAAAATCGTTTTTGTTACGGAAAAGAGTGAAAGTAATCTCAAGCAGAATGTATTTGTGAATCTATTTAATGGTTATTATGTGGACTATTGTTTCTATTTAGAAATGCTCTCACAATATATATATATATATATATATATATATATATATATATATATATATATATATATATATATATATATTGCATAGTGACCATAAAACAAACAATATTTTTACATAAATAAATATGAAACTTTTTAATTTTTTTATTTGTTATTTATTGCAAAGGATTCTTCTAGAAAATGCACTGATTGAAATATATAAAGAGATGTAAGGTGTTATTACAATCAAATATCTTAAATAAACATTTATGTGCGCAAATAATTTTGTATGATCTCTAGGACTAGGTAGAAAACTTGGCACTCTATATATATATAAAGAACGTTTATTTCAAATTGTTGGTTTTGTAAATTTACAGAAATTTCATATGTAGAACTTGTAGATGAAGCATTCTTAAAAAAAAGAACATCTAAAAATACAAACTCACCAAAGATAGTGAAAACAAAAAACATAAATACCTCAAACATCCCATTTCTAACCGTTTATTTATAATCATATACTCTAGCAGCTGTCGGAATATGGTGTGTTTTTTAAAAAAAAATTAATATACTCTTTCTATTCTACTCAGCCACGTTTTACAAAAGGAAAGGGAGGGTCTACATACAAGTATTATTTTCCACCTACTGTGATACAGCTGTGGCGTAGCAGGGAGGTACAGGAGGGGGTCTCACTGCTTTCATAGATACCTCTTGTAGGACTATGAATGTGTCAGCAACATCCTTTGTGTCACATCAATGCAGTCATTTCTACAAAGCAATACACTAATTTTCAATGAAATATACAATGAATTCAATGAGTTACAAATAATAATAATAAGGTTGTTAAAATGTATTCATGATAGCTTTAAAACACATGCACCACTTTAATTATATTTCCCTCAGTCTCTTAGAGCCTAAAATTAATTTTAGTTTATAACTTTTTTGCAAAATACATTCCTATGGTAAAAAAAAAAAGCATTTGTTTCTACAAATGTATCTGTGGAATCCTTCATGGTCAGCTAGGATACAATATAAGCAACTCCTAAAACCTTTCATGAAATAATTATGCATATACACAGTATGTGAACATGAGAGTAAAACAAAGAGTAAGAGAGAAAGTGGTTAAAAACATAATAATGTAAAAAAAACAAAGATGCAATCTCAGCGATTTGTTACCTGCAGCAAAACTGCAGATGTGTGATTAATAATGCCTCTGCTACCCCACATATTTTTTTTATATATATATATAGAGAGAGAGTTAGAGAGAGAGAGAGAGAGCGAGAGCGAGAGCGAGAGAGAGAGAGAGAGACGGAGAAAGAGAGAGAGAGAGAGAGAGAGAGAGAGAGATCCTGTACTGTCTCTGTAATAGTATTTTGTAACATTATTTCAAATATAAAAATTAACATACTGAAGTGGTTATTTGAAGAGCAACAACTGTACTGTATCTTTGCATAACTAATTGGATTTATGTTTTTAGAGAAAGGACTATTGTATCCTACAAGTGTAACAAATGTAGATGTCTATATGTATCCACAATAGAGAAGTGATGTCCTTGTTTCAGAAAGATTGCTAGGAGTAGAAGAAAACATCCCTTCACTGCAACTTCCCCTGGTATTAGACATCTAATAGCAAATATTATTTAGAAAGTTTACCACTGGAGATACACAATGTGTATCAAGGAGACAAGTAGTTTGTGTACTTTTATGATAAACGAAAGATGGAGACATCAGAGTCCATGATGTTTGGTAAACATGGACATACAGTGGATAAAAAAAGTCTACACACCCCTGTTAAAATGTCAGGTTTCTGTGCTGATAAAAAATGAGACAAAGATAAATAATTTCAGACCTTTTTCCACCTTTAATGTGACCTATAAACTGTACAACTCAATTGAAAAACAAACTGAAATCTTTTAGATAGAGGGAAGAAAAAAAATAAAAGTAAAATATTGTGGTTGCATAAGTGTGCACACCCTTAAACTAATACTTTGTTGAAGCACCTTTTGATTTTATTACAGCACTCAGTCTTTTTGGGTATGAGTCTATCAGCATGGCACATTTTGACTTGGCAAGATTTGCCCACTCTTCTTTGCAAAAACACTCCAAATCAGGCTACACAAGTGGTAATTGTTCATCATTCAATAAGATTTATCTTTAATATAAAAACTATTTATACTTTTATAAATATACTCATATTCTTTTTTTTGAATAATATTTGTTTTATTGTTTTGTAATAATAGGGAGGTAGGGGATACAGAAATAAAATGGGAGGGGGGGGGGTAAGAAAGTAATCAGGTGAGGACACATGGACATTCACATCATACAGTTCAATTATGAATAATATACATTTAGGAACAATTATATAACAGTCAATAGAAATGACCTTAGATACGTGTGATAGTAGGAAGTGTCCTCTGGGGTTAGGAGGTTCACCTCTATGGGAGTCAACCCTCCCAGTTGGGTA
This sequence comes from Pelodytes ibericus, assembly GCA_036172795.1. Classification (NCBI taxonomy): domain Eukaryota; kingdom Metazoa; phylum Chordata; class Amphibia; order Anura; family Pelodytidae; genus Pelodytes; species Pelodytes ibericus. The sequence goes on along the minus strand of CM069858.1, from coordinate 99,072,099 downwards.
GAGGCCCAAAGGCTCATGTTAGGCCGTCAGGCGTGAAGGAAGTGGAGGTATCTTCCAATTAGAGTTTTACCTTGAAAAACAGGGATAAAACAGAAAAGGGCGGAGTGGGTGGGGGCATGAAGCCCAGGATGGATGAATATAAAATAGGGGGGATGGGTCAAAGTGGGGTCGGTGAGGGTATGTGAGACCTGTTAGGGGAACAGACAGGGGTGGGGGCAGGGGTGGAAATGGAAAGGGGTAAGGGGGGGGATCAGCCAGCACAACTTCCAATAAGACCTAATTTGGTCAGTCGGGATGAGCAATCAACAAGTTTTGACAGAGTTCACCATCTAAAAACATAGACCAATGGAACCATTGGTGACAGTGTGTTTGTCCTCTACCTTGCGCTGTATGTATCAGATCTTCTGCTGAACAGATCTTCTCAACTGCGGCTATCCATTGTCTCAGTGTGGGTGAACAGGGTTTTTTCCAGGGGTCCGCTATGTCTATGATGATTGAGTGGAGCATTTTCCAGAATGGTTGCATTTATGGGCATTCCCACCATATATGGAGGAAAGTGCCCCTATCCTTCCTACATCTCCAACACACATCAGACATGGTGGGATATATTTTATGTAACTGTGTGGGTATTTTGTACCATCGAGTAAACATTTTGTAGGCATTTTCTTGAATTCTAGTGGAGACCAAGCATTTGTTACTTAGGGTAGCAATTTTGTGCCATTGATCTTCCGTGAGGACCGTGTGGCAGTCAGTTTCCCACAGTCTCACATAATATGGCTTTTGTGGGAATTGGATTGATGTGAGCAGGTCATGGAGTACTGACATCAGATTCTGCGGAGTATATTTTTAGGCACATAGGGTTTCGAAGCCAGAGCAGTCGCTATGGGACCTTCTCTAGTACAGGTTTTATAGTAGTGTTGTATTTGTGAATAGATTAGTACTTTTTAGTACACCTGAGTGAGGTAAGGGGGGGTTGTGATCTCCGTAATGGATTTCAGATCTCCTTTGTCTGTCAGGACATGTCCCAGTCTCAGGTATGGTATTCTAGCGGGAAGGAATTTGTCAAGAAGTCTGTCATGTCGGCCCGGTTGGAAGTCGTAATTTCGAAGGAGCGAGTTAAGGGGGGAGGGATTATGTATGAGCCCTGGGATGGTTTTCAACTTCTTCCATATCTGCATAGTGGGGGATATGGTGGGGTGTGGTAGGGAAAGTTCAACGTGTTGTTGGTTGGGTACCCATGCTGCGACCGGGATTGGGATAGAGAGAGATCTTTGCTCAATTGATACCCACAGTTTGTGAGCCGGTCTAGTCCAATCCACGATTCTTGCTAGTAAAGAGGATTTGTAGTACGTTTCTAGGTATGGTAGTCCCATGCCCCCCCCCCCCCCCTTTTCTTGTTTCAGATTAGATAGTTATACCCAGTCTGGGGGCAGATGATTTCCAGATAAATTTCACCACTGTCTGCTTGAAATCCCAGAAGAAAACTTTCGGGATCTCAATAGGCAGCATCTGGATGGTGTATAGAATATGCGGTAGTATGTTCATTTTGATTGTGGAAATTCTTCCAAACCAGGATATCCCCTTGCCCATCCAAGTGGACAAATCTCTTTTGAATGATTGTAAAAGTGGAAGATAATTGATGTCGTATAGTGTGTGTAGTTTCGTGGAGAGGTTAATACCCAAGTATTTAATAGTGGAATCAGCCCAACGGAATGGAAACGTATCTTTTAGGTGGGATAAAGTTGCAGGGGGTAGGGTAATATTTAGGGCTTCGGACTTTGCCATGTTTATTTTGAAATTGGAGATGGAGCTGTACAACTGCATTTCTTGTAGGACATGTGGGAGTGAAATATTAGGTTGGGTCAAGATCAGTAAGAGGTCATCGGTATACGCAGCTGCCTTGTGGTGATGTGGGCCTATGTGTAGTCCGTGAATAGAGTGATTTGAGCGTATTGCTGAAAGAAGGGGTTCCAAGGTTAAAATAAATAGCAAAGGTGAGAGGGGGCACCCCTGTCGAGTGCTGTTTGACAGGGTAAGCGGCTCAGACAACATGCCCTTAACCCTAATCCGGGCCTGTGGGGCATGACATAGAGCGTTTATCCAGTTAAACATTCTGTTGCCTACTCCTATATGTCTGTCCATAGATAGGAGCATAGTAGGAATAGAGCTTGTTTGTGCATGGTGAATCAGGTTCAATGTATTGACCGTGTTGTCCCTGGCCTCCCGTCCCGGCACAAAACCTGCCTGGTCTCGGTGTATGATGTCAGGCATCAGTGGCCCTAGACGCGTGCTGATGATTTTAGCCAAAAGTTTAACGTCTGCGTTTAAAAGCGAAATAGGCCTGTGTCGCATTCTGGTACGAGGCAGGAACCGCTTTGCAGAGTAGGTGTAGGTCTTTGCAACTGACCCCGGCAATAGAACAGAATTATTCTGCCTGAAGGAATTCCCCCTTATGGTTGAGCCGCAGGTTTCATTCCCCCGGGACTTTTGCACTCTGAACTATTACCAGAATACCGAAGCTTAACCCAACAGAACAGGAAGCTGGATACAGAGAATGGACCGAGGCGAAGGTATCTTGGGTACAGGCAGAAGAATGGTCAGACAGGCAAAATATCGGTGTTGGCAGCAAACAAACGGAGTCAATCCGGGCAAACAGGTCGGGACAGGCGGCAAAACAGGCAAGGTCAGGCTAGCAGGAGTCGGCAACAGAATATCAGTAATAAAGAACAACAAAATGCTAGTAAAGGCACCAGGCACTATTACAGGGAGGGACTAGTTCACAAATGAGGTTTAAATAGCCCTCCTACCAAACCATCAATGTTTAAGCCTGTCCCTTTAAGGTGAGTAAGGGCAGAAAGCCAAAATTAGTTATGCACATGTGCAGAACTAGGGATAGTCATGAGAGGCCTGCTAATGGAGCTTGTGTGTCTGGCTGGGAATCCCTGCAGAAGACGCAGAGGGCAGTGAGACAGAGCTCCAGGGAGTTCTGAGCAGGTAAGGAGGGAGTGATTGGCAGTGTGATGGTGCTGTCGTGTCAGCCTGTAGCTGCCACAAAGCTCAGGGTCTTTACCTGGCTTGGGGATCTTGCGACTGGGTGGGCCTCACATGGGCCTCTTGTGACTGGGTGGGTAGTGTGCCTCCAGAGGCCAGGGAGTGAAACAGTGACATCAAGTGGGGGATTAATTGGTCTTTAAAGCTTGTAATAAGCATTGGTCAGTCCATTGGGTCCTGGGCTTTTTCCCTGAGGCAGATTTTTAATATCGTCCGCTATTTCTTCAGGAGTGATTGGAGATTCCAGTAATGCTATATTTGAGTCAGTGATTGTGAGTGTCATGTGTTTATCCAGATAGGACTGAATTCTATGTTGCAGAGAAGGGTCAGGCGGCGACATTTCACCCTCATGTATATTATATAGATCCTGGTAGAAGATTTTAAAAGCTTCAGCTATCCTATCAGTATGTATTTGTAGTTGGTGTTGTTTATCTCTAATTTTAGGAATAAAGGCTGAGCTATATCTATCTCGCAGGGCTCTCGCTAGGTATTTGCCAGGTTTGTCTCTGTGGGCGTAGAATGTACTATTAAGTCTCTGTATGGACCTTTGTGTCTGGGTGTTACTTAGGTCCGCAAGCTCCGAGCGGAGTTTTGTCAGTTCAGTGAATAAAGAGGGAGAGAGATTGTGTTTGTGTGCTGTTTCCAGGTGTCTAATTTTGGCAAGGATGTCTGCCATGGATTTCATTCTTTGTTGTTTAATGAATGAGCCAGCACTAATGAAGTTGCCTCGCATGACAGCTTTATGAGCCTCCCAGGTGATTTGTGGGGTTATATCTGCATCTAAGTTTTCTGCAAAATATTGTTTCAGGGATTGTTGAAATTTAGGGAGGAGAGTTAGATCCTTCACTAGGGTTTCATTGAGTTTCCAGGAGGTTTTCCTCGTGGGGATCACGGGCATATCTACTTTTATAGCTGTAGGTGCATGGTCACTCCATGTGATACTGTCTATGTTAGCTGATGTCAGTCTGTCAGGATGTCTGTGCGTGATGAAATAGTAGTCCAATCGGGAATATTTTCAGTGAGGGTGAGAATAGAATATGTAGTCTTTAGTGGTGGGGGGTAATATCCTCCAAGCGTCTATGAGTTGCAGATTGTGAAGCGCATTTTTTACCTTTTTGAGTTTCGGGAATCTGAGAGTGGATGCCCCGGTTGAGGAGTCCAGAGCTGGGTCCAGCGCAAGGTTGAGGTCGCTTCCAAACACCATGATTCCTTCAGCGAACTCTGCCAATTCTCAGAGCATCAGACAGAGAAATAAATGCTGGTTAACACTGGGTGCATATACATTAGCTACAGTTATTATTTCAGAACCAATTGAGCCTTTAAGAAACACTGTGTGTCCCTCGCTATCATTCCAAATCTTACTGATCACAAGTGGTAAGGATTTGGCTACAAATATTGCTACTCCCTTGTTTTTCTGAAATGGGGAATGCGAGTAAAAAACTCTTTCATATATTTGGGACTTTAGTGATATAAAAATGGGTTTCTTGGATAATTACAATATCTGCTCTCTTTGCTCTAAGGTCTCTAAACAGTTGGGTACGTTTATTCGGGATGTTCAAACCTCTGGCATTGATAGATGTAATATTTAAGTTGAGTGAGGTAGACATAGGGGTATGTGAGGGAGCTCTGGAATTAAAGTAGAATTGGACTCCTAAGAGTGTCCCACGTAGGTATTATGACAATATAAATAAGATAGTGGCTGATAGTATGAAGGGAAAAATAAGGACAATCAGAATAAATGTGAACAGCGAAGATATGACCCCGATAATTTTATGGGTCAATGAGACTGATTGAGGAGAGTAAAAGGTTCTCTCAATCAGGGAATCTTTAGGTAGCAAGCTACCCCGCCAGTGCAAACGCCAGTAATTTGGAATATATCACAATCAAACAAATAGGCATCAAACCATAGTGCCAACACAGTATAAAAACAACAAGCATTGGAAAACATTGGAAAAAATAAAATCCAAACTGTCCGTCGTGGTCGAAGTCCCAGTGGGGTGCTCAGCATGGGTAGACCCCATACATAGAGTTGGACGGGCTCTTCTTGACTGGTCTCCCCTCTCTCCCTCCCAAGCGGTGGGGGCCTAAAAATATATCTGTGTGTGGGAATTGCTCAAGTTCTCCACACTTTGTTCTGCCCTTGCAGAGTGTCCCTGTGGTGGTAAATAAGACCTTGTACTGGATCGCAGGGGTGAGTAACTTGGCGGGCTCAGCAGAAAAAGTAGCACTGGGGTTCGATCTATGAGTCTTTGGATTCAAAATAAAGAGAGACACCCCACTACTGGTGACCAAGGAGGTGGCGGTCTTTTTCTTGGGGGGATCAGAAGGTTTTGTGCTCAGATCGGGGAGACTGGGATACCTATCCGCTGTGATCGCCCGGTGCTTGTGGTTCTCTGCGTCCTAGATCCCGGTCTCTCAGAGCAAATCGGCATCTCCTCTTACTCTGTGGTCTCGGATTCCACAGATTGTTCAGGCCGATAGGTGAGTGTAGGCCGCCCGAGGCGTAAGCTATCCAATACGCAAGATCTGGGAGAGTGAGGCCTAGTTGCTCACAGAAGTGGTCCAGATCCTCGTGTGTAGACAAGGCAAGTGTCATGGAGTCTTTCCAGACAATCACAGAAAGAGGGTAGCCCCAGCGGAATGCGATTTCTTTCTCCTTCAGGGTATCTGTAAGAGGTTTAAGACGTTTACGCAGCTGTAGTGTTGCCCAGGCCACATCTGGTAGTATTTGGATCGGGTGGCCTTCGTATAGTAATGGGTGATGGCATCTTGCGGCCTGCATGATGTCTTCCTTTACCGTGTAAAGGTGTTCCAGTGTGATTATATCCTTCTGGACCGGATGTGGACATCTTTTGGGTGAAGGGCTCTATGAGCTCTATCCAGCTGGATATCGGTGGTATCCCCGTTCTGTAGGATCAAGTGCAGCACTTTTTTGGTGAGGGCAACAGTATCTTCCTGGCCGTCTGTTTCAGGGAGGGCTCAAATGCAGATGTTATTTCTGCGGCCTCTATTGTCTATATCCAGCAGGTGTGATGACAGTTGATTAATATGCAGCTGTTGTGCCTGCAACCGTCTATCCATGAAGGTCAATGCCTCTTGTGTCGCAGTATGGCCCTGCTCCAGCTCCAAGATCCGGGAGCCCTGTAGCTTTACATCATCCTTTATTTTGGATAGTTCGTCTCGTGTAGCCACCCTGATGTGATCCACCACGGTGGCAAATTCTTTATTTATCTGCATGGTGAACAACGAGAAATCCGATTTTGTAGTTTGGTCTCTGTATGAAGGGCCCGCTTCATCGTGGGAATCCCCATCAGTATCATCAGGCCAGTTTCCCACTTCTTCCGTTGCGGCCGCCATTTTGGGGTTGTGTTCAGCCTCCGTCTGCATGATTAAATACTCCGCCATCGAGGACATAGCTTCCACTTTTGGGTTTTTGGAGGTGCCTAGGGTAAGTGGTGGTCTCATGGAGGGTTTCCATGTTTTGGTGGAAGTTGGCAAGGTTTGTGGTGCTGATTCAGCAAGGGCAGATTATTGAGGGTTATTTACTCATTTTAAGGATTTCCATATTGAAATTGCCAAGAAATGTCTTCTTTAACTTTATGTGGTTTTCTATATGCAGTGCCACTCTATAGGTGAACAACACTGGAGGCTGCACTGCACACCAATGGTGAGACCCCTCAACACCCATGATATAAAAATAGGATCAAAGAAATACTGCATGTTCCTTAGATCATTATAAAAAAAAGTTTAAAACAATATACTAAAAAAAAAAGTAATATAGTAAAATAACAAATAAATGAATAGATTTAACATCCAGCATAATACAAAATAAATTGTGTTCATTTGCTGCTCAAATTTTTGAGGAAGGTTACAGATAATAGATGATGGATTTCAGCCATAAAATAGGACTTCCTCAGAGGTGTTAAGTCTTATGATGAACAGATGACCTAAAGATATGACATAACCGATAATCTGCTCATCATTACAGACTTATGATGAGCAAAAGACATCTATATTCATGAAAAATATTGTTTCTTTAATGTAGTAAGTAGAATCTTTTTTCTGTTTCTATAATGTAGTAAGTAGTATCTTTTATATTTATTTTGTTTTAATGTGTGGCATCATACGTTTTTTTGTCTAATGTGTGGCAACATGTATTTCTCAGTCTAGATAATTCATTGCCAATATTTCTCATTCTGTATATATATCCCTCTATAAAACCATTTTCTGTTATGTCATATCTTTAGGTCACCTGTTCATGAAAAGTCTTACCTCTGAGGAAGGGTTAAACACATCATGTTTTAGCTAACAGTAACCTTCCTCAAAATTGTGAGCAGCAAGCAAACTGATGTTATTATGTACTGCGCTGGGTGTTATATCTATTCATTTATTTGTTCTAAACTTTACTATATTAATTTAATTTTAAGTATATAGTATCATTTCCCCATTGATTTGATCATATTTCTATGTAGCAAGGGTCTACTGCTTTGTGCATCTTCTCTGGGACAACAAAACAATTAGGATATAGAGCCATGGTCACATACTCCCCTTCTCCATAAGGCATCTATAACACCATGAAAGCAAAAGTATTTGCATAATGCTGCTCCTTCCACCTTGTGTGTCTCTCCATATAGTGACTCTTTATCTATACCTATGCTCTGGCACCTGTAGAAAAAGGTCTAATTTTTTTCTAGGACATCTGTACTCACCAAAATGGTAAAATACAAGAGGGGCTAAAAGAAGTTGCCAAAGAACCTAAACTCCTCCACAATAAAAGCAAAGTTTTTACCAATACATCTAGAAAAGGTATTAATGTTGATTGTTGAGTATAATGTTTATAAAGTTACTTACAAAATATGTTACAGTCCAAACACTGTTCACATGATTTTAACTCATGGCAGAGTACAGGAAATTTAGAGGAGAAAATATTTTGTTTAATCATTAACATGCTATGCTCATGGTAATTGGTACCAATTTCAAATGATGACACATCACTGGGACTTTAAACAGCTTATCCATTACAGTATACATTTTTATGGGACTATTTCTAATTAAGCATTAGAGTTGTTTAGATGTCATCAGAGTACTAAGCCAACAATGCAACAACTGTGAGAAGGCACAAGGAAATAATTATACTTCAGAAGTCTAAAAGGTCACTGCATTTGCAACATGCTAAGCCAATTATTATATTCTATAGTTTTATGTTATGTGATGTAGTACTTGTGTATGAAAACAATAATTTTTATGTAATATATTGGACCTTTGTAAAGTTTACAAAACACGAAAAAGTCTTTATCAACATCAAATGGTATGATTTTTTAGTTGTCTGTTTGACAAAAAAAAATGGTGATAAAGAAAACCATGCAAAATGTATTTTCTACAGCATGGCGTAAGTTGCCAAAGTTACTTCATGGAGATACCATAAAGCCTGAAGAAAGTAGTTGACCAGTCATTAATTTGTTAAGCTCATGGAAGTAACATTCAAGTGTTTTTTTTATAGATATTATGATTCAAATCAAAATATATTACATGGAATTGCAATTCAGGAATTTCACACTTAAAGGAACTGCCTGGTACCCAAAATGCATCTTCCAAATGTTTTACATTTTGCATTGCTCATAATGTAAAATACTTACAGCTGGATAAAATTGTGAAATTCCAGCAGTTTGCAAGAAACCAGGACTGTCCACACTAGCTGAGTAAAAGCCAATTTCCTTTTTTTGCTGCAGGAACCAATGAGAATAAGGTCATTAAAATGAATGGAATTTCCTGACTCTCTAGTGAAGTCATCAGACAATATGTTTTGCACTGTTAAGAGATACTACTGTGTATCACAGTCCACACCATGTATTCTTTTCCAGCAACACAGAAAGTGACTAAATGAAATAATATATCCTCAGTGTCTATATAATCAGTGTAATCACTGGGGAGGGCTTGAGTCAAATATTAAAAATGTGATTTATGTAGAATACCTGCATAAAATACCACTGGAAAAAAGCCTGTGCACTATACAAGCAGTAATCTTCAACTTACACCAAAGTGAGTTTGGGGACTAGACTGTCCCTTTAAGGCCAAAGTAGCTACATTTTCCCATTCAGCTGTATTGGAGAATTTTTCCAACTCGGCTACATTGGCATACATTTTGAAATTCCCACCTCAATTACCTGTAATTTTCTCTTTATTTAGTAGAACCTTAAATGAAAAAAACCTGCTTACACTGACAGTTAGCTAGAAACATTGACGATTTTATCAGACTTTATATAACAATTTAACAATTATCAAATTGAAACATTTCCAACAAGTAGCGTATGCAGGGATATTAGGAGTATTTAATTAAGAACAAAACTTGAAACACATTAGCCTGTTGGAAATAATGTAGCCAGGCAACACAATTAATAACTTTTGAATCCATTCCATCTGTCCACATACATTTGTATGCATGACAAGGTAGATGTGAGGATGATGCTGTCCAGCATTACTCCTTCCAGTCCAAGCTTCCAATTCACCAGTCTGTACCTATGTACTGTGAGAGTCAGTTTTTGTTGAGGGTTCACCAATTTTACAAGCAAGTACTTCTTATATGTAAACATATAATGTTTTAACCATTCTGGCTCCCTGCCTGCATCCAGTGTGGTTTGTGGAGTCCATATCCGGTTAAACTTTTCAAATCTGCTCCCCACCTTCCTCTTTTGCAACTGACATCTAGCACAAAGCACTGACAGTACTGTTGCCCACTTATGTAATACACCTTCGTGTACATATCTCATATGTACGTGCACATAAGATATAGGAACAGAGAAATAGCAGTTGTGCTGACTCCTTACTAAAAAAGGTCCTTTACTATACTTTGTTCTAGGAAAACAAAATATTTTTAGTACATGTTTGTATAATACCAAAGGGGTATTATCCTTTATTTTAAACCATTGAAAATAAGGATAACAGGTCAATTCTTCACTTACTTATGTGAATATATACCCAAATTCTGGAAGTGAATGTTTTCCTGAATGTTAATCCTTTGCATCACTTATTTTGATTCCATTTCAGTTTCCCTGGATTAAATTGTCACAGTGTTGAAAAGTTTTGACATATGTAAAAGGCCTGCCATACATATAGAATAACGTGACAGTGATAAGGGAGGAGGCTAGCTATATACATGCCAGGGATGATGCAAAAGGCAAACTACAATTAAGGCAGAGCAGTCTCAATGGAGTAGAACAATTTAATAATATTTTTTAAAATATTGCCTTTTCATTCATTTTTAGTTTATAACTGCTTATAGTAATACTTCATGCCATTTGTGTTTTATTAGTTTCTTTTTATGAACGTCAGCCAAACCAGTGCATATTACCTCAGCTCACAAACATGCTATCTTTGTGTAAACTGCCTCTAGGTTGACATAAGCTTTCAGGAGCAGATGTGCTCACGGACGTTCCTCTTTTATTAACCAGCTGGGTGCCGGAGGCATGGGCAATTTTTTCCATGTAGTAAATTTTAAATCCCACTGTAACTAAAAGATTATAAATTAGTATGTATTAATTTATGTATAATATTTCTACCTAAGTAACAAGTACACAAGCATTTTTACACAAGAGATTTTCTCTTCAGCCTGGAGGGAAATGTAGGGGATAAAACATAGTGTAACTCTTGAGTGCAGAGAGGTAGCAACTACCTCTTCTTGCGATCTTAACCCCAGTGTATTTAAGGTCACAGAAGAGATCTAGTAAAGTCCAAATCCAAAATGCAAAGTCTAAGTTCAATCCAAAGATCAGGGCAGGTACAGAGCACAAGTAGTCACAAGGAATATTTGTACTTAAAAAAACAAAAGCACATAGTGTCATTAGAGAGTAAGCTCAAAAAGTTTAACTAGACAAAAAAAAAATCAGCACAGCTACTTCATGTAGGGTTGATATTAAAAGGCACAACATAAGGGTCAGACTGAGAGCCATAGATGGGTGGGTGCGAGAGTTGGAGATAGGATGTGCTTAGCACTAAAAGGCAAAGGTGTGCAGAGTCTAAACAGTGACCAGTCCATCTAGAGAGCTATGCAGTGCTTGTGTCTGGAATACCTATATGTACTGTACAGTGCCAATGACCTTTTATAACCTACATAGGTGGTAGTTTCACTATGGTTTGAATGTAAGCCAGTTGATCAAAAATGACATCAATTCATCGAATAAGAGTGTATATTTACATAATCTAACGGACTATTAACAGTGCACCACAGTGAGGGCCTATCAGTAATGGAGTATTTTGACAAAGTGGCGGGTTAGGCAGGATATTGTCTTATGATGTGACTAATTTTTCAACTTTTAAACTTACCTTTGTGCATGGTATTTAACTTCTTTCAGCAGCACCAATTAGTATACTGTACATGCTAGCTTAGGTGAGGAGCTTCCTGTCTCAGTATCATCTTTATATGGAGTGATTCTGTGATTCTAATGTGGTAAAAATCTTGATAGTATTAATTTACCTTATTCAATATTCAGCACAGCACTGTATTTACACATTTGCAAGACTAAAAAAGTGACAAGGGATAGCTGAACGTGTTTTGCATCTACCAAGGTAGCCTACTCATAAGTTTTCTGTTTTGTTGTATTTTCATTTTGTTCTATTTATTTTTTTATTTAAAGGAATACTAAAAAATAAACGGTAACAACAAAAAACTGCTTCTACCACAACTATACTATGTAATAAAAGAAATTCCAAAACGACAAGAAATGTTATAGTTAAACATTGTTTTTGTGGGAATGTTCACATTAACATAAATTATAGATTTAAGGGAGAACTAGGCCACAATATTTCAACAGGAAATTATTTTTCCAGAAATGTATTTTGTGTGGTAACGGATAAATTTGAGTAAATGAAGGAACAGTTAATTTTTCTTAAGGTCTTATAATATATAAATCATATTATAATCACTTTAATATGCACTGATGGTTTTGGGTAATGATAGGTTAAGCAAGCTTAAATAGACTTCCGTAAGACTATTCTTTAACAATATGAAGTTATTACAGCTGAAGTTCATTGCCAGCTCTTTAAACAAATTCATATTGTCTTGAGAAAAATTAAGACATCCCAAGGGACGTCATTAAGTTCGACAGTGTGTTCATACCATATGGCTAATACTGGAAGCAATACAAACCACATGAATGGCTAAACAGATGGAATGAAGAAGATAGTAGGATGAATATATTAACATGTATGTTAGAACTGGTCGGCTTTAAATTACTCAGAATTATCCGTTTGTGGATGGCCAGTTTCATAACAAATGAAATAGCATGTTTCTTAATAATTTTCATATATGGGTTATTTACTAGACACACGTGTATTTCTTTATTCATCTAAGTTTTTTTTTTGCATTACAACATAGCAGTTGTCTCTGTAGACATGACGATCTGGAATGGACATTGGGCACTGAAAAATTGGCAATGGTAACATTGTACGCATTTCTACCCAACTGTTTCCTAATGAATATAATCCACCAAGTATGATAAACTTACTGATCCCCATGGTCTGTTCAGGTCTCTAATGGGGGATGCAATAGCCACTGCAAATCATTCCAAATTAATGCCAAAGCACACACACATTATATAATGAGGCATGAAGTCAACCAGGAAAAGATTGTTGTCGTTTTTTCGCTCTTATTTTTGTTGAGCTAACGAGAGTGTCTTCCAATTGTATTACATGTGCTTTTTGATACAATCTGAAAACATTTAAGCACTCCATTTTCTGTTGCGATTGTGTGATAAAGTGGGTTCAGTTCACTTCTATGGTATTTTTTTTTTATCAAATAAGATTAGTTTTCAATATATATTAAATGCTAGGTTTAAACTGGTATTTGGAGGTTGCTTCTGTTGATTTATATCTAGGTAATCCCCATGGTTAACCTCCTTGAAAAAGTGGTAAGAGTGTTTCCTTTATGGTCCTTTCTATTGATTTAACATAGTATCACCCCTTTAAGTATGCCAAGGTTAAAATGTAATTGTTTCATAGTAATATTATCTAACACCTCATGTATTAACTTACATAACACTGACATAATCAGCAAGATAAATTAAAGGTGGTTTTAGATTAAAAACAATCAGATGTTGGATTTTAACATTTTTCAGACACACCTCAAACAGCACATTATCTTGCTTATAACATCTGCAATTCCTTTCTAACCTGTCCCTTACAAATATTTTTAAAAGACCATGTATTTTAAAGGCCTCTACCTAACCCATCCCTTTCATCAATCATCATTTATTTCCCCTCTCCACCAATCATTATCCTTGTTTCTTCTGTAGTATAATTCTACATCCGGTCTCTAACTTAGATAGCCTTTTTTCACTGTAGGTCCCAGGAGCCCTCATCAGTTCTCATCAGCAACTCCCATATACCCTTTGAACTCTTTTTATGACATGCTCCTTTCATCTTAAACGTAGTTTAGTATATTTTGACACTGTGCTTTATACATAATGAACGGTGATGTACCTCAGAAAATCACTGAGCATCATGGCTACTGGTTATTTTAAGGAACTATCAAAACCTATGTACACCAGATTTTAATAATTGCATCAACTGATATATCAGCACAATCAATTTTTTCCAGCGGAATTTAATTAAATTCCATTATCCATTCCATTACTAGATAATAGTAGTCAGGACCATATAGTATTAAATATTAAAGTGTCTTGTCAAGAAGTCGTAGGAATCATTTGTAATGCTCTTGTAATTGTATTAACCACTTGTATGTCAAAGAAGAAACATAATTTCTTATTAGGAATCTATAATGTATTCACTAAACAGTCAACTGTGGTCACTAACAACCAACTCGCAACAATCAGGTATCACTGTATTAACCCTGACCACTTCTGATAGAAGGCTATTCAATGTATCGACAGCCGTCTAGGCAGAAATTGGGCAGAAAAGATGGGCTAAATGGTTCTTATCTGCTGACACATTCCATGTTTATAAGTTTCTCTGAGTAAAGCAATACTTCCTGATATTACTTTTAAACCGTTGACCTGTTATATTCATATTTTATTTCTAAAAAAATAGAATTACGTTACATTCATGACCTGTAGTCATTCATAACACTTGACACAATTCTTTTTAAAGTTCTCTGGTGCAATTTTGTTATATCAAATAATCTATAAGCTTTCCCTGGAGTATTTGCTCTTTTAATACTAAATATCATGTAGCGTGCAGTCTTGGTACTGTCCTTTCAGTACATATTAGTAGAGAAGAGAGGAAACGTAAATCCTCACGACTACATAAAAGCACTAATATAACTTAAAAAACTCAATATAAAAAATCTCATCGGTTCCATTGCTAACTGAAAAATAAGGCTTGCTCACTGGAATCAGTTAAGCAGAAATCTTGTAATGTCTACCAAATGTAGAATCCGTCAGGACACTTAGCATGCTCTTAAATGTAAGGCTTAAAGTGGATCAGTCACCTGCGAGATTTGATTCCTAATAATTGAATCCGAAAATGACTGTTTTCTGTGTTTCTTTAAATTTTTTAACAGTTTTAGAGACGTTGGCTAGTGTAATTTACTAATCATTTTAATTTAACTTATGCCTTTTTTGGTATGATGACCATACAAATTTTAATGGATAGGCCTGAATTTCTCTTCCCTTACTTTTTATCACTTTCTTCAATTTCCCCCTGCTATAAGCCCAGGGGAGGAATAAATTAGTAGAACAATATAATTATGAAAATCGATTCAAGGCTAGTGTAGTGTAGGTTTGTAATTATTATAACAGAATAAAATTGTACAGATGAGTCTCACAGGCTGGTGCTTTCACTGTTAGCTAAATGCAATGGGCGTGAGAAAAGTTAAAACACCTAATAGGTGTACCACCAAACACCCAAAGCAAAAATACTCAGACATACAATATATGCATGAAGAAAAATTAGGTGTTCTGACTAATCGGTATAGTAAAACACTCAATAATATGCAAATAACATTAGACACACTGAATAAATCAAAAATATTAGTACAGATACATAAAAAATAAACAAACAAGCAGAAGGAGAATATAAAATGCAATAGAGCAATGGTGTTAGCCAGAGTCAAAAATGTCTGTAGACAGTCCTCATGAATTACATTGTCCTAAATCTGGATGTTAAATTTGCCAAGCAATAGTTCAAATCTTCCGTGGTGTATCCATCAATCATCCAGAACAGGGAAAAGGCAGCGACTGTGTACTGTCAACATAATTAGTTATGCAGAGTGTATGCCTTTAAAAGGTTGCACTTTAATCACATGCAAAGAATAACTACTCGCAAATGGCACATGAAGCAGGCACTGAGAGGCATATTTTCTCCACATTGCAAGCTCCCAAATCACAGGTTTAATACTCATTGCCAGCAGAGAGTGAAACAGCCCACCTAAGCATTGTTCTTCCACAGGTAAGAGAAAAAGACGTGTCTTTGACACATTTAGAAGTCATGTTAGCAAGTCCCATCCTACGCGTTTCACAGTGAATCACCCTTTCCTCAGGTGTTCCTGGTGATTTACCATGAAATGCATAGGGCAGCTCTCCCTCGTATGCAAGTGGGGAAAAGATGAAAGGTCTACTTTAGTTGAGAGAAATCCTTGACACTGGAGTAAAAGTCATGAAGTGTAGAATTTAGCAGCTTTGTGCCGTTGACAGAAAAATAGATTACTTGCTTTGATTCTTATCATCATAATCATCATGGCTACTGACTTTCAGCTGCACACTGAAATATAAGTTATGTTTTTCTTGACTGCAATCAGCCAATCTAGCAATGTGATGAAAATATAGTCCAACTATGTCCTATTAAGATGCTGCATGTTGTAATCTGGTCACTTCAGAAGGAATGTAAGAGGGATATCAGTTGTATCCCACTGACAGGGCCAATATGAAGGCCATATCATACTACTGGAATTTCCTCGTGCAGAGGAACCTTGTTAGGCATTTGAAATCTGGAGAAAATGTTTTTTAAAAGCACCATTGTAATATGCAAATGGAATTATTTCCTTAGAAATAGCACAAAAAAACTTGATGTCTGCTTGTAAGCTAGTCCTACCTTATCAAACATGCTATATTAATATTTTCTGTCTTTGGCAATACCACACAATGTTTTGTTTCCAGCACAATCCCATTAAGTCACAGAAAGTTTGAGTGACTAACATGAAAAATGATCATCAAGTAATCTTCTCCAGTATGATTTTGTCGTTCATGACAATTTTTGCTCATATATTCCACTTCCCCAATAATATTTGTGGAATATTTTAAAATATAGCAATAGTAGGCTTACATAAGTTTTAAATGCAAATATTGCTGCCACATGAAATGACAATAAAATGTAAAAAATATTATTAAATTATTAAAATATTATTGGACTTATCGGTTCATAAGCCAGAAGCACATTGTGAAATTATTGGAGCAATCCACATCTGAGCTTCTAGTTTACTCTCTACCCCTCTCTGCCAAGTTACTTATTTTCCAAAAACACCAGAAAGGGAAATTTACTACATTTTTAATATGATGGGCATACAGTGACTCCTCTTTAAATTACAGTATCCATGTATTAGACTACTTATATTTGAGCAAACCATGTTATTTTATTGGTTGTGTACTTATTTTTGTTAGCATGAGAAGCAAAAATAGAGGAAGGGGACAGATATACTAATGAAAAAAGCAAATTATTGTGAAATAAGTATAAACATGATAAAAAAAAATGCAAAACAAAGGCTGACCGTCATCAAACATTGGTAGAATTAATGAATTCAAGTACACAAAAATACAGAATTTTCTCAACATGATTACATCATAAGCACCCTCGTAGAGGACATTCCTATTCTGCTATGGATGATAAACGTATACTTGCTGGCAAAAGCATAAAGTTAATTGTAGGATACTGTATTGGCTAAAAAATGCAGTAAAAAGTTATTTTGTTGAGGAATAACATAACTCAAGTGCGCAGGCTACTATATAGACATGGAGCAGTGGAAACATGTTATGTGGAGTAGTCACTGTTTAGCAGTCCGATGGGTGAGTCTGGGTTTGGTGAATGACTGTATTTTGCTAACTGTAAAGTTTGGTGGAGGAGGGATAATGTGTATGGACTGTTTTTCAGGGTTTGGGCTAGGCCCCTTGCTTCCAGTGAAGGGAAATCATAATGCTTTAGCATACCAAGATATTTTGGACAATGCTATGCTTCCAACTTTGTGGAAGCGGTTTGGGGAAGTCTCTTTTCTATTCCAAACAATGAAAGAGAGGAGAACACTGGCACTTTAGCCTGCACCCACTGAACTTAAACCCTATGAATTCCCTAATCACATTAGTGTACAAAATACAAGACAAAACCAAGCTGATCAATCGTAACAGCCCAGGTAGAACACAATGGAACTAGGTTATTACATTTGCTTTGGACAGCAAAACGCACACACAATAATTTGGGCACCATGGACAAACTTAAATTAGTTACATATTGGTCCCATATTTCATAGCTCAGTGATTATCTCTAACAAGATAAATTTGACTTATTCCCCTTAGCTGTAACAATGATACATAAGACTACCCTGTCCTGAGACTTCCTCTGTCCCTGATCCTGCACACAGTATGAATGGTAGATTGAATCATGTATATATGAGAGTATGCATCTGTGGAATTATGACCTCACTTCCAAATTGATTAGATTAGATCCATTGAAATGTCATCATATTGAGTGTGTGTGTATGTCAGTGTAAGTGAGTGTGTGTGTGTGTGTGTTTATGTCAGTGTGTGTGTGTCTGTCAGTGTGAGTGAGAGTGTGTGTATGTCAGTGAAAGTGTGTGTGTGTGAGTGAAGACTGTCTGTCATTGTGTGGATAAAGGGGTGGATAAAGGGGTTGACTCCTCTGATTATGCCTCTATCTGTATAGCCACCCAAGGGATTAACTCCTCTGAAACTGCCTCTATCTGTGTAGCCATCCAAGGGGTTATCTCCTCTGACACTGCCTAGATCTGTCTAGCCACCAAACGGTTAACTTCTCTGATACTGCCTATATCTGTCTAGCCAACAAGGGGTTAACTCCTCTGACACTGAGGGGTTAACCCCTCTGACACTGCCTATATCTGTCTATCCATCCAGGGGTTAACTCCTCTGACACTGACTATGGCTATCTGGATTTTGTTATAGGTCACTGGTCACATTATGTTTTAAGGAATTGCACAGGCTATTATCATAGTAATGATTGATCCTTGTTCACCTTTGTTCGAGTTTTGTGACCCTTTGCTGATGTTCCTGATTTTAAGTGTAAGATACTTTATGCACTTTATATTAAATTACACTTTTTACTACTAATACCATCTTTTGTTCCTTGGAGGTTGAACATTGCTTATTCCCTTTGGAGGTTGCACCAATCCAGGACAAGAAAGTTGCCACTTACATTTATGTCTTGTCCCATAAATAGGGACTATATGTGAGTGTTTTACATTTCATTGTCTTCATTTATATCATCCTTATACCTTCATTTGTCGCACTGGGTATATATCCTGCATTTTCTGCACAGCGGATTGATTGCACTGTCACTTTATAGCACATATAGCGCACTGTCACCTTGTGTATTTTTTGTATAATTACTCTTTTTTCACCTTATGCTTGAGCTCTTTGAAAATAAGTATTTTATTATGTATATAAGAAGTGCTTTAGTGGGCAAATAAAAATAAAATATTATTTTCTAGGTGAAAGAAAAGAAATGGTAAAACAAACTTTATTATGAAAATAGGCTGTGCAATCCTCCAAAACATAATATGTGACCACTGACCTATAACATGACTCAAATATTGCACAATAAGTTTAAATGCTCAAACATTTAGGGTACACATTTTAATCATGGCCAGCGAATACTCGCACCATATAATTTTGCATATAGAAAGGTGTTCTTGCATTAAATTATTTTGGGCCGGTCCTGTTACCACCGATAAATGTGTAAAATGTACTGTTTATATGTTAACCATGACACAAAAGCACTGTATGTATTTTATCCATGCACTTTACTGGAAAAATTGAAATAAAAAATGATAAAAAAATAAAAAAAAATTAATAAAAAAAAACAGTAAAAGGTGGTTTGTCCGCTGGGGTGTCTACCACCTTTATATACAAAGGGAATAATTGCCTTTTAGAAAAAATTGCTCCTAAAGTATTCCATTTGTCATATGTTCACATATAGGACAAAGAAAAGAAAGATACACATAGTAAAATACTGCTATTAACATGGAAGGAGTATGAGATTCCATGTTGAGGTATATTATGCACATCACAAAGGCATGGGTGTTCAAGGTGTAGCCTTCTCTTATCCCATGATAGCTCATATCTAAAATTAGGAAGAAGTTTTCAGCAAAATCATAAGGACGTGTCAGGCATGTCCTGGGAGAAACTCCCTTAACGACAAGGCAGGTGTCAGGCACGTCCTGCGGTGAATGAAGCGGTTTTCGCGATCAACGATCGCTGTCGAAGCAATAGCCAGCACTGAAATTTCTGCTCTGGGGCATGCTGCTCCGTCAATATGGCTAAGCCCTCTGCCGGTCTGAGCTTCGGAAGTGAAAGTAACTTCACTTCCGTTGCTCTGAATATATGCTAGTTAAGTAGCATAGCAATGGAAAAAAATTAAAATAAATATTTAATTAATTAAAAACTGGTTATATAGTTAGATTAGCTTATAGGGTTAAAATTAAATAATTTTTAGCATAAGGGATAGGGTTAAAATTAAAAACATATTAAGGGATATAATAAGGATTAGAGTTGGGGTTAAATTTAGTGTTAGGGTTAAATTTTGGGTTGGGGTCAAAAGGTCAATATAAGAAAAAACAAAAAAACACTATTTTTGGTTTTTGCCCCATAACTCGCAAAAAAATACCGAAAAATATGGAAACATGCATATTTTTGAACTCGGGACAACATTTAGAAACTATTTAGATGGGGTCTTTTGTAATGATTTTATTTGTGTAAGTTATATTTTAGGTTAAAGTTAGAAAAAGTGTTTTTTTTTAATTTTTCATCATATTTTATGATTTCTTTTGTAGTAAATTATAAGATATGATGAACATAATGGTATCTAATGAAAGCCCTTTTTATGACGATAAAAACAACATATAATTTGTGTGGGTACTGTGAGAAAGAATAAAATTGCAGCTAAACACAAACACCCCAGAAATGTCAAAACAGCCATTGTCACCAAGGGAAAGTCAAGGTGAAAATGTCTTGTCACTAAGGGGTTAATAGAGGTGGGAGACACCACCACCCACAAACCACTGTTTACTATTTTACCTTTTCTAGTCAGGCATGACTGTACCCTAGTGCACACAACAAGGTCCATAAAGACATGGTGTGGAAGAACGAACTTAACTGACCCACACAGAGTCATGACCTCAATGCTTTTTGGATGAACTGGAACATCGATTACAAGCCAGGCCTTCTTGTCCAACATGAGTGCCACAAATGCTCTGCTGGTTGGATGGGCAAACATTCCCACAGAAACACTGCAATACTCCAATAAATATTTATGTCTATGTATGCAATGTCTATGAATGCAATGTCATAGAAGTTCCTGTTGGTGTAATGGTCAGGTGTCCCAATACTTTTGTCCATATAGTGTATTTTAAACTTTGAAATTGTTAGTAAAATATGTATGCTACAACTTACTAAAGGTATCACTGCATTTGTTTGATTGTTTTCATCTGAAATACATGTTACATAATAAATCAGTAACAATATAAGTTGGCTTCCTTAAAAGTTACAATTTTAGATTTTGTAAGTGCACATTTACACACTTTTTCCTACTAAATTTCAAATGAAGGCATCATTCACTCAAAGCTCTCAGAATATTACCATTTTACTCCTTTTAGTGCCAGGCATTAGAAAATGTCTCATAACACCTTTGGTATACATAATCCAGTCTACCAGGTGTCAGTGACCATTTCTAATAATGACATTCTGCCACAGAAAGTTCTGTGCATGGATAAAAAAAAACTACTTAAAAACAAAGTTGCACAGTTGGATAAACATAACTATTTCCTCTCAGTTTTAGAGTATGATGTACTCCATAGGCATCATGTATGTCACCTTTCATTACTGTATGTTTTAGATTTTTTTCGTACTGTGTTGTGCCTTTCCCTGTATATTTTGCATTATTAGGCACTGACTTGTTCCAAGCTTATGTTTTTCCTTCTCACTCCAGCGTCAAAAGCTCCTTTACCCTGTCATCTGCACATTAAATTAAGATGATAGAGCATTTGGGACACTTTTTGGGTCCCCAATCCTTTCCATCCCACCCATAACTTACAAAACTATCAAATGACTATAAAAAAACTATCAATAGAACTATTGTCGTTATGTTCCATATCCTATTCATCCCACCTAGTACCCTGCCTGACCAATGGTTAATTTAAGAGGGCGCAGTTAAGAAATATTTGTGCCCCTTACCTCTCTTTGTGTCTTTTCCCCTTTGTCTTCCTCAACTTTTTTGTCCATTTAGCTTTCCTGTTGGTGGAAATTGAACCTGGCTATGTGCAATGGGCATATTGCCCTTTGGATAAGTCAGACATGGGTGGATTTCTCCCAATGAGATATGGATTTGGGATCAAACTAATTTACACAATAAATCAAAGTAATCTGCTATATAAAGCAAAGTTGGAATGGTTGAGCTAGTAAATAAAATCTACAAAACATAAAGCCACTATACAGATCATCTTTTTATAAAGTTTTATGGTTCATATTTTTGATACTACACTTCTATCATAGATGGCTAAAAAGCCATTAAACACCCATTTCATTTTCCAATCAATTCAATGTGAGAGCAAGTGGACTCTAATTTTTTTTTATTTAAATACACTTGTAACTATACCCAAAATGGGTAAATAACATACACAAAAAATATGTTACCTTTAAAAAAATATTATTAGTAGTAATATTTTTTTTTTAATTACATCCTCAATACTTTCCGGTTCATGGCAGAATTTTGTAGCTTCTATTCAGGGTATGTTTAGCCCCTCAACCTCCCACATGGCTCCCACATAGATTAAATGTAATGTCATAGGTGCACACATACATGAATAATTCTATTATAAAATATTTGTTTTTCAAATGTACTGGTAGCCTCCAAACAACACAATCCATAAAAATACCCTTTCATCTAAGTTTTATATTGATGATGACAGAACTATTAGTTTTTTTTTTTTTTTTTTTAAAAAGCTATGTTAAGACTAAGATATTATGATGTATTTCATTTGTTGATAACATAAAAACCCTTTAAAGCTCATTTAAAAAGATTAATTTGCCAATTTCTATAGAAAGATAATAACAAAAATAATCATTACGTTAAAACTTTTACCCGTGATATAAACACCCAATGCTGGCAAAGAACATGTTTAATTTAAACTGGCTCTTGAACTAAGGAAGTATTTTTTTCTATTAAAGAACCTCATTATGTGTTACAGTGCCAGAGAAAATATAGCTGATGAATGGCAGAATTCACACTAGTTTATAAATAGAATGCCTTCGTAAAAGGGGGAAGGGTAAAAGCAGGTGGGACATATGCCATGTTGGATAGAATAGTGTTTTATGCACTTTTGCACACTACACAATATGTTTTACTATTTCACTGCTATACTGGTAGATTGTTTATCCCTCAAAAGGTTATGACTTACACCCCAATCCATTTAATGAATAGTAACCTGAAATTACTTGTATCTGTAAATTTAAGTGATAGATAAAAAAAACATTCTGCTTTTAGTAAGTCAAACCCCAGGATTTTATTAATGGGAAAAACTGATGTGAAAATGAATCATTTGAGTTCTTGTCCTTTATGTTAGGCATTTAAATAAAAATATACCCCTTGCTCATCCTAAATGGGAAGGCAGCAATATCAGACTTACTCATCGAAAGAAGCCAGTTGACTAATCAAATAAAATCTTTAATGTCTCATTAAAAATGTATATATATATATAAATATATATATATATAAATATATATATATATATATATATATATATATATATATATATATAGACTGGCCATTTGGATGGAACAGGGTACCATGATATTATCATTGTTTTGTATATACTTGATATGGTTAGCTTTTAAATTACATACTTACAGTGTATTAGGAAACACAGATGTTACTTGTTATATATTAACTTGCTTTTTTAGTACATCTGGGCTTAAAAAATCCACTCAGATATCCCCTTACTTCCAATGTAACTATGAATGCATTCACAATATGATTATTTTTGGCCCCAACTAAGTTTTCACACGCATCATTTAATTTTAGCATAACTAGTTAGAATATTTACTCTTTCAACATAACAGTATTCCCCTCAGTTACATGGTATTCTGGATTTTTTAAAATTTTACTTAAGAAATAATTTTGTATATAATACAAATAATAAAATACAAAATACAATAAAAAATACAAATCATTTTTAATAGGATTAATATGCTAGAACGGTATCCTGAGGTCACAAACACATTTTCTGTTACTGTGTGTTTTGCTAAGTAATTTTGCATTGGATTAACAGTCACATTTTTTCATAAAGTATATGCAACCTTGAAATGCAAGCAAAAAAACCTCAGTGTGTGATATTTGATTATTTATACTTGAGACACATACATGAAACACATGAGACACAAGATCATGCTCAGCTTATGTATGTCATTGTTTGTCTTTTGCGACCAATTGGTTGAAACCAAAGCGATCATCTTGCAAACTCAATTATTTTCTGTTTTGCAGCTGCAAAGTCTCTGTGTGGTATGGACCTCACCATGGGCCTAATTTCAGGACTTCTGAGGCTGTGGGCTGATGTTGTTTTAGACAGACTCTACACCTGCAATACATTAAGTATCCATCCTTAGAAATACCCCACAAGAACATATATCCCAATAATGAATGCACCCAAATAAATGTTGAGAGCTTAAAAATACAGACATCCATGCTCTTTATAATTATAGGTAACGCATGATGTAGTGTAGGGTAAGAAAATTATTTTGTATTAACATTTTTTCATACAGCATCAGCAATTTACTTGGTACAGAGCATAAAAGGGAATTGCAAACTGTCAGATGAGCATAGACAGTTCGATGCATGAGGTAGAGAGCCCTACTTGCAAGATTTTAATCTAAAGGGAATGAAGGTTGGCTGTTCCATTATTTCATTAGTTTGGAATAATCATTTTACCATCCCTCTTCCACAGATTTTTCTAAAAGAAAATGGCTGCGAGAATAGCAAATTATTCTTATACCATCAAGATATCATGCTGGTTTTCCTGGTTGTCCTACCACAACTAGAGCACATTGTCGTAAATTAGAGGGGCAAAGATTTAAAAGTAATATCAGGAAGTGTTGCTTTACTGAGAGGGTAGCGGATGTATGGAATATCCTTCCAGCGGAAGTGGTAGCGGTAAACACAATGAAGGAGTTATAGCATGCGTGGGATAGACACAAGGCTATACTAGATATAAGACAGGGACTAACAAAAGTATTTCGAAAATTGGGCAGACTAGATGGACCAAATGGGTCTTATCCGCCGACACATTCTATGTTTCTATGTTTCACTTTCCATTACTCAAGTAATATTATGTTGCACATCACTGTGCTCCACCTATTGTGGAGAAGATGAAATTGGTCATTATTCACAATATTCTAGTCAAGTATTTTACCACTTGACTTTCCAAAAAAACATTTACAGTTAGCTTTCCATATCGATTGCAAACAATCTTGGATATATGTACAGTATATTCAGATGTGTAACTTCATTTTATAAAAATTCAACAGGACATGCTTGAAAATGAGAGAAATCATTCTTTATAGTTATCTACTTTATGAATTAATAAAAGGGCTTTAGAACTGGAGACAAAATAGCCTGCATGTACAATACTTGGCATATTATTTAGAGGTACTTATAGTTAATTGGTTATTTCAATTTTTATCACAGCAATCCTGAAATTCTCATATGATTATGATCACAAAGATTAGTTTGGACATTCCTGGCAGTGAAGTGCATCCCTAATACATTTGTTGTGTTTAGCAATTACAATGCACTTTTGATCAATCTCTCAAAAATAAAACATCTAGAAAATATGGATATTTTGAATGATTATTATCAGTTACTTTCTATCCAACCAGGATTTTTTGGTTTGCCAGAAAATGAAGTTACAATTATTGTGTTGTGTACATCTAAGGTAAACCGTTGTTATTTCAATACATGTCAGGATTGAAACACCTTGTATGATTTGTTACATTTATTATTTATTTCATTCAATATATAAATGGAGGACGATTCATGTAATAGAGGGCAATTATATTTACAGAAATTTAGGTTGAAAAAAGTCAATTTTGTGCAAACCTTTTCCTAAGCTTGTTCCTGTTGCTGATCCAGAGGAAGGCAACCTCTTACCCCTTATTTAAGTTAGCCTTACAGGGACTAAAATCCCTTCTTGGCTCCAAATGGCAATCATATTTGGATTAACAAGCTATAAATATTAATATCTGCATTAACATTTATCATCTTTTGTATTTTTTTCAGACGTTATTCCACTTCTGTTCTATGGTTTTTCCAGAAAACAATAAATCAAGTTTAAAGGATGTCCATTTGTCTTTTTTTAAATTATTCTCAAATGACCCCATATAACGGTGACTATTTTCCCTTACTTTGCTGAAAAGCTTTTCATTGTTAGTTATTACCAGATCCAGACAAACATCAATTCCAGTTTGTGTTTCCATTAATTGTGACATAAATTTGTGATTTATCCAGTTGAAAAACCTACTGTCCTTAGCGGAACTAGTTGGTCCACACTTAGATCAGTATCTGGATTTTTTTTTGCCTTTTGCCTTTTCCCTGCATTTTGTACATTTAAGAAATAAATCATGTGATGTAGTAATAATTACCTGACACCTACAAATTACTGGATGTGTTCACTCACAAATCCGATTCAAGCTTACATTTCTAGGGAATGTGCAGCTATGGAAATACATTCATATGCACATGGACAGATGAGGCAAATATACTTGAGAAAATAGTTCTTACAAAAATAAACATTTCATATGAGCTTCCTTTAACCCCATAAAGAAAGTCCTGGCACGACATGAATGCAAAAAAGGAGTGTGCCCAATTTTACAAACATTTTTAATTATATTTTGGTTTATAAGGATACATATTGCATCAAAAGAAAGCCAGACATTTCCTTAAAAACAATATGTAGTTTGTACGAGAAGCCTAAATAAAAAAAGAGAACAATTACAGCAATTACACACAAAGCAAAATAAATCCCCCCACAATTCTTGTACGTAAGGGTATAAATTTTATAATGTGCCTCCAATTCCAAATCTGCAATTTTATTCTGACTTTTGCAACTGGGTTGACTAGTCACTATTTATTGCCCTTCAGGGAATGTATCTCATATAAGAAGAATATACAATATATTGCTTTAGTGGACAAGTACAAACTCTATCAGTTACAGAAGCATGTTTAGTGAAATATAAATATGTTACATTTGGGTGAATATTTTAGTATTTAAGTAGTTCTTTAACTCACTTAGCTTTCTTCCCTAGAGCCATAAGTTAATAAAAAATCCTGTTCTTACTTTCATGCCTGTGCTCACTCCCATAGTTATTTGCATAGTTATCTGTATATTATGACTAATTAAAACAAAATTGCAGAAAACCATTAAAACTTACGTAACTAAACATTCTTGGGTTTTAGCAGTGGGTTCTTGTTTTAATCATGTCATTCTCATGTGCAGTGCCAACCAAAATATACAAAATCAAGTAGTGTCAAATGTTCACATTGGCTGCATATGAACTTAATTGTAATGACTGGAACTAAAGTTGATGTAAAAAGGAGAGAAAGTGCAGCGCAAAAATGGGCCACAAATTAGTGTAATTACAATAGTTTATACTTAGTGTCAGAGAAACAAATTGATCCCTTTTGATGCTTGAGCCAGTAGATACATGAAAAAACAAAAATATACAAACATAGTGCAACTCTAGTCTGTCCAGTTTTCCAAATACTTTTATTAGTCCCTGGCCTTATCTTATATCTAGGATAGCCTTGTGCCTGTCCCACTCATGATTAAACTCCTTAATTGTGTTAACCTCTACCACTTCCACTGGAATGCTTTTCCATACAACCACTACCATCTCAGTAAAGATAATACTTTATATATTCGTCCCTCTAATTTAAGACTATGTCCTCTTTATTTCTTTTAAATATACTCTTCTTCTTTTCTGTGCTTATTCCTTTTATGTACTTAAATGTTTCTATCATATCCCCCCGTTACGTCTTTCCTCCAATCCTAGATACAAGATAAGGCCTGGGGCTAATGAAAGTATTCAGATTAGCTATTATCTGTTGAAACATTCTATGCAGTTTATCATTTGAAAAATAATTACGGAAAGATCTTGTTATAGCACCACAGTACTTTTTAAAATTTTCATTTTCCACTTACCATGGTGCATACAACAAATATGGTACTTGCTTGCTAAGACCATCTTGAAAATGCTAAATGTTTCATACGCACACACTCAGAGTTAAGGATATGCAAAAGGAAAGATGAAAATCAACAAATGCTTTCACACCTAATTAATCAAACTGAACCTTATACAACATAAACATTGTCGAATTCATGAAAGACTATTCTGACTCTGATGTGACAAGCTCTAAGGTCTATTTGCATTGTAAAAATAAACCAGAACTTTAAGTTGGATATTGGTGTCATAGGGTCTTTAAAATTCACCTATCTTAGAAACCAAGTGTATTAAGCTGGGCAAGAGGTGGGGGAGAGGCAAGAAAACAAAAATTAAACAGAACGCCCTTAATGTAGAGCTGTCAGTCTGTCATCAAAATGTTAGCAAGCTCACAGTTGACACAAAGATCGTGCTCCTTATGGCTGATCTCCCAATAGAAAATGGGAAATGGATTTTAGAGGAAGTGTAGTGAGTCATAGATGTTAACCTGGATAGCATATATCAAAATAAATATATACTGTTTAATATAATATGGTTTCTTTTTTGTTTATTTAGCGCCTGTAAAAAATACCTAGTCTCCTTAAATGTGATGACTATTATTATTTCAAGGGAGGGGTTGTTTTTGTAAGAAGAAATATACTATACTAATACTAGTATTAGTAAAACACCTTATACAGCTTTCCTAATAATGCAATAAAGATACAAGGTAAAACATTTACAAAGCACATTTTTTACTGGTGAGGTGAAATAAGTGAATTTAAAATCCTGATGTGAGATATTAAGAGACATCTGGAATTGTATGCTTGACTGGTGTAAAGCTCTGTAAAGGGTGGTGCTATTCAAGCCTTGTGACACAACTGCATTTGTTTCAGATTTCTAGAAACACACTGTTTGAATTTTAAAAATATATATAAGTGGGCATAAGTAAATATGTTTCTGTAACTTAATATTACTGTTATTTAAACATGGCAAGTTCAAGGATTTTTGCTGTCCACATGTGAAGCCACATTATCTACTTTTTACTTTAGATGTATTTGGGTCTATTCACTAGTATCTGAGATTGGAGTTCAAGATTAGAGCTAATCTCAAATTCTGACCTCGGACAAATGTTCCCTTCTCTTGGATTCAAGTGGCCCCACCTATCATATGAACAGTGACAGGAGCTGTCAATAGGCTCCCAGCACCCTATACATATATGGGGGGGGGGGGGGGGGGCAGGGAAAGTAGTATATGGCCCAACTACTCAAGGGCAAATTTTATATTGAGTAATTGTGACTTACTGTACTATAATCGGTTTACTATAAACAATCCCGACTACATGTTGTTACCAGTCGAACCGCAAAACAAAACAGGAGACAGGATTGACTAACTGTGATGTTTCTTTGTTTAAATACTTGAGAGTTTAGAAAAGCAATGCTCGATATCTTGCTCAACAATGTACATAAGGGCATATCATTGATAATCCTTTCCAATTGTATACCCCACACCAGATCGAAAGTAAACATGTAGTTAATCACTCCTGGTTTGACTATAAGACCTGTACAATCTTTGCACAATGCGCATGCACTGTAATAAGACTAACAAACACTAAACTCTAAATTACTCACATAAGATATAGAGATATAAGGATGGTGACTTAGACAATTGAGAAAACAGTAGGAGCCTTCTGGGATAACTTCTGGGATTTAATGTTACATTAAACAAAAAAAAAAAAAAAATATATATATATATATATATAAAAGTATGCATGTTTGCTACTTGCTCCTGATACCTCTGTTATCTTTGGTTTTGCCTAATTATTTAAATTGTGGGACAGAATACCATACATCGGCTCTAAATGGCAAAGGGCACTAAAGGTAATGGTTACTCTGGATTCATCTCTTTATCTTGGAGTTATGAACAGTTCTTTAAAACGAGGCACATTGCAATTTTAAAACATTTGTAAATGTTATTTATATGATGTTTGTCGGTCAGTGCATCTGGGTGAAAAGAACTATACATTTTACTAACGACCCCACCTATCATATTCTCATCTGGATCATTTCCTAGTCACGCCCTACGTATTACAGCAATGCAATAAGATAATTAGAAAAGACATACCATGGTCGGATCACTTGACTATTATTTTAGATGTAGCCTGGAGATGTCAGATTATTGCTGGAACATTAGCTAATAACATCGACATTATATGTCCTCAATGTTGAAACTATATTTAAATGAAAATGTGATCCACAATTAACCTAAAACTATGAAGGATAGTCTAAGCCAAAAAATAGTACAAGATCTCTCCCTCCTTCAAAAGACACATAATTGCCGGCTACAGCTTCCAGATCTCCCTGATGGCACAGAATCCATGGATTAGGGTGGACTATATACTGATTTGGTGCCATCAGGGGGATCTGGAAGCACTAGCTGGCACCTATTCATCCACTGGAGGAGGGTGGATTGATGGGATAGATTACACCATGTTTTTTATGCATTTTTACAATAATGCAACCTATTTGTGAGTCTTTTTTTTCTCGCAATAAATGTGTTTTTAAGCCTATACCTCACCAAAGATGGATCCCCCTAACAGACTTTGGGCTCATTTTACTTGGTCTTTGTCAACATTGTCGGCTGCTCAAGTCTTAGTCTCTCCTGAGAGCATTTGTAGAGCCGCTACCTGGTCATCTGTCAAGATGTTCATTAAAGGCAATATAGTCAATGTCTCTCTTCCACAGTTTTGTACACAGTAAGGTCCTACACGTTGTAAAGTCTCAATAATTATTTTCTCTTAATAATATCTTTCTCCCTTCTAACTTATAGTAATTTTCCTTTCCTGACTATATTTTATGGAAGCATTTGGATACCTTCCCTTATCTTATGAAGCTAGGTACAATGAATGCAGACGTCTAGATGACATGGGGTTTCTATAGATTGGATGCTGTCCTATTGTCTGAAGGGAGGAGCTCCCTATGAGTAATGCTGCCATGGAAAATAGCCAGGAAAGGAACATTACGGTAAGTAAGAATTAATTGTTCTATATATTGTTTGCATAGTATATACATGCAATTATAAAATTATAATAGCATTATAAAAATGTTTTTATTTTTTAGAAAACATAAGGGGTCATGTATGTATAAAAACTCGAAAACAAAAAAATACACCCAGGCTTCAGTCTGGGCTGGATAGAAGAATCTCTCCACTCTCCCATTAACTCCTGTTAAGTGCCTTCCCTGCAAGGGCACAACGGAACACTCCTCCAAACTGATTATAGCTAGGGCTAGTGAAGCCTGAAAGGCATCAAGCTTTTGTTTGTTCCTTTTCATGCGATTGTTCCACCTTCACTTTTGGTTCCACCATTGAATACATTTTTGATATTTTCTCTACGTTTGAGTGCCAACCCGTCTGTTCATGTATAAAAACTGCAAAGTGTCGAGAGAGATATAAAGAGGCCCATTTGCCATAAATCCTGACACTTTGCAGTGCGGGAGAGTTTCCCAGAGACTAATCAGGTACTTTTCAGTGCCTTTTTATACATTGGCTGGGCCTGCACAATGAGCACAGATACAACCAAAAAACGGGCTAATGCAGCACAGACTCTCAAAATTTGTCAGGGGCCTGCTTAGGAGCACATGCTGATAATGCCATTATTTGGTGCTATGTTCAGGTGCAGCATGTTTATACATGACCACCATAGTTTCTTGAAAACAGGGAGAAATTTTGTGAGGAAACCTTTTGAAAAAAAAATCTGCATTAGAAACATTGATGTCCCACATGATAGCTTAAGGCCTATACTGCTTGTATTTCATTTCTGATGTCTTTTCATTATAAAAGTACCAAGTTAAGGCAGTGAAACCTAAGACCTTTCCTCAGATAATAATATGAAAACCGTATTCCTCAGAAAAGTGTATGACATGTTACTAAAGTGTCTAAATTATCGTACTGAACGTTTGCACAAATTCTGTCCAATGTTTGCTAATGTGTGCTATTTTTTGCGAACTTATCAAATAGCTGAGCAATGGTGCCTTAAGGCCTTCAGTGTTTTACAGTAGTGAAACTCTTTATGCTCCTGTGTACTTTACTTCATCTTGACATAGTTCATCAAAATGAATAAATTAATCTTTAAAGTAGACTGTTGTTTGACAATCGATGGGCAGATTTCCAGTGTGATTGTGGATTTTTACTTGTTTTGTGCAAAAATGTCACAATGTTACTTGTCCCCAGTAAGAGTTAAAGGAGAGGAAACTGCACGGCAGGAGACAGTTTAAAATGAAAAACATATGAAACAAGATGTCTCTGTGGAAATGAAGAATGAACTTCTAACTTTGTTCTTTGTACTGAATGCTTTTGTTATTCTATATATTTTTACATGCATTTCCAACTAAAACAAAATTTACTTGGAATCTTAAAACTATTTTTTTCCTGAAGGTTCAAAGATAAAGTTGCTTATTTTAAAACTTTTTTGTAACATATGCAAAAAAATGTTGTATACACTGCCATGGGCGTCTACAGGATTTTTCCAGGGGAGGGGGGGGGGGGGGGGGGAGACAAAAGCAGGACTTACGGCATGTTGCAATCAGCTATCTATTGAAGAAAATTGGTGAGACAAATCCATGGAGTCAATGACAGCCAACGTGATATTGTCAAGAGGCAGAACTCAACTTCTGACAATATATTTTCTGGTACCCCCAATACCTCCAACCTTCTCCCCATTGTTTACCTTTGTTGGGTCAGGAGGGGTTTTCTGGTGGGAGGCAAATGTTACAAAAGTTACCCATTCAGGACAATTATATAACCTGGGTAGTAGTAGCTAACAGACCAGCATATACCTGAGCATCATGGGAAGTTTACAATATCTGGGATGGTAAAGATTAGCCACTATTACCCCAGTCTACATTTCTTATGGTAATCAGCCGGTAATGGGCTGGCTGTATATCATTGGAGCTGTGGTCAACAACAAAAAAGTTAGTTTGCAGTGCAATAATCCCAGTCTGTAACTACAAATAAAATAAAGTTAAGCTAGTAATATGGCTGATTGAATATTATAGTTGGTCAACAAACGTTAATGTTTGTCCTGTAGAATTACTGTAACCCCACTGCTCCCCTCCACCTCGCACAGCCCCATCCACAGTTAGCATCTTGAAATGTTACCTGCTTAACATCATGGGAGTTGCAGTCACCAAAAGTTAATGTTGTGTTGTGTAGTGCAGCTCCGTGATGCACAGCAAAAATTGGGATGTATCATTAAAAAAAAGCATTTAGATGCAATAAAAAGAGACATAAAGCTCTGGTTCCCCCCCGGTGGATGCCCACGTACACTATTGGTCATGGTTCATGTAAAAAATGTATTTAATTGACTCTCTAATTCGATGTGTGACTGTTGTGTAGAACCCGATCTGGCCAAAACCAATCTCTTTCTGTTAATTCCCTTTCCCATTAACTCATCAATTGACACTTGTTCTATCACAATTATGCAACATACTGGCTGTCTTGAATCCTGAGATAACTTATAGCTCTCCAGCTCTTGTCACCTACACATAAAAAATATTCTCACAGTCTACACATTGCTGGACACAAGACACCACCAAATGCAGATTCACATGTTCACCTTCTCACATCTGAACTGTTCTAAATGCCTGCAAGACTGCCTGTCCAACTTTTTTTTTATCCTCCAGCATTATAATAAATGATTCTGTGACACTAATTTTCCTTTCACATTATTCCTTAACCACTGTGCATATATTTCTGTGCAATATACATTTTTAAATGCCGGTTTCAGCTACATAGTATTCTACAACTCTTCCTAAATTACATTTAATATCTTCTTACAAAATAGCTATTTCCTCCAGAGGAGCTGTGTATTTCCTACTCTACATTTTTTCTTTGAACATGAAATATTTAACTTGTTCAGTCACACTCTTTTGTAGCATGTAGACCTTGAACAAGTCTTCAGGAAGATACTGACACTGCCCTGTGGGTTCCAGAACTATCCAGAACTAGCAGGAACATCATATCCACATTGTCCTGATAGTGGTTTACTTACTACATACTAAGTGGTTTAATCAATCCACTTTTAATTATATGGTCAATATGCACCGATCTTTTCTTCTTAAAATGAACTCCCCGTTGTAAGAGCAGACATTTCATTCTACATTCATCCTCCGCTGTGGTTTACTTACTACATACTAAGTGGTTTAATCAATCCACTTTTAATTATAGGGTCAATATGCACCGATCTTTTCTTCTTAAAATGAACTCCCCGTTGTAAGAGCACACATTTCATTTCTTGCATTGCCAGCACAATTTTCTTTTTATGGATAGGTGGATTAATTTATTTTTTTGGGTGGCCCTTTTCCTTTGTTAAAAGGTGCAACATTCTAGGCTCACAGTGTCCCACTCTAATCAGATAAGTAAGCCATAACACCTGCAAAGGGTTTCTGAGCCTTTAAATGGTCTCTTAGTC
Organism: Pelodytes ibericus; assembly: GCA_036172795.1. Taxonomy (NCBI): domain Eukaryota; kingdom Metazoa; phylum Chordata; class Amphibia; order Anura; family Pelodytidae; genus Pelodytes; species Pelodytes ibericus. Next base: position 99,038,145 of record CM069858.1, on the reverse strand, counting down.
TGGTACAGTAGGAATCACAATCATGGGAAGACTGCTGACCTGACAGTTGTGCAGAATTGCGAAGGAAGTTGGATGTTCCTAAAGTGCTGTATCAAAGCACATTAATAGAAAGTTATGTGGAAGGGAAAAGTGTGGAAGAAAAAGGTGCACAAGCAGCAGGTATGACCACAGCCTGGAGAGGATTGTCAGGAAAAGGCCATTCAAATGTGTTGGGGACTTTCACAAAGAATGTACTGAGGCTGGAGTCAGTGCATCAAGAGCCACCACACACAGACGGATCCTGGACATGGGCTTCAGATTTCGTATTCCTCTTGTCAAGCCACTCCTGAACAACAAACAACGTCAGAAGCATCTTACCTGGGCTAAAGAAAAACAGACCTGGTCTGTTGCTCAGTGGTCCAAAGTATTCTTTTCTGATGAGAGCAACTTTTGCATCTCATTTGAAAACCAAGGACCCAGATGAGAAACAAAAGCAGGAGGTGGGTGGGTGCTCCACAGTGCTGATTAGGCACAACAATTAAGCATTAAGTAGAACAAAGTGTGCACTCCACTCGCCAAGTAGTGAATGAATAAAGTGCTTTAATGCTTTAAAAAAATCCAAACAAACAGGGTAAGGTACAATCCATGGATGATAAAGTGAAAAGGGAAGGCCACCTAATGTGTTTCGCGTGTCACCACGAAACGCGTTAGGTGGCCTTCCCTTTTCACTTTATCATCCGTGGATTGTACCTTACCCTGTTTGTTTGGATTTTTTTAAAGCACTTTATTCATTCACTACTTGGCGAGTGGAGTGCACACTTTGTTCTACTTAAAACCAAGGACCCAGAGTCTGGAGGAAGAATGGAGAGGCACACACTGCAAGATGCTTGAAGTCCAGTGTGAAGTTTCCACAGTCTGTGTTGATTTGGGGAGCCATGTCATCTGCTGGTGTTGGTCCACTGTGCTTCATTAAGTCCAGGGTAAACACAGCCATCTACCAGGAGATTTTGGAGCACTTCATGCTTCCTTCCGCAGACGAGCTTTATGGGGATGCTGACTTCATTTTCCAGCAGGACTTGGCACCTGTCCACACTGCCAAAAGTACCAAAGCCTGGTTCAATGACCGGGGTAATACTGTGCTTGATTGGCCAGCAAACTCGCCTGACCTGAACCCCATAGAGAATCTATGGGGCATTGCCAAGAGAAAGATGAGAGACATGAGGCTGAACAATGCAGAAGAGCTGAAGGCCGCTATTGAAGCATCCTGGTCTTCCATAACACCTCAGCAGTGTCACAGGCTGATAGCTTCCATGCCACGCTGCATTGAGGCAGTAATTGCTGCAAAAGGGGCCCAAACCAAGTACTGAGTCCATATGCATGCTTATACTTTTCAGAGGTCCGATATTGTTCTATGTACACTCCTTGTTTTATTGATTGCATGTAATATTCTAATTTACTGAGATTGTGGATTTGGGGTTTTCATGAGCTGTAAGCCATAATCATCTCACTTATGACAAATCACGGCTTAAACTAACTTGCTTTGCATGTAATATGTCTATCTCATATATTAGTTAATCCTTTTACGTTGCATTTCGGAAATAAATATCGCTAATAAAAATATTAAAGAGAATGGGTCCAAGAACAGAACCTCAGGGATCTGTTCTTGGACCCATTCTCTTTAATATTTTTATTAGCGATATTGCAGAGGGTCTTGTTGGCAAAGTATGTCTTTTTGCTGATGATACAAAGATTTGCAGCAGGGTTGATATTCATGGAGGGATAAGCCAAATGGCAAATGATTTAGCTAAACTAGAAAAATGGTCAGAGCAGTGGCAACTGACATTTAATGTGGACAAGTGCAAGATTATGCACCTTGGGCATAAAAACCCAAAAGCAGAATATAGACTATTTGGTACAGTCCTAACCTCAACATCTGAGGAAAGGGATTTAGGAGTAATAATTTCAGAGGACTTGAAGGTAGGTAGGCAATGCAATAGAGCAGCAGGAAATGCTAGCAGAATGCTTGGTTGCATAGGGAGAGGTATTAGCAGTAGGAAGAGGGAAGTGCTCATGCCATTGTACAGAGCACTGGTGAGACCTCACTTGGAGTATTGTACGCAGTACTGGAGACCGTATCTCCAGAAGGATATTGATACTTTGGAGAGAGTTCAGAGAAGGGCTACTAAACTGGTTCATGGGTTGAAGGATAAATCTTACCAGGAAAGGTTAAAGCATCTTAACATGTATAGCTTGGAGGAAAGACGTAACGGGGGGATATGATGGAAACTTTTAAATACATAAAGGGAATCAACACAGTAAAGGAAGAGAGTATATTTAAAAGAAGAAAAACTACCACAACTAGAGGACATAGTCTTAAATTAGAGGGGCAACGATTTAAAAGTAATATCAGGAAGTATTACTTTACTGAGAGGGTAGTGGATGTATGGAATAGCCTGCCAGCAGAAGTGGGAGAGGTAAACACAGTCAAGGATTTTAAGCATGCGAGGGATAGACACAAGGCTTTCCTAGCTAAATTACCGGGAACGGGGGATTAATAAAAGTACTCCAAAAAAAAAAAATTCTTATCTGCCGACACATTCTATGTTTCTAAATGAACTTTTGCACGATATTCTAATTTTTCGAGTATCACCTATAGGTAATTTATTTGGGCAAAATTTTGGGATTGGGTCCAACCCTTCATGTTTTGAGATCTCCAAATTGCGGACCTATTTTGCGCCACATTGGGGCATGCTGGGTATATGTCTCTGAAGTGCCATGTATCAGTCCAGTCTTCAGATGCATCATATCGGAGCCAAAGTCCAGTGTATATTAACCCCTTAACGCATTCGGACGTATATATACGTCCTGAAAAGCATGGTCCTTAAGGACCAGGAGGACGTATATATACGTCCTCCTTTTTCATGTAGTGTTGCGCTCCTTAACATGTTTTCAGCTACTCTCAGAGGCTGCTTCGGATCCGAAGCAGCCTCTGAGAGTGCTTTCAGCCCCCCCTCACTCCCCCGCACGCATACGATCACCGCGAATGTGATCGTATGCGCGCTAACACACATAGGCAGTGAAAGCTTATCACTGCCTATGTGTGAGAGTGTTGCAATGATGCCTCGATGGAGGCATCATTCAACACCTTTTGTGCCCCCCTGGGCACCGCGATCACCCGGTGATGCTCCTCCGATACAGCGTGCCCAGAGGAGAGCGACAGAAGAGAAAAAAAAAATATATATCTTCCGTCGCTCTGAAACCGCTACTTGACTGCCCCTAGAGGTAGTTAAGTATATTGCAGTTAAAAATAGAAAATGAATTAAATAAATAAATAAAATAAATAAATAAATGGAAAAAGTTAACCCTAGATCTACTGTACCTAGATCAAGGGTTAGGGTCATAAATAGGGTCAGAATTAGGGTTACAGGGGGGTTCGGATGATTACAAGGGTTAGATTAAGGGGTGGGGGTAGTTTTAGGGTTAGGGTAAATTTAGAGTTGGGGTAAATTTAGGGTTTGGGTTAAAAAGTTACTGTAGAAGAAAATGATTAGAAAACAAAAAAAACCCACTAATATTGTTTATTGCCCTATTACTTGAAATAAAACATAGACAAACAAGGAAACATTGGTATTACTAAACTCAGGACAAATATTATAAATATATAGACGGGGTCTTTTTAACCATTTGTAATTGTGTAAAAAAATAAATTAGGTCAAAGTTAGAAAAAGTGTTTTTTATGGCATATTTTTATCATATTTTATATATTTTTTAATAGTAAATGATATCATATGATGAAAATAATAGTATCAAATAAAAGCCCTATTTGTCCTTTAAAAAATGATATATAATTTGTGTGGGTGGACTGAACACAAAGAAAGAAATTCACAGTTCAGTAAACGTATGACAAAAATAATGGAATTCTGGTCTTCAAGGCACATCAAATGCAACATAGCACTCGGTCACTAAGGGGTTAAGAAGACACTTATTTGCAGCTGTATATCCATGCATGCTACTGGAATATTATAATATCAATGATTTGCCCTTTGTCCCATTTTCCTGTCCGATGTGTGTACATTTTATAAGGGACCATTTTACTCTCTGTTATGATCTTTTCTCTTTTACTCTCTTTTCTTTTCTATATCTCTACAAAAAAAAAAAACTGTCTGCGCTTCTCAACCTCATAAAGTTGGCAACAAATATATAAATGTGCCCACTAGATAGGAGGTGAGAGTAGGTTCTCGCCCTATTGAGAGTGTGCCTTGACGTGGCGGGTGAGCTTAATTATGCTTTGGCCAATTCATATAACCAAAACCTCTCATTTATATTTACATATTTGTTGCCAACTTTATTAGGTTGAGAAGCTCAGACAGTTTTTGTTTTTTGTATACATTGTACAGCCAATCACACTGTTTTTGCTGCATGCTCACACCTGTTTGGTAAGCATCATTTTTACATTTATATTATTTAAGCTTAGCGCACCAACATTTTTCTTTTCCCTTTTCTATATCTCTGTCTGGGCTGAGAGATGTCAGAAGGGTTAGTATTTAACATATTGGGAGTATATCAGTATTACTGTAATAATGGCTCTGTCTCTAAGATTTCATTAACAGATCTCTTTTGTCATTTTGTTGTACAACTGTGTTCAGACTGCTCATTCTGCACAATATGTTGGTGTTTAAAAAAAAAAAACAATAATAATAACAGTCATGTGTTTAATGATTCCAACAAATAAAATACTTTATAAAACTCAGCATCTCCCATAAATTGATTTACACAGTAAATTACAAGTTTCAATTATATTGCAACTTCAAACAGTTACACTTGTAAGGAATGGAACAATACTTTACCAACCATAGTCTGATAAACAGGGAATACAACACATATGTAAAGCCGGCTACCAGACCCTATAGGGTTACCACTTATTTGAATCTTCTGGGGGCTGGCAGACAGGTGTTCTGTATGCCAATAACTAGTGACACATCCCCTGGAGTCTCATTATTTGGCTATATAAAATGCCTTTTTAGCATGAAATGAGCCCTACGGAGAGGATCCAGTATATTCTAAAACAGTCCATCAAGTGTATAATACTCTTCAGCTAATGAGCACAACATGCAGTAGGCATTATTCGTTTTTTAGCCATACAAATAAATTCATTTTACCAGCAAGCTTTCCACTAGGTTTTGATTTATGAGCAATCCATGTATTTCTATTTCTAGCCCAGGTTAGATTGTATTTTAAATGGGAAAAAGGGACATTTGTACATACTATAAAATACAGTGAATTATATCTATTGTAATATTTCATAATAAATGAAACACAAAACAGGATGTGTAATATAACAAACAACCAAATATACAAAATAGAAGTATTAATTTCATCAGCCTATGGACACGGATAGACCACGTTTCCAGTATACTAGCACATTAATGAGTGATTCATAAATGACTAGGTTAATTACATGTCAAGCAGAGAAATGCTACTATGGCAGGGCTGTAGCCCTGGAAGACTGAACTGTACAGCCTTTCTCTATTTGAATCCAGCACTAATGCTTAAAAAAGGTACAATAAATAGACTCTGTCCCTACAATATATATACAAGGGTATAAATAAAACAGATATTATACGAAATTATGAAAAGCATTCTGATGCTAGCTAGCACTAACAATATATGTAAGAAGTACAGGTACACTGAAAAGTTAAAAGTAATAATCTGTTTTCATTATAATTGTCTTTGATATAGCAGGTATACCATCTGCTCCAATTTAAGTCTAAACAAACTTTATCTATGAATATGCCAGGCGATTGGTTTAATGAATTGTAATTGGGCCTACAGACATTTTTACACTACCGCTTTAAGAGCATTTATTTTTATCATAGTTTTATAAACCACGTTTATTGATGTTCTGAGCAGTATAGTTTGTTATATTAGTGGTAGTGTATCAGATTCGACAACATAAACTTGACCCTTGATCATAAATAGAAAAATGTTTTTTATAGATCCCAACCAGCATTGTTTAATAGCATGTATTCTTCCTGGTAAAAATAAATAAATAAGCAAAGAAATAATTTTGCTTCAAATAATGAAATAAAATAATGTTGCTTCAAATAATGAAAAAGTGATCTATCTGGAAATTCTAAATAATGAAATCAATTAATTATTTCAAAATTGATAAATTCATTTTTTTTCTGTCTACAGATATAGACAAAGAAAACAACTAAAATATGGAAGAACACATTTCCTACGATGGTGTACTTCTTTGGATTTGTAATATTTCAGTATAAATATATACAGATAGAGGAGAAAGTAAAGATGGCTAAAAATGCATATTTAATAAATACATGGGATGTGTATTTGAATTTTGTTATCATCACTAGTAAGTGCCAGGACAACCGCGAAGAGCGTAAAGCTTAAGGTGCAAGTTTGTCTCCTGACATGACTATGCACTATTTATGGCTTGCTTATTATCTGCCAGATTTTTCACTGCAGTTATTGCATCACGAATACAAACATTAGAGGATCACAAGTTCCTGGTCATGCCTTTTGTTTGGACTTCAATAGTGGATGCTGGAGCGGTGTATTGACATGAGCACCAAAGATTCCTTCGGTGAGCCCAAGACAAATTACCTTATTGTCTTCCAGCCAGTAAATATGGGTAACCTATTATCATGTATAGGAAGGACAATTGGTTGCTTCAGTTTCGTGGAGGAAAACAGCACAGATGATAAAATGCTCTGCAACCGTTTTTCTGACAGTCATATTGCAACAGTTGGAATAATTGCAGAAATTAGATTCTGATATGGGCCTATTGACTGCAGCTTTTGCCCATGATCAACTGTATGGCTTAATGCTTATATCAATGCCAGATCGGTTGATTTATACTTCAAGGGGTGACAAAACACTTTAGCACATGCTCTCAAACCTAACAAAATTGGCAGCTGATATTAACTGATACTAATAATGTCTCAAATACATGTATATTCAAAGCATAATAAAGATAAAAAGCAGATGGGCGCGAAAGAGTGGGTACCTTTAAATAAAACAAAATACAATAGTGCAATAATGCCACACTGTTACAGTGTAATAGAGAAGTATAAATGGATGCACTCACAAACGTACGTGAGTGTCAATCACAGCAAGTGAAACTTGTAGATCCGTAAAAACAGCTTTAATAGTATTCTGCAATGAAAGAAGGTATATACATGTGCAGGACCAGTATGTATACAACAGATACTGGCCCCTAACACTGAAAAAACTCACAAGACAGTAGATGTAAAAGTCATAGAAATGCTCCTGAAGACATTAACATCAACGGAGCTTTCATCCAAACGGGTGATGGGAAATGTAGCGCTGGAACACGATCTGTTGTCACCTCTACGCGTTTCACCGTGCTCAACACGGCTTCATCAGGAGGAAAAAAAGAGAGAACTGCCGGCATCGGAGTAAATCCCCTTCTTTAAGCGTCTTCCGTGTAGTAGCCACTCCTACTTGTCTGAAGTTTAAACAGATGCGACGAGGTAAAGCGCCCTCCGTTGCCAGAGCAACCTTTTGTCCACAGTAACTCCGAAAAACGGAGAATAAAGCCGCAAGTTTTTTTTAGGGGAATAACACATCCACCGAGCATGCAATATCAAAAATAAATATATCATTAAAACAGCAAAATGCAGAGAATAAAAAACGGAATGATAAGAAAGAGAAAATTAGAGGAAATTACACATCTATATTCTTAAGATGGTATTCTTAAAATTCTTAACAGTTAAAACGTGACAGTGTGTACTGGTAATGTTACACAGACAGTAAATACATTCAGTGGGACTAGAGGAACATCTAGAACGGCCTCACTATGCATAAATACAGGGAACATACAGAGGCAGAGGTAGGTATAAGAAACCAGGTGATATCATAATTAAATAGTACTCAAAAATCATTCAGATATGGTGGAGATTATTCAACATTATAAATTATTATAAAATACTATAAAATATAAAATATATAATATAATTCGCTAGTCATCATAAAAGGACATAATGTCGAGATCAGTATTTAAACCCTTTCCACCTCTAGTTTTAAATTCATAGATCCACCTGGTTTCTTTTTGTGACAAAATTTGAGTTGTGTTTCCACCTCTCCAGTGTGGGATTATTTTATCAATACCCAGCCAGACATAAAAATTTATCAAAAGAAAAAAGTGTGCATTGTTTACAGTGTCTAGGGACATTACATTTCGTAAGTCTAGGATTGTCACTCTGGATACCTCCCAAATGCTCTAGGACTCTCTCTTTTAGTGGCCGAATAGTCCTACCCACATATTGGGCGCCACATGGACATTGTAGTAGATACACAACATTACTTGTATTGCAATTAATAAAATCTTTGATTTCATAAGTTTTTCCAGTGGCATGACTGGTAAAAGTTTGCGTGTGTCTCGGTTGGTCTTTACACATTTTGCACATACCACATTTGAAAAACCCTTTTGGTTTGGTGCTTAAAAAATGTTGGGGAGCCTCTTTATTCATCCTTGGTAGAGCACTGGGAGCTAAAATTTGTTTAAAACTTCTAGCTTTTTTAAAAATTACTTTAGGACGCTCAGGAAGTATTACATTAAGATATTGGTCACCTTTTAAAATGGGCCAGAATTTTTCTAATGCCTTTGTAATAGCCTTAGCCTGAGAGTTGTATTGTGTGGAGAAGGAGAAACTGAACAAATTATCCTTAGTTAAATTATTAATGGGAGGTTTAACTCTATCTTGTAATAAGGTTGATCTATCTAATAAGGAGACCTTATTCATGCTTTCTTCCAAAGGAGCATTTCTATGACTTTTACATCTACTGTCTTGTGAGTTTTTTCGGTGTTAGGGGCCAGTATCTGTTGTATACATACTGGTCCTGCACATGTATATACCTTCTTTCATTGCAGAATACTATTAAAGCTGTTTTTACGGATCTACAAGTTTCACTTGCTGTGATTGACACTCACGTACGTTTGTGAGTGCATCCATTTATACTTCTCTATTACACTGTAACAGTGTGGCATTATTGCACTATTGTATTTTGTTTTATTTAAAGGTACCCACTCTTTCGCGCCCATCTGCTTTTTATCTTTATTATTGTATTTGAGCATTTCGGAGTGCTCCAGAAGGCTGCAGCGGGTGTGGTACCGCAAGTATTAATTATTTTACAAATTTCCTGCACAAGGTTCATTTTACACAAATCACTTATCTGTTGCACTTATTCAAAGCATACACTGATCAAGCATTACATTATGACCCCCTGCCTAATATTGGTTAGGTTCCACTTTTGCTGCCAAAATATCCCTGACTCATAGAGGCATGAACTCCACTAGACCTCTGGAAATGGGGTGATGGAGGCATGTAATGGGGTAATTGGGATGATGGAGGCATGTAATGGGGTAATGGGAGTGATGGAGGCATGTAATGGGGGTGATGGAGGCATGTAATGGGGTAATGGGGGTGATGGAGGCATGTAATGGGGTAATGGAGGCATGTAATGGGGTGATGGAGGCATGTAATGGGGTAATGGCGGTAATGGAGGCATGCAATGGGGTAATGGGGGTGGTGGAGGCATGTAATGGGGTAATGGGGGTGATAGAGGCATGTAAAGGGGTAATGGAGGCATGTAATGGTGTAATAGGGGTGTTGAATGCATGTAATGGGGTGATGGAGGCATGTAATGGTGTGCAATGTGGGTTATGGGTTAAGGGTTAATAATGTATAGGGGTGTATATAAAAAATACCCCTTTCTGTCTCATTAGAGATTTTTGCCAGAGGCTCAAAGAAGCATGGTGAATGGTTAGAGTTAGGACCCACATAGGGGGGTCTGCCTTGACGTTGGCAGATGGGCTCATCCTCTCATGGCCATTGGAGGTAACTAAAAAACCTCCATTTGTTTTAAAAATACATAGGGATAAAGGAGGCCCAAATAATTAGAGGGAACCCATTCCTTGAGGGTCGATGTTATCTTCATCCCCAGGTAGTCAATCAAACTAGTATTCCAGTTAAAATGGTACTTGTTTTTGAGCTTTTCAATTGTACTTCCTGGGGCGTTAAACAGCAAGACCTGAGTTTTATTCAAATTCACCTTATAATTGGAATAAATACTGTATTCCTTAAATAGGTCTAGAGCAGCTGAAATGGACAGCAGAGGATCGGTCAAGGTTAGCAACACATCATCAGCGTACAGAATAAATGTATTATTATGGAAGTTTGATGTTATACCACGTGTATCTGGATTCTGTCTGATCAATTCAGCTAGTGGCTCTATAGACAGAATATACAAGAGAGGGGCCAGTGGGCATCCCTGCCTTGTACCATTGCCCACGGAAAACCACTCTGATTTCATCATATGACCAGATATCTTAGACTGTGGGTTAGTGTATAAGGCCATAGTGTTTACTTTAACCCCTTAACGACAGCGAGGCACTTAACAACACCTTCAGGCTGCCCAGAGCCGATGGTGGTCGCTCTCCTGAGCGACCCCATCGGCTCAGTAGAAGGGAACGCTGCCTGTACAGGCAGCGCTTCCCTTCTAATGGCAAGAGCATCGGAAGTGAAAGTATTTCACTTCCGATGCTCTAGGGGGAGCCAATCGATGCCGGCACAACAGATCTATGTGATCTGTGTGCAGGCATGTTTGGTAAGTGCTCTGATGAGCACTTACCATACAGTCAAAGGCAATATTAGCAAATATTGCCTTTGACAAGTATTGATCTGCCTCACTCACCTTACTAGTTATAGTAAGGGAGAGAGACAGATCAGATAAAGTAAAAAAATAAAATAAAATAATTCTGACGCAAATGCAGCAATCTTGCTGCAGAAGCATTTTGTAATTTTTTTTAACTTTTTTATTACACCCGTCACGTGTTAATTATACCCGCTAGGGGACTACGTTTAACGTAAAAAAAATTTTTTTAGCTGTCTGACCGCATGTATAGCGATCAGTAACAGCTGATAAGTGACAAAGGCGGGTTGGCGTTTGCTTAGATGAGCATCACCATTCGTCTGGTTAGATCAATATTTGTAAATATTTGATCTGACCCGTGTAGATCTGCCTCCCTCTCACTTGAGTTTTAGTGAGGGAGGGAGACAGAGCTGTATAATGTAAGTTTTTAATTATAATATATTTAATAGAATTGAGACCCAAAGGCTTTTATAAAAGCCGTTTCCAGTATTTAACCCCTTCCCTGCAATTGATCGCTGTGTACGCAGTGATCTTACACAGCAGCACATTTTTTGCTGTCTGTGCATTTTTTTAGGGGTTATTTTTTTTTACTTTGATTTATTACAGTATATCAAAGGCTCTTTTAAGAGCTATTAACCCCTTCCTTGCCATATATCACTTCCTAAGCAGCACATATGGTCACTGCCTAAGCAGTGCATATGGTCACTGCCTAAGCAGCGCATATGGAGCAATCTAGTCGCAGAAGGATTTTTTTTTGCTATCAGCATTTTTTTTGTCAGACTCGCTAGGGGTTAGTTATACCCACTAGGGGATTACGTGTATTCCTTTTGAAGCTGTCTGAACGCGTGTATAGCGATCAGTAACAGCCGATCAGTGGCAAAGGTGGTTTGGTGATTTCTCAGATGAGCATCACCATTCGTCTGGTTCGTAAATATTGTTCTGACCCATATGGATCTGCCTCCCTCTCCTCACTTGAGTTTTAGTGAGGGAAAGAGACAGTTCTGTATAACATAATTTTTTAATTGTAATAAATTAAATAAAATGTTAAAAAATTGTGAGTCCCAAGGGCTTTTATAAAAGCCATACCCTTTGTATAGTGTAGTGTATTAACCCCTTGCCTGCCACTGATCACTGCACAGCAGAACATTTTTTCTTGTCTGTGCATTTTTAGGGGTTAATTTTTTTGTACAGTACTACAAAGGCTCTTATTAGAGCTATTAACCCCTTCCTTGCTCTACATGTTCAAATTCCAAGTTTGAAAATCAAAAAGCGCACCTCTCAAATGTAGCCTTTCAACACCCAACAAAGCTGACAAAGCTATGCATGGGTGGTATCCCTGTGCTCGGGAGATGTTGCTGAACATATATTGTGGTATTGTTTGTCAGTGACACATACCAAAATATGTGAATTTGTGTCTAAAGTACAATGTATGTGGGAAAAAATACACAATAAAATGACTACCACAAACTTTGACAAAGGCTGGTGGTAGAATTGGTGCATGGAAAGTGTTAAAATAACACCATTTAAAATAGCCTAGGGTGTCTACTTTTACAAAATATATACTTTTTGGGGTAAAATACACTGTCCTACTTTAAAAAAAAAGTCCCAAATGAAAGATGGGCTCAGGCTGGCTACACGTCAATATTCCAAGTTGAAAATGCGCACCTTCACAATGTGGCCCTTTTAGCCCCCAAACAACCCAACAAACCTATGCATGGGTGGTATCCCTGTACTCAGGAGATGTTGTTGAACACATATTGGGTTATTGTTTGGCAGTGACACATACCAAAATCTGTGAATTTATGTCTAAAATACAATATTTGTGAAAAAAAAACACACAAAAATTACTACCACAAACTTTGACAAAGGCTGGTGGTAGAATTAGTGCATGGAAAGTGTTAAAATACCACCATTTGAAATAGCGTAGGGTGTCTACTTTTATAAAATATATGGGTTGATGGGGTAAAATACACTGGCTGGTTTCAAATATGTCCCAAATGGGACATGGGTGCAGGCGGTCTGCATGTCAAAATTTCTATTTGGAAAACCAAAAACTGCACCTACCAAATTTGTCCTTTTACCCCCCAAACAACCCAACAAACCTATGCATGGGTGGTATCCCTGTACTCAAGAGATGTTGCTGAACACTTATTGGGGTGTTATTTGGCAGTGACACATACCAAAATCTGTAAATTCATGTCTGAAGTACAAGGTTTGTGAAAAAAAACCACAAAAAAATTACTACCACAAACTTTGACAAAGGCTGGTGGTAGAATTAGTGCATGGAAAGTGTAAAAATACCACCATTTGAGATAGCCTAGGGTGTCTACTTTTAAAAAATATATGGGTTGATGTGGTAAAATACACTGGCTGGTTTCAAATATGTCCCAAATGGGATATGGGTGCAGGATGTCTGCATGTCAAAATTTCAAATTGGAAAACCAAAAACTTCACCTCCCAAATTTGGCCTTTTACCCCCAAACAATCCAACAAACCTATGCATGGGGGGGTATCCCTGTACTCAAGAGATGTTGCTGAACACTTATTGGGGTGTTATTTGGCAGTGACACATACCAAAATCTGTAAATTCATGTCTGAAGTACAAGGTTTGTGAAAAAAAAACACAAAAAAATTACTACCACAAACTTTGACAAAGGCTGGTGGTAGAATTAGTGCATGGAAAGTGTTAAAATACCACCATTTGAGATAGCCTAGGGTGTCTACTTTTAAAAAATATATGGGTTGATGGGGTAAAATACACTGGCTGGTTTCAAATATGTCCCAAATGGGACATGGGTGCAGGCTGTCTGCATGTAAAAATTTCAAGTTGGAAAACAAAAAACTGCACCTCACAAATTTGGCATTTTAGCCCCCAAACAACCCAACAAACCTATGCATGGGTGGTATCCCTGTACTCAGGAGAAATAGTAGAATCTATTTCGTTCGCTATTGTCGATGAGGAGAAGTTGTTTCAAATAAAAACAAAGAAATTTGTGTATTTATTTTTTTTTTACCATATTTTTTTTTTTTTTTTTAATAATATGATAAGATATGATCAAAAATATGGCATCCATAGAAAGCCCTTTTTGTCCCGATAAAAACAATATATAATATGTGTGGGTACAGCAAATGACGAAGAAGAAAATTACTGCTAAACACAAACAGCACAGAAATGTTAAAATAGCCATTGTCCAGAAAGGACAAAAATGTTTCAAAGGCTCTGTCCTTAAGGGGTTAAAGAATCCAGTAATGCCAAATACATCCATAGCCAAATCTAGAAATTTCAAATTAACTCTGTCAAAGGCTTTTTCAGCATCAACTGCCAAAATGACCAAGCATATTTTGTTAGTGTAGTACTGAACATTTTGAAGGCAACATTGGGTGCAATTTCTTTTCCTCAGAGTTTGGTCAATTTGCATCTCCTGCCTTCACAATGTTTAAATGAAATTCCAACAAAGAATAATAGAGCATTCAGGTATTCATTATAGTTTTCTGCTGCCTTTGAATACTTTATTCCTTTTTATAAAAATATGTCATTGTTTCACACTGATGCTTTTTTACATCAGTTAAAAAATTGTACCTGTAAAATATTAGCACAATCTGAGTCTACAATTGCTTGATATGTGCTGCGGTGTTCTATGGCCAAGAGGACAATTGCACTGTCTGTTAATTGTCAGCAGTCTTTCCATTCATTGAAGTATTGCTTATCTATCGGAATAGACAAAACAACCCAAGCATAAAGCTATTTAGACACAGTAAGAGTGCAAATTCTCTTTTAATTCCAGTAAGCACAAGGTAATCCAAATATTAAAGGTTGTGGTTATTCAGCTATTCTTGAATGACAGACACACAATGGCGTTCATGACTCCGATAAAATGACCAGTGTTCTCTTTTGTTAACAGATGACTTGTAAAAATTGTTATCACAGTTCCGAAATTCCAAACATAATGGTCCTGAAATCTGCTGTGTCAAATGAATGAAATAGTGCATGTGTGCTATAGGAAGATCTATCTGAATCATATCTAGAATTATGCAAGATTATCTTATATACAAGAGCTCTTTGTGACAAATCCAAATATAAAGATTGGCAAAGTGTTCCACAGGTTTAAAGAGACTTCATAGTTAAAGAGAATATATAGTCATTAACCCCTACAACACAATGTTTTTCTTGTTTGATGTCCATTCTGGACAATAGCTGTTTTACAACTTTAGCTATGTGTGCATTTAAAGGGACACTTCCACCTACATAAGATGTAAGTAGATAACCTGTTCATTTAAAACAAACACATGTATATAAATCATATGCCACTGTTTCTTTTTGTTACATGATTGAATTAACTGCATATAAAAGGAAATATAAAATTTGATGTTTATCTCCTGGCTTCATTTTGTGAATATTTCCCATGTTGCAACATCGTCCAAAATCTTCCAGCCAGTCTCACTTTACAACTGTTGCCAAAGCCTGCATGATGATGTCATAAGATACTCCCCTGCTCTCTTACTGTCTCCTGCGTATAATATTGGGAAGGAGTAGGTGGCTGTGTACACTTTTTTTTTATCTGCCTTCCAACACAAAGAGAGGAGATTAACCTGATCAAACAGGATCTTAACTCTGCCCCCTTGTGATGTAATAGTTACATTACCCTCCCATTCAGAATTCTGACTTATAGACTGCATTCTGTGTCCCCAGCACCAAAGTGAGAAATTTGTGCTTTAAAGTCATTAGGGGGTGGAACCAAAAAACACTATATTTCACAAAATGGTGACGCCCAGTCCCACTTGTTTAGTTACATATTTTATTAAATACAGTCACATAACAGAAACATATGACATATCTGAAATCAATAATACAAAATAAAAAAAAATTTAAAAGTTTTAATTTTTTGGTGGGTGTGTCCCTTTAAATAAAAATGCCTGCTGGCTTCTTAGCTACCTCTGGGTTTCTCTTGTCATCCTAGACATATTGTTTGTGGTATACCGATTACCCAGTTTTTAAAAGTACGTAAGAATTGCTCTAACTTTGAGGACTTCATTGCGGGGTCCTGCGCATTGAAGGACAGGTTTCTGAATAGAGGCTATTCGCATGGTGATCTTAGAAAATCTTTTCTTAGGACACTCCATACGGAGAGAAATACTCTATTGCAGATTAAGAGTAGATATACCTATGAACTCCTCTAATTTTTTCAACCCAGAGTAGCCCCCAGTTTCATGAAATCTCAGACATCATTTAGAAACATGTTCTAATATTGTTTAATTAACCTAATTCTCAATGTCCGCGAGCCGTAGAAGCCATCTAATCCATCGAGCAATGGTAGGAGCCAAAACAGGGCAAAAGTTTGATATAAGAAATTAAGAAAGGGCTCTGATCAGAGACGAGAATGGCCTCTGTAGCCGAACACTAGGAGTGAACACAGCTTAGGAGGGTCTGTAAAATAAGGATAGGTGATCTCTGAAGACTGTCCTTTAGTCCTATGAGAAATGGAGACTGAAACCTTAAGACTTTGTCTGGCCATTCTTCCAAGAAACTGAACATGACCAAAACATCCCAGATAGATGAGTATTTTGTGAAAAAAGGAATAACGTCCAAATGCCCTGATGGAGATGACAAACGGAAGGATTCTTACCCACCACGGAACCAAGAAAATGCACATAAGCTGAGAAATAGCAGACCAACACAAATTTATGGTTCCAAATGATTTTCCTTGTGTATAGAGGTGGACCAGGATATTAATAACTGAAGTTACAGGTGCTGTAAAGGGATCAAAAATTGCCCCACACACCAGCTGTACCAGTCCCCCAGTGCCTGAACATAGGATTTCCGAGTTCCTGGAGCCCGGGAGTCCCAGAGTATATTTATAAAAAATGTTGGGGTTAATTTTACTCTCCTTAGTAATCCTTTTCTCGTTTTCCAATTTAGCCTGCTAGGAGAGTCCGCCTGCCCCAGAAATGCCTCTTCTGAGCTAATCCCCCCAGCATCCTCACACAAGCTGGGAAACATGTTGGGGTGAACTAGCTCAGAACAAGCCTTCCTAGCTCTCCGACCCCTACTGCCCCTTACACGCCGGTAAAAAATTGACTTGACCACAATTTTAAGTCTATGGAGGAAGTACCAAGACCGGTATTTTTTTGAAGAAAAGGTGGCAACCCTATACACAACTAACCCAGCTCTCTGCCCTAGAAACCTCTTCTCCTCCATGATCCCCCTCCTCTACACTGGCCCCAGCCAATGCCTGCTCCGTAAGCAGTAAACTCCGCTCCATGTTGCTTATGTCCCTAAGTGTTGCCAGTTGCCTCTTTAGATCTAATATTATATTCTCCAAAGCAGCAACCTGCTCACATCTGCAGCAGCGGTATGGACCCTGGGGAACTTGCTCCAAGACAGCATACATGCTGCAAGACATGCACTTAGTTGAATTGTCCAACATGCTCTCCAATGTAAAACACCCAATACAAATAGAATAAAAAAGGATTTATACTTTACCCTACTTCTTGCCTTTTAACTTCTTCTTTGCTTCTAACTCCAACACTTAAGCAGCTTGTTCACTTTAGTAGATGTTCACCTGGATTCGCCTGGCTCAGTATTCACCTGCTTCCTCCAGATAAATGGCCTTCAAGTAAACAGACTCACAGAGAAGGTTAATTAACTAATTAACTAACTGCAAACATCCTTGCAAACCTTTTCCCTCCAAAACTGTTTATTTTTCAACCTATATTTAACCAAAATCCACACAAAATAAAAAGTGCTCCCCTTGCAGTAATAAATAAAAAATACCCTTTCCTTCTTTGCTTCTAGCTCCAACACTTAAGCAGCTTGTTCACTTTAGTAGATGTTCACCTGGATTCGCCTGGCTCAGTATTCACCTGCTTCCTCCAGATAAATGGCCTTCAAGTAAACAGTCTTGATCTTCTGTCTTGATCAAGGTTAGCATTTGAGGTGGAAGGGATATCCACAAAAGACTCTCATACATAATGGGAGCTGGGTAGATCAGCAGATGGATGTCCCATAGGAGAGCTTAGTTTATAGGTATCTGCCAGGTATTTATCTAGATTATCGCATTTATCGTCTCTAGAGGCCTCATCAATTAATTTGGGTGTACTATTTAGGGTGACCATGAGTGGAACAGATTTGGACCTCTTGAGAGGTGTCTTGCCCTTATCTTAGGGAAGGCAGTTGGGCCAGGGCTGTTTGCTAGAAATGGTCGGGTTGTGGGAAACTGAACCAGCTCAGTTATGTGGTGCATTAGGGGCATCCTGTGCAGGTTAGAGATCAGAGTGACGTAGGGCCACCAAAACTGCCGGTAATGAAGCCGTCAGGGTGGACTGTGGACAAGCCTGCAGGACGGCAGGTATGGGATTATCCAACCCGCCTTCCATGAGTATAGTATAACTCTCAATGCAATATATCTGAAAGGGGAACCTGTCACCAAACTGCCAGGGCAGTGTAAGCAAATTAGTTCACAGATGCGGTACATGCAATGCAATTAAAGAAAACATTTGCGTTTATTTTGCCAATAATCTGAAAACAGATGGTAAAAATAATTAAGAGGGGATCCCTCTCTGTTTAACCAGAGACAGTGTTTAGTGTACAGCACCAAATAAATTGGCCCTAACAGATACAGAGGGCCAGATTAAGATAACCACATCCACCGTACCATTGAGTACCAATGGAAGCATCCATGGGCGGAGGAGGGGAAATATGTTGCCACGCAGGAAGGCCTAAGGTCTAGTACACATTGATGATGTCGGGCGATGAGACCCGAACCCTAAAGCGCAGGAAAACAACTGTTATATTGCTTACTTGTTCCTGATTGTTTTTTTCTCTTGAACTGTTAACCATTTCTTTGCTACTGGAGGTTTCAGTAAAGGAAGTTATGCAAATATGATGCCTCCTGTCCTGCCATAAAATTGTAATACTCAGTTTGTCTCACCTGCGGTACTCAATATGTGGACCAGACTACACGGTTTCTTAAAGAACATATTAGAGAGCATTTTTATTCTATTCCTATTGATCACAAACCTCCCACTTCAATAGGGAATTTTTTTTTCCCTAGAAAGACCTTAGACAATTCCGATTTCAGGGTATCCATGAGATTTCACACGATTAGAGGTGGAGATATTTTGGCCCGTCTTACTTTGCACTTTGAAACTAGGTGGATCTTCTACTTACATACCTAGATAGCCCAGGCCTTAATACAGGACTTGATGTTTCATGTTAAGTTAAGAATTTGAATGGTTTTGGTCATTATATATTTATATATTTTTGGTACTTTTCTATCTTACCTTTGCTAATTGATTATAATTTTTATTTCATGTATTTTTTCATTGCATTGTTATTCATGTGTCTTATTTATTTGTAACTTAATACTTTTGTGTTATCTTTATTTATGTGGATTATGATAATAATTATTTTTCTTTTGCAAATTTTTTTATTCTGGCATTTTTTTCTGTATTCTGGCTCTTCTCCTGGCCATCACATTCAATTATGTGATCTGCATATTATCATATAGTCATGCATGTGCGAATGTCTTTCGGTTTATAGACTTTCGGTTTATGTAATACATGTAATGCTATTGCTATTCTATAAACCGAAATAGAGTCCCCATTCATAAGAATAGGTCAATTGACCTATTCTTATGAATGGGGACTCTATTTCGGTTTATAGAAAGCCAATAGCATTACATGTATTCCATAAACCGAAATTCTATAAACCGAAAGCCATTCGGTTTATAGACTTTCGGTTTATGGAATACATGTAATGCTATTGCTATTCTATAAACCGAAAGACATTCGGTTTATAGACTTTCGATTTATAGAATAGCAACAGCATTACATGTATTCCATAAACCGAAAGTCTATAAACGAATGTCTTTCGGTTTATAGACTTTCGGTTTATGGAATACATGTAATGCTTTTGGCTTTCTATAAACCTAAATAGAGTCCCCATTCATAAGAAATTCTTATGAATAGGGACTCTATTTTGGTTTATAGAAAGCCAATAGCACTACATACAATGTAATCACCGAACCCTGAACTCCAACACGAACATACAGTGGAATGTCAGTGTTCGGGTCCGGGGTCCAAAAACCGTAACGTTCGGTACCAACCTGAACAGTGCGGTTCGGGTTCGCTCAACACTAGTCTAGAGCCATTGTGTAGTGGGGCATCTTAGATAAAAAGGAGGAATTGATAGAAGCTAATCTGGATCTCTTCATGAAATCAGGGCAGGGCTGGAAACTTATGGCACGGAGGGGGCATATACTATTTAGTGGGCCATGGGTCTAACTGTTATCATCAGAAATAGACTCGCACAGACAGTGAGTAAATATGCTTGTTTACTATACAAAATAGCAAAAGGACACAACTAATTTTCACCACTCATTTCACATTCAAATCGCAAAGTCTATTTTTTAAGTTTGCTGATGTAAGCTTACCTTTTGTAAGCAAAAGGTATTAAATACAGGGGAAAAACAAATTTGCAGATGTGCGAATTAAATGAAGGTCAAGGATTCTTTGAAACAGATCAAAGAACTTGCATCAATCTTAAATCCTTTTATTGCGTGTATTAACAGTCGTTATTGTGGTTGGCATCCCCTTGGTCACTTGTAAAAGGAGTCACTCCCTCGAAGAAGAAGAAACAAAGTCAAATGAATTCTGGCCTATTAACAGAATTGTATCTTGGATCAGAGGGGAGGAGGCGGAAGGTGACAAATGGATAAACTGATAACTTAACTGACTTTCACATGCAATCAATATGTTTCTTTTTCCCCCATTTATTACAAAACACATTAAATGTCTCTTTGTTTTAGTACAGCCATACTTACTGTGTTAATTTCCCACAGTTCCTCACAGCTAAGTATTCATCTAATCATATTATGTGGTACAGGTCAGAAGAGATTTGCTGTTTGAGCCAAGCTTAATGTACCATTCCACAATACAGTCATGGATCAGTTTTGTGAGTTCCAGTAAAAATGTTTCTATATTTCTTGTTTTCACTGGTGAAGTACACATTTTTATTTAGACATTAGTCACTGAATGATCCATTCATTTTTTGTATGCCTTTTCAAAATAAGATTTTTATTATAATACTTATTTGCATATTGTATGAATAGAGGATTGATTTGATTATGTCAGCTTCCTTTTAATGTATGAAACTGTATTTTTCTACTACAACACAACTCATTTCTCTTAATATAAGTATCACTTTCCATTATACATTTAACTAACTGAACAGTAAAGGGATTTACAAAAACAGCCTTGTTTTCTGGTGCTACCTCTAACAACAAGTTTAGAAATATTAGGGTTCTGATATCAAGAGTTATTCTGGAGCAAACAGCTAAATGTGGAGAAATACGCATGTAATAATTATACTCTGGTGATTTGCACATCTTACATATACTTTTTCTTCTTCTATATCTTTATAAAAGTTGTAATATTTGATTATCTAGGTGCATTATAGACATGGACATGCGTTAAGTACTGACTCCATAATGTATATTCACTAAACTGTAGATTGTTGTGAACTGACAAACACATTGCAACTTCCTCACAACTCTCTGTTCAATAAATAATCCTCCATGTGTTTTTAGTACCTATTACCTATTATCTTTTTTATTATTTAATGCATACTATCTCAGGCATTATTATAAGATTACATTTTATCAGTATTATACCCTTCTGTTAGCTAAGAGAAATATCTCAGTTAAACCAATCTTATTGATATTTTTGCAAATGTAGTTTAATTTTTCATCAATTACATATTATTTTAGCCAAAATATCTCCAGTTTTGTCTTGTCACATTTATTATAATAAAACTGACATCAAGTATTTTTACTACTGCTGACCAATAAAGCCAGGAACAGAATGTATTGTCGTTTAACATTCATAAAGCACTAATATTCTTTGAAGTGTGATTTAATAAGGATACAAATAAGCAATGAACTTTTTTTTTTTTAGAAAATAACTAGTACCAGTACATATTATACAGTGTGTAGAAATGCCCATTTCCTGTACAATTTACTGGTTGACTTTCCATTTCATTTTTTTAAACATTTAACAGAAATAGATAAATCTATAATCCAATGAAGTTCTGCAGAGAGGAGAGGTGTAGGTAAGGAATCATTGAGGTGTCTTTATTCCCATAAGCTCACACACATATATTTGCAGATGATCATATTCATTTGGATGTGGGTAGCAGAGGGGGATGCACCTAACTTGCCAAATGTTAACAGAGGTAAGGGAATGACATTTTCCCAAAGCTAGTTTTTATACGTGCTTCTTTAAAAAATGTGATAAAACTGTAGATGCTTATAAAAAAATTCACTATGCAGGGTAATAGTGTTGTTAATACAATTTATTGTAAATATCTCAGTTAAAAGCAAGGCCTGGTCACACAAAAGGAATTAAAGTAAAGGAAAGGTGCAAGGAAAGGAGGGATTTAGAAAACCTAGTTCAAAGAAGAAGAAGAATTATTAGAAATATCAAACTATTTGCGTAATCACTGTTTTTCTAGAAATATTGTATTATATTTGTTATTATTTTAAAAAAATGTTTTTCGCTTGAGCAATTTATAAAATTAATGTGATGTGCTGTGATCTATTAACCTTTTTTTCTACATTTTGCACAGATTTTTATGTATATTTTGTATTTAATTTCACTGCATTATAATGTATACATATTGCCTTTTTCTGTTACGCTGTCACTTTAAATTTTGTTCTTCCATATGGGTGTGTTGCTCCACCCATCTGACCTTTTGTTTTTATTATATTATGTATTATACATTGTATTATGTATATATATATATATATATATATATATATATATATATATATATATATATATATATATTGGTTTGTGCACATTTATTTTTATGGCTTGATAAAGACCACACTTGTCAAACCGTTGCATTTCCACGTAATAGGGCATATCACAATCCATTCCATCCTCCCCCAAATTTTGGGGGAGAGATGGGGTAAGTTGATTCCCTTAACAGGTAGGCAGACCAGGATCAACTATTATTTTTGGGATTTATTGATGTGATCTAGGTGAAAATCAATCACATTGATCACATTGCAAAAATGCAAAAAAGACAGTAAATGACAATCAGTGTTGTACGAACACTGATTGTCAAAATCCTTCCTCTCTCTCACTGGTACACTTTGATCGTGTATCTGAACGAGATATACTGTGTCCCAGAAAAAAATAAAAATAAAATAACACAAGAAAACCAAGTTTTTGACATTTTTACACTCTTTTTAAAAAATGGTCTCAATTGATTGCCCTATCTGTCCTTAAAAAACAGTGTATGATATGGGGGATTAATATACAATTTAGAAATTATATGATACCTACTGGCTGAAAGACTGATGTCTAAATAGTCAATTGAGACTATAATGAGTACCATAGGGAACTGTAACTTGAAATGGTTCAGTTTAATGGAACTCAACGGGGATGTCTATTGGCTCCCTTATTGCATGTCCTTTAGACAAATTAAGACAAATTCATCTGGAAAAGTCTGTTTGAAAAAAATATGGTTTTCAATGGACATTAGATATTACTGTGGCATTATGACATCCTTTAAGTCAAGAAGGTAGAAATAAACTACATACCATTGAAAGATCTTTCAAATAAACTTAATGAATGAAAAAATCTATTTATATAGTTGCTAGACAGAGTAAATGTGACCAATTATTATATCTTCCAAAAATATTATTTTCATTAAAATATATTCCCATGAGAGTGAAAAATAATATCTTAATGGAAGAAGATTGAATACATTCATATGGGATGGTACAAATCCAAGGATTGCCTTCAATATTTTATCTAGAGGGTACAAACAAGGTGGAATAGAAATTCCAGATGTGGGTAGACTTTATAATGCCGCAATGTTGGCAAAGAGGTCTCACCAAGAATATTCTCCATGACGTTTGTTGGAATGAAATAGCATAAAACATTAATGCTATTGTATGGAAAAAAATAATCATTCTCAGTTCATCAGTAATCCTTTAGTCCAGGAATTAAGTTTTGTGTGGGATATAATAAAATCTGAAAATATGAAATAGTCACTTAAATTCCTTTTGATATTATAGAAATAAACATGGATAACATTAACCTTAAAGATTGGCGAGAAATGATGTAAGATCTGTGAACCAGCTAATTTTTGGAAAAAAACTAACTCCATTTTCAGAATTATATAATTATTTGCAAATAAAAGATTTGATAGAGAAAAACACATTTAATAAAAGTCATCAAAACAAATAGAGGCCACCAAAATGGCCACCAGAGGCCACCAAAATGTATATACTGCAGCCATAAATAGTCAAGATGCAAATACCTTTAATAAATAAAAAGAAATAGATAATATTAAGTACTTGATCAAACAAAGGGTAATTCATAAAACATATAAACATCACCATAGTAATAAATATATATATATATAAATCAGTAAATGTTACTGAGCTGCAGTGGTGAAGTAGGCAAAGAAGGTTGCAGGAGACGACACTCACAAGATGAATTCGATGCAAATAGATTTAATGCGAACAATTCAATATTGTGAAAAATACACAGCAGTATATGGGAGAAAAACAATCCAATCAGAGAAAAGCTTGTTGCATTTCATGCATATAGCGCTTAATCATAAGCTAAATCCACAGTGTGACAAAAACATTTAAATCATGTAAAACAGGTGATGTCATACAAATTGAAAGCCAATCAACTCCATGCCACACACACATACAAGCAATGTAATTAATCACCTGCATGCTTGTGGTTGTGTAAGGGAGGGGAGGAAAAAGGTGTTTAAAGGTTTTTAACAGTGTTAAAAATGAAGTACAAAAGTGATATCAATAGAATAGAAAGATACAAATAAAACAAAAATTGGAAACATAGAGAGAAGGTGCAAAATTAGTTTTTTTTTATATATGATATTTATTAAATTTTTCAATATAAAAAGATACAAACATCGACAAACTATACATTTAAATTTGGTTTCCCAAGTCCATTATTCAGATTCCTTACTTTGCTTAACATGTTAAACCATTACATACAATTCATAATACAATAACAAACTACAGAGAGAAAACATACATAAAGTGCATTATAAGTTTCATAATCTATTTTAAACACTAGATTATAAACCTAGTGGGGTCTGTGTGGGAGAGAAGAGCAGGTAGGTAGCCAGGTTTAAATGTAATCTACTCAGAAATCTATATTTTAAATATCTATTCCCCAGGGTCTCTTTTGGTCGGGTTGTTGTTTCAATAATATCTGTTATCTATCATAGCCTTCCCATTTTCCCCACCAGTTAAGGGACAATGCAGCTTTTCCTTTCTCCATTTCAAATTGATAGGATATCTGTTTATTTAGTATCGACCAATTGGGGATCTCCTCCTTCTTCCACATTCTCGCTATATTAAATTTGGCTGCCAGTAGAATCTGCGTGATTATATACCTATCTTTATTTCATGTTATTATTATTTTTAATTCATGTTATAACAGAATCTGCTTCCTCTGGAGATGGAACCTTCTTGCAATGTGAAGCGTGTATCCAAGTGCTCTTTCCGGCCAATTTAACTGAGGTAGCTGTGGTTAGAAGAACTTGGAACGGACCATCATATCTGGGTTCAAGGGTATGTTTTCTCAAGAACTTCTTAACCAGAACCCAATCACCAGGAAGCAACCTGTGTGTGCCTGTATCAGACTCTGGATCTGGAATTGAAGAGAAAACTTGAGCATGTATTTTGTTTAAAGTTTGAGAAAGAGCAGTTACATAATTAACCATAGTATCTGATTGCAGTTGGAGTTGTTGGGGAAAGTAACAACCTAACCTAGGGGCAGAACCAAACAAAACCTCATAGGGGGACAGGTTAAACTTCCCTCTTGGTGTGTACCTGACACTAAACAGAGCTATGGGGAGACTCTCTGGCCAGGGTAAGTTAGTTTCTTGAGCCATCTTAAGCATTCTGGCTTTTAAGGTGCCATTCATGCGTTCTACCTTACCACTACTCTGTGGGTGATAGGGTGTGTGGAATGCAAGGGTCACTCCCAGTGCTGCCCAGACTTCCTTAGTCACTAGTGCTGTGAAAGCCAGGCCCTGATCACTTTCAATCACTTCAGGAACTCCATATCTGCAGACGATTTCAGTGAGCAACCGCTTGGCAGTGGTCTTGGCGGTCATATTAGTAACCGGGAAAGCTTCTGGCCAGCCTGAGAACATGTCCACCAGAACTAGGGCATATTCATACCGGCCACTCTTTGGCATCTGAATGTGGTCAATTTGGACTCTCTGGAATGGGTAGTGTGGCTTCGCCAGGTGTTTTGAGACAACTTTCTCCAATTTTCCTGGATTGCACTTGGCACAGATAGCACAAGACTTACAGTAGGTTTTAGTCAGAGTGGTAATACCTGGTGCTTCGAAATATTTAGTAATTAAAGAGTTCATAAGAGTCTTAGACAGGTGCGCTGCTCCGTGGGCCCACTGAACCACAGGCGGATACATACTTCTGGGTAGACAAAATTTGTGGTTGCTAGTATACACTCCATCCTGTAAGGTTGCTCCTTTCTGTTTCCAGCTTTCCTTTTCTGCGGGACTTACAGCTGCTTGCTGTTCCTTCAAAAACTTGAGATCCGTAGGTAAGGTTTGCATGGGAAAGATAGGAATTTCCTCACCGGACACTCTTCTGTCCACTTCCCTTGATTCACATGCAGCATCTTTGGCGGCTTGGTCAGCTTTATGATTGCCACACGTTTCTTCTGAATTCTGTCTTCCATGGGCTTTTACTTTCAATATTGCCACTTCTTCAGGAAGGAGTAAAGCATCCATCAATTCCTTGATAGCTGTACCATGTTTAACTGGTGTACCGGTTGCTGTCAGAAAACCTCTTGTCTTCCATATCAGTCCAAAGTCATGTGCTACACCCAGAGCATATCTGGAATCAGTGTAGATATTAACACGCTTCCCTTCAAACATTTGGCATGCTACAGTGAGAGCTTTTAGCTCAGCTTCTTGAGCAGACATAGAAGGCGGAAGTGGGGATGCTTGAAGTACCTGATCCACGGTGGTCACGGCAAATCCAGTGTGGTATCTTCCTTGTTCATCTGCAAATCTGGAACCATCCACAAACAGTGTACAGTCAGGATCTGGCAAAACTGTTTCATGTACTGTGGGAAGATGGGTTGTTTCCATCTTCATCTGTTCAAAGCAGTCATGTGGAACATCTGGGTCAGGATCTATGGGTGGGGCATCTTCACATATTTCTGTGTGATGTTGCGGGTAACCAGTAGTCTCACAATTCACAGTTCGCTTGGTTACACCTTCTGTGGAGAGTTGATCTTGATCTTTTGTACTCCATGCTTTGGCTAATGGACCAAGTTCCTTCCATGAGATATCTGGAGACTTAGTAATAGAGACATGAGGAACTGCCATCTCCCAATGGTGGTACATATGAGTCACTTCTGTGGGTAATTGGACTAAAACCACAATGTTGCCTTTTGAATCACAGAACATGTCTGTCAAGGTGAGACGCACTTCAATCAACTGAAACAATTCTTCTTCATACCGGGAGTCAGGCCCCGGAATATCTCTGAACCACATAGTGCAATGCCATAGAGAAGATGGCTGCTCGTCATGTGGTACTGTGGGCATATTGACATCCAGATCAAGGAAGGCATCAGGATCAATGTCCAGACTGTACCAATAGTGTGGTACTCCCCCCATGGGAAGAGGCAGAAGAGTGGCAGGATTCAAAGTGTAACATCTTTGTAAAGAGACATTATCAGGTAGCAATAAAGTCGTTTGAAGACAAAGATGTCTCTGTGTAGAGAGATGTTTAGGCTGAATTTGATTGAGTATTGCAGAAATATCATGGGGAGCGAGGATGGTAAGCCTGTGACCAAGAATTAGGTCATTCGTCTTGTCCAGCAGAGCACTTGCTGCAAACACAGCCCGAAGACAAGAGGGTCCTCCCCTAGCCACTGGATCCAGCTGACAGGAGTAGTACCCTATTGGACGCTGACGGGATCCATGAGACTGTGTGAGAACACCAGATGCATGACCCATCTTTTCGTAGACAAAGAGCTTGAAGGGCTTCTGGTAATTTGGAAGACCCAATGCAGGAGCAGAAGCAACAGCACGTCGCAATGCAAAAAAACTGGTAAGGGCTTCAGGAGATAAAGCGAATGGTTCAGTCTTGAGGGCATCGTAGAGAGGCTGCATGAGGGAAGAGGCTTCAGGAATCCACGGTCTGCAGTAAGAGAGAAGACCCAAAAAGGCATGGAGGGGCTTGTGAGCTGATGGAGGACAGAGAGATGTTATACCCCGCATTCTGTCTCTAGTGAGGTGCCGGGTGCCGTGAGAAAGACAATGTCCCAAAAATATCACTGATGGTTGGCACCACTGCAATTTCTTCTTAGAGGCCTTACAACCTTGGGTGGCCAGAAAACAGAGGAAATCTTCAGAAGCATGTTCCGCAGTTGTGAGATCGTCAGCACATAGAAGGAGATCATCCACGTATTGCAGGAGGACCACATCCGTTCTTTTGCTCTTGCAAACTGACTTGGTGAATTCTGTGCTCCCTGTGGCATGACAGTCCAGGTATACTGTTGGCGGTCGTGAGTAAATGCAAACAGGTATTGACAAGAAGGATGCAAAGGCACGCTGAAGAAGGCATTGGCCAAATCCACCACCGTGAAGAATTTAGCTGAAGGAGGCACCTGGGACAGAAGAGTATGAGGATTCGGAACAATGGGAGTTTCCAGGATAGTAACATCATTTACCGCTCTGAGGTCTTGCACCATCCTGTACTTGTCCGGTTCACCTTTCTCGGTCTTTTTCTTAACTGGAAACAAAGGAGTGTTACATGGCGATACACATTTAACCAGAGCACCTGTAGCAAGTAGATTTTC
The DNA here is from genome assembly GCA_036172795.1 of Pelodytes ibericus. NCBI lineage: Eukaryota > Metazoa > Chordata > Amphibia > Anura > Pelodytidae > Pelodytes > Pelodytes ibericus. Next base: position 99,009,573 of record CM069858.1, on the reverse strand, counting down.
AACTTGTGTTGTGATAGCGCTGGCCTGAGCAGGTGTCAATGGATATTGAGGTCTTCTGGGCGGACTTGCTCCTTGGATCAATTGCACCAGTATTGGAGGGACCTCAAGACGTCCAATATCATCTGGACCAGTAGACCACAGTTTCACAGGAACTCTGTCAAGGGCACTGGGGTAATTGTCTGGGACCCTTGCACTCCCATGGGGCGACTCCATGTGGAGTAGGAGGGGCAAAGAACAGAGGGCTGAGGTATCATCACTGGATAGAGGGGTGAATACCTTAACCTTACCATCTGGAGTGAAGGAGATAGAGGCCTGTAGTCGGGAAAGGACATCAGCTCCTAACAGGTTAAGAGGACAAGAGGAAGACACTACAAACCGAGTAAGGAGATCTGGGAAAGTACCCACCCGTAAGGGCTTGGTTAATAGGTTACTACGAGGGGTACCATCTACACCTATACAGGAAACATCGATATTAGAGAGGAAAGAGGTGTCAGGCAGGTCTCGTTCTCGAAGCACACTACGGGCTGCACCTGTGTCAACTAAGAAGGTGGTTGGGCATCCTTCCACAGGTAGGACCACTGTAGCTAGGGGCCCCCCTTTATCCCCTGAAAACACTGCCATAACAGGGGCGTTGGACACAGGTTTGCCAGTTACCTATTGGACAAGATCAATATGAGACTGGTCTGGACCAGGGTATGGACGTGTAGGTGCAGCTGAGTAGTGGGGTTATTGCGCATGCTGAACAGGACGACGGTGCCTAGGCATAGTATGGTTAGCGGGCAGATAACCGGCCGAGGTTAGTTCATCAGAATAATAATTAGCATAGTTAGCATAATTAGAACCAGGTATGTCATAACCTTGCGCCTGGCCAGGAGGATACCTGGCCGCAGGATATGGTGGGCGTGAAGCGTTTGTGTACTGCTTAGGTGCTGGAAGGCTTGGACAATTATTTCTAAAATGACCTGGTTGCTGACAGTGAAAACAAGTTCCAAAGTCCGGTCTTGGGGCTTGAGCCCTGAGAGGGCCCGGCTGCGCAGGAATTGGGAACCCACCAGGGGCAGGCTGAATTGCAGGGTTATACAAAGAAACCATTAAAGGATTGGATTTCTTGTGCTGGGGCAATTGGGCCGACTCCAGGCCTTTAGCAACCAGGAGGAGAGTATCCAGGGGAATAATCCTGTCCTCGGGCCGGGATAGGATTAGGCCTTTCCTTATAGGTTCTTTAAGGCCTGCAACGAAAGCAGCTGCTAGCATCTGGGTGTGGGCCTTATTACACGTATTGAAACCCAGATCTAAGAAGGTTTGAGTTAACCTAGAATTAAATCGTTCAACCGTTTCTGATTTGTCCTGAACAATATCATTAATCGAAGTAGCCTGATCAGCCAATTTATCTTGAGCCCATGCATGGAGCTGTTCACAAAATGTGATACCAGACTGAAAATCTGTGTCAGTAGTGAGACGGGCATCATCAAAGCTCTTTTCCATTATGGGCCAGTATGCATCCCCTGCTTTAATCTCACACAGACTAAACAAATCGCGCCATGCAGCAGAGTATGTTTTACGGATCTGAAAAATCCGTCTGTAAAAGGGCATGGGCTCTTTCTCTGGGTCTGGAAGGGAATTCACCAGGGTTGCAGCTTGGGATGGATTAAAGGTAACATACATCACAGGGGCTCCCCCCGTACCCTGCTGGGTTCTGCCAGGACCTGCTAGGGGCATACAAGGGAGATTATTTGATGGCTGTCCCTCCTGGATATTACCATCATTGTGGAAACCGGCTAATTCAGAGCGAATGGAACCTGGAACTGCTGACTCAAAGGGAGGAACTGCATTATTAAACTGGGGCGAAGCAAAGTGTGAGGTATTGGGATAATGGCCTGATGCAAAGGGGGATGAGGAAGGAAGACAGGCTGCTGCAGCAGGAACAGGTGAACCAACAGTCATAATAGGGAAAGATACACTGGGGGCAGCCATGATAGGGGCAGGACTAGAAGAAGAGATAGGGGTGAGGGAGGAAGTGACCATCATGGAAGGGATGGGTGTGGCAGATACAGGAAATTGTGGCAATGAATGGGCAGAAGTGGAAGGAGCTAAAGGAGAGGTAAGGGCGGAAGTGACAGGGAGAGGTGGAAGGAATTGGGCGGGGACAGAAGAAACTGGAGCTGAAAGAGAGGGTGTATCCTCAGAGACAGGCAAGAGAGAAGAATGCAAGGCAACAGGAAGGGAAGGCGTGACTGGGGTTTGAATTGGAGAAGGAATGGGGGCTGGGAAATAATAGGATCCGTCTGTCCCAAGGACAGGATACAAGGGGGTAGGAACTGGAGAGGGTGTGCTCACAGGTGTGGGCTGAGTGGGGGCTCTAGAGGTAGCCATCTTCCCTTTGTGCCAGGCTCCATCATAAGGAGGGGGATGGGAAATGTTTGTAACAGTTCCAACAAAATCATTTTTCTCATGATATACAAAGACTTTCTGCCCCTTTACATCTATTTCCTCCTCAATCCAGCCCTCCTTCTTAATCCCTTTAGCCACTTTATACCACGCATCTGCAGCTTTCATTAATCCATTATCCAACAATATCCCATTCATATCATGTAAAAGTTTCCTCCACTCCTCTGCCTGCAGTCTGCCCTGAGGAGACATAGTAATTCCACAAATCTTAACAATTTTATCTAATTTTCCTACAGCTAATTTCCCAGCTCTTTCCCTCACAAGATCACAGGCCAACCGACCTTGGAAGGAGCTAACATTTGATTGACCCATGTATACACTGCAGTGTTACTGTAGAGAGAGAAACTGGAAATAAATGGCAAACTGCCACTGAACAAACCGAAAATGAAAATAAGAGACTGAGGGAGAAAATGAAAGGAAACAGATTAGAGGAATTTATAAACAAAAGGAACCAAAGCGTGCACTCAAAGGTTCCCACTGTCTATACAGCAAGAAAGAAGGAGGGGTGAACAGCAGTGAGGGGGGGAGAAGAACAGTTTTCAGCCAACACAAAGGATTTTAACCATGTGACTGCTGTAGCACAGCTCACCTAAAAACAAAAGATAGCATAGGAGAGCAACAAGACATAGACTTATAGTTCACAATGAACATATATGGTACCCAAAAAGACATATACAGACAAATATACAATACACAGCTGTAATTAAATTACAAACACCTTAAACTAAATGCCGGCTAATAGTAAAAAACTCAGGTCACACACGCACTCAATTTCACATACAATATCTGCCGATGCCTGTTTGTATTTCTGTTTACCAACAAAAACCGCTCAAGTTTCCTAACCAAGCAGAGCAAAATCGCTCAAGTTACCTAACCAAGCAGAGCAAAATCGCTCAAGTTACCTAACCAAACAGAGCAAAATCGCTCAAGTTACCTAACCAAACAGAGCAAAATCGCTCAAGTTACCTAACCAAAATAAAAAAAAAAGGACTCAAACTTATTTTCTTAAGAAGAGCCAATAAACCGCTCAAACTTCTATTCCCGAAGTGAGCTAATTACAACAGAAGTACAACAGATTCTCAGGCAAGCAGACTCTTCCACACATAAAACACACACTCAGGGATGACTAAGGCAGTAGATAGACAATTTACAGGTTCTATTCAAATAAAGGGGACATTTGGGCAAACTATATACCTGTTCAGTAGTTATCCACGAGAAGCCGGCGCAGACACGGATTGCAAGCCAAGTCCAGAGACAGGAAAATATATAGGTAATTTACCATATGCAGAGGTGATCAGGCTCCTTGTTTTCCAGTCTCTGGGGGTCTCCTCTCCGGTCCTCAATGCGGCTTCCGTAGCAACAGAACCCAAAAGTCCCTGTTCGGGCGCCAACTGATTTGGATCGAAGCAAACTTTGCTTTATTGTCTATCTACTCCTTAAAATTGATCAACTAATGTGCTCTCCCCTAGAAGTAATTCACACCGGAGACAAAGTTTCTGATCAGTGAAAAACCTGAGGCAAACCTTTATTTTCCAGAGTGGGGGATTCCTTTTAAAGCAGGAATACGTCACAGTACAGTCATAGTTTAAAGATACAATATACATTCAGCAATTGGCTAAAAGTTGGAGGGGTCTTCTTTAAGCCCACCCTACAGAATGTGATGTCATCTTTATAGAGTTCTCCCACCACATTCCAGATCCATCTTGGTTACACGATGGGAGGGGAGGAATGAGTAGTTTACTGTTACTTTAACAGTGATTCACGTGGCATGTGATAACTTGTACAAGAGAAAGTGGGAGGAGTTAGTACCGGAAGCTGGTCTTTATAAGAATGTGTTACATGAGACTTGCTCCTTAGCAGGGGGGAAGGGGTAGCTTGGATGGGAGGAGTTTCCATAGGAAGTAGCTTATTTGAACACATGTGTAAAAGATTAAACAGACAAAGGAATGCAATGCTTATACGTAAGCATCTGTAAGAAATTATGACCTTTTAGGGAAGTGTGCCAAATAAGACATAAACACAAATATATAATAGTAAAAGAGACATTGTATCCACAGCACATATATGTATATAGTCCCCAGCTGCGTTTTTACATCGCCAGCATTGAGGGGATGTCTCACGGTACATCTTGTTGATTTGTTTTGGAACTAAATACCATCTTGTTATAATCTTATACTGTAATTCAATCAAGTTTAAACATTGTGTGTTCTCCTTAGTTTCAGGTACAATTTTTAACAAATCTATGAGTGTGCAAACTTAGTTAATAAATGCTATTCATAGGTATTTAGAGGTATAAGCTTACAACATATGGTATATATATACATTTATTCGGTTTTAAATTTGTAGAATTTGTATAGTTTTTTAGAGTTGTTTAGTAGTTAAGAGAATAGTCCACACCTCCTTAGGGTAACAAAGTATCTGCACAATTGTCTATATTATGTCTAAAAATGAAAAATGAAAAACATTGCAATCTTTCGCCAGGACCCCGAATGCCAAACTGTATGTTGTCTCCAGGGTGCTAGGGTTCGGCATGTTGCGGAACGGGTAGGCAGAATTTTGGGAGGGGCTGGGCATGATGCAGCGGTCATAGTACATATTGGTACTAATGACAAAGTTAATGGTAAGTGGGGGGTCCTTAAAAATGATTTTAGGGAACTAGGAAAGAAGCTAAAGGAAAGGACCTCCAAGGTAATATTCTCGGAAATATTACCAGTACCACGCGCTTCATCAGGGAGACAGCGGGAGCTTAGGGAGATTAATGCGTGGTTGCGAAGGTGGTGCAAGCAAGAGGGATTTAGGTTCTTGGAGCACTGGGCAGACTTTGCAGTCGGCTACAGACTCTATGGATGGGATGGGCTGCACCTCAATGATGATGGGGCTGCAGTATTAGGGGCGAGGATGGCTAGAGGATTAGATGAGCTTTTAAACTAAGCTCTGGGGTGGAGGGTCAAGATCAAAATAAAGCAATGGTAGCTAGGGTAGATTGGAAGGTGGGTCTAGCTATGGAGAGGAGGAGGAAAGCAGTGGTGGGTTTAACATAGACCAAAGGGAGGTCCATATAATTAAACATGCACACATTAAGTGTTTGTCAACTAAACAGAAAATGGGTAGTAATCTTAAATGTCTTTTAGCAAATGCAAGAAGCTTGACAAACAAAATGGGTGAGCTGGAGATACTGGTAAATGCTGAACAGTATGATTTAATCGGAATCACAGAAACGTGGTGGGATGAGACCCACGACTGGTCAGTTAATTTACAAGGCTACTCACTCCCATGCTTAATGCAGGCATGGGGAGCCGAGCAGCACTTTCTTTTGCTGCCCACAGCTCCCCGTGAAGCAGACGCTGCTCTGCTTCACAGGGTGGGGGCGGAGCTACACCGCTCAGCCGGTTAGCTCCGCCCCCTTCCCTGATCAACATTTGCAGGCAAGGGGGGGGGGAGAGAGGCAGACTGAACAGGGGGAGGGGGAGACAGACAGACAGAACAGGGGGAGGGGGAGAGAGAGACAGACAGAACAGGGGGAGGGGGAGACAGACAGACAGACAGAACAGGGGGAGGGGGAGAGAGAGACAGACAGAACAGGGGGAGGGGGAGAGAGAGAGACAGACAGAACAAGGAGAGAGAGTCAGACAGAACAAGGGGAGGGGGAGAGAGAGAGAGAGACAGAACAGGGGGGAGTGAGAGACAGAACAGGGGGAGAGAGAGACAGACAGAACAGGGGGAGGGGGAGAGAGACAGACAGACAGAACAGGGGGAGAGGGAGAGAGAGACAGACAGAACAGGGGGAGGGGGAGAGAGACAGATAGACAGAACAGGGGGAGGGGGAGAGAGACAGATAGACAGAACAGGGGGAGGGGGAGAGAGAGAGAGAGAGAGACAGACAGAACAAGGAGAGAGAGTCAGACAGAACAAGGGGAGGGGGAGAGAGAGAGAGAGACAGAACAGGGGGGAGTGAGAGACAGAACAGGAGGAGGGGGAGAGAGACAGACAGAACAGGGGGAGAGAGAGACAGAACAGGAGGAGGGGGAGAGAGAGAGACAGAACAGGGGGAGAGAGACAGAGAACACGGGTGTCTGGGGGGGAGAGACAGAACACAGGTGTCTGGGGGGGAGAGACAGAACACGGGTGTCTGGGGGGGAGAGACAACGGGGGGGGACAGAACAGGGGGGTCTGGGGGGGAAAGACAGAACAGGGGAGGGGGGGAGAGGGAGAGAGAGAAAACAGGTATGGGGGAGTTAGAGCGAGACAGACGTGGCAAGGAAGAGGGAAGGGACACATACATGGGGGGGGGGCGCCACGGGGGAAGCCCCCACAGGGCGCTGGGACACTTAAGGCCGGCCCTGCTTGCTACTTTCATTTTTGATTACCTGTTGCTGACCTGGATATCCTCGACCATTCTGATTTCTCCAATCCTGACTTTTGGCTTCCTGAATCTAATTGTGTACTTCTCCAATCCTCTGAATACGGACCGTCCCTGTTATCCTGCATTTTTCTCTATCACCTAATCGCAAGTACCTTCCATATCTTCAATCAAGTGTTCAATCATATTTTTTACTTTATACTTCAATCAAGTTACATATATTTTTCCATATTACTTCAAACCATTTATTTTTTTCTCTGCAATCAATATCAGTCAGTTTTTCTTCTTTTTGCTGCTAAACTTTAATACAAGAATTGCTTAAACGATATACCTTGTGTGGATTGTCATTTATTTCTGCAGTTGAGTTTCCAAATATTCTTAAAGTCACAGCTACCCTGACAACTGGGCAGTAAAGTGGCAAATGAGGTTCAATATAGACAAATGTAAAGTTATGCATTATGGGAAAAATAATAACAAAGCAACACATACTTTAAATGGTTTTTCCTGGGAAAAACTACTAATGAAAAGGATTTAGGAATAATTGTAGATAACAAACTTGGCAACAGTGCCCAATGCCAGTCAGCTGCTGCAAGGGCCAATAAGATATTGGCATGTATAAAACGAGGTATAGATTCACGGGAGGAGGATATCATCTTGCCTCTTTACAAATCAATGGTAAGACCTCACCTTGAATATGCAGTACAGTTCTGGGCACCAGTCCTTAAAAAGGATATTAAGGAACTAGAAAAAGTGCAAAGGAGAGCTACAAAATTAATAAGGGGATTGGAGGATCTTGGTTATGAAGAGAGACTTAAAAAATTGCATTTATATACGTTAGAAAAAAGGCGTCTCAGAGGGGATATGATAACATTATTTAAATTTGTGCAGGGCCAATATAAAGAGCTCTCCAGTGACCTGTTCATTAACAGAAAGGTACAAAGAACAAGAGGTCTCCCCCTGAGACTGGAAGAGCAAAGATTTCATAGACAGCAAAGGAAGGGATTCTTTACGGTTAGGACAATAAAGTTATGGAACTCCCTGCCAAGAGAGGTAGTGCTATCAACCACAATAGATGCATTTAAACATGGTTTGGACGGTTTTTTTTAGGAAAGCAGAACATACAGGGCTATTAATAATAGAATAAGCATTAATAAAAGAGCTTATTGATCCAAGGAGAAATCTTTTTTTTTTTTTTTTTTACACTCAGACTCCTCAGCGCATCACAGCATCACTATACAGTAAAGCTTGTGAGGACAAGCGCTGCTTAATCATCCCTGTGTCCTACAGTGCCCTTGAAATAATTACATTTTCGTTGTGATAATAACACCAAGGAATCTCGATCAAACCACACCCATTCAACAGCTGGACATAAACACACACAAACAAAGATACATACGCAAACATACATACGGGCGGGGGGCGGGAGGAGGGGGCGGGGGCTTAGCCGGCCGTCGGCCGGAACAGTATCAGCCTAAACCATCAGTATAGCAGTAGACAGTCAACGCCCAGGGTAACATATCATACAGTCAATGATTGTTTAGCCATTGCGCAATGTGATCCTGTTTCTTATAAGTTAAATCTGTCAGCCCTTTCTCCATACGTAACTGAAATTTTAGCTGTTGCTCAAAAAGTGTTTTTTGAAAGGGCAGGCTATTTTTCCAGTTTCTTGCAATCATAATTTTTGATGCAACCATACAGTGTATTGCTAACACTATTTCCTTCTTTTTATCCAGAGCCCAGTTAGTATGTAGTAATGCTGCCTCCATGTACCATTTCAAATCTATACCACTTAGTTTTTTGAAAATCTCATATGCCCACTGCCATAGTTTCGTTACCAATGGGCAGCTCCACCAGATATGAGCATAAGAGCCGTCTATGTCTCCACAACGCCAACAGTTCTTTAGGTAGGGTGTATACATTTTTGTTAGTTTTGCTGGAGTTAGATACCACCTATTTATTACCTTAAAGTGACACTCAACCAAATTAAGACAGTGAATATTTTTATTAACCGCCTGAATCGACCTACACCAGCCTAATTCGGAGATATTAGTATTTAACAATTTATTCCAAGTGCCTATAATTTTGAGAGAATGGGTATGTGCCGGTATAAACAGAGAATTAGCCTTAGCCGTGATCTTATCCGTTTTTTTGCCCGAAAAAATCAAATCTATAGTACTGGACAGATCTTTAGGACCAACAAACAGTGATGTATTCAGGAAATGTTTTACTCTCAAGTAAGTAAAAATCTCCGATTTTGGTATATGGAATTTCTGCATCAGAACCACAAAGGGGAGAATTTCATCATCTTGTAATATTTCATGGATATTAATTTGTTCTTTATTGGGCCATCTATTCAATGACAAGTCCTGAATGTTGTTTTCTATAGTGCTTAATTTACAACATTTGGGTATTTTATCAGCTAATTTTAAAACTTTTTTTATCTCGTTCCATGCTTGAATGGTCTGGCCTAGAACTAAAGATTTATTTAACAGTAGAACGGTATTATGTTTTCCACTGTTTAGCCACAGAAAAAATTCTAAATTCCCACACCCTACGGATTCGGATTCTATCCGGTACCAGGGTTCATCTGCCTTTGATTTTTCCTGCAGGTTGTAGATGTGGCCTACCATATTGGCGAAATAACAGTTTTTAATCAGTGGGTAGTTTATACCCCCCCCCCCGTCTGGTCTGGCGAGCAAGGAGTGAGGAAGATAATCTAGGTTTTTTACCTTTCCAAATAAACGCCTTAAAACCCAATTGGATCATATCTAACCAGGGGGAAGGGACTCTCAATGGCAACATCCTAAATAAATATGACCATTTTGGTATAATATAAGAATTTATTGTGTTTATCTTTCCCCACCATGATATTTCTGCCGTTCTCCATTCTTTAAGCATTAAATTTGTTTGTTTCAACAATTTTAGAACATTCAATTCCATTGTCTTTTCCACCTGTGCTGGGATAATGATACCTAGATAGTTTAGTTGATCAGTGGTCCAAATAAAATTATAATTGTGTTTCAGTTTAGAGATACTTGTCTTATCTATATTAATATGAAGTGCCGTGGTTTTTGTTTCGTTCAGTTTGTAGTTTGATACAGCACTATAGTCCGTCAGTTCTTTCATTAAATAACTTAGGGACGTTGAAGGTGACAATAGTGTGATTAAGATATCATCAGCGTATAAAGAGACTTTCAATTCACCATTTTTATTCTTATAACCCTTAATATCAATATTATCTCTTATATTTATTGCCAGGGGTTCCACTGATAAAATATAAAGAAGGGGGGATAATGGGCATCCCTGTCTGGTGCCATTCTGTAAGTTAAACCAACCTGCGCATATGTTAGGGCCCACCGTTCTAGCTGTCGGGGCCGAGTAAAGAGCCATGATCGAGCCATGAATCCACGTCATGGCACGTCTAAAGACAGAGTCAGGAGGGGAGAGCCTGAACGGGCCATTTGATTAATGATGTCCAAGATTCTTCTTGCACTATCATTTGCAGATCTCCCCGGAATAAATCCTATTTGGTCAGGATGAATTAAATTACCTATTATACGCTTAATTCTATCTGCCAATATGGCTGCGTACAGTTTCATGTCTGTATTTATCAGAGATATTGGTCTATAATTAGCGACATCATATTTGGATTTATTTGGTTTCAATATCGGGAGCACATTAGCCTGGAGGAGTTCCATAGGAGCTTTGGCATTTTTAGCTATCTCATTAAATAAATGTACCAATGGGGGAATGATTATTGGTTTCATTGATTTATAGAATTGATTAATGAAACCATCGGGACCAGGAGTTTTATATCTGTCCAGATTATTAATTTCCCTCTCCACTTCTTCTGCTGTAAATTCAGTAGAAATTTCGGCCAGGGCTACTTTGGAAATTTTAGGGATATTTGTTTCGTTTAAATATTGTTCAATTATCTGAGAATTTGTGTTTAGCCCAAGATTATATAATTTCTCATAAAAATCGTTGAACTTTTGCCCTATTTGTTCCGGTGCAATGTAAATCTCCTGCCCGTCTACCAGTTTTTCAACTGTATTCTTAATATTTTGTTTTTTTAATTTACTAGACGTAAATTTGCTTGCTCTGTTGCCCTGGTAATACGATTTTGTTTTAAGTTTATTTAAACATACTAAAGTTCTTTGTTCCAATTTATTATTAATTTTAGTGTGTAATTCTAAAATTAGCTTTTGTTTTTGGCTGGACGGTGATTTTTTATTAGCAGTAGCAATGTTAAAGAGATCTATATATAAATCTGCCAGTTCCTTTCCTTGTCTCCTCTTCTCATTTTTTTCTAATTTTATAATGTATCCTCTAAGTACGGCTTTGAAGGTGCACCAAATGGTTGAATTGGCCATATTGGGCGAATAATTTTCCCTAAAAAAGTATTTGGACATTTCTAACAAAAAATCAATGTTCTCATGTGATTTTAGAATATCCTCCTTCATTCTCCATGTGGTTCGACCCTTCTTCTGAGCCTGGCCTATCTCCAATATTACCAAGCTATGATCCGACCAGGTATTTTCTTGAATTAATGTTTTAGAAATGTCTTTAATACTACCGGCCGAGATCATAAACATATCAATCCTAGAGTATGAACCGAGGACTCTAGATAAGTGCGTGTAATCTCTTTCTTTTGGATGAAAAATTCGCCAAGCGTCGAGTATATTATATTTTTAGCATGCTTTCGCTAATTTTCTAGATTGTCTAAGAACGACACTTTCAGATTTCAAAGGGCCCTGATATTTCTTGTCCATACTGGGGTCTGAGACACAATTAAAATCTCCTGCTATAATAAGTACCCCTTTAGCAATCTCATCTACTCTATTCATTATCTTAACTAGTTCGGCCACAGGATTGACATTAGGTAGGTAGACATTGACCAATGTGTACATTTTATTCTCTATTCTACATACCAATATCACATATCTAGCTTCTAGGTCGGGTTCAAATAACAGTACTTCCAACTGTAAGCTTTCGGCAAAAACAATTGTCACCCCTCTTTTTTTTTGGGACAGTAGAGAAGCTTGATAGCTTTTTGGGTAAGCTTTATTGGTCCATTTTTGTGAATCAGTTTGTCTCCAATGAGTTTCTTGTATAAATCCTATGTGGCATTTCGTCTCAGTGTTTCATACAGTCTACGTCTTTTATATGGAGTGTTTAAACCCTGTGCGTTAACTGAAATAACTCTAATCATTGTCTATGGACCAAACCGCCAGCCCCCCCTCCCCGCCCGCCCCAGCGCCACGTACATTCATACCAACATTCACCCAGTAATCCCGGCGTGGTGGGCCCATGCCAGGGTCCCCCATGCCACACACCATACCACAAAAAATCTGAGAGAAAACTCTCAGATAATATGCAAGGCTCCTAGAGCCGTGCATAACTATGTGGACCAACCACATACGGCGGGTGGGTCGGAGGTGTCCCTAACCTAATGCAAACAATCCAATTTCAATACTTTTAATTAGGAGTGTACACTCCTCCATTAGCCCAAAAGTGAACTTATACATCTTCTTATACCCCTAACCCGTGTTTACATGTTTCACCTTTAAATTACCATTATTCGTTTTTCTTATTCTATTACCTATTTGTTCCCTTTATCTCCCTTTTTTCCCTTTTTATTTCCCTTTCCCATTATTCTTATATTTTCCCTTCTTTTTCCCTTTCTCCCCCTCTTCTCCCTTCTCCTCCCTCTTTTCCTTTCTTCTTATCAGTTCCCTCCCTCTCACCTTTTCTTTGGTGACCTAACTTTTCCAATCCCATTTCCTTTATCCTATCCTCTCTCGTCTTCCATCTTCCCCTTCCCTCCCTCCTCCCTTTCCTCCTACCTCCCTTTTTCCCTATTCCCCTTTTTATTCTTGCTCCTTCCCTTCCCTCCCAAAAAAAAAAAAAATATATATATATTTCCCCATTGTTTCTTTCATATGGGGAATTTGGGGAAAAGGGGAAATAGAATTTTGCTTGATTATTGAAGAAAATAAAAAGCCAGACTAGAACGCCATTTCTCTTCGTCTTTTCTCAAATTATAGGTCCCCTTCTGCAGGCTTCGTACTATCCATATTATATACTTCCTTGAGTGGTAGATCATTATTTTAAATTCGCAGAGTTTAACCATTCCATAAGATTGTTTATGGAATCAAAGGATTCTGCTTGGCCTTCGTGGTTTATCAATATTTTACATGGATAGCCCCATCTGAATCTTATGTTATGTTTTAACAAGACTGAAATTGCAGGGGCAAATGATCTCCTTTTAGTCCGTGTGGCATAGGACAAATCTGATAGAACTATAATTTTTGCAAAGGGACCGTCTTTTATTCTTCTTTCTTTACTGGCCCTTAAAATTTTTTCCTTAAATTCATTTGAATGAAAGCAAGCTATAATATCTCTGGGGGTATCCGCAGAGAGACTTGACGGTTTGGGGAGTCTATGACATCTGTCTATTCTTTCCTCATACCCATCTAATTGGAGATCGAGGGTAGTGAAATATTCCTTTAAAATAGCTCTTATATCCTCCTGTTTCGGATTTTCCGGCATATTTCTAAACCTTAGGTTCTTCCTACGTGAACGGTCCTCCAGGTCACTGATTTTATCCTCTAAGTATAACAGTTTAGTTTTTAGTGATTTGTTTTCGTCTTGCAAGTTTCTAACTTGAAAGTCAGTGTTTATTTGGTGTTCTTCCAATACATGTATTGAGTTTGCTAAGGCAACGATTTCTTCTTTAATCTCCATCTTAATTTCAGCTGAATTAGTAGAGATCACCTTTTTTATTTCCTCTAGCATATTTTGAAGACTGTTATTAAGGGATTCTATAGTGACCCCGCCGTTATAATTTTCAAGCATTGGGTCTGGGATATCCCTAGAAAGGGAGAAATCTCTTATAGGTCTGGGGGGTACTTCCTTCGAAGCTAGAGGTGAAGTGGATCTATGAAAATAGCCGGACACACTTCTATCCTGTTTCAGATCCTTTTTGCCTTTAGTGCTAGCATTTTTAGTCTCAGTGGTTTTCCTCGTGGCCATTATGCTATGCACTGAGGAGCTGACACCGCCACTCTTAATAAGACTTTAGTTTGCTAGTTTGCGGACTCCTATTAATCACGCAGGACTCCTTATCTGTTTCTTTTCCGATTCCCCACCTCTTTCTTCCTTTTCTCTTCGTTGTCTTTTTATCCTTTTTCCTCTATTTTTTTTTTTTTTTTTTTATTCCTCTATTCCTACTATTTCCCTTCTCCTTCCCTTCCCTTCCCTTCCCTTTTCTTCCTTCTCCCCTTTTCTGTCCCCCCTCTCCTCTTCTCCTTTCTGTCCTCCTTCTTCTCTTCCCCTCTTTCCTTTCCCTCTTTCTTCTTCTTCCTCCCCTCTCTTCCCTCTCCCTCTTCTCCCTCTCCCTCTCTCTCCCTCTTCCTTAATGCAACCGCTGCTCTCTACTTTCACTTATCTTCACTCTTCACTCTGAGCACCAAATGACTATTAGAGGTATTTTAGAGGTATATTAGAGGTATATATATTTATGTATATTTGTGTGGACAGCAGTATAATCGGAGGTAGAAGCAGCAGAGGCAGCGACCGAGCGCTATATAAGCATATAAGCATATAAGCATGCATATAAGCATGTAAGCTGAAGCATATGTGGGAAAAAAAAAAAGTAGAAGGGAACCAGCAGGAGGGAATCAGTGATCAAAAACCACTGATGCAGCAGGCAGGAAGGCAGGAAGGCCAAAGAGGAGAAGTTTTTGGATATTATTTTGACCTCTACAGTTCAGACAGTTCAGCATAACATATTTTATACAATGCAAGAGAGTTACTTATCTGAGGACAGCAGCAGATCTGAGGACTCAGATATGATTTCCTGGTATGTTCGAGTCATCTAGCTTTCTAGTTGTACTCACAAGATTTCTGGCATCCGTCTGACGCCCTTTTGACATCAAAAAAAAAGTGAGGACCTGTAAGGACCTGTAGGGCCCCACACGGGGGTCAGCGGGAAACACTCTCAGAAACTCTCCGGAACCACGGCTACCACATAGAGCATACGGATGATGGACAACGGTGAGTACTGCGGAGAAAACCCTCAGGCTGTAGGAGGAAGGGATCTATGGCCACGAGGGTGACAGAAGGGAGACAGGGGGAACACCAAAAAAAAAAAAAACGCTAAACTAGGGGAAGCATCTTTCCAGCGGGCCTCCTCTAACAGCACAGCATGTACCGATCACCTCCGTTCACCTCCGATCACACCCCGCCCCTCGGCGCGCACGTCAACACGTCATCACCACGTCCTATTAGACATATGGAGCAAGGAGAAATCTGATTGCCTCTTGGAGTCAAGAAGGAATTTTTCCCCCAGGAGGCAAAATTTGAAATAGCTTCCTTAGGGGTTTTTGCCTTCTTTTGGATCAAAAGCTGTGATGATAGGTAGAACTTGATGGACTTGTGTCTTTTTTCAAACTAAATTACTATGTTACTATGTTACTATGGATCAAATCATATCAGCTCCTGACTTTTACACAATCTAGTAAATGTACTCTTTTATATAAATCTGGAAAGGATCTATAAATATATATATGGCTACAACTAGCCAGAATACGCATTTGTCTAATCAAAGAAACCCTTTTCATAAAACCTTATTTCAGGTGGTAACTATTAACTGGACAAGTCTTTCATAATATTATACATCAGACAAAATTTATTTAAAAGGAATTTACTTGAAAAAACCCTCCCTGTTTGAGACATTTCACAACCTGCACTTTGAACGGTACAACACTTTTAGACGTTCATGAGTGGAAGTGATCACTTACATTAGACCCTGCATCAGACTCAATGTCATGTAAATGCTCCCTAATTCTGACCTTTAGTTGACATGAGGTGCGGCCTACATACATAGATGACACTTAATTGTATAAATTACATTAGAGGTATAGCTGTTGGCACACTGATTTAAGGAGTATGTTTTACCATCTAAAAAAGATGTTATATGGTTAGAACTATCTATATGGGGACACACCTTGCAGACTGAATGGCCACATTTGTAAGTACCACAGGAGTCTAGCCAGGTTCTCCCTGTGGAAGGGCATGATGGCACGAAGTGGCTGGGAGATAATATGTTTTTCAATGTACGGGCCCTCTCTGAGGAAAACCAAATTCCCAAGGACAGGATCTCATTGTAATATTGGTCTCTTTTTAGGAGTGCAATATATTTTTTTACAATACTGACATTTTTTAAATCATTTTTACTAAATGTTGTACAAAAGGTAGTGATTGTATCTTGTTTAGTGGAAGGTGACTTAAAAGTTGTTTTCTATCTAGTTCACGTGCTTTCTTATTAGCTTGTTATATTATTTTTACATTATAACATCTGTTGTTAAGTCTAGAGGAGAGTTGGTCGGCCATCAAATCAAATCAAAATCTGACATAGTTAAACAATTTCACTTTAGTCTAATAAATTCTTCTTTGGGAATATTGTTTTTGACATTGGCAGGGTGGCAGCTAGTCGCATGGAGTATTGTGCTAGCTGCTGTTGGTTTTCTGTAAGCCTTTGAGACAATGACACCAACATCACTATTGCCCCAGAGTTCCAGATCAAGATATAATATGCTTCTCTTATCTGCTTGCATAGTAAGAGAAATGTTCATAGAATTAGTATTCAAATATTTAAAGAAGAGGGACAAGTCATCTGATGATCCACGCCAGACAAATATCAGGTCATCTATGTACCTTTCATAAAATGAGATAGCATTTCTAAATGTATTGTTTTCTGAGAAAATTGCAGATTCTTCCTAAACTCCCCTAATCTGGATGTAATTTGTACCATTACATAGAAACAAGTTATGGGTTAACAATTACTGAATAGATTGTAATAAATATTCAATAGTATCATCATCATATTTGCTGTATTTATCTAGCATTGTTCTACTTGCCACGAGACCCATGTCATTGGGAATATTAGAATATATGGCTGCTACGTCCATAGTGACCCAAGTGTTATCAGATGACCAGACTAAACAACTGGCTGAGGACATCTTTAGTATCCTTAATGTGGCTACCAGAGGTTGCAAATAAATGTCCACCCATTCAGAAAGATCTTCCCCCATGAGAATTTATACTGTAGGCTACTGGTCTACCTGGTGGGTCACGGGTTTAAGGTAAATGATAAAATGTTGGAGTGGTGGGATATTGAAGGCCCATTTGTAGCAAACTGTCTAGTTCAGCCTGGAAAAGCAGTGAAGGATTAGCAGATAGTTTGTTATATATAAATACATCTGCAAGTTGTCTCTCTGCCTGCCTTAGCTATCGGTGTTCTGAACTACTACTGCCCCTTCCTTGTCTGTTTAATACAAATTTGTCCTGAAAGGAGTGTTGCTTTTTTCAGCATTAACTGGTTCACTGGGTGGACCCTGTAAAATAGTAATAGTGGGCCCTGTGGTATCTGATTCATTTTTATTAAGTAAAAAATGTTTCTTCACTGTCAGATCTATAAGAAATTTGTTAATGTCCAACAATGTATCAAAAAGGTTGAATGGGCAATCTGGTGCAAAAGAAAGTCCTTAAATCAACAAAGTTTCTTGTTCTGTTAAAGTAACATTAGACAAATGTACCACATTTAGTTGTTTTTCCTGTTGTACCTGCTGAATTGCCTGGTTCTTCTTAGTTCCTCATCCTCTTCTTGTCTTCCTCTTTTCTGTTTTCTTTTTCCTTTTTAATGGTGTGCGTCAGATAGTTTTTTGGCACATCATCAAATACTGATACTGCTCTCCGTTGTCTTGTAGTGGAGTTTGGAGAGCTGGAGAGAGAGTATGCTGCAGATTGAGGCTGGTTCAGAGGATTCTACACTCGTGAAGGACACTGACCTTTTCTTCCTCAGGATGGATTTATTGGACTTGTCTGATCACTTGAACCGATTTTCTTGTTTATATGAGTATACTCTCTGTCACAAATACATTTGTTCTTTTTCATATTTGCTGTTTCTTGTTCCACATAATTTTTGGAATGTTTTTTTCTAGTTGATCATTACATTCTTTTTACTCCGATGACTCTGCAAAGTCTTTAGTTTTTTTCTTGCAGCTCTGTTAGTTCAGCTTGGAGTTTCTCTAAGGCTTATTTTTTGTAGTTCACTAAAATTTCCATCAGCTTAAAGGAGCAATTGTTTAATTCAGCCATCCATCTTGTTTGAAATTTTTTATCTTCTTCAATAACTGAGGGGCTTTTCAAGATGCGGAGCCCTCTAGGTATTCTTTGTATAGAAATGTATTGTTCCAGACTAATCAGGTCCCACCATAGTTTAATTTATTTCGTGGACTTGTTTGTCAATTCTCGAAAGTGGGACTTGAAGTCCGAGTTTGTATAGGCCCCTCTTTCTATGTCCAAAAAGATTTGTATTGCTTTTCCCAGATGGGTCTGTATGGTTTCTGAGTGTTCCATAGATAACTGTACTAGACAGTCAGTAAATGACTGTTATTAAGTATTTTTGGAGATTCTAACACTATTTTCCCTTCTCCTCCGTATTCAAACCAGTGAAGTCAAAGGTCTGTGACTGTTCCACTCCTGAGTTAGAAACATATGTGGGTTTTAAATCTTGCACATGTGCAATGAGATCTTCAACATGCAATCTCAGCGGGACACATAGTTGGAGTTTTCTAATTCTTCAGTTGTATGTGTTAATACTTTCATTCCTAACTGTATTTTCCATTGTAGCCGCCACAGGTTGACTTACTAGAAACACTCAGCTCATGGTGATATATATAGTTTACTTCAAATTGTGCAGAAAAGTTAGAAAAAGTTATGCAGACAGAGCCTCTTACTAAGTAACCTTGGTTCAGTTTTTGACTGATCATCTTCTCCAATGCCATGTAGTTAATTGAATATTAATACTTCTTTTGAGTTAAATAACCTTGACAGCTATCACCTGTCTATGCTAATTGTCAGTGCTAAATATATATTCTTCATTTTCTGACTACATTTTCTTACTAAATATATTGGTAATTGAGGTGTTTCACTTACTTAACATTTGTCAAGCTAAAAATAACGTTCATGAGCAACGCATTCATTACTTGAGCAGTATCTGCTTTCCATGTCATTCTTATCCTAATTATTTTGTATTCATTGCATCTCTCTTGTATAGTGCTGCAGAAAAAAATGGAATTTTTTAAATAAATTATGATATTAATAGGAATATGAGAAGTTCATTTTTACCTTTTCACCCATAGATTATGTTAGCTAAATCTAAATATGGCAAATACTAATTAAACAGAACCAAAGAATACAAAAAAAATGCCTTGTGTCTATGACTAATCAACACTAATAAATACACATATAGCAGTAAGAACACACTTTTCAGAATACAAATGAATGCATACTTAAAATTCATCCTTCTGTGGTCTTCATACTGTACAATGCAGTCAACTTCCAATGGATAAAAAAGAAACACACACAGATAAAATTATATAGTGTAATCATTTATCAAATAGTGCAAGATGCAAGTCCAATTTTAAGTTCACTCACTTATTTGACAGCAAAGGTGCAGCCCATTTGACTTTACTGTCCATTTTCTCATTATTTCCATTTGAATCTGTGTTTTGTTTGAATAAAGTTAATTTAATCTTGTTTTGAACTGCTTTTATATTGCTGCTAAATAAACAAAACATTGTACAATGTTACAAGCTATTCTTCACCATTAGTGTAAATAAGAAAAATGAATGCAGCCTGATTCAGAAGAAACCTGAACTCCCCTGTACTAGAGCATAAACTTGCTCTAGTATATGTGCTTGCTCCTTCAAATTATACAAGGCCCTACGGAGTTAACAGAAAGGATTCCACCAGGTTCTGCAATGAGACATGGGGAACAAAAAATACATCGCCTGAGACACCATCACCCTAATAAAGAATTTTAACCTCTTCCCGACGCTAGGACATACTATGCCGTCCTGATTTTCAGTGCCTAAAAGGCTTAGTACATCTAGCGTTAACTAGCTCATCGCAGCTCCCCGCGATGAGCTGTGCTTGGATCCCGCTGCAGGGACTTGCAGATGAGGCCACTTTGAGTTATTACATGTTATTTCTGCATTTTTCGATCTGCCTAAATCCACAGAAGAACTATAGTTAGTTCTTCAAGATGTTTTGAATATCCTAGCTGCCGAGTTCCTTAAAAAACTGTATGCAAGTGTATCTAGAAGAATAAATACAGTTTTGAAGGCAAAAGTGCTCACACCAAATACTGATTAGATTTAGAAACATAGAAACATAGAAACATAGAATGTGTCAGCAGATAGGAACCATTCGGTCCATCTAGTCTGCCCAATTTTTCTGAATACTTTTATTAGTCCCCCGTTCCCGGTCTTATAGCTAGGATAGCCTTGTGTCTATCCCACGCATGCTTAAATTCCTTGACTGTGCTTACCTCTACCACTTCTGCTGGAAGGCTATTCCATACATCCACTACCCTCTTAGTAAAGTAATACTTCCTGATATTACTTTTAAATTGTTGCCCCTCTAATTTAAGACTATGTCCTCTAGTTGTGGTAGTTTTTCTTCTTTTAAATATACTCTCTTCCTTTACTGTGTTGATTCCCTTTATGTATTTAAATGTTTCTATCATATCCCCCCTGTTACGTCTTTCCTCCAAGCTATACCTGTTAAGATGCTTTAACCTTTCCTGGTAAGTTTTATCCTTCAACCCATGAACCAG
The DNA here is from genome assembly GCA_036172795.1 of Pelodytes ibericus. NCBI lineage: Eukaryota > Metazoa > Chordata > Amphibia > Anura > Pelodytidae > Pelodytes > Pelodytes ibericus. The sequence goes on along the minus strand of CM069858.1, from coordinate 98,989,078 downwards.
TTTTGTAGCCCTCCTCTGAACTCTCTCCAAAGTATCAATATCCTTCTGGAAATACAGTCTCGAGGACTGCGTACAATACTGCAAGTGAGGTCTCACCAGTGCTCTGTACAATGGCATGAGCACTTCCCTCTTTCTAGATTATTTTTGTTCACTCACTTTGCGTTTTGTTAATTGATAAAAATAAACTATTAACATGTCTATTCTTGAAAACATTATTACTTTACAGAATTTTTTCATGCCTGCCAAAAACGTTTGCGCAGTACTGCATATATTTTAATATTTTTTAAATTTATTTTATTTAGTAAAGTTTTTCAAATTTTACAGATATAGCAGGAAATGCATGTATACTTTATAATATCTCTTACACATGTAAGAAAGATCTGCCTTTTCTTCTTTGACAGAAAGTCGTCAATAATTTGACAGTCTAGAACTGTTTTTATTGCCAATAAAATGTAAATTTATAAATATAGAAACAGATCTCTAGAGGGTAGTCTGAACCTCAATTGAAGCTGGGGAAAGGCCATGAGTTTTCTTTGATCCAAGATATCAAAGAAGTATACAATTCCGCCCTGTATCCATCTAGCTAGGATGACATTTCTCATGTCATATTTTAAAGACTCTTAAAGACTCAGTAGAATTAGATGAGCTGTCTTTAATACCAATTATTTCTTTATTTTCTGAATTGTAATCAGTGAACAGTAAATTATAGGATTTGTTGATATACTATCTTTTGCTGTTTTTATATTAGACCAAAACATATGAGAAAGTTGGTATGGCCAGCAATCAGCTTTTTCTAATTCCAAAATCAGAATTTGTCCAAACCAGAAAATGTGAGATCATGTAGGCCTCGTCCAGTTTGTATATATCTGGATATATTTTTTTTAACAATGTTGTGGGAAAACACATAAGATATAATATAAGTTATAAATTAAAATTTGAAATAAAAAAATATGGAAAAAAACAAAAAACAATGTTGTGAGATGGTGTTTTGATTTTCCCCAGCCAAATTTGTTTCCTAAATTATTTTAATATGTCTGTTATAAGAATTACAATCAATCAAAATTGCCAGGTCTTTACTTCTTTTATTCCCCCGGTAGTCAATATATTTTTATTACAGTCAAAATGATACAGATTATTTTGCACATCCTGTTCTTTCCTTGTCATAAATGCTCTAAAGATTTGTGTTGGGTTTTTTTTATTCTTTTTATTTAAAGATTGCAAGGATAACAGATATCACTTATATCAAATACGAGATACAAAAATCATAGATCAGCATCATAAAGAGTTATCAGTAATAAAATGTATCACCTTTTATATTTTCAATAAACAAACATAGAAGATTTGAGGTTTTGGATTAATCCTGCATCCATCCTTTGAAAATCAATAAACGAAAATGTTGAAGACCATTGGCTGTGGAGAATATGCGAAGACTTTTTTCAGGTGGTCTTTATCACTATAATTTAGACAGATTGGTCCCCAGTCAATTCTTATGACCTTGTAATCCATTACTGTCGATATTACAGAAGGTAAGTGCAAAATAATTTTCAACGTACCCCAGATAGCCTTAACTAAGGAACACTGAGAGTAATTAAAAGTAAATAGCCTTATAGTTAGGTAGCTGATGTCTAAAGGGATAGTCCATCAATTAGGATGCAGGGAAAACACCAAAACATACATAAATTTATGAACTCATTTCTGTTTAAAGTTATCAATATGGCAGGTCAGCAACCTCCAGTATCAACGAAAGGATACATTCTCAATTTGGTACAAACATTACCAACAGCAAAAACAAATTTCCCACCCCAACCTGTCCATCCTACCCTCCCCCCCAGACTTTGATTTCTGTACATTTTCGGTCCCAGATGGCAGATGACCATAATGTCCTTATGATGCTGAGAGTTTAATTGGGGCATTGTTTTTTAGAAGTTCGATAGTGTACCAGTTGGTGTGACAGAAGGTGTTATACATTTTAGTTCTAATGTCCATATCTAATGTGTTGATGTACGCAGTCCAGTGCTTAAAAAAGGATTTTGTTTTCTTATCTTTGTGTAGGCTAGACTCCAAACAATCCAATCACATAATGTAATAAAGTTTGGTTTTTAAGAGGGTGATAGTAGGAGGGGAAACTTGAATCCACTGGTGAAGAATCGTTTTTCTAGCAGCCGCTAAAATGATATGAAGAACTGTTTTATTACCATGAAATAAATCGTCTATGATTCCTAAAATGGCTAGTTCTGTTGTAATTGCCAATATGGAAATGTCTAGCTCTTTACAGTATGAGTGTACCTGAATCCAGAAAGCGGAAATTACCGGACAAGCCCAGAAACAATGATATAGGTTGGCGTCCGAACAATTTCATGCATTTAGAGGTGTCAGAAATTCCCATTTTGTGTAACCTGGAAGGGGAGCAATAAGCATAATGGGCAATTTTTAAGGCCATGTCTTTGTATAAAGCAGAAGGTATGATTTTTATCAGGGCCACATAAAGATTTGTGTTGTATTAAGATTCATCTTATGGTTGGATTATTTGTGGTAATTTTCGATAGTTTTTAGAACAGCAGGTATTGAGTGTACTGGAATTGCAGTGACAGGAGGACATCAGCATACAATGTTATTTTGTAATTTTGGATATCAATCAGAACACCCTGAATTTCTGTGTTCTGTCTAATCATTATTGCCATAGGTTCTATGGTCATAATGTACAATAATGGAGCCAAAGGACACCATTGTCTAGTGCCATTTTTATTGGAAAATAGATCTGATTCAAACAAATTGCCAACTACCTTTTCATATGGGTCTGAGTATAGATTGCTTGTATTGATCTTAAATAACCCAAATATATACCACATTTTTCTAGTACTAGATCTAGGAACCTCTAATTGACCTTTTTCAGCATCAAGTGCCAATAAAACAAAACAAATCTGTTTTAGATTAATTTTATGTATGAGATTAAAAATCTTCCACGTATTATCAGTTGAACTCCTGCCATGGACAAATCAAGATAGATCATTGTGCATAAGATCAAATATTAGCATTTTTAATCTGTCAGCCAAACATTTTGAAAACACCTTAATATCTAGATTTATAAGTGAAACTTGTCTATAGTTGTATGTATGACTGGTAGGATCTTTACATTTCTTAAGAACAATATTGTCGTTTTTTCCCAATTCCCACGCAACTTTCCCAATTTTGTCATTTTTAATGGAGTCATACATTTTAAGCAGAGAAACTGCTCTGTAGTACCTGAAAATTCTCTATTGTCATTTAGTACTGAAAACATTTCCATTTTAGAGGTCAGTTCTGCCACATTCAAAGAAGAGTTTCGTATATTCTCCATTTGTTTCTTATTTTGAATTTTTGGGTTGTTTTTAACTTACAAAAATATGGGAGCTGACCAGGAAATAGCACCTATTTGAGATCCTACAGTGGAGTTCAAAATTGTGTGGTTTCATAAAAAACAAATTCAGTAAAACTGTTAACAAAAGAGAAAGTAAGATCAAGGCATCATGCAATGTGTAGTTACAATTTATACATGTGCAGCCAATTTGGCCAAAACATTTTACTCATGGCCCGGTTATTTGTAATATCAGCATGTAGTATGTAGATCCGTGGTTGTGCAGCTTGTCAGCCCATATCGAACACTAGCACCAGGAATAAACCTTTTCTCTGCAAATAATTTGATGAGCTAAGATAGTTCAGTGGTGCAAAATAGAATGGGAAGATTCTGTGCTCCCAGTGGGTTTCAAGCACACAACGTTTGAGTTTCCAGACCAATTTAGGATGATCACCACACCATCTAGTATTTTTTAGTAAACCTTAATTTTTATCGAAGAAGGCAGGAATAATTCAGTTGTCCACATTCTAAATCGAATTATTTGACATTAAATTCAAGTTAAAATCTATATTTCCAATATTAAAAATTGACGATTCTAAAGTTCTGTATTTTTTCTAGTAATCTTATAAATGGAAATAATTATTAATATTAGTATGACAAGTATTAATTGCATTTTTATTAATGCAAGTTCCAAATAATTAAATCATATAATAGGAAAAGATCGTGAAACATGAAAAATTAAGGCATTGCTTTCTATGCTATCCAAGCTAAACAATATCTCTACGAATGTGTCTCATGATGCTCTGAGATCAGTTGGCGGTGGATTGGATTCAACAATAGATCTTGCCATTTAGGCAGTTGATGTTGAATGTTGCACATTGTCAGAAATATCAGGGGGTGGTAATGACTTGCTTCTGAGAATTTAGCAGTTGAAGGTTGCTTCTGGTCACTCACATGGTGGCAAAATCCCATTCCCACAATTAGAGATTATAAGAGGACATACAAATTTGAAATAGCTAAGAAATCATCTAAAAACAAACTAAATGCACCATGAAATATTAATTTACTATTGATGATTGGTTTATTTTTTGTCTTTTGTATTATCTTAATGGTGGCTTAGTAACATTAACATACTACCTAGAGTTATTTGTCACTGTATGCTCTTGCATTCTCAATTGTGTGAACTGTTGTTTGAACAGCAGGCAGCTTCATTTTTCTGTTAACACAAATTGTATTAAATTCATGTACTGAGTAAGTTTTCTTAGTTTATAAAAAGCTATGACAGATAGACCTTTTGTATCATTTTGAAAGTAGACTGATGTATAATGAAAAGATCAGCTGATCAGGTTTTAAATGAAAATAAGAGAAGAGTATTAAAAATATGTCCAATGTTTACCTGAGGACTTAATGTTCTGAGTTTATTATTATATCCATGGCAGCAAAATCATGTTGCCAATAGTGACAAGACGTTCTCAACATGGGGTTATATTCAGTGTAAATATAATGCAAAAACATCTTTTGCCTTAGTGCATTGTTAATGGTTTTAGTATCTCAGGATCAGATGTGGAGCAGATGTTACAGAGCTGTATATGACAATTACAACCAAAACAAGGTGATTGTCTTGGTCCTTCCAAGTCTCCAAGTAAATGATCATTAAATAATATAAAATGTGTTTTAATTAATTAAAATTTACTTATGTAAATGTACTATTAAAATATATAACATTAATATTATATCTGGAAAACTGATTTGTGCAAATTTTGTTTCCCAGAACTCAGAGCGTGTTAAGGGTTGATCATTGCATATTCGGTAGTCCAAAAACTTTGCTTTTCATAGCAAAATTGGTCTGATCCAAAATGTTTCCAATGTTTCACGTTCCAAATGGACAGAACAGCCAACTCAGTCTCAATAACTGAATTTCTGTAAATTTGGGAAATTCAGCTACTTTGCCCTCTCTTGCTCCATTTCGGACCAAATCGGTCTAAATTGAGTAGACCCTTCAGGATAACTAGAGCTCTATCTTCTCTGCACACATTCCTAGCTGGTCAGACTGACTAACCTGTTTGTATTCAAGGTATTTCATGCCACTGCGATCTCTGAAGATTTCATTACACATGAAACAGGGGCATGTGATGTTATCCCCAAATAAACATGTGGCAAAATGAATTCCAGTATGGGATAAACTCTGACTTTACAGGACTTCAAAGTGTCTCATTTTCACAATTATACTACAATTCTTTATTCTAAATGAGCACAATTTTACAGTTGACAAGTCAAGTTTACCCAAATAGAACCTAAACTTGATTACTACATAAGTCGTTTTCTAAGAGTCTAGCTATTGTCAGGATTAAGTTAAGAAAGCAATTAATTGGGGTCAGTCAACTGCTATGAATATATTATTAAACTGCAGACTGACATGACTATGCACACCTAATTGCATTAATGAGCCACTACCATCTGTTATTCAAATTCAAAGTAAGGACTATATATGATCATTAATTAGTGTACAGCGATTCAGAGCTACATTTTGTACAGGAGGAACCATCATATGTTCCTTTTATTCACCTTATAATGGACTGCTTATTTCACGTAGTCACCCTCAGCTAAGATTGATTGATAAACATACCACATACTGTGATGAGCATTGTGAGCAAGTATTTGAGAATAAGAACACCTTTATGCAATTAGTTACCGTACACTTTCAGGAATTGACAACTGAACTACAACAGTCAGGTAATAATAGATGGAAAGATAAGCAAGTTTGAGAATGTGTCTTCCTGATATTTGCAGTTCACTTGTCAGTTCACCACAGTTCACTTTTTTGTGAATGAACCCCATAGACTCAAGGATGAGCTTCCATGTAAGTGCACATATATCTTATTTGCACAAAATTTAGGAGTCTAGTAAATATGACATTCGGCCTCAGATCATGGCTGAAATCCTGCCTCCGAAGTTCAGATGGATTCAGGGGCACATTGGGGACAGATAGGAACCCGAATTTCAATCTGCCGATGTGCCTCTGAATAGGTCTGTAATTTGGACATCATAGCTCAATCATAAGTGTCACGCGTGGCTTGCACGCTTAATCACTTATGATTAAGCATGCAAGCCATGCAAAACGAGTCAAGTGTGGTTCCCTACATGCGTTTTTTGCTGTACATAATTCTACTATATTCTTATGCCATTAAACACGAATTTTTCATCACGTATTATCCAGAGTGCAAGCTCCTTTTCTTTTTCTTGGATCTATTGTGTATCTAAAGACTTACAGATCATTTCACAAAATTGAAACCATTTTTCTTAATTTCACGGTACCAGCAATTAAGGCAGAAATCCCATTTAAAAAGAAAATAAATGTATAAAAAAAAGAATACATTGTCATGTGAAAAAAATCTTTAATTATTATATCTATAGCCCTCATTTAAAAATAGGCTAGGAGAAGCAGACCAATTGATGTGGAACAAGTTGTAGCATGGGAACAGCCGTAACATCAGGGGAGGGCTGGCAATGGAACAGGAGGGCTATTGTCCCCTGGGCTGCTCTCTAATCTCATTCAGTGGGCTGGGGCTGCACCACTTTTCAATTAAAAATGCCCCACTCAGTAGCACGTTTTATCGGTTTATAGAATAGCAAAAGCATTACATGTATTCTATAAACCGAAAGTCTATAAACCGAATGTCGTTCGGTTTATAGACTTTCGGCTTATGGAATACATGTAATGCTATTGGCTTTCTATAAACCGAAATAGAGTCCCCATTTTGATAAGAAATTCTTATGAATGGGGACTCCATTTCGGTTTCTAGAAAGCCAGTAGCATTACATGTATTCCATAAGCCGAAAGTCTATAAACCGAATGACATTCGGTTTATAGACTTTCGGTTTATAGAATACATGTAATGCTATTGCTATTCTATAAACCGATAGTATATAAACCGAATGTCGTTCGGTTTATAGACTTTCGGCTTATGGAATACATGTAATGCTATTGGTATTCTATAAACCGAAAAAGAGTCCCCATTCATACGGATAGGTCAATTCGTATGAATGAGGACTCTATTTCGGTTTATAGAATACATTACCAATAGCATTACATGTATTCCATAAACCGAAAGTCTATAAACCGAAAGACATTCGGCTTATATACTTTCGGTTTATGGAATGCATGTAATCCTATTGGCTTTCTGGAAACCGATATAGAGTCGGTTTATAGAAAGCCAATAGCATTACATACATTCTATAAACCGATATGTCTTTCGGTTTATAGACTTTCGGTTTATGGAATGTGTAGGTCAATTGATTTGTACGAACGAATAAAACGAAACGAAAATAATGAACGAATTTCGTCTGAAACGGATGCAGTAATGAACGAAATTCGTTTTAGACGAAATAAATAACATTTTTGTCCAAATGGACGAAAACGAAACTAAAATTTTAGTTTTGCACATGTCTATTATCTTTCTTTCAAATTGCCTTGTTTGCCCATCAATCTCTGTACCTTTTCTGTCAGCAAATGTCTATCTGTGCCTTTTTCTTTTGATATCAGGTGGGCTGCTGAAGTGACACCAAGGGCAACTAAATAGTTTATGCCAGCTGTCTCCTGAAACACATATATCTCTTTCAGAATACAAAGGGAACACAGATATCAGGATAAGTATTTAGCAAAGAATGATGGTCACAACCACTTTGTCATAAAGTTATAATTTTGTAAGATCATATTTATTTTACAGTAACACATAGGAACATAGTTTAGACCTTAATTCTAATGCGTTCAGTGGAAAACAATTATGATACTGTGTTTCTGACAGTGAGGAAAGATAAGTGGAGATTATTTTTCAGAATTTATTGAAAGTAGGAGGCCCTATCACTCATAGAGAACATAGAACAATACAGTATCTATTATATTAACTGGGTGACCCAGCCTGGTGACAACAGGGTTCATTTAAAGTAACTGGAATTAAAACCCCATATCTTTAATAATTGTAATGTGTTGTTGAGTTTAATGATCAAATGATTATTATTATTTTTATCTTAGTTAATTGTATGAAGCATCATTAACCTCCGCAATTGGTTGCAAATTACATGTTTCAGTGCACACACAAATTGAGGTGGTGTGATTGTTACCACCAGGCTAGTAATGTGTCCGCAGGCTGATAAACTAAATGGCTTGAAGACAGTAATAAATCCATACAGACAATAGCTTATCCAGTATATTTTTTAAAGAAAAGATGTGTGATTCAGAAGATATGCTGAGCTAAGCATAAGACAAAATCAACAGAACTAATGCCGTCCGCTTCTATTATGCTTTGAAATTGTGTTGCTATAGTTAATAAAATGGAGAAGCATTTTGATTTTGATTATTTGTAAGCTGCTCTTTATGTAGTTGGAAGTACATGTAAATGTGTAAAATAGAAACACATGTTATCTTCAAAAATACAAGCTAAAGAAGCGCTGCCCCCATGATAAACAGCTCATAATTACATGAAAACTGACAAAATATGTGCAGCCCATAGCTCCATATATGTGATGCAAATGTATATTATGTTTAATATATAGACTGAGGCACAACTGTTGTTATTTACATTTATTAAACAATGAATCAAAGGTAAATAAAATTTTATTTTCTTTGGCTCAGGACAATGGGTTACAGTTCCATTTTTTTCTTGAGTTAACAAATACCATCTGTTTTCCATTTATAAAGATGGAAATGCTCTGCATACACAAATATCCTTTTCTGTAACCTAGAAACCCATCCCTGTAGTTCAAAAGGTCCTGCACATAATTTCCATGTGTCTTAAATAAGGGAACTCTTTTTTATGCTGTTTCTTCTAAATTCCTACACGTAAAATGGCAATGACTAAGAAAATGAATGATGCTCAGGAAGTGACCAAAAAAGTTTAATTCTTCTGTGTAAACATCCGTGTTACTTTCTATTTTATAGTGAGCTAGTAAAATGGATGCTCCCATATGATAATATATTAATTCATGGTCACTCCCAGGGGCGTCACTAGGGTTGGTCACCTGGTGCGGAAACTCATGGATTTCCTCCAATACAATGCCAAACAGATTCCTTAGTAATGCCAGTTAGATGGCCTACTAACTATACCACACACAGGAGCCCCATAACTATGCCACACACAGGAGCCCCATAAATTATGCCACACCAGAGCCCCATAAATTATGCTTCACCAGAGCCCCATTAATTATGCCACACCAGAGCCCCATAAATTATGGCACACCAGAGCCCCACTATTTATGCCTCACCTCTGCCCAATTAATTATGCCACACACACAGGTGCCCCATAACTATGCCACACACACACACAGGTGCCCCATAATTATGCCACACAAAATAGTCCCTTAATTATGCCACACATGGGGCCCAATAAATATGCCACACACAAGCGCCCCATAATTATGCACACATGGAACTGCCATTAATTATGCAACACACAGGAGCCCCACAAGGTGACAATTGTACAATTTTAAAACAATACATATCTATACATACAGACATCTCTCTCTCTCTCTCTCTCTTTATAACAGCCAATTTGCCCAATTATATGCCAGTATCATTTTGTCATTAATAAGCCACAGCCAAATTGCCCATTAATATGCCAGTATGATTGTGCCATTAAGATGCCAGCATTATTGTGCCATTCATATGCCAGTAATATTGTGCGATTCAGATACCAGTAATATTGTGCCATTCAAATACCAGTAATATTGTGCCATTCAAATACTAGTAATATTGTGCCATTCCGATACCAGGAATATTGTGCCATTCAGATCCCAGGAATATTGTGCCATTCAAATACCAGTAACATTGTGCCATTCAGATGCCATAAATATTGTGCCATTCAGTTGCCAGTAATATTGTGCCATTCAGATACCAGTAATAATGTGCCATTCAGATACCAGTAATATTGTGCCATTCAGATACCAGTAATATTATGCCATTCAGAGCTCAGTAATATTGTGCCAGTCAGACACCAGGAATATTGTGCCATTCAGAGCCCAGTAATATGGTGCCAGTCACAAACCAGGAATATTGTGCCAGTCAGATGCCTGTAATATTGTGCCAGTCAGATACCAGGAATATTATGCCATGCAGAGCCCAGTAATATTGTGCCAGTCAGATACCAGGAATATTGTGCCATTCAGATCCCTGTAATATTGTGCCAGGCAGATGCCAGTAATATTATGCCATGCAGAGCCCAGTAATATTGTGCCGGTCAGATACCAGGAATATTGTGCCATGCAGAGCCCAGTAATATTGTGCCAGTCAGATACCAGGAATATTGTGCCAGTCAGATGCCTGTAATATTGTGCCAGTCAGATATCAGGAATATTATGCCATGCAGAGCCCAGTAATATTGTGCCAGTCAGATACCAGGAATATTTTGCCATTCAGATGCCTGTAATATTGTGCCATTCAGATGCCTGTAATATTGTGCCAGGCAGATGCCAGTAATATTATGCCATGCAGAGCCCAGTAATATTGTTACGGTCAGATACCAGGAATATTGTGCCATGCAGAGCCCAGTAATATTGTGCCAGGCAGATGCCAGTAATATTATGCCATGCAGAGCCCAGTAATATTGTGCCAGTCAGATACCAGGAATATTGTGCCAGTCAGATGCCTGTAATATTGTGCCATTCAGATACCAGGAATATTGTGCCATGCAGAGTCCAATAATATTGTGCCAATCAGATACCAGGAATATTGTGCATTAAGAGCCCAGTAATATTGTGCCAGTCAGATACCAGGAATATTGTGCCAGTCAGAGCCCAGTAATATTGTGCCAGTCAGATACCAGGAATATTGTGCCAGTCAGATGCCAGGAATATTGTGCCATGCAGAGCCCAGTAATATTGAGCCAGTCAGATACCAGGAATATTGTGCCAGTCAGAGCCCAGTAATATTGTGCCAGTCAGAGCCCAGTAATATTGTGCCAGTTAGATACCAGTAATATTGTGCCAGTCAGAGCCCAGTAATATTGTGCCAGGCAGAGCCCAGTAATATTGTGGCAGTCAGATGCCAGGAATATTGTGCCAGTCAGAGCCCAGTAATATTGTGCCAGTCAGATGCCTGTAATATTGTGCCAGTCAGATATCAGGAATATTATGCCATGCAGAGCCCAGTAATATTGTGCCAGTCAGATACCAGGAATATTGTGCCATTCAGATGCCTGTAATATTGTGCCATTCAGATGCCTGTAATATTGTGCCAGGCAGATGCCAGTAATATTATGCCATGCAGAGCCCAGTAATATTGTGACGGTCAGATACCAGGAATATTGTGCCATGCAGAGCCCAGTAATATTGTGCCAGGCAGATGCCAGTAATATTATGCCATGCAGAGCCCAGTAATATTGTGCCAGTCAGATATCAGGAATATTGTGCCAGTCAGATGTCTGTAATATTGTGCCATTCAGATACCAGGAATATTGTGCCATGCAGAGTCCAATAATATTGTGCCAATCAGATACCAGGAATATTGTGCATTAAGAGCCCAGTAATATTGTGCCAGTCAGATACCAGGAATATTGTGCCAGTCAGAGCCCAGTAATATTGTGCCAGTCAGATACCAGGAATATTGTGCCAGTCAGAGCCCAGTAATATTGTGCCATGTAGAGCCCAGTGATATTGTGCCAGTCAGATGCCAGGAATATTGTGCCATGCAGAGCCCAGTAATATTGAGCCAGTCAGATACCAGGAATATTGTGCCAGTCAGAGCCCAGTAATATTGTGCCAGTCAGAGCCCAGTAATATTGTGCCAGTTAGATACCAGTAATATTGTGCCAGTCAGAGCCTAGTAATATTGTGCCAGGCAGAGCCCAGTAATATTGTGGCAGTCAGATGCCAGGAATATTGTGCCAGTCAGAGCCCAGTAATATTGTGCTAGTCAGAGCCCAGTAATTGTGCCAGTCAGATACCAGGAATATTGTGCCAGTCAGAGCCCAGTAATATTGTGCCAGTCAGAGCCCAGTAATATTGTGCCAGTCAGATACCAGGAATATTGTGCCAGTCAGAGCCCAGTAATATTGTGCCAGTCAGATACCAGGAATATTGTGCCAGTCAGAGCCCAGTAATATTGTGCCATGTAGAGCCCAGTGATATTGTGCCAGTCAGATGCCAGGAATATTGTGCCATGCAGAGCCCAGTAATATTGAGCCAGTCAGATACCAGGAATATTGTGCCAGTCAGAGCCCAGTAATATTGTGCCAGTCAGAGCCCAGTAATATTGTGCCAGTTAGATACCAGTAATATTGTGCCAGTCAGAGCCTAGTAATATTGTGCCAGGCAGAGCCCAGTAATATTGTGGCAGTCAGATGCCAGGAATATTGTGCCAGTCAGAGCCCAGTAATATTGTGCTAGTCAGAGCCCAGTAATTGTGCCAGTCAGATACCAGGAATATTGTGCCAGTCAGAGCCCAGTAATATTGTGCCAGTCAGAGCCCAGTAATATTGTGCCAGTCAGATACCAGGAATATTGTGCCAGTCAGAGCCCAGTAATATTGCGCCATTCAGAGCCCAGTAATATTGTGCCATGCAGAGCCCAGTAATATTGTGCCAGTCAGATACCAGGAATATTATGCCAGTCAGAGCCCAGTAATATTGTGCCGGTCAGAGCCCAGGTATATTGTGCCAGTCAGAGCCCAGGAATATTGTGCCATGCAGAGCCCAGTAATATTGTGCCAGTCAGATACCAGGAATATTATGCCAGTCAGAGCCCAGTAATATTGTGCCGGTCAGAGCCCAGGTATATTGTGCCAGTCAGAGCCCAGGAATATTGTGCCATTCAGAGCCCAGAAATATTGTGCCATTCAGAGCCCAGGAATACAGTGCCATTCTGAGCCCAGGAATACTTTGCCATTCAGAGCCCAGTAATATTGTGCCAGTCAGATACCAGGAATATTGTGCCAGTCAGATACCAGTAAAATTTTGCCAGTCAGAGCCCAGTAATATTGTGCCAGTCAGAGCCCAGGAGTATTGTGCCAGTCAGATACCAGAAATATTGTGCCATTCAGAGCCCAGTAATATTGTGCCAGTCAGATACCAGTAATATTGTGCCAGTTAGAGCCCAGTAATATTGTGCCAGTCAGATACCAGTAATATTGTGCCAGTTAGAGCCCAGTAATATTGTGCCAGTCAGATACCAGTAATATTGTGCCAGTTAGAGCCCAGTAATATTGTGCCAGTCAGATACCAGGAATATTGTGCCAGTTAGAGCACAGTAATATTGTGCCAGTCAGATACCAGGAATATTGTGCCAGTCAGATACCAGGAATTTTGTGCTGTTCCAGTGCTCATTTTCTTCCTCCCTCCTCCCCCTTCCCCATCACTTACCGCCTGGCTGCTGCTCCGTGTCCCTAGCCGGACGTCTGAGGAGTGAAACACAGTAACGTAACGTCACATCCGGTCGCGGTGATATATTTATTTATTTTTCCCTGCGGCCGCAGGGACACCACTGGTCACTCCACTGATATCTAAACAAACATATGCTATGTAGAGTGTGAATATACTATTTGACCTGGATTTACAGATGGGAAATAGGTACTTGACACTGTCTGGAGCATCTCATTTGACTAACAACTGCAAACCTACCAACATGTCCCACCAGTGATGAAGAATGCTGGTGACATAGCATAGAAGGTGGAGGGTCAGCACTGTCACTTACTGGAACTGATCAAGTGTGCCTGTATAATGCTTTATTTAATTTTTCTCCAATGTCCAAGCATTGGGACTGTTCCATGTAAACTGGCAAAAGCGCCATACACAAGTAACTATTATACCAAGCCTTTTGTTTCTCTCATGTATTGGACTTTTCAGTATAGCAATCTACAAGCTTGCCTTCTGCTGAAAATATTAATTGAACCAACGATATTTGTTTGATCCTCTGGACTTTTTGTTTTGGATGCATTAACAATGCATTTTAAAAGTTAAAATATTTTTACATTGAGTGCTGAATTAAAGCTGAACTGAACCTGTTAAAACAACGCTACAGCACATGGTGATGTCCTACATTAGAACAATGAAACTAGTGTAAATTGACATTTGACAAAAGCAAAGAATAATTCCAGTGGATGGTACTGCATAATGGAGATTGTCAGGGATGGAGTCCAAATGATATGGGACCCTGAGCACATGAGTTCAGGAGTCCATTGGCAGGAACAGAGTACCCGCACTCCCCTGGAAGCTTGAAGTCCCATGTTTGTGCGGCCACATTCTATGGCCATGGGGTCTAACTTTTTCTAAGAATTGATATGTATTATTACCTCTTATGACTTGGGTTGTCTCTCTAGATATTGCTATCCATACTTTTTTTGGCAGTATCTTTTTTAGAATAGTAAGTTTTCTTCTTAACTGTTCATACTATATACAAATGTTTGTCTCCCCCCCCCCCCCCAAGCCAACCAATCATACATTGTGTTTTTATATGTGATATTATTAGATGTTTCATCTTATTCTCATATGTCATTAATATAAAACAATTTTTATGACAGGTTGATGTTTTTAACTTGAATTCCTTGGGGGATTTAAACTTACATGTACATTTTTTATTTTTTTCATCCTTAGCAAGGGGTTCACTTTTAATCATTACTTATGAGACTCTACCTATGTTTAATTAATCAGCAGTGTTTGGGGTAATTACCACCCCTTTTTTGACACAATTTATCTGCTGTTTACGGAACTCTCAGTTAGCTTATGATTATGTGCCCTGCACAATAAACGTTTACCTTTTCTACACACTCCATGGGACCATGTCTAGAAAATAAACTCCTGAGTGCACAAGTTCAGCAGTCCATTGGCAGGAATGGAGTGACAGCAGTCCCCTGGAAGTTTTAGGCCCCAGTTTTGTGAGGCCACATTCCAGACCCTAAGGTAGCATCTGTTGCCTAACATAGGCAAAGAACAAAAGCAAAGTACTGGAGCAAAAGCTGAACTAAATATATACACAAGCAGGGTCAAGCAGAAACCACACTTAATATAAGTAATACAGAGTACAGAGTTTCTGATAAAGCAAGAATACTAAACAGAAATTGACAGAACAGAAGATCTACATACATACACAGTTACAGACATAACATAAAACAAACAGAGGATGGGGCTAAGACATAAGGAAAGCAAGGAAAAGAAGTGAGGAGCTAGGATGCCTCAGATCAGGACTGAGACATGGGGAAAGGAGGAGCTGGAAACTTCAGGTGCATCAGGGGAAGAGAATTATGGAACATACAAACATGTAGACATAAATACAGGAACTAGCCTAATACTCTGAGATGGTAATGGTGATGGTTTAGTTCATCTGATAACTATAAGATGTAAGCTTCCCAACCAGCTTTAAAGTACTTCACAATATGGCCAGTACCTAACACTAAAACTAAACAGGTGAAGCAGATTTTAAATGGAGGACAACAGAAAATCAGAAAGGAAACAAGAAAAACCCAGTACGGTTATAACAAAACAACAAACAGCAAGGGAAGCAGAAACAAATTAGAACTGGAGGACAAACGAACAGAGATGCATGGGGAAGGGTAACCCTTCAGGAGAGGTTCTAATAGGGCTCTAAGACAGGGCACTGGATATCTCACTAATAGGGCTCAGGACTCAGGGAATCCCCATAACAGGGTTTTGGGACTCATGGCAGCCCCATCACATGGCTTTGGGACTCAGGGCAACCCCATTACATGGCTTCAGGACTAAGAACAACCCCATTACAGGGCTTCAAGGAAGGACACAGATACAGGGATACAGGAATATAAGGAAAAGTGGACAAGTGGATTTCTCCAGTTTCTACAATAACTAAACCCCATTTTGTAATTAGCAAATCATGTTACACATATAAGATGAAAACACACTCCTTTACCATAACAATACAAATGGTGAAATAGAATTTACAAATTAATGATAAGATATATGATATTGTAGGATCAGTACAAATTAACCTTTTTAACAAGACTTTTTAGCCTTGCATTTCCCTTGGTGACAATGGCTGTCCTAACATTTCTGAGGTGTTTGTGTTTAACTGTAATTTTGTTCCAACTCATTTAGCGTACCCACACAAATTATATATTGTTTTTATTCGGCATAAGTAGGGCTTTCATTTGATGCCATTATTTTGATCATATCATAATTTTATGTAAAACAATAATAAAATATGGTGAAGAATTTTTTTTTTAAAAAAGTGTTTTATTTGAAAAATCGTATGCTCATCTACAAAAGCAAACAAAAAAACGTGCTAAATAGATTCTAACATTTGTGCTGAGTTTAGAAATACCCAATTTTTCTATGTTTTCATTCTTTTTTATTCAGGTTACAGGGCAATACGTATAAACAGTGCAATGCTATTTCAAAAACACTTTGGCCATGCTTCCTGAGGCCATAGATCTGGGGCTAAATTTTCATTTTTTTTAGTAGTGCTGACTGCCTCAACTCTAGAGGCATGTCAGCTACACACACAGAGCAATGGTAAGTGATTAAACTCGCTTCCTATTCTTTTATACCGTTGACCGTTTTAATGGCACAGCGCCTTTAAAACCGCCATTTTAAATCGATCTCCGAAGTGATCAGGCAGTGTTTGCAGTATTGTACAATGCCTCTGTACCAGAGGCATTGTAGCAATACACC
This sequence comes from Pelodytes ibericus, assembly GCA_036172795.1. NCBI lineage: Eukaryota > Metazoa > Chordata > Amphibia > Anura > Pelodytidae > Pelodytes > Pelodytes ibericus. Next base: position 98,972,116 of record CM069858.1, on the reverse strand, counting down.
AGAGCACTGGAAGTGGCAAAAAAAAGTCACTTTCAGAGATCTTTTCACTGCCACCCATTTTAAAGGCAGTTACATAGTTATAGTTATGTTGCATTTTTATTATTGTACCCAAAATGCAACATTTTACATTTGTCTACATTGAATCGCATTTGCTATTTATCTGCCCAATTATACAGTTTTTCCAAATCCTCTTGGAGTGAAGAAACATCTAGTTCAGACTGTATAACCCTACTTCATTTTGTGTCATCGGCAAACATAGAGACATGGCTCCCTATCTGGGAGATCATTAATAAACACATTAAAAAGAAGAAGACCCAGAAAAGAACCCTGAGGTACTCCACTTATCACGTGTCCAGTTGTACAACTTCCCATTTACCACCACCCTTTGCATTCTGTCTTTCAACCAGTTGCCAATCCACAAAAAAACCTCTGGCCTTAAGCCTATTTCAGTCAATTTGTACAGTAACCTTTTATGTGGAACAGTATCAAATACCTTTGTAAAGTCTGAATATATCACATCCACTGCAACACCCATATCTATATTTTTACTCACCTCCTCATAGAATGTGCCTTTAAAGTGTGCACCCTTTATTGTCAACAGCCATACCATTCCTCCTTTACCAAACACTTAAATAAAATAAAAAAATAATACTATGGCTTCCAAACACTCACTAAATTCAGAGGGGCATATATTTTACAATGTCTAAAGTGTCGACCCAATATGCGCTGATATTTGGCCCCAAAATGTTTCAGACTGATTCAGGAAACATTGAGGAATATGCCTCCGAATATGTTCACAATTTGGAAATCATAGCTGATTACACACTGATTGCTTCAGAAAACGAATGCATACACACCGAACAAAAGTGGAATCCTTAGAGGCACCATTATATCATTTGGGAGATTTCAAACACAGAATAGCTGAAACAAATTCAATATCCTACTTCAAAAAATGCCCCGAGGTAATGGGCCTAGGCACATATTATAGGTGCAATCAACTCAAACCCAATCATTGTCGAGGAATTGTTGCATATCATGCACATATCCAAACCACCATTAGCAGCCAGTAGGTAGCATTAAGAGAAGAAAAACATTTTCAAATTACAAGCCAGGGTTCAAGGGGGTGGCCAGGACAGTGGTAGCAGGAGATTGGGAAAAGCAGGGCCTATAATGTACTAGTAGAGTTTCTCAGTGGATGAGAACACAGGATTGGTGCTCAAACTGTGAAAACATGCCACATATGGATAAGCTGCAACAAGGGTGTGTGTAGCGAATTATAGCTGTGCAGAGATTGTTAGTTGGGGAGGGGGTGGGTAAGAAGCATATTGCAGCAACTAGCATGTATAAATATAGTAGATAAGTGCAATGGGAGTTTCAATACAAAGTTGTAGTCCATATCAATGTTTGTGTATCAGTAGATCTGTACAACTGTGGTAATGCATGGGTGTGCCTTTACATGTATATAAACATCAATATGTGTATACATACATGTGCAGATAGACAGATGTACATGGGTAAATGTGATAACATATACAGATGATTAGACAATGGAACTGGTGTGAGGTAGGTGGCGCTAGAGAAGATATCGCACAAGCAGCAACTTGTCTAGCAGTTATCCCAAAATACTGCAGTAAAACACATATACAAATTGGAAGTCAGGACAACATTATTATTATTGTCATTTAAGTGTTCCAAAAATAATAAGAGATCTCCTTCTACACCCTTCCAAACAAAGAAGAGATCATCTATATATCTCCGATATAACACCAGGTTTGCCTGCCAGCCATGCCCCGTCCAGACCGACCTATTTTCCCAGTCGGCCATGAACAAGTTGGCATAGCTGGGGGCAAACCTGGTGCCCATCGCCGTTCCTCTACATTGTAAAAAGAATTCATCATTGAAGAAAAAATTGTTATGAGTTAGGATGAGTTCTATCCCCTCAACTATAAAATCAATCTGATTGTTTTTAAAGGAACCATCCGTTTCCAACATATGTCTCACAGATGTAATACCTTAAGCATGATCGATACATGTGTATAGGGATGTCACATCACTTGTCACAAGTATGTAGTCTTCTTCCCATTTTATTTTTTCTAAGTCTTGTAGGATACTGATCGTGTCCTTAAGGTGAGATTTATTTCTTTGGACAACAGGTTGTAATAACACATCCAAATATTCTGACAGGTTACTAAAGAGGGAATCAATACCCGAGACAATTGGTCTCCCTGGTGGGTTTTCAGCATCTTTATGTATTTTTGGAAGAAAGTATATAACTGGTAACTTAGGATAGGAAACATTTATATATTTATATTCATTTTCTGTCAAAATGTTTAGATTTTTCCCTTTGTCTAAATAGACAATAAAAATTTCTCCATTTATAAACCGAGACTAGCAGAGTGAGAAAACCGAGAGACATGTGAAGTACATTAAACCGAAAGAGGATGTGTTAAACCGAAGATTGACTAATGCGAAGCTGTTAAAACGAACATAGTCGGAAATCCACGAAGCTCATGGTATGAATTACGGAAATACTCTAACCTGCCATAAGCCGAATCCCTCAATACAAACAACGGAAAAAGCCGAGAGGTCGGCTTTTTCGGATGAACTGATAAATCTCTTGATACGAACAGCGGAGAAAGCCGAGGAGTCGGCTTCCCGGGGAAATCCGAGAGTCGCATTAACAGTGACATGACGCTGTGGGCAGGTCGCGTCACTTAACTCAAACGTTTAGATATTATATATAAGCAGCCTCATCCCATATGAGTGCTGCTGGATCCTGAGGAAGCCCATTAAAACGGGCGAAACGCGTAGATCAAGCAACACTCATATGAGATTGTACCAGATCCTTGTTTGTCTTTGTTCCAGTTTTGTGACCCCTTGCTGATGTTCCAGATTTTAAGTGTAAGGTATTTTTTGCACTTTATATTAAATTACACTTTTTGCTACTAATACCATCTTCTGTTCCTTGGAGGTTGAACATTGCCTATTCCCTTTGGAGATGGCATCAATCCAGGACAAGAAAGCTGTCACTTACATTTAAGTTTTGTCCCATATGTAGGGACTATATGTGAGTGCTTTATATTTCATTGCCTTCACCTTTATACCTTCATTTGTTACACTGGGTATATATCCTGCATTTTCTGCACAGCAGATTGATTGCCCTGTCACTTTATAGCATATACAGATGATTAATGATAGTGTATAAATTGCAATGTCCCACTGTTTAAGGTATTCAGACATCCAGCGACAGGTGAAGAGGAAGTTTTGCAGTTAAACCACCAATGCTAGAGCTAGAGTTCTCCTGAGCCAGCTGACCTGCTGGATTTTGAGGTGGAGCTACTACAAGTCATGGGGCCTGAGACAGTCACATGGGTTGAGGAGTTGACACAGACTTGCCTGTTTGTTAGTATATAACATACATTGATATTTTATGTTTGTTAACTGATAGCATCTAGCACTGTGCCTCCTCAATTCACAGCATTATCTGGCAACGAGGCCCCATGGCCTGCAAGGGCACACAAGATTTTCCAGCTCCTCCTCAGTGGGCATGTGAGTGCATGTCACCTGTTGTAGAAACATATGCAACAGATTGGGCTTTATTCATGAAACAGAGAATTGTATGGAATTATGAATGGAGTTCCCAAGTTATGGCCAGCAGCTCTTCAGAATGATTGCAACTCAGGTACTACGGCTTTAACATAGGAATTTAATTTACCATTCCATTTACCATCTTTTATGAATGAAGCTCAGTGAAATAGTTGATGTGAGATGTTCTACACCGAACTGTATGGACTCAACATTAACAATGGATTCTTCATCTCCAACAGAGCTGTATTCACCATCTCTGGTGACAACTATGATGCCCACAGTGTGGTGGATCCCGATCAGCTGAGCACATCAGGAGCCCCTCCACAATCCGTTGATGATTCCTCACCAGACTATCCTCTTGTTAATTGTCATGGAACCCTTAGTTACTTACCATTCCTGTCACCTAGTTGTACTTCTCGCCACCAAAATCTGCATCCTCTCTCAATGCCCCCACCCTGCTTCATCCCTGCCTTTTTATTTTTTATTATTTAGAAAAAAAATTAAAATTATTTTAATTTATAATTGAAAATAATGTATTATATGAAATTATCTATTTGTGTCAATGTTATTATTGAGGTAAATACACACTTCACACAGTTCATGGTACCTTTTTATTTCCACAGTGTTCAACATGGAAACATGGGAACACTTTCCCTTTCATTGTGGTTACACATTGGTGTCTGTGCTGGACATGTATTTTGCTGCATAACACTTTTTTCTGTGTTTTATTTTGACATGGCCACGGTCACATATATGTCCAAAAAATGTCATCTTTTTTACAGATAGCATAATGCATTTGCATCAAAAATTATATTAGGGCACATATGTAGGCATGTCCATGTGAAAAAGCAATTTCAAATGTTTATTTTAGAGATCTTTAAGGTTGAATTCTACTCATCTCAGGAGAATTGAATAGGTGAAGTCCTCCTTTCTTACCCAAATACAGAGCATGTTTGGATGTGTTCAGAGCATATTGGGTCATCAAAAATGTATATTTTTCATGGCGAAAATGTCCCGAACCAAACACCTCTGAAACTTCAGTCTCCAAACATCCCAAACTGCTGATTCAGACCCAGGGATTCAGGGATATTGATTGGCTGAATTTGTGAAATTTTGTGTATATTGTGTTGACCCTACAACATTGCACCTTGACAATATTATGCTGTTTGGTATTTGCACAATTATTTTAAAACAGTTAAAGTTGGTTAGTATCATTTTGCAACTATGTATCTTATACAGGGGCACATCTGAAGTTATATAATCAAATTCAGTGTAAGTTCAATAAAAAAAATAGAACTTAACATGCACCATAGCAATTTACATCACTTTGAGAGCTATTCACTAAAAGTAAGGTAAGTTGAGATGAGATGTTTATCATTGTGCATTGTACAACTAACAATACAGAAGAAATATAGATAAACAACACAGCACATCTGGAGCCATTCACTAAAAGTGATCTGCAGGTTGGTTGAGGTGAGATAAGCATTTTATCTCATTGACTTTACTATGCAGGACAAACCTGATGAAGTTATCTTACTTGACGAGCTCCTATTATGCCCCTATTATCTTTAGAATTCAATTTGTATTTAAAGTTGACAATCAAAATCACAATACTTTCTGATTTTGCAAAGTAGCATTTTTGAACGAATCTGAGTATTTCCTTAAGCTCTTTGACAGGACTGACATCTGCAAACTATAGCAAGAGAAAGCAAAATGGCATGAATGTTGCTGGTTTCTGAAGATCATATGGGATCAGCACAATGGCATTATCTGTTATATGGAACAGAAAAGCACATGTGTGAAAATGATATCAAAGCTTTCATGCAAAGGTAGAATTTACCATTTCTTTCCACATAAAATACTGTGTTCTGAAAATGGTCAAATTTCATAAAGCGTTATGGCACAGATTCAAGAAAAGATTTGTTTTATAATGTGATAAAAGAAGGCTAAACCATGCTATTACAGATCATGTATGTAGTCAGTGGAAACAAGGTATACTATTATATTCTTTTATCTAAAATGCTATGCCCAGTCATTTGCGGATACTTAAACTAAATATGTCTAAATTGCCTCGCATTATTAGTATAGTGTAAATGTCCTCCATGTGCAGCTACATGATTGATTTGCTATAAGATATCAGTCAGAAGAAAGAGCTATGCAGTTATTTGAGTAATTATTTGGGTCTCATGCATTGACCTTGAAGGTGGACTGTTGAATGCATTGTCAGAGTATTCTTCTCCAGACAGGGGATGTAATGGCTTACATTTAAAGGACACCATTGCTAAATGCTAACGTTCTGCTCTGTACATTGCATGTTCTCTCATATTTGACGTGGAAATATCAAACAGTTCTTTCATCAGGTAGAAAACATCCTAATCAATGTTTAATGATACAACTGTTTTGACACAAATATTACATATCACTAATTTCAGACTACATCACACATCTCCTCTGCTTTAAATGACGCACTCATGGGATGGATTCCAAGTAAGGCATGATGGGTTTTTTTTGTTGCTAGGAGAGTTAAATAGAAGAAACGAAAACTTGTGAAGTCTTCACCTTCTACTGAATTGGTGTATGTTAACCTTTTCCTTGCTGCAACAGTTAAGAAGGACACTTTTTAAGGATCAAATTAATTGTTACTCACATAGTAATTTGAACAAAATAGTTACTCCGACGTCACTTGTAATTAATTGATCCACTAGCGGGTCCACTTCTGAAACAACTTTATTGTATATACAAGCCATGTGAGACAATAGGCAGTGGTAACGATATGCCAACACTCCCAAGAACACTTAATCAAAGGCATAATCAGGCAGCTGAATGAGTGAATGAGTGGTCCAAATGGGCAACCATGAGATGACCCTGGATTGCAGTATTTGTTAATAGTGTGTGTTATATATATATATATATATATATATATATATATACATATATATATATATACATATACAGTCATGGGAAAAAGAAAGTACACTCTCTTTGAATTATATGGTTTTACATATCAAGACATAATAACAATCATCTGTTCAGGTTTTAAAATTAGGCAAATACAACCTCATATGAACTAATCACATATTACATCATGTCATAATTTTAGCAACAGTGATAAAGCAAAAATGGAGAGCCATGTGTTAAAAATATACACCCTTACTAAGAGGCTAAGTAGCAGACAGGTGCTGCTAATCAAATGCCCGTTATTAATTGATCATCAGCAAGTGTGACAATAATTAAAGGCAACATTTTAGTAGTTTGCTGGTCTGGAGCATTCAGATGTGAGTTAACACAATCCCAAGAAGGAAAGACATCAGCAATGATCTTAGAGAAGCCATTGTTGCCGCGCATCAAACTGGGAAAGGTTTAAGGCCATTTCCAAACAATTTAAAGTCCATCATTCTACAGTGAGAAAAAATAAGCAAAAGTGTAAAAGATTCAACACAGTTGAATCCCAGGAGTGGAGGAGGGGTCCCAGAAAATTCATCCCAAGGTCTGGCCATGCAATGCTCAGAGAAATTACAAAAATCCAAGACTTACATCTCAGAATTTACAGGTCTCAGGTAGCAAGTTAAATGTTAAAATTCATGACAGTACAATCAAAAAAAGACTGAACAAGTATGGTGTGTTTGGATGGGTTGCCAAGAGAATCCCTTTTCTCTCTAGCACGGCTGTGGTTTGCAAAGTTACATATGACCAAACCACAAGACTTCTGGAACAATGCCTTTTGGACTAACGAGACTAAAGTGGAGATGTCTGGCCATAATCACAGCACCATGTTTGGCAAAAACCAAACGATATCAGCACAAACACCTTATACAAAACTGTCAGGCACAGTGGTGGAGGGGTGATGATTTGGGCTTGTTTTGCAGCCACAGGACATGGAACCCTTGAAGTCATTGAGTCAATCATGAACTCCTAGGTATACTAAACCATTCTAGAGTAAAATGTGAGTCCATGTCTGTCAGCTAAAGCTTGGCTGAAATTTGGTCATGCAACAGGACAATGATCCCAACCACACCAACAAATCTACAATAGAAGGAAAAAGAAAATAATCAAGGAGTTACATTGGCCGAGTAAAAGTCTAGACCTCAACCCAATTTAAATGCTGTGGCAGCACATTAAGAGATCTGTGCATAAGCAAATACCATCAAACCTCAATGGACTGAAGCAATATTGAGCAAAGAAGATTGAGCCAAAATTCCTCCTTATGCTTTGAGAGACTGACAAAGTCATACAGAAAAGAAGTAACATTGTAAAGAAGATTAAGACAAAAATTCCTCCTTATGAGTTGAGAGACTGATAAAGTCATACAGAAAAGATAACCAAGTTATTGCTGCTAAGGGTTGTTCTACAAGCTACTGAATCATAAGGTGTACATTTTTCACACATGGTGTCTCCATTTTGGCTTTATTGTTAAATAAATCATGACAAGAATTGTTGCTCATCTGAGGTTATACTTACCTAATTATATATATATATATATATATATATATATATATATATATATATATATATATATATAAGAAACACACTGATCCAGGGACCGGCAGCTTCAACACCAGAGACGTTTAGAGGGTAATTACCCCAAGTGGAGTCCAGCACAGGTGAGTGCAACTCTTGGACGTTGTTCCCAGCCGTTTAAGGTAAATAGAAATTAGAAATTTTGAGCAGATGGCGCACCTCCCAGCGTGCAAATGGATTCAGTTTACACAGGTAGACTTGAATAAATCTTGAAGTTTTATTGGCGAGAAAAGAACATAGAAACAAAACGCAGTCTCACGCGTTTCGCCGTGAGGCTTAATCCTAGACTGGCATTTACAACAAAAAGGACAACTTAAAAGCATTATTGGAAATACCTTTGAGGTATTCCTATTGGTTAAAAACTTTTTTACACAAATGTGTCTCATTAGAGCTAAATGAGTACTGCATCATTGATTTTAAAGACACAGGAAAAGTACATTCATGTAAAGTAACGACAGGTTAATTACACGTTTTAAGCGTTGAACGTTCATTCCTATGATCCATATAGAAACTTGCATGTAGCCATACATTCACAATAAATATCTATCTAATTTATATTACATGTAACTGTAGACAAAATCTAAATCAGATGGCAACTCATGCAAGTTTAGACAATAAAAAGGTGTATATAATAACAAATAAAGTTAAAAATGCATTAGGTGTGCATAAAGGCATATATGTGCTTATTATTCAGTCAAAGGACTTGTATACTCTTTTTGATAGAGGACATTCCCAAATAACATAGATATCAATATGTAATCAGGAAATACAGAAAGGGGGAGGTCTTTTGGAGCTTGGGGGGAGAGAAAAAGAGAGAAAAAAAAAAAAACCACCCCACTCACCCAACCTTAAGTAAAATAATCAATATAACAATTGATTTCCCATTCCATATTAATCCCTGTTGGTGATTTTAATGTCTCCTCCTCGTGGACCCAATTTGCACTTTTCAATTCCCATGCAAGAGAAGTACTGCACATCTCCTCCCACACAGGCTTGAAAGTGTCTATTAAGGGGCGACCTATTGTCATTACATCTTATATCAGAGACATGTTCCCTCATCCGTATCCTAAAGTTTCTGCTAGTTCGGCCAACATATTGAATTCTACATTTCTTACATGTCACAAGGTACACAACCCCACTGGTATTACAATTGATTTAGTCTGTCATTTTAAATTCAGTTTGTTTAGATGTAGATTTAAAACATTTTGATATATTAACAAATTTACAACAGGAGCATCTTTTTGAACCACATGGGTACATACCCTGTGTTTTAATCCAACTGCATCCCTGCTGTTGGACAGTGTCCTCGACTATATAGCTAGGGGACAACATGTTTTGTAGAGAACATGCTTTCCTGGATACGAATTTAATATCAAGACTGTCATTCAGGATACTACGCAACTTCTTATCGGCCTTCAATAAGGGAAGATTGTTTTGAACTATGCGTTTGACTTGTTCAAATTCTGCACTATAGTCTGTAATAAAATAAACGGATGTGTTGTATGCGTCTCTACTAAAATTCGTGTTAATTTTTTACATTATTAGTTTTGGCTATGTTCGTGCCAATAAGGGAATGTCTGTCTCTATGTTTAGCTCTAATATATTCCTTGTTCACTATGTTGGATGGGTAACCTTTGTCTGCAAATCTCTTCCTTAGAGCCTCTGCTTGATTTTCAAACTCTATAATAGATGTACAATTTCTTCTTGCTTTTAGGAATTCACCATATGGGATATTACGTGTGACATGTTCGGGGTGACAGCTAGTATAGTGTAGAATCGTGTTTCCTGCTGTGGGTTTTCTGTAGCTAGTAGTAAATATTTTCTGCTTATCATGTGACAATTTGATATCCAAAAATGCAATAGCATCTGGATTGTGTTCCAAAGTAAGTTCTAAATTAATATCATTACGATTAAGATAAGTAAGATAATTGGATAGGGAAACCGAATCCCCCTGCCAAATGAAAAGCAGGTCGTCAATGTATCTGCCGTACCAGACGATGATCTGTATGGGTTCTAATCTCCAAAGACGTGGGACCGCTCCCACCAGCCCAAAAACAGGTTGGCATAGGAGGGAGCAAAACATGTTCCCATCGCGGTCCCACGCCTCTGGAGATAATAAACCCCAGAAAAAAAAGAAAAAAAGTTGTGTGTAAGCAAAAAATAAATAGCTTTAAGTAGAAATTCAATTAAATCCACTGAATAATCACTAAAGTTTTCCAAATGAAACCTAACTGCCTCCATACCATGTGCATGTGGAATGGAGGAGTAAAGAGAGGCCACATCCGGCGAAACGCGTGAGACTGCGTTTTGTTTCTATGTTCTTTTCTCGCCAATAAAACTTCAAGATTTATTTAAGTCTGCCTGTGTAAACTGAATCCATTTGCACGCTGGGAGGTGCACCATCTGCTCAAAATTTCTCATTTCGAATATATATATATATATATATATATATATATATATATATATATATACATTTGGTCCATTCTTGCTCATATCTGACCTATTTTGGGATATTCCCTGCCCGCCTTTACTGATTTGTTCCACCCGCATGGATTTTTAATTATATGTAAAAGCTGTAATAGGTTATAGGTGCCTATAGGTTATTTTGCCTTGAAGTGTACAATGTCACTCCTCTATGTCCTATGGAGAATAGAATCAGAACTAATATCATTGCTATGAATCATACTGTGAAAGGGTAGGCTTCTGTCTTTGACGTTTGTTCAGTTTGGGTTTCTAGGAAACCAAGCCCACACAACTTCAGAATAATATGCTTTTCTATTTAAAACCGCCATGTATCCTGCTTCTGTTTTCCTTATTTTCATTCCCCTGATTTTCTGCCTTGTTTTATGGAACTGGGTCACTAGTAAGAATGGATTGTGCAATTTAACGCCCGCTGACCATTTCTAGTAATACAAGCACATTGGCAGAAGGCTATAACATATGTGGCTATGTGTGCTAGCATGCAATATCTAAAATAACAGCAAATACACAGTGCATTTGCAGCAGTCTGATTTACTATGCTATTAAAAGAGTATAGTACATTAATTGCTAATTTTGACACTGCTGATGTCTGGGAACTACATATTCCATGATGCTCAGTTAAGATCTTGACTGAGCATCATGGGACATGTAGCTCCCAAAAATCTGCAGTGCCTAGGTTAGCTGCATCTGGCATAATAGGTTTATTAAGTTAACACAATTACAAAAGTATTGCATAGAATACTGTACCCAAGATTTTAAATTCTGCATGTAAATCCTTCAGTTATGTAGCAGGAGAGGGTGTTCTGTACGTGACATGTCCATTTTATGGTTAGATTTATATATAATGATTTGTGTTGTGTGCTACTTAACAACAAATATATCAGATAAACTATGTACTTGTTTGTTTGTTAAGCCAGGTTTTGTCAATGGGTTAAAGATGATTTTAGCAACTGCAGCCAGAGTTCACATGCCAGTAGAGATAGAAAAAAAATGTCGACATATGGAAAAGGGAATGAAGCACAATCTGTCTATGAAGAGGTTGTGTGAACATCTGAAATGAATAATGAAAAAATGAACATATGTAGGTGGATCTGGCAAATCCAGTATTTCCAAGAGGCGGGGAGAGGTCTTTAGGGAGAGCAGAAAAAAAGGTGGAATAAGATATGCTGTGGTTACGTACCTACTAGTGACAAAAAATACTACTTCCAAAAGAATGTGTCATTTAAATGTAAAATCAGCTGATTGTTCACGCACATAAGACCATTATAACTTTCTTTTCAGGTCATCCTGTATTTATTAAAGTCATTGTAGCAGGATATATTAGTTGAGCTTGAGCAGACTGTTTATAGTATATGTCTGCATAGGAATGGCTTTACAAATACATTGCCTGCCAAGAATGAAAATCCAAAACACATTTTATAAACATACAGGCAAGCTTCAGTGATAGAATCTACAATGGACAAGTGTTTGCATTGTTCTAAAGCATTTCATGTTAAAGTTTGCACGGGTTAGAAACAGCTAAACAAGTCACTAAAAAAGTAATGAATAAAGTCTAATTTCCCCTAATTCCTTAGCATAGAAAAGCATAAAAAGTGGTAATGTTTCACACTTCTAAGTAGTGAACCAAACAAGACATATTTTAAGCAGATTGTGGCTCTTCCCACAGTAGTATGGTCATACAGTGTTTATTTTTAAATTGTTTAATGCTCATTATTTGCTACTTATGCCACCACTATTCAATGATGTGTGGGGAGGCATAAGGGAAGCATATGGGGTGTGGCAGTCTGAGGGCTAAACACACACATCACTGTCATCATCCACTGTCAAACAAAGGATCCGCATCTACCAATTTAGTTACAGTGTAAAAATAAGTATTGATATATGCTATTTACCATATGCTATTTTCAAGGGAAATGCCTTGTTGTATATGTATATATACTACCAGTCTAGTTTGCAAGCAAAAGATTGTCTTGTTTTATCTTATGCTGAAAATGATCCAGTAAACCAAGCAACTATTACAATGCATTCTGTCAAAACAATTAGATTTTATGTAAAGCTTTATAATCTTGTACTGAATTCAGCATTCCTTCCATTTTCTCTTTGTCTCACGCCTCATATTTATTATGTAATATGTCTGAAAACATTATATTCTACAATTGAAATATTTTTTTTTCTTGCTACTTAGACCCTTTGGGAATAATCTAATAGTGTTTTAAAGGAACGTCCCTCTAGACTCTGCAGAACCTGATTATAAATTGAAAACACCTGAAATTACCTTGAGTGATTGTTTCAGTTAAATAATAGTAAGTCCTTGTTATACTGTATGGAAGATTAACGAACAGGGTACAGGTTACATGAGACCCTGAACGCCAACTTTCAGGAGTCACGTTGCAGAAATGGAGAGACGGAGCTGGTGAAGGCTTGAGGCACCAGGTTGGTTTGACCACATACCAGGGCCCTGAGGTAGCAGCTGGTATATCCAGTAAAGCCAAGACAGAAGCTGAAGGCATGGAACATAACAACTTTGATGTGATAAACAGGATGCTGCAGTCTGACACAAACAAGCTAAGCAGAACAATAGCAGACAAGAAAACTGAGACAGGACAGAATACAGGCTACAGGGCTAAAGGCAAATACATAAATACAGGACAGAGACAGACAGGGCACAGACAAAATGCACAGCAATAGACTCAAAACCACAGACAAAAATACAGGACTAGCCTAGGACTCTAAGATGGTAAATAGTGAGGGTTTATTTACACCAAATGGTCATTAGATGATAAACTTGCCACCAGCGCCAAGGTACATCACATTAGTAAGTCATATCACTATCCATGTCTATATAGGGGAATATAGAGACCAAGACATAGGTAGCAGGACAGACTGGGTAATGAATCACACAGAACATATGGGTGGGCACATTTATATAGGAAAAATGTAATAAGAAAGCAGGGAAAACCAGGACAACCAAGCATAAAGCACAAAAAATAAATAAAACAGGAATAACTGGATATGGCCTGGATGAGCCTGCACATGGGGTATAGCATGACAACATGGATACAAATGTAATGTGGTCCACCTTCACCTTTTTTTTTTTTTTTTCTGAAGAGATTTACTTTTCTTTTGAAAGCAAAACACTGACATCTACTCTGCAATATTGGTTCTCTCAACCTGGCTTCGCTGACCGGTGTGCGGCGTCTATGATGCCCAAACACACCTCCAGCGAGCCAAGGGAATGCTACTTTCCGCCCAAGCTATTAGCTATCTCTTACTGCTGCCATGAAGCGCTGATATTCTTTGCATACCTTTAAAATGATGCACAATATAAGTGACCTTAAGCCTTGTGAAAATAATAAAGTTTTCTTTAGACTTAGGCGATACCGTTTCAGTAGTTTCATCTTAAATTAATTTTGTCCATTGATGCATTTGTTTTGGACGAAATTTGTCCATTCCTTTCATTTATGGAATTCCATCAACATTAATGGAATTTTTGAAATTTGTGCCAAATATCTTGGAAGCCGAAATTTTAGTCTGGGTCCACCCCATAGACTTCTATGAGATGACTGAGGCTTATTTTGTAAGGACCTTCGGCTATTACGTCAATAGCCAAAGTACTCCCATAGTAGTCAATGGGATGGCTTCATCTTTTTCCATAATAGTGAAGGTCCTGCCGAAATAAGCTGAAGTCAGGCAGTATTTTGGTGCCTTTATGGGAGGACCTTGGTTATTACGGAAATAGCCAAGGTCCTCTCATAGAAGTCAATGGTAGGACTTCAACTGTTGTGAAAATAGCCAAAGTACTCCCGAAATTAAATAAAAATTCAACTAAAGTAAAAATAAATAATGAAAAAAAAATTGTATTAAGTAATAAAAACATATATTAAAATATAATAAATCAATACAAATATAAACATATTACAGATTAAGGATCCCTTATCCAGACATCTGTTATACAAAATGATCCGTTATCAAAAAAGATTTTCGGATTTTGACAAAAAGTTGCAAATTGCACACACACCTGTCAGAGTGCTAGTGCACAACAATTATTTAGTGTCCAGACCCCTTAAGCTGCAATATAACCTTTCCATGCATGCTCAGAACCCCCTACTCCCATAAAGGGTAATACAATGGCACATGTGCAGGCCTGGTGTACCAACAGCAGGTTCCCAGCGATGCCTCACATCACAGCTTCATCACAATAAAAGTGATTTATTAGCGCAATACAGTATTTGCATTGATTGTACTGTATTTCCTGAGTGCTGCGAGGCTTTTATATATATTATTGGTGAAAGTGAGTCGTTATCCAAAATGATCCATTATCCAAAATATGTCTGGTCCCATGCATTTTGAATAAGGGATACTCAAAGATGTTATACATATATGGTATCACAATGCTGGTGGTGTCAGCTATAGGTTGGCATCACATTACCAGTGCTTGTTCACCGTCAACAGCAGTTAGGTTATATGTACCCTCCTGTCATCATGCCACGTGTATTACACCACTATTTCATGTCCATAGTACACATGTTCACATTGTTTGGCAATGCACCATTGTCCACCATTGTCCACCATGGACATGAAATGACACACATGGCATGATGGCTGGAGAGTACGTATAACAGCTGCTGATTGTGATACCAAAAGAGCTCTATGGCAGTGTATAAAAAAATATATGAAAATGTGCTCTGTCACTTTTTAAAGGATTTACAATAAACTATATTACATTTTCCTGCAAAACCTGTGGATTTGTTATGTTTGTCTTCAGCACGATCGCTTGGTTTCATCCCTAGAGGCGTCACTAGGGTTGGTGTCACCCGGTGTGGTAACTCATGGTGTCACCCCCCTGGATTTTCTCCAATACCATGCCAAACAGATTCCTTAGTAATGCCAGTCAGATGGCCCATTAAATATGCAACATACAAAATTATGTCACACGCAGGTGCCCTTTAACTATGCCACACACAGGAGCCCATAACTATGCCACAAACAGGAGGCCCATAACTATGACACACACAGGAGCCCATAACTATGCCACAAACAGGAGGCCCATAACTATGACACACAAGAGCCCCATAAATTATGCCACACCAAAGCCCCATAAATTATGCCTCACCTTGGAGCCCAATTATGCCACACACAAGCGCCCCATAATTATGCCAAACAAAAGAGCCCCTTAATTATGCCACACTTGGGGCCCAATAAATATGCCACACATGGGACAGCCATTAATTATGCGACACATAGGAGCCCCACAAGGTGACAATTGTACAATTTGAAAACAATACATATCTATAAACACAGACATCTCTCTATAACTAGTTGCATTTATACTTATTTGAATTATTTAATATTCTATTTAATAAAAATGTTATTGAAAAATTGCATTCCTATTTTTTATTCCCTTCCTCTGCACCCACATTGCACTTGGCTTGCACTCATATTGCACCTACACAATTTTGCATGCCACAGTGTCACTTTGCCCCACAGAACTAGCCAGTGTCACTTTCCACATAGTACATGTTATTTTTCCCCACTTACCATGCCACAGCATCACTTTGCCAATTAAAATATGCCAGTATTTAACCCTTCGATATGCCAGGATTTAGCCATTCAATATGCCAGGATTATTTTGCCACTCAATATTCCAGGATTATTTAGCCACTCAATATGCCATGATTTAGCCATTTAATATGCCAGGATTTAGCCATTCGATATGCCAGGATTTTGCCCCCCAATATGCCACTTAATATGCCAGGATTTTGTCCCACAAAATGCCATTTAATATGGCAGGATTTTGCTCTCAATATGCCAGGATTTTGCCCCCAATATGCCATTTAATATGCCAGGATCCCCCCCCCCCCATATGCCATTTAATATGCCAGGATTTTGCTCTCAATATGCCAGGATTTTGCCCCCAATATTCCATTTAATATGCCAGGATTTTGCCCCCCAATATGCCATTTAATATGCCAGGATTTTGCCCCACAATATGCAATTTAATATGCCAGGATATAGCCAATTAGTATGCCAAGATTTTGCCCCCAATATGCCATTTAATATGCCAGCATTTTGCCCCTCCAATATGCCATTTAATATGCCAGGATAATGCCCTCAATATGCCATTTAATATGCCAGGACTTTGACCCCAAAATGCCATTTAATATGCCAGGATTTTGCCCCCCAATATGCCATTTAATATGCCAGGATAGAGCCAATTAATATGCCAGGATTTTGCCCCTCAGTATGCTCGTTATGCCCCCTCCTCCTCCCCCCTTCCCCAGCCAGTATTTACCTCCTTGCTGTTGTCTCCAGGTGCAGGTCCGTGGCTGTGAGGGAAGCATTGTGCGCTCCCCTCCAGTCGTGCGTATCAATAAAGTTTGTTTAAAAAAAAAGTTTGAACAAAGTTTCAAAGCCACGGACCTGCACCGGGAGACGGCAGCAAGGAGGTACGTTTTTGATTTTTTTTTTCTTAATGCTGGGGGTGTCACACGGTGCGGTCCGCACCCCCCGCACCCCCCTCGTGAAGCCACTATTCATCCCTTTTGGTGTGGAGGAAATAGTGATACATTGTATTTTTGTCAGTGAGGAGGCCTGAGGAAGCCATTCAAATTGCTCAGTTGCTTTAAGCTCCCACGCCTTATCGGTTTCCCGATGGAGAAAATTCAACCTTTATCTACCCCTTACAACACTTGAATAAAACCAGGACACTTGCATATGGTGGCAAATTGAAGTCATTTATTTGTAACAAAGTAAAAAAAGGGAGGAGTCCCCCAAACCAAATGCGGCACCCCCTACAACCTGGAGCTGTGCTGAGCCCCGCCTGCCTGCAGCGCACGTGATGGCCGGTCCAGCCTTCACCGGGCTGCCTTCTACTGATACTGGGGTATCCCAGGGCGGCCAGGAACATCTGCTGGCCTTGAACCCCCCCTTTTTTGGAGGCCCGTGAGCCCCCCAACTCACGTGCCCCCATGTGGCTGCCTTGGTACGTCACTCCACAGGACACAGCCCAACATGTTTTTGCATTCTGCAGTAGCCATAACCGTGCCCCAGCAGCGGGCCCGACCACACAATCGGTTCCCGCCTTTGTATCCACAACCAACCGGCTGGCTACGCTTCCACCGCATGGGCCCGACCACACCGTCAATACCCAAATCAATCCCAACTCAACCTGCAGGGTGTTTTTGCTATCCCTAGAAGTAGTAAGTGCCGCATTACTGCCAGATGGGATCCCCCCCACTCCACCACTCCGCACCCAATGAAATGGCAGCAAAGATCCAGAAGAAGGCGGAAAAAACCCCTATAGAAGCTTGGCCAATCTGCTCCAAAGTGGGTGAAAAATTCCTTCTTGACTCCATGAATTGGCAGTCAGACACATCTCTGGATCCCGCCGCCTGACAAGCAAGCTTTCTGCTTTAATTTTCGAAGTGATGACTCCTTGGCGCTTACGGTCGCCCACCGATGTGCTTTCCTCGGGATGGGAGGGTGGGAAACAAAAGAGAACAAATATTAGACTGATTCAACTCCACAAATTACAGCTGAAATAGCATTGACTGATTACCCTGACTCCCCCCACTATTCTCCTCCTACTGATAACCTTTCCTGATCCTAATTAAGATCCCCTCCCTTAGCCCCTTAATTGAATTACTGCTAATCCCCAAGTTGCCAGGATGTCTCAGTCTATAGCCCATTGCCCTATTGTCTCTGGGCTATATCCTGAGACATCCTGGAGCCATCTCAAAACCTAAAGGCAATGAGCTTAATGGCGCTTGTTTCTATTCAGTCTCTTGCTATGTTTAAGCTCACAAGCCTTATCGGTTTCCGATGGAGAAAATTCAACCTTTATCTACCCCTAACAACACTTGAATAAAACCAGGGCACTTGCATATGGTGGCAAATTGAAGTCATTTATTTATAACAAAGTAAAAAAGGGGAGGAGTCCCCCAAGCCAAATGCGGCATCCCCTACAACCTGGAGCTGCGCTGAGCCCCGGATGCCTTCCACCGCATGGGCCCGACCAAACCCAAATCGCACCCATCTCAACCTGCAGGGTGTTTTTGCTATCCCTAGAAGTAGTGAGTTCAGCATTACCGCCACCAAGAGGGGACTCCCACTAGCCACTCTTGACGCCTCCAACTAGGCTAACCACCTTGCTATTGCCCCTGTAGACTGCTGTTAAATAGATACAACCCCATGTCTGAAAGATGTACTCCATCATTCCTATACAGACCACTATAGTTTGGCTGCAAGTGTTCATGCGGAACCACACAACCCTCATGGGAGAGAACAAAGTTCCTTAAGGCACTGTTTAGCCTCTTCCTAACTCATTCCACCTCTCGAATAGGGTGTGCACCCCACCAGACCTTTCTAGGGATAAGGTTGGGCCATGCCAGTGTAACCCCAGCCACCGCTGCAGTACCTCCTCTTTGACATGAAATATGAGGTCTAAGCATTTTGGTGAATTGTAACAAGGTCTTACCCCATTATTTTTCTGCTGTGTCAACTATAGCTGAAAGCTCAGCCACTCTCTGCCTTCTTCTCCCGGGCCAATGGATTTCTGCTCACTCCCTTGGGATCCCCAGCTTCTTCCCCTGAGGTGCCGAGCTTGTTAACATGGCAGCCCAGTGCCCGAACCTTTTGCTTTCATCAGGTCCCACTGTATCTAGCTTCTCTCACGTCCACGGTTATCCTTCTGCCTTTTACTACTCCTGTATCAGAGACCACGCTTGCCATTTTCTTTCGTATTTTGGTAAGGTCTTTGAAATACTTCTATGAAAATACTTTTCTGAGGACCCCTGAAATTCAACTTGGGATCTGAATTCAGACCAGGATGGTATCTCAGGCCTCCTCCAATATCTAGAGAGGCAGATCTTAAATGCCAGAAGAATATTTATAGACAAAGTTTTTTCATATCGGTCTCTGCATGGTAGATAAATGTGGAAAAGAATAGACTTTTCGTCCGAAAATAGCATTTTCATCCATTTGTCCGAAAAACGAAGAACGAAAATGCTAAGCTAACGAAAGCCGAATGAACAAATGGTTAATAAACGAAAATCATTCGTTCATTCGTCCATTCGTAGTACTATTGCATTCTATAAGCCGAAATAGAGTCGGTTTATAGAATACAATAGCATTTCGGTTTATAGGCTGTCGGCTTATGGAATACGTGTATTCCTATTACTATTCTATAAACCAAACGTTCGTATAGTTAAATGCCCACAGCCTATAAACCGAAAGTTCGGTTTATAGGCTGTCGGCATTTTACTACACAGAGACAAAGTCTCCATTCATAATTTTATGAATGGAGACTCTGTATAGTTAAATGCCGACAGCCTATAAACCGAACGTTCGGTTTATAGGCTGTCGGCTTATGTAATACATGTAATCCTATGGCTATTCTATAAACCGAACGGTCGGTTTATAGAATAGCAATAGGATTACATGTATTCCATAAGCCGAAAGTCTATAAACAGAACGTTCGGTTTATAGACTTTCGGCTTATAGAAAACATGTAGTACTATTGCCTTTCTATGAACCGAACGAGAGCCCCATTCATAAGAATTTCTTATGAATGGGGCTCTCGTTCGGTTTATGTTTATAGAAAGCCAATAGTATTACATGTATTCTATAAAACAAACGAATAAAAATTAACGAAACGAAAATAATGAACGAATTTCGTCTGAAACGAATGCAGTAATGAACGAAATTCGTTTTAGACTAAATAAATAACATTTTCGTCCGAATGGACGAAAACGAAAAGAAAATTGTTAGTTTTGCACGTGTCTAGAAAAGAACCCTATGTGGGGTTACTTCTATTTTTCTGGGGAATACCGTGTCCAGAACCCACTTTAGCTTATCTTTGTATGTATCCAGGACTCTGCACTCCCACCATATGTGGAGTTGTGATCCCTTCTCCTTGAGGCACCTCCAACATAGGTCATTCCCATCTGCATTATACCGAGTAGGAACTAGATACCATCTATTTACTAATTTATAAAATTGCTCTTGGATGTTCACGTAATGGGATGCCCTCCTGGTCTACCCCCGCGTCGTTCACCATACTTCGTACGGGAATGATTGACCCATATCCTTCTCCCACTGAAGAGTTGCTTTGGATTTACCTCTTTGAACAAAGGAATCCAATAGTTTTAGGGTCTTAGCGATTGCATTCTTTACTGGGGGTCTTTCCAGGAAGGCATCCCATCTCGGATGGTCCACGGGAGGGTAAGATGCCAGAAAGCTCTTTATTCTAAGATAAGTGAAAATCTGGCATGGATCAATATTGAATTTCTGTCTGATACATGGTCGTCTTTATATAGGTCCCCTTTAATATTAATACCGTTATCCCTCCAGTGTAGCAGATTCAAGTCTGAGATACACAGGGAGACCGCCTGGATCGGGGGCGCGTTTTGAGAGTGTATTTCCAATACCTAATAATTTTTTTGTTCTGTATAGTGTTTCCATGAGGTCCTTTATTGTTTTAGATGCAATTTTTAGTTTTTTAAATGCCTTTTGTGGATTCCAGCATATTAAAGATAAGTCCAGGGCCGATCCTGGGCGGGTGCATGGGGTGCACCGCGCCCAGGCGCACGGGAGGAGAGGCGCTGAAGCAGGGAGCTCTCTCCCTGCCGTCCTCCTCCTTGTTAAAGCAAGCACAGCGCGACGGGTGCAGGCTCCGCCCCGTCGCGTTCTGTGATTGGCTGCTGCCGGGAGGAGGACGTTCTTTAGAGTATCTGCCAAGACACCATAGAGAACATCCTCCTCCCTGCAGCCAATCACAGTACGCGACGGGGGCAGAGCTTTCCCCCGTTGCTCTGTGCTTGTGGGCAGACTAGATGGACCGAATGGTTCTTATCAGTAAAGGTGGCTGTGTGTGTATTTATGTATGTGTGACAGTGTGTATAAGGGTGTATGTCTGTGAGAGTGACTGTGTAACTGTGTTTGTGTGACTGTGTGTATTTATGTATGACTGTGTGTATTTATATGTGACTGTGTATTTATGTGTGACTGTGTGTATTTATGTGTGACTGTGTGTATTTATGTGTGACTGTGTGTATTTATGTGTGGCTGTGTGCAAGTGTGTTCTTGCCCGGGGCCCTCACTGCGCTCATCAATTTATCACATGGAGGGCACCAGCCCCCAACCAGCTGGCGTCTATTTCCCGCCTCCGGCACTCAGCGTGCGAAGAGGGAAGACTGTGCGGAGGAGATGGCCCGGGACGCGAGAGCAGCAGCAAGGTGAGTACTGGGGAAGGCAGGAGAGGAGATTGTGCTTTTATTGGGTAAACTAACTGTGGCATATTGGCTGTAGCCTATTAATTGGCAAACTAGCATAGGTATAAAAATGTAAAAACTGTCTGTGACATATCAGTGGGCAAATTGGCTGTTGTATATTAATGGACAAACTGGCTGTGGCATATTAATGGGCAAAATAATTGGCATTTTACTTGGGAAACTGGTGTATTTTAATGGACGAACTGGCATTTTTATTGGGCAAACTGTAGCATTTTTAATAGGCAAACTGGCTGTTGCTTATGTTAATGGCAAAGTTTACCCTAAGAACACCTCTGCAAATGGGCTGCCCATGTGCTGCTTTGCTGCCTCTCAGAGCCAGCTCTGCAGATCGGCGCCATGTTTCCCCTTAGACCTCAGTCAGCGCTTTCTGCTCTTTCCGTGCACAGTGATGACTTAGAGCGTCGGAACATAACGGTCAGAGTCATCACTATGTGCGGGGAGATCAAGGCAGTGCTAATTGAGTTCTGAGATGAGGTCAGTAGGGGGCATGAAAAAGGGACATGGGAAGAGACAAATACATGGTAGGTAGGAGGTATAGGAGAAAGATATGGGGTGTGACAGACAGACATGGGGTATGAGTGGAGAAAGACAAACATGGGGCATGAGTGGAGAGAGATATTGATATGAATGGTCTGCGTTTTGGCCAGGTTTAGGCTGTAATTAGACATTAAACTGTATTTATCTATGAAGTTAAGTAGTTCCGGAATCGACTGTTCTGGAGATAACATACAGGGAGTGCAGAATTATTAGGCAAGTTGTATTTTTGAGGATTCATTTTATTATTGAACAACAACCATGTTCTCAATGAACCCAAAAAACTCATTAATATCAAAGCTGAATATTTTTGGAAGTAGTTTTTAGTTTGTTTTTAGTTTTAGCTATTTTAGGGGGATATCTGTGTGTGCAGGTGACTATTACTGTGCATAATTATTAGGCAACTTAACAAAAAACAAATATATACCCATTTCAATTATTTATTTTTATCAGTGAAACCAATATAACATCTCAACATTCACAAATATACATTTCTGACATTCAAAAACAAAACAAAAACAAATCAGTGACCAATATAGCCACCTTTCTTTGCAAGGACACTCAAAAGCCTGCCATCCATGGATTCTGTCAGTGTTTTGATCTTTTCACCATCAACATTGCGTGCAGCAGCAACCACAGCCTCCCAGACACTGTTCAGAGAGGTGTACTGTTTTCCCTCCTTGTAAATCTCACATTTGATGATGGACCACAGGTTCTCAATGGGGTTCAGATCAGGTGAACAAGGAGGCCATGTCATTAGATTTTCTTCTTTTATACCCTTTCTTGCCAGCCACGCTGTGGAGTACTTGGACGCGTGTGATGGAGCATTGTCCTGCATGAAAATCATGTTTTTCTTGAAGGATGCAGACTTCTTCCTGTACCACTGCTTGAAGAAGGTGTCTTCCAGGAACTGGCAGTAGGACTGGGAGTTGAGCTTGACTCCATCCTCAACCCGAAAAGGCCCCACAAGCTCATCTTTGATGATACCAGCCCAAACCAGTACTCCACCACCACCTTGCTGGCGTCTGAGTCGGACTGGAGCTCTCTGCCCTTTACCAATCCAGCCACGGTCCCATCCATCTGGCCCATCAAGACTCACTCTCATTTCATCAGTCCATAAAACCTTAGAAAAATCAGTCTTGATATATTTCTTGGCCCAGTCTTGACGTTTCAGCTTGTGTGTCTTGTTCAGTGTAGGTCTTTCAGCCTTTCTTACCTTGGCCATGTCTCTGAGTATTGCACACCTTGTGCTTTTGGGCACTCCAGTGATGTTGCAGCTCTGAAATATGGCCAAACTGGTGGCAAGTGGCATCGTGGCAGCTGCACGCTTGACTTTTCTCAGTTCATGGGCAGTTATTTTGCGCCTTGGTTTTTCCACACGCTTCTTGCGACCCTGTTGACTATTTTGAATGAAACGCTTGATTGTTCGATGATCACGCTTCAGAAGCTTTGCAATTTTAAGAGTGCTGCATCCCTCTGCAAGATATCTCACTATCTTTGACTTTTCTGAGCCTGTCAAGTCCTTCTTTTGACCCATTTTGCCAAAGGAAAGGAAGTTGCCTAATAATTATGCACACCTGATATAGGGTGTTGATGTCATTAGACCACACCCCTTCTCATTACAGAGATGCACATCACCTAATATGCTTAATTGGTAGTAGGCTTTCGAGCCTATACAGCTTGGAGTAAGACAACATGCATAAAGAGGATGATGTGGTCAAAATACTCATTTGCCTAATAATTCTGCAGTCCCTGTAGTTAGAATTTTATCATCCGCATATAGAGTTATTAAATGGTTATAGTCTCCAATCTGTATACCTTCTATCTGTTTGGATTGTCGCAACTGTTGTGCCAAAGGTTCGATTGTCAAGGCATACAGAAGAGGAGCAAGCGGACAGCCCTGTCTAAGTGAAGTATTATTGTGCACATGGAACAAAGTTTAGAGCTGGAGGGTGCTAAAAATCCCAACAATGTTACAAAACACTATCTTCCCAAAGGAGGTAGTAGATGCCTGGCATAATCTTCCAGTAGCGGAAGCATGTCAATATCATGACATGAGTATTGTCATATTACTGAGTCCCTAGGACATAATTGAAAACAGGAGAAACACTCCATGTATTCTTCCTGGTACAAACACTTTCTAAATAAATGCATATTTACTAAATATATAAACATGCTAATAATGAAAATGGAGCCCTGTTTGGAGGTAGAGTGTGTTAGAAATACCAGCCATGTGACAAAACAGTATTTTTACAAAAAGGGGGTAATATATACCTGGAAAACCTTCCAGTAGAGGAAGCCCATTATTATTATTATGATACAAATATTCCCATATTACTACTTATTATCATGCTGATAAGGGAAGTACTTTTTGTGCAGAGGTACACTGCTTATAGCTAGAAGATGGTAGAATTCAAAGCAATGTGACAACCCACTATTTTACTGAAGGGGTGAAGTAGATACCTGGAATCACTTTCCAGTACAGGAAGCACATTATTATTATGAGCTAGAAGATGGTCGAATTCAAAGGAATGTGACCACACACTGTTTTACTAAAGGGGTAGTAGATATCAGAAATAATCCCTCAGCAGAGGAAGCAAATAAATATCATGTAGAGACACCAGAGAATAATAAACATGATAAGGTAGAGAGGGTCTCTGAAGTGAAGAGACTAGTGCTTATTGCTCCTGCTCGGAGATTAATCTGGAAATATTGTTCAGTAATTGATTTTTTACTTTTGAAAACTGAAAACTGCTTAACACTTGCCTCATCAAAGATTAGAAAGGTGTATCTACTCACTGGTATCAAGCCCACACTGATATTGTGATATGGCAACCAATTACCCCAAATTAGAAATTACCAATATTTGCAAGAACTTAACCTTTGTTGGGATAAATAAAACCCTAATCTAAAAAGGGGGTGGGGGATGTCATGTGAAGAAGTAACATGGGGGGCACATAAGGTACTGCACGCCACATCCCACCAAAACCATAAACCGAAGTGCAATAATGAAATGCCATGAAACTGATTCTGCTAAAGTACTTTTCTGGTGATTTTGATTGGGTCGTGTCCTCTGTCTGTGATGGTCCATGTGATGCTGTAGTTTTGGTTTATGTTGCATGGTTTTCATCCACTTCAACACCCAACCTATATGGCAGTATGATGAGAATATTTAGATATATAACAATGACAAATATACTTGGGTAGAAGAAACAACCCAAAGTATTACTATACTGAGAGCTCATAAAATTATGAATTATGAAATTATGAATTACGAAAGTTCGGTTTATAGAATAGCAATAGGATTACATGTATTCCATAAGCCGAAAGTCTATAAACCGAACGTTCGGTTTATAGGCTGTCGGCTTTTAACTATACGGAGACAAAGTCTCAATTCATATGAATGGAGACTCTGTCTCCGTATAGTTAAATGCCCACAGCCTATAAACCGAACGTTCGGTTTATAGGCTGTGGGCATTTAACTATACGGAGACAGAGTGTCCATTCATAAAATTATGAATGGAGACTTTGTCTCCGTGTAGTAAAATGACGACAGCCTATAAACCGAACGTTCGGTTTATAGGCTGTCGGCTTATGGAATACATGTATTCCTATTGCTATTCTATAAACCGAACGTTCGGTTTATAGAATAGCAATAGGAATACATGTATTCCATAAGCCGAAAGTCTATAAACTGAACGTTCGGTTTATAGGCTGTCGGCTTTTAACTATACGGAGACAAAGTCTCCATTCATAATTTTATGAATGGAGACTCTGTCTCCGTATAGTTAAATGCTATTGTATTCTATAAGCCGACTCTATTTCGACTTATAGAATGCAATAGTACTACGAATGGACGAATGAACGAATGATTTTCGTTTATTAACCATTCGTTCATTCGGCTTTCGTTAGCTTAGCATTTTCGTTCTTCGTTTTTCGGACGAATGGACGAAAATGCTATTTTCGGACGAAAATGCATTCGTCCGAAAACGAATGCACATGTCTAATATATATATATATATATATATATATATAATAATAACATTTTCGTGCAGATTAAGATTAGAGATCACTTTGGTGGTCTCTGAGTAGCCAGACTTTAAGGGCTACTCAGATCACCAAAGTAGTCTGGAAGTAATCTGGATGCAAAACTCAGAGCTATGATTATCTCATGGCAAATTGGACCTTCCTGAGTGGACCAATGAATGAAACGAATGTATGAATGAACACATTTTTCGTTCTGCATTTGTCCATTGGCTTTTTTGTCCAGGTCTGCATTAGTTTCTGGATGATCTTTCTCTCTTTAATGAAACCGTGGAACATTACTTTTCTCTATAAATGTAAACCGCATTTATCTCCCTACTCCCTGCTATTAAAATCACTGTAGAACACATATGCTGTCATAAAACATTCACGCCTCATTGATAGTCCATTAGTATGGCAAATACATGGCAACGTTTTTTTGTTTGCAGTCAAATGTACTGCAAATCGTGCAGTAATTCACCAGAACACACATAAAGATGCACATGGATACCACTAACCATGCTCAAGCGTGGCTAGATAATTTGCTACAAATTTAATATCATACAGAATATTTAATTTCAGTATTTATTTTTATAAATATCTCATTTTTATTTGGACAAATAGTCTATTGACTATTTGATGTTTTAAAGGGAGAACAATATGTGTTGATAGCACAACATTTTTTCAAACTATAATTTACGCTCCTACCATCACTTTTAAAAATCATTTTGTGCTGTATAAAAAAAATGATGCTATACATAGCATTTCTATATATATATATATATATCAACTGTTTTAAATAAATCATATCATCACATTTTGTAAAGACTGTGTTTACGCTTGTAAACTGAATAAAACACTGTGGCATTTATCAGAGTTTTGCCGTAACTTCTGATCCTTTCCAGCAAAAGAAAAAAATAAATTTCTTCAGTTAGTTTAAAATATATATATATATCTTCTATTGTTAACCATTAAAATATTTTATTGTTTCCTTTCTTTAACCACATTATTGGAATGTAATAACTATTCTAACAGTTTCCATATGATTTTGCATTTTAGAAGCTGCTTTACCAAAAAGGTAATGTAATATCCTTATATTAAAGTTAATATCCAGTTAAAAACAAACTTTATTTTCCTTCCACCTACAAAGTCAGACTTTACATGCAAACAGGAATCAAATCATTTTTTCATGACATGTTAATATATGTAAAGTGAGACACAAAAATATTTTAACAGCATTTGATGTTTCTTTGATCATAATTAAGTCTCCTCTAGTTTTCTCTTTATGAGCTTTCAAGCACAATCTCATGGGAATACAAAAATAGCTGTACTTAGTACATGAGTTTCATTCAATGTCTGGTGAGCTGTCAACCACTTGGACTTTGGCTGAAATTAACCTCTGTTAATCAACATTGGGCTCCAAATGTTTAATACAGGTTCACTTGATTCTAGGTAGCATTGACTTGATGATAAATAAATTAAATGGAGTTGTATATGAAAAATGATGAACTGGAGCGAATATGTATAACTGCTGCGTGGCCCGTGACAGCCAGCAAGCCCCAGGCAGAGATCATAGGTCTCTTACATCCTCAGGTGCCACATCCATGTCAGATTGCGGTACTCGGGCGAACATCAAGCCTGTAGCTGCACTGCATGGGAGTCGCAGGCTGTCTGGTCATGGCATGCAAGAGAAATAGAGAAATCGGCACCCTAAGGGTTAAATGAAAAATAATGTTTTAATATAACCTGATGGTTAGCCTGACGTTTTTGACCCATGACAACTGGGACTTAATCAAAGGCAGTACACCACAAAATACAGATTAAAAGGGAAAAAACAGGTCTTTGTTTTCCATTTAACCCTTTGCATGCTGTGTTATCTATTTTTCTTACATGTTTGCACCTGTAAATGTTTTTCAGGCCCATCCACAAGTCTGGCACCTGCAAGCATATTATATATTTTTTTCTGGTGTGCCATATATCTACCTCTAATTGTTAGCATGTCATGCGTGAGTGATCTTTAATGGCTAGCCCTTTCTTCGTAAAGGAAAAATCACCTTTTATTCACTGCCTTTTCTTCTTAAAGTGGAAATCACTTTTGTTTTTTTGCTCTCGGCTGGGAAATCACCTCCAAATTAACCTCAGAGGTGAAGCAATTGCTAAAACAGTATATAAACCTTAAATTGTTTTAGATAATTACTCTTTTGATGATTCTTCTAGTTTCCACTATTTTACTTGTTTCAGCTCTTGACCTCAGCCTGCCTGACCCTTCTACAGTTTTGTACTCTGTGTTTATGAACTCGACTGAGTTTATCCTTCCTGCTGCATTCTCATGGTATCCACCTCACTCGAATGCTCCTCTAAGTGAATCCTAAAAGAACTGCGCAGGAGCTGAATCTTTTGAGCAGTTATTGTGCGTGTTGGTAGAAAGTTACCTACTAACAGAGAGCAGCATCAAAATAAGAAAGTATTTATTTTTAACAAATAAAGAAAAATGAATCCCCAATAACCGGGGGGAAGTAGATCTGGTGGGTGGCAACAAAGAGGGAGGGGGCGCTCTAGACACAAAAGTCAATCTCAACACCCTCTATAAGTTCTAAAAACACTCTCCCAAAATGTCAGCACTGTGAACACTTCCTGATTCTAAATATGGGCAGGGGATGGTTTCTCAAATCTTGGTATTTGTAATGAAAATTATCATTTGACCATCAGACGACATTTTCCCTAGGAAACGTACATCAATAACAATTAATTAACCGTTAATGTCCTGATTCTTAATATATATATATATATATATATATATATATATATATATATATATATATATATATTAATCCTGTCCGGTGTCTTACAAAATTAGGCTTCCCTGATGCACATTTTTAAAGGCATGACAACATCCTCATGGAACATTTTTTGTAGCCCTGCAGATCATAGAATTTAATGACGTGTTCATCATTAGCCAGCTCCCCCTTCTGTATATCATTTTCTCCTAACCCAGCCCACTACAAACAGGTTCATGGAATAGGGGGATTCACTCATCAGCTCACTCTTGGTTCACCAAGGTTCCCAAACTCCACCCCAATGTAGGGGTAGTGGGATATTGTTTGGGAACATCACTCACTGTGCTTATTTAATGGATATCTGTTTTGTTTATAATATTGGCTGGTTCTTGGCTACTGAGGCAACATTGTTAAATATTGTGTTACATTCAGTGAAAAAAATGGTATGTTTAACTATCCATGTACAATTCAAATAGTGCAAAATTTTAGTCCAACTGTTTTGAATTGAATTGACCTTTTTACTCTGCCACCCAAGTGTCCTCCTTCCACAAGTCAGTATTTTTCTTAATGTTACGTTTAGCAATTGTTTCTGCACCAGAACCCTTAACAGTCTTGGTCTGACATGACCAAGACTGATACTGACCATTCTTTACCAAACACACACAGCTTGTACATGTTGCTATACAGCATCTAGAATTCATACATGTGAGGAGGAAGCCAACTGATTAACTGGTTTACTTTTGCATACATATTAATCCTATAAACTTACTGGTAGCATGTAATAATTATTTGTTGATATGGCAACTGTATATTCAGATCACATTTGAGCCAGATAACATTAATCTACCTTCATTATGACTGATCTTAATTTTAAAGCCTCTAGCCCCAATGCTTGTAATGTCAATGTCCTGGGTTAAATCAATTAATTGGAAAAATATGGTTAATCATAACCAAAACAATTTCTAAATCAGGAGACATTGGTGAATGTTTGGAATTATGAAACCCATATGTTTATCCTGAAAACGGCAGGATATGAAAATGTATATCTTGACTGAAAAATCAATATTTTCACAATATCTTACGAATCTATGTAAACCATATTTTACAGATCTATATTTCATTTAAGGAATTCCTTTATCATTAACAGAAGGCAGACTGTAGAATATATTATTTTATTTTACAATACATTTTGAGCTGTAAACTGGGAGTATTCATAACCATGTGATGGAGAGGTTAGAAGCAATATAAACGTATTAAAGAATAATGACCAGATCTGAATAATAAGCTATCTCGCTGGTGAAACAGCTCATTTGGATACTACTGTAACTAGAGAGCCTGCTCATTCCTAAGTGATTTCCAGCAAGGTGGGAATTTCTAAGGTTGATAAAATAAATACCATTAAAGTGAGCAAAAGTAACACCATATTTGCAGAACATTACCTTATGTGCTTCAGCCTATTTACCCTTTTATATCAATTCATATTGATAACCCTCACTAGGAAAGCTGCACTGAGACAAAACTTTCACTGTTTTCCCAAATTTTGAGATTTTCAAACGGGTGAAATGCGTAGTAACTCACTCCATCAGTCAGGAATGCACACATCACTTCGTGGAGGAGAGTTCACTGTGATTAGCCAATTTCCACCATATGGATCTAGAGGCTCCTTCCAGAGTGTTGTACTCCACTTTTGAGGTAATGTGCAAGATGCAAATATTAGCAACTTACTTTTTTTTTAAAGAGAGAATGATACAATAATATACAGTAAACTGATCATTTGCCTTACTAACATATATAAAGAAGTAGCCCTGTCCTTTTGTCACTTTTATCATTTATTATTTAGACTCAAAGCAAAACAGATTTCCTCTCAATGTATGTAAACAAATTCAACTTTTATAACGTTTATTCATAACTAATCTATTTTTCCAATGAATAATAATAATAATAATTGTATTGCCCACTTTTTTCATCTATATCTTTCACTATCACCATTGTCAGAGGTTAAATATTTTATTGTCCTACATACATTGAGAGACTGAAAAAAATAAATGAAAATTAGATTAAACCGTGTGACATTATTGTCAAGGAAAAGATAGAATATATAGACTTGCAATAGCAATGCTTGTCAGGACTGAATTCCCATAACATTAGACTTTGAGCTCAACTGAACAATACATAATCTGGAAGAAGATAATCCAAATATTTTAAATTACATGTGGCGTTTTGTTTCCACAGGAAGCTTTTTCGAGCAAGGGTGTATTAAATCTCACTTTATTTTGCTCACAAGCCAAATATGACTTTGTGTAGCATGTTTGACACATGTAACGAGCACGTTAATAAATTTGTGCAGTGCTTTCCCAGTGTATTGTAATGTGAACAATGCAAATAGCTCTTCTTTGAATTGTCAGCTTGTCATGAGTGTCCTGTATAAGAGACTAGACAGCCCAACACTGTGGGTCACCTGATCAGCTTAGTGATTTAGCACAAAGTCATCATTGTGGTGAGCCTTTAAATGTCCTATAATGAACTGAAATAAAGCAGCATGCAACAGAGGAGAGAAGAGGTACTCAGCAAGAAAGGAAAGCCATAAAAAATAATGAGCAGCCATTCACTTCCGTCTTTTTATTAACTTTCTGTGCAAGACAAGCTAACACTTTATTTTTAAACATAGCCACTACTTTGCAACCATCTTAAAGACAGAGAGCAAAATGTCATGTTGTCCATTGTTTATTATTTGAAACTCTGTTTGTACACAGTCGAGTACTGTAGTTTTAGTAGACTAGTCTGGTGAGAATTATAAAAGAATGTTTGTTATGGGAACTGATACCCATATAGCTAGCTGTTCTATACATTATATTTATTTATATATATA
Organism: Pelodytes ibericus; assembly: GCA_036172795.1. Lineage (NCBI taxonomy): Eukaryota > Metazoa > Chordata > Amphibia > Anura > Pelodytidae > Pelodytes > Pelodytes ibericus. The sequence goes on along the minus strand of CM069858.1, from coordinate 98,940,035 downwards.
TAAATAAATATATGACATTCGGAATGTCAGTTTTGCCTTTATAATACTATATCCCAATATAGAGTAAAATTAAATTAGCTAGAATGCAGTAAAAAAAAAAAAAAGGCAGTAACCACATTTTCCTGTATTATAATTTAGGATATATATATATATATATCACTAAGGTGATTTTTTTTTTTGTTTGCTAAGTGGCATTAAAATCTTTCTTGTGGATGGTTGTTTTTGGAAGGACCCATAATACCATCAGCAGGATATATATACTGGAGAGATTGTAGAGGATCCAATTCACCCTCCAGATCCAGATCATGCAAGCAATGAATCAATCATAGTATACACCAGGGCATGTTTCATTATTGGGATCTGAAGATTTTCTATGACCTGCATGTTAATAAAGGTGCAAAGTAGGAGGATATGACATAATAACCTGTACAGTATGGAACTGGAGCTGGAACCTGCTGACAGAGTGACCCCCTCCCCAATCTTCAATCTTCCAATAAAACATAACTTAACAGACATAAGTTAATAGCAGAGGGCTAACAGTACAGAGGAAGGGGGATGGTTAAACATTGGAATTGTGAAACACTTGAACCAGTCTTATAACATAGTAAAGAAGTAAACACAGTGAAGAGGTTATTAACTGTAGGGAAAACACTATTAGAAAACATTATGACACATGGAGGCATGGGCTTAAGGATAAGATTAAAAACACGGGGGGAGGGATCTTTGCAGCCAGTATCAGGAAAGGATTTATCAATACTGGGGTAGGCGGTAATGATCAACTCAAAGCAAAAACAAAGTAAAAAACACAATCAGAGTGTCTATAAGGACACTCTGATTCACTCCTAAAGAGATGTTGATAACATAGTAACATAGTAATTTAGGTTGAAAAAAGACACAAGTCCATCAAGTTCAAAAATAAATAAATAAGCAAATAAATAATTTTGCTTCAAATAATGAAATAAAATAATTTTGCTTTAAATAATGAAAAAGTGATCTATCTGGAAATTCTAAATAATTAAATCAATTACTTATTTCATAGTAACATAGTAACATAGTAATTTAGGTTGAAAAAAGACACAAGTCCATCAAGTTCAACCCTTCTACCTATCATTTCAGCGTTTTGATCCAAAAGAAGGCAAAAAAAAAACCCCTAAGGAAGCTATTTCGAATTTTGCCTCCTAGGGGGAAAAAATTCCTTCTTGAATCCAAAAGGGCAATCAGATTTCTCCTTGGATCAAAAAGCTCTATTATTAATGCTCATTCTATTATTAATACCCCTGTATGTTCTGCTTTTCTAAAAAAAACATCCAGACCATTTTTAAATGCATCTATTGTGGTTGATAGCACTACCTCTCTTGGCAGTGAGTTCCATAATTTTATTGTCCTTACCGTAAAGAATCCCTTCCTTTGTTGCCTATGAAATCTTTGCTCTTCCAGTCTCAGGGGGTGACCTCTTGTTCTTTGTACATTTCTATTAATGAACAGGTCCCTGGAGAGCTCCTTATATTGGCCCTGCACATATTTATATAATGTTATCATATCCCCTCTAAGACGCCTTTTTTCTAAAGTAAATATAATGCAATTTTTTAAGTCTCTCTTCATAACTAAGATCCTCCAATCCCCTTATTAATTTTGTAGCTCTCCTTTGCACTTTTTCTAGTTCCTTAATATCCTTTTTAAGGACTGGTGCCCAGAATTGTACTGCATATTCAAGGTGAGGTCTTACCATTGATTTGTAAAGAGGCAAGATGATGTCCTCCTCCCGTGAATCTATACCTCGTTTTATACATGCCAATATCTTATTGGCCCTTGCAGCTGCTGACTGGCATTGGGCACTGTTGCCAAGTTTGTTATCTACAATGATTCCTAAATCCTTTTCGTTAGTAGTTTTTCCCAGGGAAATACCATTTAACGTATATGTTGCTTTGTTATTATTTTTCCCATAATGTATAACTTTACATTTGTCTATATTGAACCTCATTTGCCACTTTATTGCCCAGTTCCCTACTCTGTCCAAATCTTCCTGTAAAGAAAAAACATCAAGATTAGTCTTTATTACCTTACCTAATTTTGTGTCATCAGCAAAAACTGAGACATGGCACTCAGCACAACGTGGGAGATCATTAATAAACAGATTAATACTACAGATGATTAACAGATGATACTACATTTCTGCAAGGAGAACTCTGGTAAGGCCAGGTTAGGTAAAGACTGAAAACCTACTTTAAATATTAATTTGTTTATTGTTTTCAGCCTGGAGTAGACCAGTTAATAAGAAAAGTAATGTTTGGAAAGGGGTTTATATTATATTGATTGATATCTAGGATTGTCTGTATCTTAAAGAACTATTCTTTTACATTTCTATGAGGTGTTGCTCTACACTTCCCTCATATATACACATTGCTCTATGTTGAGTCCAGAAGAACTCCTAAAGGAAGTGGATATTCTATTGTTTTAGACCATTGTTTTAGAGATGTTATTGTTTGGGTTTGTGTATGTTTTTGTTGTTTGATATGATGGGTGTCTAAAAATCAGGGCATGGAAGACAGTTTTTGGTAGACAGAGCTAGGGTTGTCACCTTTTCCTTAAACAAACATCGGCCAGTGGGGGCGAGGCCAAAAGGGGGTGGGGCCACAAAGGGTGGAGTCATTCAATGTACCAACAAGATCGAGCTTCAGGCTCCCTGGTACAGGTACTGGGTACCTGGAGCTCAAATATATATGAATATAATACATCTATATAAAAATTTACATGTTGCGGATATTATATGTGTCTACTTATATGTGTAAACTGATATTTGATATGTGTAGTATATACTTATAATATGTAAATAGATATAGTATGCAAAATATGTATACTGTTTTATATATATGTAAATCGGTGTATTGAAAAAATATGTGTACATTTTTATGGAATATGTAAAGTGGGTATATTGTATAATATATATGTAAGCAGTATATTGTATGTAATAGACATGTAAATTTGGTATATTGTATAATATATGTCTGTGTAAGTAGTATATTGTATGTAATATATTTATGTATGTAAAATAAGCATATTGTATAATATATATGTGTAAATTGGTGTATAACATGTAAAATAGGTATATTGTATAATATATATTTGGTGTGTGTGTGTAAGTACTATATTGTAAATATGTATATTGTATATACTACACTGTTACTGTCATTCCTTTGCATATCACAATCACAGAGAGATAACAATACACATTTCTGCATAACATTATGCACAATAAACATTCCATTAACCTGCATGTCATGTGTTGAATAAAGGCATGACATTATAAATATATGTAACTGAGAGATTAAGCAATCAAATCTGAGGGAGAACTGTAAATTGTAAAGTTTTTGTTCAGAAATGAAGCAGTAATTTGAATAATGAAGAGCAGGGCTTTAGTGCAGATACAGAAACAAATGTAATAAACAGATGATGGTTTATATATAAAATGTTCAGTGTGTAGGGTGCATGCGCTCACCCTGGTGCTTCTCTCTCCATGGGTCTGCTCTGTTGCCAAGGTTACAGTGTGTTTATATGTGGATTTCCCTTCTGGTTACACACCCAGGCAGGGCTGCTTGCAGACCCTGACAGCCAAGCCTACCTGATACTCAAGGGAGCTAGAATCTGGTCTCCATGGTACAGGCACCCCACAGACCCCATTGAGCAGCCTCTGAGAAGAGCCCACCGGAGCCATACTGTTTGCAGCAGGTTTCTCTGATAAATGGACCACAGAATAGGAACCCCAGCACAGCCTGAGAAGCCGGATACCTTATATCACATGTTCAGTGTGTGATTGGCTAGATCGGGGGAGACACACCCACTACCAGCACCAATCATTGCAGCCAGTCTGGCGACATCCTACTCCTAACTAAATGTAAGTGCAGCATGCATTCATCTACGATCTAATCTCTATAACGGCAGACAGAGATCTCACCTGCAGCTGCCTCCGTAGAATTCCTCCCCCGCTGATGACATCCTCCTGCAGCTCCCAATGCTAATACCAGCTATTAAACGGCCGGTAGCAGAGTTACACCGGCTCCAGAAGCTGGATTACCGGCTGTGGCGGTAAAATACCGGCAGCGTGGCAACCCTCGACAGAGCGTTTATACATACTATACTTGCACAATCAAATGACACCACCATAGTCTAAACAAATGAAAAACTTTTATGATCCAATCAACAAACATCCAAAGTAAGGGGATAAGAACAAAAACAAAACAAGAGGGATCTGGGAACCAAATTCTCCAGAAAATGCCTCACGTGTATCGTAATATGTCACAATTATATGGAGACCACTATGTGATCCAAGTCAGTTTGTCTTTTTTTTCCCCCAATACCTTGTGGAGTTGATAATCTCTCTGGACATCTTATCATTAATTTTGAAGATAATATGGATGGACTGAATATCATGGCATTGTTGTATGATCAGTGGGGAATAGGTAGATCAGTTCTAAAAGGCACACAAAACTGGTTTTGAGAACTGATTTTGATTAAAAATCATTAATTAAATAAAATATTTAGAGCTAGTACAGTAGAAACCGGTTTATTCAGCAATTGTTACTATTTTAGAAACAACTTGGATCCTAGAGTAGAATATGTTTTATATATCAAACTTTAAAACTGACAATTGATGATCATTTTTTATTTAATATCTCTTTATTTTAATTATCATAAAAAAAAGATATTGCACTTTTAACATTTAACCAAGTTTATATTGATCAGTAACAATCATATATAAAAACATATATAAACCCTTATCCTACCCCCTCCCCTATTGCTTCATTCTCCCTCAGCCCCCTGATTCATTTTCATTTATAATTGTCAAGTTGACATAAATATGCATCTATATTGTACACATTCCTTGTGGGATCATGCCATTTGCTCCAGGCTAGGCATAAAGAGTGGACCTTCCAAATACTGTGTCCAATTCAACCATTTTTCTGAGTTTGCTAGGCCCTTATTTCTGAATACTGAAATCAGATCGTCCATTTGTCTAATTCGTTCCATTGAGGTCACCCATTCCTCGTGTGTTGGAACTCTATTCTGTCTCCAAAACTTCAGGACTTCAAACTGTTTGTTTGAACCTGTAATACACATCTTTCTTGTGCCTATAACTTTGTAAGTGCCTTCATTTATTTCAAATTTGCACTTTACTCAGATGCTGCTCCATTGGTTTTTTAAATTGTTTTATAATGATATTAAAGAAGATTAACCAAGCCATGTATGTGAGGAACCTTCTTTTCTGTTGATGGGCTTTTCTATGAAGAACTGTTTGTGAGTGCATTCATACCCCCACCAACATTACTTATTTTATCATACTGTATTGCACTATTATACTTAGTTTTTTTCTCTTCCATGTATCTGCGCTCCCATTTTCTATTATTGTTGAGATAACATGAGGAGTACTTTTTGGGACGTATTATTTATTTAATTCATTTTGTACATGAGGGGTGATTCCACTATTGTATATGCTAGAGAAAATAGGACTGACTCCTTGATGCATTGTAAGCACATTCCCAATGCTTCACTACTCTCAATAAAAGGTTTTTTTTTTTGGTTTAATTTTCTACTCTTGTTGGTGGAGTGATTCAACCACAGTGATGGTGCATATGATTGAAGTCCTGTCATTGGCATAAAACTATGAAAAAATTACCTTTATTGCCTTGTCTTACTAAGGCCAATAAAAAAGGTGAACGCAATTCTAGTGTACTTTATTTGGAATCATTACTTTAAAATGCAATCATCACTTGTTAATGGCATCCATGTTAAATTAATATTAAGCTGCATAAAAAACTGACACTAGAATAGAAAAACGAAAAGAAAAGGAAAGGGACAGTGAATAATCGAAGATGGTGTCAGACATGGTGACAGATGACATTGCCTGGAGGAGGAGCACCTCGCCACATACCCACCCTCCAACCCCACGGGAAGCACAACGGGAGCAGACTGTGATATGTGGCAGTTAGACTTCCGAAGAGGCAGTCTTGCCGTCCATTTTGAGCCTTGGATCCAAGGATTTAATTGAATGCTAAATAGTCTGTGATCAAGAAGATTGGGTTTAAGTGTCTATGTTCCCAATCCACTCATGTTTTAACTGGAATGAAATTGCCCAATTGCTCACTGATATACAGGTGGCATACAGTTACTTCAAGTCATTAACAAAATAATTATACTCTTATTATTGGTAAACTTTAAAATATCCACTACTCCCATCCAAATGATCTCCAATATCTAGTTACATAGTTAAATATGCTGGAAAAATAGATGTAGTCCCTCACGTTTTTTGTTGTTTAAGATTATAGTTCCGTTCTTCCAATTATAAGGAATGTCCCATCTGTTGTCTATAAGAAAGTCCTTTGTCCTTATTTGAAAGCCTTTCTTTATATCTTTACTTTAACATATTTTGTATCGCTGCTCTGAACCCATTATGGCCTAATCATGCCCATTTTTATCCTAAAGCTCGGAACATTAGATGATGTTTTACCAATATTTTACCAATATTTACAAAGAGGCAGACTTGTGTCTTGATCTCATGCACGTATTACCCTTTTTAGTACATGATAACAGTGTGCTTGCCTTTTCAGCAGCTGCATGAGATTCTAAATTCTATTTTCAACAAGTATGCCTAAATTGTTCTTAATAGAGGATTTATTAAAAATAACAACCATTGAGAGTACAATTAACATTATTATTTTCCTTACTCTAGAGAATAACTTGACATTTTTCTATGTTGAAATGCATCTACCAGTTAATTGTCAATTCCCCCATTTTGTCTATTATCTCTGATAGATAGTAGTTTAGGTTGAAAAAAGACTTGAATCCATCAAGTTCAACTCTTTTCCTAATCCTTGTTTACCAGAAGGTCCCTTCTGCTGCTCCACATCAGCAGACACAATAGCCAACAGGACCAGCCCACTCGCTTATGATGAATCATGGCAGTTGCCAGCGAGAGCACAACCCGACAGAACCCTGAATATGTCCCCTCCGCTGACTCTGCAATCTAATATAGAACATGACAGAATCTCACTTTATTGTCTTTCATTATTTTGTGTCATTTGCATAAATTAAGATATTGCTTTCAGTGCTTTCAGGCCATTGATAAGTAAATAAAAAGAATAGGTCCAAAGACAGGCTCCTGAGACGCTCCACTCTACTCTGCACCACTGATTACTGCAGCACACTGTAAAAGCCACTCAAACATTTTCCCTGATCTATGTCTGTATTACCTTTGCTTCCCTCTTTCTAAATACCACCTTTTAATCTAAATAGCTGTTGGGTCTTTGTTATCTGAAATGGGTGAGATGGTCAGTGGGGAGTAACTAACTGTTTGAAGGGAGGCTAAAGGTAAACAAGGAATAGGAAAATGCTTGATCTTGATGAACACAAGTCTATTTTCGACCTCAACTACTATGTCACGGGCGTCCAACGTGCGGTCCGCGGGCCAAATGCGGCTCGCCCGCCTGGGTGTGGCAGCGGTAGCCGCACCTCTCACCCACTCCAGCAAAGTGCGCACCAGGATGTCACTGACACCCGGTGCTCCAACACAGTCAGAGCGCGAGGGGATGGGGCTTTCTCCTCTCACGTAGGGGAGAAAGCTCTGCCCCTTCGCACTCTGACCCCGATGGAGCACCAGTATGTAAGCGTAACATGGTGTGTTAGAGTGACTGTGTATTTGTGTATGTGTATCTATGTATGCACGTTGAATGTGTGTTTTTTTTTATTGCAAACAAAATAATGGGGTTTTTCTTTCTTAAAAAAAAAAGAAGCAAAACTCTGTGTGTGGAAGTGTGAATCAGTGTATGTATGTATGTATATCCATCTGTGTGTGTGTGTATGTATATATATCCACGTGTGTGTGTGTGTATGTATATATATCCACGTGTGTGTGTGTGTATGTATATCCACATGTGTGTGTATGTATGTATGTGTGTGTATGTATATGCACGTGTGTGTGTGTGTTTGTATGCATGCATGTATGTATATCTACGTGTGTGTGTATTTATGTAGGTATATCCACATGTGTGTGTATGTATGTATATCAACGTGTGTGTGTATGGATGGATGTGTGTATATCCACGTGTGTGTGTGTGTATATATATGAATATATTCACGTGTTTGTATATATAGATATATTTATATATACACACGCGCACACACACACACACATTTTTTTACAAAATGAAACATCAATGCGTCCCACACACAAATAAATTTACGGTGAAGTGGCCCACTGCAAAACAAACTTGGACACCCCTGTACTATGTAATTCAGTGTACTCCTTCAAACTAACAGATATCAACAGCACTGCTCCCATGCATATTTAAACCATTGTCTTCAAATACCTTCCAATCGCCCCTTCCTCACTACTCGTACATCTTGTCTTTTACTATAATTACAACTATCACACTGCTCCAACACTTTCCTCAATAAGGTATATGAGGAAGTCTATATTGTACATTGTATTGGACAATGCATGTGCAATTACCAATCACTCATTACCTGGCTCACAATCTAGTATTATTAAGAACTTAGACCTCTTCTTCTACGTGCAAATGTTAAGCATTTTATTTAGGGAAAAATTAAATAGATTGAACTTGCTCTGGGTACTTTACAACTTTTATGACTTTCACACTCATGTTTTTATGCTGATTTATCTTTCCTTGCAAAATTGAAAATGGATATACCACGTAATTTGCTTGGTTGCTATGGATTACACATCTTGTTTTGGAAAGTATATGTAGTATACTGGTACAGTTTAAAAATGTATCAGCCTTACAGTTCTATGTAGAGAAATGTATCATTAACTTTCTTTAACTTTGATACCATCGAAGGACAAGCTGTTTAAAACCTGTTCTTGATTTTGTACGTGCACTTGAGAGATGACCCAGAAGAGAATGATGCAATCAATGTTAGATCCAATTGTCATCAACAATTGAACAAGCAGTAGTAGCTTTTTCGTGTTAAAATTTCATTTTTGCCAAATCTTTTGTGTTTTGCATATTGATGGTTTATTCATATTTTAATAATACAATTGCAACTCACTTTGATTCTATATATCTGCTAAAAGATCCTATTTTTAGTGATATAATGTTTTGTGTGATTCAATGAGATGATCTCATATTTCTGGGACTAAGCTGCTGTTTTAGTTTTAGAATGTCATGTCTGGCATAAATGTTGTAATGAAATATCTGTGTTATATCACAATTGTTCATAAAAATATCAGATGTGATAATATTCCCATGCCCCTGTTTTTTTTATTTACTATTTTGAAATATAGAACTGGTTATACAGGGGTCAATTCCCAAACAAGCCTCCAACTTGTCAATCTTTCCAGCTCAGCATATATATATTAATGTATTATATTTGCAGTGTGCACCAATTTGTTTTCTAGCAAACCCTATTACTTTTACACACACATTGGAAGTGTTTGTTTAAGTGCATATTACATACATATTACATGCATACATAGTGATGCTACAATAACGTATACCATCTCTTTGAGATTCAACAGTGAACCATTGGAAACAAACAGCGAAACAGATGAAAAGTAAGGACTTTCAAAGAAATCTATCATTTTTCATATTTATTTCTATCTATAAACTGAAGATAAAATTCCCTTAAACCCCCATTTTGCATGAAGAGAAAAGACTTTGTTTAGGATAAAATGCACTTGCGTTGTGTATTAAGGTTCAACTGAGTGAATGAACTATTATTTAGTGGTTCACAGTCTGCAGGAGCCAGAATTCTGACCCATCCTAAAGAAATACACAAAATTGAATCCACCGTTCTTTTTCCATATCCATTTTCAAAGTTTCCAAGAAATGGTTTGCAAACAGGAATTGGGATTCCAGGACTATGCCTACAGAACTGTGTGTGTACTTTTAAATCGTTGCCCCTCTAATTTAAGACTAGAGGACATAGTGGGGACTAATAAAAGTACTCAAAAAAAAATTGGGCAGACTAGATGGACCGAATGGTTCTTATCTGCCGACACATTCTATGTTTCTATGTTTCTATGTGTATATATATATATATATATATATATATATATATATATATATATATATATAAATAGTTTAACCCAGTGTCGTAGATCCCAATATAATATAAATACTATATACTTAAATGTTCTCAATAAAAAGGAGAAACTATTATATATATAGTACTACACTGTCTACTATACATATTGTTATGCATTACTGCAAGAGGTATTGAAATAACAATAAAATAACCAAAAACTGAGTACTACAATATTTAGACAAAGATTATACCATTCCCAAAACCTAAATTACTGCACCTATATATATATGAAATTGCATTATAGAGTGACTAAACCATTCCAACAGTCTTGTTTAAACTGCCCTTTAACTGGTGCTATGAATGGTGCACACTTCCAGGCTACCATGTCAGGAGGCTGTAGTTCTGTGATAAGACAACACTGGTAATTCCATTTTGAATGATGGTTGTCTTTAAAGAAAAAATATAGCAATAACTTGTTAAACCGATTGGAATTACTCTTATTTTTGAATGACATCAGCGGCAGTCCTGTAAGAGAGTTGATCCAATTATTGAAACATGATATGTTAAAATGATGTGTACTATACCCTGGTCTGGTCTTAGTGTGACCTGAAATTGTGTCACGCTGGCCCTGGTGTGGGGCTAGATCAGCATAGAGAAAACTAGAAAAAGATCAACAGCACAATCTCTAGATTTGTTTTATTTAATGGAGGCACCTCAAGTTAGACAGTGTCAAGGCAAGTCTTTTATAGACCTCAATCCACTTCAGTTCATAACCTGTTGAATCTCAGCATTAACAACTAGATTGAGAGGGCTTTGGCAATACAGAGGAACCAACAATGAGCACAGTGGGCTGCTCATGTACAGGAGTGGTTGTCCGTGGTACAAATACTCAGGACTAATAACTCGGGTAGCTAGCCAGGCTGGACTTCCCGGGCAGATGATATTGGGACAACCATATCATGCCACTACGGTGCAGGAGTACACCTAGGACATAGTTATGTGGTCTTTAACAGTCCTGAGTTTCAAATTAGCTGTTTATGTTCACACTAAGTTAGGGTGAGTCGGGTCTTACCTGTTTCATAAGTTCAATAGTATTATCTAATGTCACAGTGTTTTTCATGTTTATCTGTTAATAAATTCTGTGGCCTATTTAAATTCTACTTCTCTGTGTCTTTGTTTACATCATGAGTTACTGTATTTACTATGCCATCGTTACGCACTAGTCTTTGTTTTGAATAGACTTGGAGGAATAATTTATGAATAGTGATCAGAGCACTGTTAAAAGCAGTTATAATCAGGCAGCAGAATATATCTTTAACACAAAATGAAAGATCAATTGAAAAAAACATTTGTATCTGTTACATGCTAAATAACACCATATCCTATAAATCAGTACTGTTTAAAACCAGAAAACAAGAGAAGTTTCAGTGTAAAAATTACAGGTAAAAAAGTTCTGCATAGATAAATAATTTAGATAAAGACCAGTTCTTTGTTGAGATGAAACTGTAAGATAGATTATGAAATCAAATTAAAAAAAAACTAGGATTTGACAATTAGTAACTGTAATTTGATTTGTAGTTGACAATGCTTATTTGGGCAATCCTTTAACATTTTGTCAATGGTAACATCAATAAGAAATATATATAAATGTTGAATAACTGGTATGTAAAGCATGCTGTTTCCCCTGAAGCTAAGCTACCCGGGTAAAGAATGCAGTGGCATAACTGCTGATCAAATTGAGTTGATGACAGTTTCATGGTCCCATGTTGCAACTCATGTAGAGACTGTCAGCCCCAGAAGTGATTTGCACTATATTGTAACAGAGAGACCATTATAAACCACTTTTTTAGTCAATCAATGCAAAGCATCAGATCTTTCTCTTAAATTGAAAACATTGCTAAGTAGTTGAGGTGATCTTACAGATCGTAAAACTGAAATATATAATGTGTACTTTATGTTTGGCATTTTAGATATATTGCCACCTCATTTATTACAGTGCATATATATATATTGCCTCTGCATGTTTTATATAATGCTAGTTCTTAGTTTAAAAACTTACATATGACAATAACTACATAGATATAAACACAGCTGACCAATTTCATAGCTCATAGTATTTTTTTATTGTTGTTGTTACACTTTAGATTGTAAATAGTAGGAATGATGGATATGTGCACTAATATGCTGATATAAATAATTATAATATCATATAGCTGTTTTATTGTATATATTGAAAATTTCTAAGATCTAACATAACTTTAATTAATAATATCACTAAACATTGTTTTTCAGAACTAATATCTGTACTAGGAAGGGAAGGCTCTTTTAACATAGTACTAAATATAAGTTCTGTGATATCACAATGGCTCTTTTGCTAATTCTAAGGGTGTGTGCTCTACAAACCTGGCTTGCTGCCAATTCATAATGCAGCAGAAATGTAGGGTCACCTTTTGCTTAATCATATTAACCTAATGAGATGTAATACATTTAAAGTGCTTAAAACAAAAAATGGAATTGCAAGTAACCCAACTGACTGGTTTATGGACCTTTAAAGCAATAAGGCTACATTCACAGTGCTAGAAAGGATTTATTTACTAAGCTTCGGATTCAGTAATCACATTTGCATCCTTCACTTCAGGTGTTTTCTAAAGTAGAACCATTAAGATTGTCAACACCAATATTCTGGTGCTTGTAGTGCTGTGCCATGTGAGTATATGTGTCTGTAAAAAAGTAATATTGAAATATAAATAAACACCTCATAAAACAAGTCTTATGAGCACTATGTCTTCATAATATTGTATTTACCATCAATTAGGTGGAATAAAGAATCAAATAACAATATGGTGCTAAACTTCATTTAGGAGCTGGCTCTGACTTGGAACTGTCTCCAAATGACACAATTACCCAGAAAATAATATGGTGCCGTTAAATGTGAACCAATAACACATTATCTAAATATTTCAAGCAGCCATTTGAATAATGGTCGTCCAATACATAGTGATTAAAGTGTCACAGATTCCTGGCTTTCACATTTGCTCATAAAGTTAAATGAAATTAAGTAACAGTCAGTGGTGATGCACAAAGCCAGACTGGAAATAAAAGTCAGCCTTGGAGAAACATTTTACATCAGCCCAATAGAGCATTGAGTCAGCATAGTGCACCCATATATGGGCAGAAATCAAGCCTTAGAGGGGCTGTAAACTAAGACTGGTATGAGTGAAGCATGATGTGCCCAGCCGTTGATCTCACATAGAAATTCTGCACAGATAACTTAATATCAGGCATCTGTGCTGGGGGGTAAAGTACAACTAAAGTACAACAATTGGTCACACAATTAGAACATTATAGCTTTTGTCAGCACAAGACATTATTATAGAATAATTTCCATTAGTATATAGTTAGCCACACACCGACAGTGGTACATCTACTATATGGTATGCTTGTGTAAAACTCCTGCACTGGAGCTAGTGGGAACTTCAAGAAGAAAAATCTACATTTGTTTAAGGAAATAAAAAATGTAGAAATATGTTTTGCAAAAAATAGGATGCCTCTGATCTGTAATATGGGCACATATTTCTTAGACAGCAAAGCAATTATCAGATTGAATGACTGCAACAAAAATGCTGTCCATACCCAACCATGTTCAAAGTTAGCAGACATTGTGGTTTGAAAGCATTGCATGTGTTTCTCCAAACTTAAACGAACCGGATCTAGTAAATAGGTCGAAAGATTAATTATCAAACCCCTTCCATTGCTCAGGATTCTAGGTTTTGTTTCCCTATCTGTCTTTTGTGCATTGCCTTGGAAACGTTTCCAAATGCAACTTCCCATGATTTCGATTTTTCACCATTTCCTTTGACGCATTAAATTATTTGGGTATTTTATTGAGCTCTGCACCATCTTTTACAAATCAAGATTAAATTATGCCTACATGGCCAAAATGTAAGAAAAAAAATGGTTTAATCACAATATTTCTTGATGAAGCTGAAAACTCACTGTGTTATGTGGCAGCATTGTTTTTTCTTTCTGTTTTTTTATGATTTAAGAAAATCATTTTTATAAGCAAAGGACAGAGGTAAAGATTCACTTTATTCAAGGCTGGCATCCATTCTATGTTTGTGAGTTCATATACTTAATTGTTCACTGATTCTATTATACCTGATATATTACGCAAGGAGACGTGTTTTTTGTTCCATATTTAAGTTGTTCCTGGCGGTCCTGCACATTTTTCATTGTATATTTTGAGTTTTCTCACTTGACAAATGGAAAACAAAACAAGAATAATCAAGAATGAAAAAGCAACATGATTCATTTTTCCACAGTTATGAAATCATATCTTGGCTGAAAGATTTGCTGGAGAAAGAACATTGAAATGTGATAGATAATTAGATATGCTGAAATTTAATTGCATGATTAATAATTGAATAACATACTAAAAATATACTTGACAAATGACTGGATATTAAAACTACACTGGCATTCAGATTGTTACATCATTTTGTGCTCTCCTATTTATTTTTGTATATTTGTGCTGGGACAATGCAGTATTTATAGCTAATAAAACTTACTTATGCAATGTATGGAGCATTTTCTACTTATTTGGGGCATTCTATAAAGAGTCCCTACATACACAGTAAACATACATGATACCTCACTACCATTAATGGATAGAATGGATGTGAAAAGAAACATGCATGAGGTTGCAAAAGGACAACAATTAAAATATTGTTATCAAGGAGAATAAAAGTGTAAGTACCGTATTTGCTCGATTATAATACGCCCCTGATTATAAGACGACCCCCCAAACTTTGGATATTCCTTTAGGGAAAAAAATAAAAGCCTGAATATAAGACTACCGTATAGGAAAAAAGTTCAACTTGTATATATTAACATGTAAATTGCTTTTTTAATTAAAAAATGATATAAAAAAATGCATTTATTGTTTTTATTTCCTTTTATGTGCCAATGCTGCCTCTCTCTTTCCCTTGCCCCCAACTTTGTCTCTCTCCCCCCTAGTGTTGTCTCTCTCTCCCCCTCCCTTAGACTCCGCCCTCGCTCCCCTTGTCTCTCTCTCCCCCCTGTGCCCCCCCCTCCCTCCTCTTGTCTCTCTCTTCCCCCCTCCCTCCCCTTGACTCTCTCTTCCCCCCTCCCTCCCTTTGTCTCTCTCTCCCCCCCTTCCCTCCCCTTGTCTCTCTCTTCCCCTTTTCCCTTACCTCTGTGTCTTCCCCCCTCCCCTTCCCTCCCCTTGTCTCTGTGTCTTCGCCCCTTCCCTCCCCTTGTCTCTGTCTCTGCCCCCCCCCCCCTGCCCTTGTTGCTCTGGTCCACCCTCACTCCCCTTGTTGCTCTTGTCCCCCCTCCCTCCCTCCCTCCCTCCACCCCCCTCACCTTGTTCTCTTTCCCTGGTGACTAGTGGGGGCAGCCGGGGGATGTCTGCACGATAGCTCGTCGCGCGGACATCCCCTGCTGTTAGAGAGGGGGATCCAGGTCCCCTGCAGCTCGGCTGGGGACCTGGATCCCAGTCTTATAGTCTGACCTCAATTTGAGGTCAGATTATAAGACGACCTTGATTATAAGACGAGGGGTAGTTTTCAGATTTTTTTTTCTGAAAAAAACCTTGTCTTATAATCGAGCAAATACGGTATGCAGCTATTTACACAATATGGACAAAAGCATTTGGACAAACCACTTAATTATTGAATGCATGTGTTTCAATCAAACCCATTGCCACAGGTGTATAAAGTCAAGCATCTAGCCATTCCATCTGCGTTTACAAACATTTGTGAAAATATTACGTATAGGGCTGTTTTTCAGAGATTAGGCTAGACCCCTTACTTTAAGTGAAGAGAAATGTAATTGCTTCAGCATACCAAGACATTTTGGACAATGGGAACAGTTTGGGGAAGGCTGTTTGGGGAAGTAATAGAAAATAGTTTGGGGAAGGAATAGAAAACTAGCATGGCTGTGACCCAGTGCACAAAACAAGGTCCTTAAAGGCATGATTGGATGAGTTTGATGTGGAAGAACTTGACTGGCCTGCACAGGGCCCTGACCTCCACCTCATCGAACAGCTTTGGAATAAATTGGAATGGAGATTGTGAGCCAGGCCTTCTCACCAGCCCCAGCAGCATGGGAAGGGGCATGGGGGTAATTGCTCCCCTATCCCCCTTACACTCATTAATGTTTTGTACCTTATCAGGGCTACACTCAGGGGGTTGGAGGCCCCCAGTCTGTCTGTATGTCCAATGCTGCCTGATGTGTCTGGCGGATCTTTTGAGCTGGAACACTGGGGTTCCGTGGCTGCAGTGAGTTGTGGGGCCAGTCCTGTGGCTGCTGCAATGTGTTGCAGTGGCAAATGTGGTGGATGAAAATTTGAATTATGAAGGCTATTATGAATGGTGAGCAGAAGAACTGGAATGAAGGAGGACAAAGGAAATAAATAAAAACAGGAAATGCATTTTAATAACATTTTGATAAAAAGGAAAAACAGTTTACTTATTACTTAAGTAATATTTATTAGCAAAAGAGTTTCCCTATAGAGTCATTTCATATTTAGGCATATAATATGGGTTGCCTTATTTTAGAGCGAATACGGTATGTTTCCCCCCCCCCCCCCCCTTCAAATGATCAGCATTACTATACCTTCAGGAGGTCTGCTGTCTGACTGTATCTGGGGCTGGACACAGCAATTTCCCCTTGTCAGGAAGGTTTGAGGGCATCTGCCCTGCTCATTGTGCATCCAGCAAGCCGTGACAAGAGAGGAAGGGTGAGCAGATATGTTCAAATCCTTCCCTGTCTTGTTAAGCACAGCGCACCAGCCAGAGGAGAGATCTTCACATAAGCCTCCTACAAATTAGCAGTAATCTAGATTACTATGGACTAAGTGTTGGAAGTGGTGGGTATGTTTATGGGGGGGGCGCAGACTATTTTTTCAATAAAAATTATTATTATCAAGTAGTCAATGGTTCCTTGAATCACTTGTTGTTTTAAGAATTCGTATTATGAATTCCAATATCTGACATTAATTCATTAACTCACTTGGCCCTCTCAAAATAGTAAAAATGAATCATACAGCATTGTTGAAATATTACACATGGCTTGAGTTATAGCCGTTATACATGTCTCTGCTTCCCTTGAAGAATTACTGATATTAAAAGAAATAATACTCTTGCAGTAGGATTCTTCTACTGGAATGGTAATGTAATTCTAATTTTACAGAAAAAGATATATATATATATGTGTGTGTATGTGTGTGTGTGTGTGTATTCACACAGTGACAGTGCACCCGGCCCACCCAGCTTTTTTTTCACAAGTTTTGAAACTGGCTAAAACGCTATTAATAAAATATGGCTATTAAAAATGGCTGAACCTAAGTTGACTTAGAGGAATTTTTTTATTTTCTATTGAGAGCTGTGAAGTATTTGTCAGATGACAGGTTATGTTAAATAATGTGTGTAATTGTACGGTTTTTAGAAGGATTTCATTTAAAACCATTCCTGAATGTTTGAAATAAAAAAAAAGCTAGAGGTTTGTTTAAAAGTCTGATTGTTTGATGTTAATGGTAACATCATCTAAACCTAAAGCAAGGTTGCAAGCTGTCTTTTAAAGTTCGCAGCTCATATATCAAGTTATTTACATTTACTGTGCCACTGTACTCATCTTGTCCTCACAAGGTATTAAAATGGCCACCAAGCTGCAGGCAAATAAAATGTTGTTTGTGAAAGAGCAGCTGCTTTACAGCAAATTCCTATTTGATTGGGACTACGGGAGGAATGGGGCCTCTTTGCTGCTTCTGGGAAGTGTTCTGTGAGGATTACAGTTTACTGCTGGGTTTATACCATTTCCTCTTTTCGATAATGTTCATTGAGAAATACATGCAATTCAAAAATGAATAGAGGAAGTCAAAGATGATTTATACAGCGCTAAAGAAATAACGTTATGTGACCTTAACTCTGTATGCACAGTTTCACCATCACTTTATTGAAACAATAAGAGTTTGAAATATGAAATCAAAATATTCATAAAATCCATTTGTCAGGTTGTTGTTTTCAAACTTGGACACAGTAAATCTACATGGCATCCTTAACACATTCATTTGTTAAGTTAAGGTATCATTTAGCTATTTTCATGTATAATGTCTTTCATGTCTTTTCAAACTCACTTCATTTTAACATTATCTTTTTGCATTGATGTGACTGCAAAGTAAACCTCTTTGCTGCAGGCTTAAAATATTCATTTTGCAAGACTAATGATAAAATTCTTAATTATGGCTTACCCTTACTCTATACTAATGTGTTTAATTCTTGTTGCGCTTATGGCTAATTTAAATATGGCTGATTATTCAGCAGATGTGAAATTGTGTGCTCTCATTGTTTATTTTGTGTTGCACTTCCTTTCTACATATTTTGCATTGCCCTTCCCTTTCACATATTTTATTTTACCAGCTGTTTGTATAATACTCTCTGTTAGTTATATTCCATCATTAGGAACATTTACCTATCAAGCTACCATAGAGAGGCTGCACGATAAGTGAAATTTGTGGGACCTTGTCGCCCTCTAGTGTTAAATTGCTGTATGTGTTTATTGAAAAGACACTATGGGTCACATTTATCAAGGCAAAAAAGGTGCTATTTTTTAAAAAAAGTGGTAAATTTGGAGCAAAGTGCCATAACTTTCCATTGGTTTCCATGGTTACTACTACTATTTTAGCAGTTTTTCCTGAAATACCACCTATTTTGTCTTGATAAACACGGCCCTATAAAAACGATTAGTTATACACCTTGAGTGTTTGGAGGTTCATACACCTTGAGTGTTTGGAGGTTCATACCCCATCTCTCACTCAACAACAGTGCAAAAAAAGTTTACATGAACTTAAAATTACAAATATATATTTGTAGGGTTATTGAGAACATGGGTAGAAAAATCAGTCTTGCTGTTAGTGCTAGATAGGCTGCATTTGGCCCACATGCCGCATGTTAGACACTCCTGCTTTACACTTTTCCCTGTGAAATACATTTTTGTCTTGGACTCGCACAAGTATTTTATTCAGATAAATACATGTAAACATTCACTTTAATTAAACATGTGAATGCTTTGACGCACAACTATATGTGCATGGTACATCAGGGTAGGAAAGTGGGAGCAAGTAATACCAATGAACCAAGTGTAGTAATGGAGTCTCAGTGTGTCAATCATGCACTGATCTCACGCATGGGGAAGAAAATAGGTACAACAGAATGGAGAATTTGGTGAATATTTTTCCATTTAGTAAATTAATGTTAAAGACATGTTAGTCTGACACCACGGGGGTTACATCTAAAATGGAGCACACGACAATAGCACAGAAAAGTGTTGTTATCACGTGTGCACCAATGTATGCGAATTTGCGGGTCCCGTCTTTCTGGGGTACACCCCATTTGTAAAAAGACAGCCACTAAAAGCACCTGAAAGACATTGAAAATAGAAAATGGATTTGGCAGAAGCACTATTTCCCCACACAGGACAATGTTGGGATGTACTAGAAACACTTTCTTTGTCATATAACATTTATTCTGATAGAGCAGTATATATTTTGTGAGTGATTTAAGATTTCGATCTAAATGGCAAAGAATGTAATAGATACTTAAAGTGATTAATGTGTACTTACACATAGATGTTAAACATTAAGCTAATAAAGAAAATATGGTGCTACTTCTGGATCCCATAACTAATCTACAACCCACTTAAAAGAGCTGTAAAACCAGAGGTCAATGATATCCTGAGCTTTGCAATAATCTCAGAATCATCTCTCGTGTTAAAAAGGAAATATGATAGCCTGTCAGTTTTCACATGAATGTGTCAAACCTTATTAAGCGTTTCCCATATAGCAGTGTTTGTCTTCACCAGACATAAAATCCATTTTTACAACCTCAAACTTAAAATGCACTTGTCATCAGAAAAGAGTTTAACTTTGGAATGAATACAGGCTCATGAAAGAATGCTGGTAATTGTATGGATCCCATAATATATTTAAAACATTTTGGTAATTATCTGATTCTATGCACATGTACAATCTTTCACCATTATTTTATTTCATACATCAGGGGTAGGTGGGTAGGTGCAAATAGACAGACTGAAGTAGGACAACTGGAAACAAAACAGAAGCTACATAAAAACAGCACTGTAACTGGGTGTAAACCACAAGGCAGTCCCAAACTAGAAAGCTCCTCATGTATGAGGCTCACTGCCGAAACATTGGGGTGCTATTTCAGTAGACATTCCCTGGTCTTGGCTTTTTGTAAGTTTTCTATTGTTTGTATGCTTTTTACTCTTTGTACATTTATGCTTATGTGGATACATATTACACTTGACTTATTGCTCTAGTATAGTTCAGGATGTGCCTTACATTTGACTGTTTTCTACTTATTGTGTATTTAAAATTATTCAATAAAAGTCTATTTGATTAGTAATTCCTGTGCACCCATAATGCATTGCACAGTTTTGTAACAATGTATCCAGGATGCATGCATATTTATTTGGTCCATCTTAATTCTCAGTTATGTATTATTACATGATGCAATGGCTATTACTGCTGAGCAGGTGTAAAAAGAAATCCTGGTCTGCAGACAATACAACTTCCAGGAAGGTGGGTATCCCGTATCTGAACTGACCCTTACTCCAAAAACAATTGGAGATTTTGGATCTTCAGATAGACTCAACCTATATATTCCCATGTATACACAAATTGTACACATGGCCTCATTTATTGTGTATTTAACCGCTTAGTGACAAGACATTTTCACCTTGACTTTCCCTTGGTGACAATGGCTGTTTTGACATTTCTGGGGTGTTTGTGTTCAGCTGCAATTTTCTTCTTTCTCACATACTGTACCCACACAAATTATATGTTGTTTTTATCGCCATAAGAAGGGCTTTCATTAGATACCATTATGTTCATCATATCTTATAATTTATTACAAAAAAAATCATAAAATATGATGACAAATTAAAAAAAAAAACACTTTTTCTAACTTTGAAATATAATTTACACAAATACAATCATTAAAAAAGACCCATCTAAATAGTTTCTAAATGTTGTCCCGAGTACAGATTATGCATGTTTCCATATTTTTCTGTATTTTTTTTGCGAGTTATGGGGCAAAAACCAAAAATAGTGTTTTTTGGTTTTTTCCTATATTGAACTTTTGACCCCAACCCGAACCCAACATTTAACCCTAACACTAAATTTAACCCCCAACTCTAACCCTTATGATATCCCTTAATATATTTTAATTTTAATTTAATTTTAACCCTATCCCTTATGCTAAAAATTATTTAATTTTGACCCTATAGGCTAATCTAACTATTTAACCAGTTTTATACTAATTAAATATTTATTTTAATTATTTTACATTGCTAAGCTGCTTGGCTACCACTAGGGTCAGCATATTCAGAGCGATGGAAGTGAAGTTACTTTCACTTCCGAAGCTCAGACCTCCAGAGGGCATAGCCATAATGACGGAGCATGCTGCCTCATCAATATGGCTCCCACGATTGCTCCGTGGGGCGATCATGGGTGCCCCAGAAAATAAATGTTGCTGCTGGCTATTGCCTCGACATCAAGGCAATAGACCAGCACCATTAAAGCGGTTTTCGCGATAGTTGATCATAAAAACCCATTGTCGGAAACGGAGTTCCTGGCAGGGGTTAAGTATCCTCAATAATAATAACAATAATAATAACAAAGTGTTTAAGCAGGCAAGGTACATTCAGATATTCTCTGGTTTCCAAGTACATCCTGGGGATGCTATTTTTGCTAAATATCCAGGGGATGTTACTATTACCCAATGTAATGGTCTTCTTTATATCTACCTCAGAAGGATGGTGAGCTGAGTCAAACCTGCTGGGAATTGCAAGATATCCAATGAGATATCTCACCAACATAAACTGTAAGAATTAAAATAAAAAGCTGCCCTGGAAATCACTGGATGACAGCATGCTGTAACATATGTGGAAACAAAAAAGTATAGAACAAAAATAGGCAAATAAAGTCATCCAGAGATGGTTCACGTTGAAAATATGAGGACTCAACCTCGGCAAGCTTTAAAGAGCCAATAAACTTTTTGTTTCAGTTCAATGTCCCTTGCATGTATTGAACAGTGTTTTCCATTTTATCCTATGACTAACTAGCAGCCTCCATGCTTCCTCTCTGAAGCAGGGGATGGGACACTTCATCGCGGCTGCATCCGCGCAGCCGCTTCACCGCCGTCACTTCACCACACGACAGCTTGTCGCGGGATATTTCATCGTGAGACATTTCTTCGCTAAAGGTGAGTTTTAATGTGTTAGAGTTAGAAGATAGAGTGTTACAATTAGAATTTTAGTATTGGGGTTTAGGGTGATTATAATTAGGGTTTAGGGGGTAGAATTAGTTTTTAGGGTTCGGGGTTAATTTTAGTATTAGGGTTTAGGGGGTTAATTTTAATATTAGGGTTCGGGGGTCAGTATTAGGGTTTAGGGGGTTAGTATTAGGGTTCGGGGGTTAGTATTGGGGTTTAGGAGGTTAGTATTAGGGTTCGGGGGTTGGTATTAGAGTTTGGGGGTTACTTTTAGTATTGGGGTTTGGGGGTTAATTTTAGTATTGGGGTTTGGGGGTTAATTTTAGTATTAGGGTTTGTGGGGGCACTTTGGGGGGGATTCATTTATTGGGGGGGTTATTTTATTTTAACTTGTACGTTTGTAAGAGCTGACAGTTCAGCGCTGAACTGTCAGTTCTTACATAGATGAAGCGGCCACGTTATTCTTCATTGCTGACAGTTCAGCATTCTAACTGCAGCATTGAACTGTCAGCGATGAAGTCGCCGCGCTGAAGTGTCCTAGACCCCTGAAGCATGCATTATATACAGAGAACGTGTAGCGTGACCACCATTGTTGCTTTTATACAGATTTTTTATCCTGCTTTTAACTCGTTGTATGCTGTTTACTACTTGCTGTTTTTGCACATCCAGACTGTAAGAGCTGAGAGGATTTTTGCTATGGAGATTCCTTATGCTGTTCTACCTGCTTCTGAGATGTAAGATACTACTATATTACATTACATTTTGTAAGTCTTTTACACTCATTATATGCCTTTGGTCTTTTCCTCTCTATATATGTGAGCGTTTCACTGAAAGAAAGGAAGACTGCACAAGTTTATAGAAGAGCTTTGATCATCTGCTGGTTTTGTGAGTGGAATCATCTACCTCCAAATACCACACTAATGTATAACAGAATTATGCTATGATCTATGTGCTTTTTTCTGTTTTTTTTCTTTTCTTATATATATACACTGTATACATACTGAGAATCATCTGCAAGGTGCACAGCAACACCATCATTCCTCAGGCAAATATTATACTTATTTTTCTTTGCACTAAGGGTTCACTTAGCGCAACTACCACTCCTATTTTTTAGGTCATTTTATCTGTAAATATACACGCAGGGTTTACATTGGAGATGAGGAGATGTCTTTTTAACTTTTGTCATTAAAGAAGCAAACGTTGTAAATGATTAGTTATAATCTTTAGGGTCAACGCAATATTCCCTGAATTGGAGCACTCCACAACTCAGCTAAATAATAATCCAAATTTTGACCACATTCGGGTCAGGGTGTAGGACAGAAATCCCACGAATCTGGCCCAAAATTAGCAGAAATGGATGAATTTCAGCAGTTCATTTAGCCAGATGTTAGCTGGCGAATTGAACTTAAAGAGACTGTACCACCTAAACATTGTTTATACTGTTTATGACACACCAGTAGCCTGATTTGCAAATGAACTGTTTTTCAATGGGACATGTGTAATTTGCATAACAGACAACTGGTGATGTCATAAAAAGGAGACTCCATAAACAAATGTAAACACATTTTCTCCTATTTAGACATTTGTTTGCAGTTTTGCCAATCTTTTTGATGTTCTCTATATTGAATTTTTTTTATTAATATATGCAATTATGGCATGTTAAAAATATTACCATGCCAATGAGAGAGAGATTGATCTTTACATTTTTGTTATTATATATCCAGTTTATATATGTAATATAATAACTATAATATATATAATATTTATATTTTTATATTATTCTTAACTTTGTTTTATGTTTTTTTTATATCTAGTTGTATTTCATTTATTTTATTTTGATTTATTATATTACATTTTTTTATACAATTTTATTTATTCATGACATTTATTTTTAATTATGTTTTAATTTTCATTAATGTCGGGGAGGACTTTGGCTATTTTTCCAATAGCCAGAATCCTCCCACTGACTTTTATGGGAGGTCTTCGGCTATTAGCCAAAGTCCTCCCTCCTAGAATTCTGTAAGAAAAGGCTATTATTTATCTAGTGATATTGGCCAATGTTTGTGCAGATGCAAGATCACTTGAGCGGAAGTGTTTTGTTTCCGTACCTTTTGGAGTTTTTTTTGGCAGTCATCTATCCCTCCAAACAGACATCGCTTTCCAGACTCTATGTGCCCAATGGACTTAACTGACTTATTTATTATGTGATTGCATATCTCTGTTTTTCTGTGAGTAAACCTGTGTGTGAAGATCCACACTTTGTTGGTTTTTATTTCCCCTCACAGATCACTTGTTTAAAGTCTCATATTTGGAGCTTGCTTATTGCCAAGTGATGGACTTTCTGTCCTTGCAACCTTGGAATTTGTACATCTACGTGATTGTATTTTAAAGAATCATTACTTGCATTTCTATCTGCATAACTGTTTGTTTATTGTGTTCCCTAGTTTTATTTTTTTAGGTTCGAATATTTTTATTTTTCTGCTTAGTATTGGATTGTTCCATATCACCATTCCTCATATTTGTGGTCTATGTCATCTAAATGATATTCAACTATACTATTTATAATCCCCTTACATTTATTATCTTGCACTATATAGAGGTTTTTTACATTATGTATTGATATTTCATTGTTGTTTATCCATCTATGTGGTTTACACCTTACTGCTATCAATTTGTAAGATTTTCATTTTGGCCCACGTCACCTAAAGGGCGTTCCACTGCCTTGCTGCTAAACCTCACTTAACTGCTACTTCCCATAATTTATTAGTTTTAACTATTTGTGTGCTATGTGAGTGAGTGTACATGTGCTTTCAGGCTTAGTTTGCTCATCTGTCCTTTTCCGTGAGATCACTTCGGTGGTCACTGAGTAGCCCGAATGTGAGGGCTAACTAGATCACCAGAATGATCCGATTCGGTCCGAAAGTCAAAGCTCAGATTTTCTCAAAGAAAACTTATTTTAATGGAAAACAAGGTCATTTTAAACTGACCCAAAATTTTTGAACAGTAGTGTTCATTAAGTGAGAAGTACAATATTGCTGCATTGACTAATTTGGTGAATATTGTTGTAAATCACATATTATCCAGAATACTTTATTTATTACATATGTTAAATGTCCCTTTATGGTTTACTGCTATTTATGTATTATTAAGCCTATATTACAAAAAATATTTCCTTGCCCCTCTAATGCTTGGTCACTTCCAGTGTAATTATCTATATATGGACTGGTGTTCTGTGTCTTAATAAGTGTACCAGGCGGTATGTTAAAAATAGCTAATTTTATCCTTTCCATCTTCATCCTATGTATCAATAAGGTTTCCAGTGTTTGAAGAAAGTGTGCACCTGTTTTCTTTATCCAAGGCACCGTTCAACTAATCCACACAAAACATATGAACAACTTCTGTTAAACTAGAATGAGGAGCAAAATCCGATGATGTAAAATTGTCTTTTTTTGCGGCAGCCATCCAATATAAATTAGTTTAGTTTAACTAAACATTTTCCATTATCCGTAAAATAATTACGCCTGATGAGAGAGGTAACATTGGTCATTCCAATACACTGTTAAATTTGTACACGCCCTCCAGAAACTCTGAATAATATTGCAGGACCACAGATTGTAAAATTGATGTAGGTGGCTTTTTAGACAATTGCTCGTAACTCTGATACCCATTAAATGTTGGTGTTTGAAATGTTACTTATGTTTTTAACTCATCTGAACTTCCTGCTTAAATTAATTACTGTTAGTTATGTTTGATTTCCATTATGTAACAAGTGGCAGTATCCACACTTTTACTAAGGTAATGACTTCCAAATGACGAAGTCAGTCATTTTATCTAATTGTTTGAATAAGGAAGTATATGTCATTAATCTGAATGTTTGGAAGTAATCTCAAATTTTTGGAAGGATGTTTACTTTCTAACTCTGCCTAACAAGCTAATTTATATTTCAGTGTAATTAGCCTCTTTTAAGTTATGTTGTTGGGACTCTAAATAGTTTGAAATTCTGTCTGCCTTTAACTAAATTATCCTGAAGCAAAAAGAAAATGATATCCAAATTTTACTCTAATGTCAATTTTTAGAGCTTTGATTTAAAAATATATATATATATTTGAAATCAAAATCTTGGGATTCATACTGCAGTGTATTTATTATTGACTTCCCATAATATATGTAGTTTTCCCACAGTTATAGCAATTACATTCGGTGATGGGATGGTTCTTTGCGGCCGCTTCACCACGATGGCCAGTTCATCGCGTGAGAGGTCATCGCAAAGACTTCATTGTGGGACAGTTCATCGGGGGATCGTGTACAAGGTGAGTATTATTAGTATTAGGGCTTAGTGTTAGTGTTAAAATAAGGGCTTAGGGTTAGTATTAGGGTTTGGGGCGTTACTATTAGGGTTCGGGAAAGGTTAGTATTAGTGTTCAGGGAGAGGTACATTTTAGGGGGGGTTAATTTATTTATACTGCCGCAGTGAAACGCCCACATTGCATTTCACCGCTGACTGTTCAGTGCTCAAACTGGCGCGCTGAACTGTCAGTGGTGAAATGGCCATGACAAACTGACCTAGATGCATTACAGTCACGTTATCTAGTTGTTTACCATCAGTGAAAAAGGATATATAGCAATGCATTTTAGTAACATCAACTACATACCTGAGAACATCCTCAGATGCGGTCGGGGCATAGTCAAAGCCAAAAAGGAGCAGATTCACAGATACCAAGTGTCTGTAGCTAATTTCTTAGTTTAAACTAAATGGACACAGCAAGAAGGGTTATTCACTAAAATTTGAGTTGCAGGTGAGCTTACATGAGATGAATATTTAATTTCCCCATTTTAGCTATACATTGTGCAGAGATAAACTTGGCAAGTTTGCTTAGTGGGAGAAACTCACCAGGTTTGTCCCCACACAATGTATATTTATATATGAGTATGGTGGTCCCACTGTACTGTGTCACAACCTACAAAGGACACTCTATTCTCTTAAAACCAGTAGGTTCAAACAGAACTAATGCAACATGGATAAATTAATTACACATGTTATGACTAATAATTACAATTTGCATGCGCTAACCTGAAAGCTTGTCACAGTATAATAGCTTGCACTAAATCCAAACTGCAAAAAAATCCTAATACTTATGAGTTATTCCATTTGTTTATTGACCCACAGATGGCTACCACACTGAATGATGATATAATTACTACTAAAAAAAGTAATGTTTTTACAGTGTTAAATGATCTGTTTCCAACCTTGGATCAATAAATACATATTAATGCAACAAAATCAATTAATGTAAGAAGCAGTGTTTGCTGTAATTTGATCTAAACAGCAAGATCAGATATGTTTCCAGTTAGATTATCCTTTTTTATAAATTGAGGGTTATTTTGGCAAATAAATCTTCAAAGGAATTAAATGTAAAATACACAGTGCAACAGATTTTTTTGGGTAATCTTAGAAATTCATGGCATTCCTTTTAAAAGAAGATGTAAAAGACCTTGAAAGAATGTTGTTTGAATTTACTCCACCAATATAGGCACTTCCATTTTTCCTTTTTCAGTCTCTAAGTTTTTTGTAAATTCTTTATTTTTAATTTGAAATTATATATAAAAAATATTAAATATAACAAAGAATAATAATAATAATAATAAAAATAATACAAATAAATCCAATCTCTATGTTAAACGCACGAAAAACACTGCATTCTGAATTTTTTTATTTCACATTTTATTGAGACTGTTTCCTTTTTTTCCAGTACAGTAGCAAATAAACAGGTCAAAATGAATTGGGAGTTCAAAGTTGAGGATTAAATAGAAGTGGTCCAAAACCGAGTCAAGTTGGATAAGTAGATATTGCGGTGGGAATGGATGGTATGAAAGCCATGTCTGCGAACTGGTTCACATTCTGTATGATACGTTTACTCAAAAAATTTATTGCTTATGCTTATTTTTTTCTTTTTTAGAATGATTTATTTTCTGTAATAGGAATGATGAAAAATATTCAAATACAGTAAACAAGCATCTAACTGTGGGGATTTTGCTGATCTTCTATTTATTATCTCAATTACACAATTAGTATAACTGGAAAACAATCAGGTCTATTCAAGGAAGGTGAATGAGAATTGAAAAGCAAGTGAACTGCAAAAATCTAAATTTTTTTGTCACGAAGTGAATTCTGACAGCCTGCCTGACTGGGGTTCTTGGAGGGGCCTGAGGGCCAAACACCTCCCTGTAGATTATGGACCCTGTCTGTAATGTGTTTAAGCCTTCCATTGTTTAATTATGTCAGACACCCAGTCTGACTACCTTGCTTCTGGCTCCAGATTAAAGTGGCTAGATACTGCTTTACTGGTGATGTGTTTAAGTTTTCTATTGTTTAATCAAGTGTTATCTGATTGCAGTTTGGTATATATGTGCTGTGTAAATCACAAATAAAAGAGTTCTTCAATCTTGCTGTACCTAACTGCTAGATGTCCTGTCTATTTGGGTACAAAGAGCAAGGGTCCAGGAAAGACTTGCTGGGTGAATGCTGAGCTGTAAGTGGGGGCTAAGGAGGTGATTTCCCACAACGGACAGAGGGTCTACTACGTCGGGTAGACGGTCCGTTACATTGGTGGCAGCGGTGGGATCCTCCTTGCAAGAGCCCAGTGGATAAGCAGCAGAGCACCAGCAAGGGATAGAAGTCATCATGATGGCCGTGGATTATAAATATTGCAAAACTGGCTTGTTAACCAAGGAGTACCAGGATGGTACTGCAGCCCCCTTGGTTGTTAACTACAAATTGATGACCGGTCCGGTCCCGCAGGATGAGATGTTACAGCGAGCTTGCAGCCGCCTGAATCTGTGGATGAACGCTCTCATATGGGACCAGGAGTACCGGGGAAAGGTCCTCCCCAGCTCCCAGGAATGGTATGTGAGCCTGCTGAGTGAAAGAATGCCATACCTGGGTGAGCAGCCCCAAAAAGACTGGGTGGCTGAGTTAGGGGAACTTGTCCATGCTGAGATGGTCCTGGATTGTGGATACCGGGCTTTACGGTGGTATGCCACACAGCTATACCCTGAGCTGGAGGATGACACTCCCACAGAGGGCTATGATTTTGGTGGCCCTGGATTGTTATTGGAAAATCTCCAGCTGGATCCGGGCTTCGGGAGTGATACAGAGTACAGGTGGGAAGAACTCCGGGAGTTAAGGGAGGCAAATATTCCCACTGTGCCCAAACTGGAGGCTGATCTGGACTATTTGGTGACCCAAGAAGAGGAGCTGGAGAAGGCATACATACAGCTACTCCACCACATACAGCCCCCTGCCTATGAGACTGTGAGTATCAGTGCTGCTCTTCCCCCAGCAGATGCACTGACACAAGAACTGTGCCCCTTTACCCCCGTGGATGACCTAGTGGAAAAGCTGGCATCCGGGCAGATTGCTGCTGGCTCCTGCCTGCCCCTACCCCAGACCCCAGACCTGTGTCCCATTTCCCCTGTGGAGGCCCCGGCTGACATCACGTCCCCAGACCCGTTACCCCTGCCACCCCTTGAATGCCCAGTTGAACTGCTGGCACCGTTCCCCAAAACCAAACAGGACCTGCCCTCCTTGTGCCCACCTCCACCTGGGTTCAAGGAGCCCTATTGGAACGCAATCCCTGGTTTTTACCCGCCCTGTGTCCCAGCAGAAGAGCTGGCAATGGGGCAGAGTGCCGCTGGCCTCTGTCCATCCCTGCCGCTTGGAGAGTTTTTGTACCTGGCAGAGGTGCCAGCATCTGAGCAGAGTGCAATTGGCCTCTGCCCACTGCATCCCATGGATTTTACCTTTTGAAAATGACCCAGGAGGGGTGGATGGGACATCGGTTTCCACACCTGGGTCTCCTGAATGTTTGGCAGTTAGTACTGTTCCCCAACACCTTTGCATGGGAACCACAGCCACCTTGTTCTGTTCCCTGCAGTATACCCCTGAAACTGTGCCTTGCCGGGATGTTATCTCCCCAGCAGAAGTGCTGGCATCAGTGTCCCCAGGGACTAAATGGGATACCCCCCATAGTATCAAGCCCAGCTAACCCTGCCACCCTATCTGCTCCTAGCGGCTGAAAGGATTTCTGGGAGAAGGAACATTTGGCCTTTCTCCCCAGCGGCAGATGTATGTTTCGGGAGAGGTGGAGGTTGGCTGGGTAAGTTCTATTTTTGAACAAAAAAAATGTGGGGACTGCAAACCGGTGATTGACCATGGGGAGAACACTATACAGACTGACTTAGGAGTCACCCCGTCTGGGGGCTCCTCTGGTGTCAGTCTCCCCCCGAAAAAGGAGATATGTCACGAAGTGAATTCTGACAGCCTGCCTGACTGGGGTTCTTGGAGGGGCCTGAGGGCCAAACACCTCCCTGTAGATTATGGACCCTGTCTGTAATGTGTTTAAGCCTTCCAATGTTTAATTATGTCAGACACCCAGTCTGACTACCTTGCTTCTGGCTCCAGATTAAAGTGGCTAGATACTGCTTTACTGGTGATGTGTTTAAGTTTTCTATTGTTTAATCAAGTGTTATCTGATTGCAGTTTGGTATATATGTGCTGTGTAAATCACAATTAAAAGAGTTCTTCAATCTTGCTGTACCTAACTGCTAGATGTCCTGTCTATTTGGATACAAAGAGCAAGGGTCCAGGAAAGACTTGCTGGGCGAATGCTGAGCTGTAAGTGGGGGCTAAGGAGGTGATTTCCCACAACGGAGAGAGAGTCTACTACGTCGGGTAGACGGTCCGTTACATTTATTAATAGTATTATTTGATATTAATAGTTCCAAATAGAGGAGAAAACCTTTGCATTAATGAGAAGTAGTTTTAGCTTGTAGACTAATAGACTGGCTACACTTGAAACTAGGGTTGCCTCCTTCTTCAGAACAATACAGGCCATGCTATTGCCTTGATAGACTTCAAGTCAATTTTTACCGGCCTGCTAGTAAAATCCTGGCTGAGTGGCTTGCACCTTTAATATTCAAGCAGTTGACTATGATGAGGTTATAATTGGATGTATAGTAAATCTCTACAGGGGTGCACTCACAAACGGATATTGAAATCAGGCTCATCAGAATATTGTAGTCAGTCGGTTTTAATCATTTCCATCTAAAAAACACATTAAAAGACCATTGCGCAGTGGCTAACACAAACCAGGCAATAAAAACAATGAATACACGTACAAAATATAAAGCACTTAAAGTGCAACTTGCGTGAAAAAGTCCCGAGAGGTAAAACTTCTTTCCTGCTGCCACCAGGATAAGACACTCAGGCTCTTTTCTTTGAAGAAATAAACAGCTGGATCCACTTCTCAACGCGTTTCGTCGGCTCTGCTGTCGGCTTCCTCAGGAGATTGGTGCTTTGTGCAAATTTGCAAATAAAGTGCTGAATTTGCACAAAGCACCAATCTCCTGAGGAAGCCGACAGCAGAGCCGACGAAACGCGTTGAGAAGTGGATCCAGCTGTTTATTTCTTCAAAGAAAAGAGCCTGAGTGTCTTATCCTGGTGGCAGCAGGAAAGAAGTTTTACCTCTCGGGACTTTTTCACGCAAGTTGCACTTTAAGTGCTTTATATTTTGTACGTGTATTCATTGTTTTTATTGCCTGGTTTGTGTTAGCCACTGCGCAATGGTTTTTTAATGTGTTTTTTAGATGGAAATGATTAAAACCGACTGACTACAATATTCTGATGAGCCTGATTTCAATATCCGTTTGTGAGTGCACCCCTGTAGAGATTTACTATACATCCAATTATATTTAAACTGTGTTGCACTATTGTTGTTTTTTTGTTTCTCTTCCCGGTACATGCGCCCCTACTCTGTCTTGTTTTTCTATTGCCAAGTGCCCGAGGAGCACTTTTACGGGTGCTGCAGTGCCAGAGGAGGAGTATAATTTAATTACCATTTCACTTTATTCACTATTTTGTTCACTGTTTATATTTGGGTTAGTGTCACACTTTCTTTCTTCATATGATGAGGTTATTCCAGGATCTGCATAATAAAATACATTACAGCTGCCACTAACTAAAAGAGTGCTACATATGCTTTTTTTTTTATTTATTCATTCTGCTGAGAAGATAACCAGGCTGCATCATTGAGCAAACTGCTAGAAGTAGTCAGATGTAACGGCATATTTAGTGATTTGATTTCTGTCCAAGACATGAGCTTATTCTTCCGCTCAGATTTTTCCTCTTAATAAAATGGATTTGCATCTTAATAAACAGTATTCACCTTCATTTCAAAAAGATACTGGACATGCTTTTTCCTATATAGTCTTACCATTGACCTCAAGCCAATATTTTACTGACTGGTTGGCAATGCCATCCAAAAGTATGTCCAGTATCTTTTTGAAATGAAGGTGAATACCTTTTTTCCCATTGAGTATCAGCAGTATTAACTTCAGTTTCCAGATACAAAACTAGGCATAGTTGATATTAACATTCCATGCTGTATTAACATACTACACTATATTGTGATGTTATTTTATTTGATTATATTTGCTACTAAGGTTATACTCTTAAGGTTAATGCTCTCTCATTTTGTGTGTGCACCATACATTTTCTTATTTTCTATATTACAGCATCATGCTTTCATCAGAAATGATTTAAATTATGCTCGTTATTAGCCTGTATCACATGCCAGGAAATCATTATCTTTTCAAAGCAGTAAGATTATACTTTTCAATTAATAATGAGTCTGCTTTTTTTGGTGCTGACATCTGAATGCTTATATGATATCTTACAGTGCCCTCCATATTCTGACAAACTTCCATGGAAAGGGGCCAAAAGGAGTGCTTTAGCAAATGTATGTATTACAACAAGCTGTGTTACCACTTATATAATATTGCTTGAACATATGTGCATATTTAAATCCTTTTATGTCATTTTAATTATATTTTTTTATATAAATTCAGTGTTAACCGGAGGAGAGGGGACACTTTTTTGTAATTAATACATCTGATTTTTGCAATATAATATGCAGCTTTTTAGATGCCACATCTTGATTATTATTGCTGAAAGTCTTAACTACTTAGTTTGAAAGTATATTCAATATTAAATATACATTCACATTGGCAAGTTCTGGACTGGATATTTCCATATTGGTTTTGTTTGTGTTGGCTGGAGCGTTAGAGCTTGCACTGTTTCTGGTAAATGTATCTCTGTACAAAAGTACACAACGTAAGCCATGCAGTACTTAAGTCTCAGAGTTCTGCTTTAATACCTCATGCCCAGATGTGATCTATGCTGTAACACATGGGTCTGCCTATCTGTATTTTGACTGGAGCTATGATATTCTATGTTAGTGTCTGCACAACTATCCTTTGGAGCTTTGTTTTACCACATATGTGTCTAGCTAACTATACAATGATTAGAGCTGTTCAGAACAACCTTATGCAACTTACAGATGGAAGATATACTGTCCCACATCTGTGCCTTGCTAACTGTAGACTGAGCTTGGCTATACCACCATGACTGAAATGTTAATGCTGCATGGAGGGGAAGGCAAAGTTCATTAAGGACTGTCACTTGTGGTGGTTTTTCTCTTCTACTTCTCTTCACTTTTAGATACAAGCATGGCTGCACCAATTCAGCCTATATCTTTTAATGCTCCCTGTAGGTTAACTGTTATCTCAGTCTACATTTAAATCGTTGAACATTTTAAACTGTTAAAATGTATAAACGTTTTATTTCAAATGCTATAGCTTTCAGTTGTAAAATTTATGATAGATGCATAATACTTAAAATCTGTTTTATGTCAGTAGCCACGCATTATGTTGTCTGTAGCCTGGTTGTGCAACAGCAAGTATGTTATAATAATTTAATTGACCATTATTTGTGTATTTATTCCACCAGCATACTTCGGTTTTTTTTTAAAAACTACATCTATAGCTTTATTATCTCATACTATACTTGGCTTAATTTAAATAAAAATGGGTTAACAAAGTGTTAACAGAGAGGAAACGTTCCTTTGGTTTCCATTGTAATTACTCCACCTTTACACAATATTCTAAAAACACATATTTCTAGTTTGATTTTGAACCGATATATGGGATATATGTAATAATGGTAAAAGGTGTTCAGCATAACATAATTTTAAAGCTAATGAACATGTTATGAGTAATGATAGGAGAGATCTAATGCTAGGCTTCTTTGGCAATCGGTTCTCCTCCTTCTTTCCACTCAGAACTGCACGTCACTCCACAGGAACCAGTATAAACCATTTTGTAGATCCTTGGGCCAGTTTCTAGTGTGCATTCACTAAGGTTACACCAGTTAACTTTTTTTTTTTTACCAGTCTTTCACCCCCTAGATAATCTACAATTATAATATATTACATATTTCACAAACCATTTGTCAAGACTATTTGGAGATTAAATATTGTCTAAACATGTCAACTGTATAATTTCCATTATACGTATCACATACAGCAATCAACTCAACTAGAAACACAGATAAGGGAAAATAAACACAATACGAAATGTTCCATAAATAAATTTATAACTTAGAGGGTTCCAAATATAAATGCAAACAATCTCTACAATGGAATAAGAACAACATCCTATTACATCCAATAGAATTTTCTTCAGATAAACAAATGACAAGTAGTACGTCTAAATATGTAATAATAATATAAATGTAGCACCTCAAATACAGTGTTTGTTTTGGACAATTGAATAAGGGCAATGGTAAATTACAGCTGCCAAACGATGTTTGTAATACAATAGTTCACCTAATAATATACAATGATACAATTTTGGGGGAACAACATTCTGGCATAAACAATTAGACAAATAGTAAAGGCCAAATACATATATAAAATGCATTGAATACCTGAGAACATACCAGTTAAACTCCTAACAATCACATTCATAAATATTTTTGTACGTTTTGTTCTTCAGTACACTAAGCATATTTATGATGTTTGATGACAGATAAGAAATGTTGTTTAATAGAAACTAGGATAACAGGTGTTATTATTTATATTACTATATATTACTGGTGACCCTAATATATGTACATGATGATAGTGGAGTTTATTGATTACATGGGAAATTGGATTGAGTTGACAAAATTGTTACAAATCTTAGGCCAAAATAGCTCAGTTGGAAAAATGATGTAACTTAAGTATCTTTCCATCTCAGTTATAGTCCCGTTTTTGCAGTTTTGTTGTCTGTTCAGCCATGTTCAATGGTTAGCAAATATACCCTAATGTATTTACACATCCACTAAATATGCTAATAGAGAAAGATATATGTTTTTATAGTTCTATTCATTAGATAGTAATATGCAATGATAATTCTTTAAGAGGTAGGGTATGTCTTATATTTTCATAGTTTCATCTTAAATAAAGAAATCTAAGACTTGGTATAAATTTACTGTTAATTATTGTATAATGTACTATAATGTCAATTGTAGTGTTAATATACTAGATGACACAGATTACTAGCAGAAAGTATAACTATATATATAGCACATCAAAACGACAGAAACAATGCATGTTCACATATGAGAAATAAAAAGGGGGTTTTGTACTAAGTATTTGATTATTCATAATGTATGTGTTTTGTGATAATTGTAAATCTTTGTCAAGGTGTTGTTCAAATTGCATTAAAACTAGTGTATATGACATATACCGTTTGGGTCTATTCGCTAAAATTCTACTTAAGAGGTCATGAGTTTGACTTCCCCATTGAAGGTAATGGGAGGTAAAATGATTAAAGCTATTTTTAAGACTAAGTCCCCCTTTTCCTTTTTTTTAACTCTTAAATTTTCTTTATTTACGTAAATTAAAAGGACAAAGTACAAACAAGACATCCAGTATTAGACATCAGACAAGACCAATTGCCCAGCGTAGTGGTAACAAGCCTTTAGGCGTTAGCTTTTTTGTAGCATTGTTGAGAGGGACTGCATCGCCAAATATCTCCTCTCTTTAAGTGCTCTTGACTATATTGCTTACTTCCCTATTCCCTCCTTTCCCTTCTTCTCTTGGGGTACAGTCCTCCTCCTCTCTTCTCCTCTCTTTGCATATGTTTTCCCCTCCTCTTGTTCCCTTTTCCAATATATTTTCAGCCCTTTTAGGAGATCCACACATGCTGTGTTTTTAAGACTAAGTCAAACTCAGGTGCCAAATTTGACAGTCTCTTTTTTTAATTTTTTTACAATTTTATGTATTATTTAATACAATCTGTGCACTGGAAGAAATTACACAAAATTATATGACATGTCGGTCTTTCGCAACATCATTTACTACTTAAGATGACTTAGTCTCAATAATAGATGTGTTTATTTCACCTCCTATTACTTTCAATTGGGAAGATTCTAAGCTGGGGGGTTTTTCAAACTCGGATGTCGAATCTGACAGTCTCAAAATGAAAGTAAAATTTTAGTGAATAGACCCAATAATCTACATAAAATCTGTATATATATGTATTGTTCAAACAGCTATATCCATGGTTTAAGAGGACCATTAACTTCTGGCTCAGTTTTCAATAACTAGAAACTCCAAGTGGGATTTTTCTGGTCACTGAAGCCCAAGTGCCTGTCCTGCTCAAAAAGACTTTAGAAACTGTCTTTTATTTATATAACTTAATTGGTTACATATTCACCTTCACCATCAGGCACATACTGAAAAACCTCTAAGCCATCAAAAAAAGAGATCCAACAAAATAAACATGATGCTAATGCCATTGTTGGGGAAGACATCTAGATAAGTATTGCATTTTCTGTTTGTGCATTTGTGGGCATATATCTAGTGATGAATACTGCAAATGTATTATTTTATGTTGTGTTTTTGCTTATTCAGTAATACTTTCTCAGTGCATTAACACATATGTTACATTGACATACTTCATGCAAAAATAATTATCCCCAGACACACATTCTGTTTACAGTCAATTTAGTATATATACATATACACATATTTTATATATAATATACATACTTATATAGAATATATATATATATATATATATATATATATATATATATATATATATATATATCATATATCATATATATCATATATATATATCATATATATATATATATATATTTCATACATATATATATATATAATATAGTATGTATAGTATAACATACATGTGGGTATTTACTAAGCACTGGTGCCAGGGTTGGCAAGTCTTTACAAAACATTTGAATAGCTCAAGTAGGGCTGAGCTGAGTCTACTACATCGGACCAATGTTGTTGAACAGCAACAAAATCCAAATAAAGCTTGGATATTAGCACCTCTGCTGTCAAATTTGTGTCTTGTTACTGTACTTGGACCTGCAGACCAATACTTGAATGGGGGACACATTTTCCACAATACCCTCCACATCTTCCATATATTTTTGTACCATCCTAAAAGCAAATATAAAATTTGTATTAACTGTCTATAAATGATAATATATATCAATGTACAATTTTATAGGAATAAATAAAATGCAGAAATAATGTTTATCCAAATTGAAATTCTATTAGCAGTACTAACGATTTATCTCATTTTTGATGCAAAATAATTTTCAACAGAAGAAAAAAACAAATTTTGAAAGGCTTAACTCTATTTACTTTTATATATATAATATATATATATATTATATTTATATATATAATATATATTATATATTATATTTTTTAATACACTAGTATATATAGGAGTATATACATTACACAGGATTGGCTATATACAGATGATAAAAGTCTAAGTGGAGTGTTATTGCACTCTTAACCCACCTGTGATTTATGCACATTGACAGTTGCATAATTTCCTTGAGCAATCCAACTGGCAGTGTTTGATATTCGAAAATCAGTTCCTGAAAGGTTAATACTAAACTGCCCCTGTAAAAGCACAAAATGGCTTATTCAGTAAAAATGTTCAAATATTTAATGGTTTCATTAAATTGACAGGCAAAATGTTCTACAAATGTTATGTCAGTGCCACTCTGGGAAAACATTTCAAAGTTAAACAGTTATTTTTTATGTTTCTATCTTTGTGATTATTAAACATTTCCTGAGGAGCTCTGCCTAGTGACCAGTATTAGAGTCATGAGCTAGGTAGCATAATTGTTTTTTTTTTGTTTTTTTATCACAGCATAATACTCCATCTATCACTTCTGACTCTTACTGATGCAGCCCAGCTCACAAGCTTCAAAGCTAAATTGGAACTGATTTAACCGTTCACCTGCAGTATAGTGTGTTGTATTGTCATAAGATAAGCTATTATATTTGCATATCAAAATTTACAAACATTTTTCCTCTATAATTTATTATTGCTTTTTTAAACCTTCAGTTCTGTGAATATCAAAAATAATGCCAATAAATATTATTTATATATATATATATATATATATATATTTAGATACAATAATAATAGAAATTATAATGTATACATTATAGTATAACATTATGTATGTGGTGAGGAATCAGTTGCTTTTGGGCTACCAAGAACAACCTCTCCAGAATAATAACCACTATATTCTTCTGCCATGCATTAAATTAGTCTTCAAAATATATTACAAGCTATTATTAAAAACTGTTTTCTAAACTTGCATGCAAGAATGTATTTGAACCACTCAATAAATTGCCGCAATGACTGCCTGATTGGAAGCAAGAACGAAGGTGACAGAGGTGTGATATTATTCCTACCTGTGGGCACTTTGCAGCACTGTAACAGTCACCTGCTGTGGCAAATGGAACTGCTCGTCCAAGTAAGGTATGAGAAAAACGAAGATCTGTGGCTACAAATAAGAAACAGAAATGCATTTTAATCAGCAAAATAATATTTATTAAAAATCATGAAATAGTTTTTTTAAACAAATTATAGAGAGATTATTCAACATAATTATCTGTTTTTGTGGGAGAAATATGTGAATGTCTACTTTTTATACTTTTAGTGCATTCAGATAGAGCAGATAAATAATAAATTATGGTTCACATACTGCCAGAATATTACTGTAAATCAATTTTCTATGAGGTAAATATTTAATAAACGCATATTGCTTATATACTGCCAAGGAAAGGACTATACTGCCAAAAAAAACCTGGCTCTGTACTGTAAATATATCAAATGAATATGCTTTTTGGATGCTCCATGTTTTAATCTCTATGTCATTGATGAACATCCACCATATAGTTCAGCAGTATCATTTTAATACTCTACTGCTCACCTTTTATACCTTTTTTATACATTGTATACTTGACATAGTCATACTGTTTTTAAAAAAAATGTTTCCTTGTCTTGAAGTTGTTAGCTTTACCATCACAAATACTATTTCAAGTGTCACTTGCCAAAATATCTTACATTTACAAATTAGACCTTTGTTTAAAAAATATACACTATAATTTGTTACATGTTCAATGTTACATATCTATGTTTCACAGAGCTGTTCATCTCTTATTACACAGTTCATGAATCAAAAAGTAATATTTAAACTTCCGCATTCTGAAAGCATTTAATAATTGATTTTGAGACTGAATGCTATTCACTCTAATGTCTTAGGGAAGTTTTGTTTTAATGATGTTCTACTTAAAAGAAAATATGTTGTTGCTATATTAATGTGATACTCAGGTACAAGCAGGGCATTCATCTAATAAACTTAAAGCCTCTCATCTACTTTATGTTGTAGACCAGTCCCCTATTGTATGTGTATTTACTTAATATAATCTGTGAGAATCTTTTACTGCTTTACTTTGGTGCTACTTTCCATGCTCAATAAAAATTGATGTGAGTTTGAGGTATTTTTATTGATAAGTGAGGCATGAATATCCTGAGTTATTGTGTAGTGCCTTATTTTCAACTTTCTATATTTTGTAAAGCTAACCCATTATGTTTTGATTGCATGCTGCAAATAATGTATGAACATATGTGCTAAAACGTAGTTTTCAGTTGCATGGATATGAGGTCAAGGAGTATTTTACTAAAGGCAGTATATCCAGATGTATTTTAATAAAGGTATTAAGTATATCCAGTCATTCCTTACTAAAGGCAGTGTATGCTGCAAATAGTGTATGAATATATGTGCTGAAACATACTTTTGATTTGCATGGAAATGAGGTCCAGTCGTATTTTACTAAAGGCAGTATATCCTGCAGCAAGGTAGTCATGTTTACATGGACAGTCGTGTTTTCTGGTCCCATTGAAAGGACACTCGTAGGGATTTTTCAACCTAGGAAGATACATTTCACAAATTAAAACAACTTTATTTTACACTCCTTTATATTGCCAAACCCACATACACTCATATTTATAATTCTTCAATTATATCTGCTTATGGGCATTGTTGGTCAAGAAACCTATTATGTAATTGACGTATAATTGATGTATAAATTATGCACACAAAAGCTCAACTGATAGAGTCAGTGGAGACTTTATAGATTACAAAATTAGGAATATCAGTTAGCTTAAAACAGGGCTGTGTTAAAAATAAGTAATATATTGAGTATATTGAGTATATATTGGCATCAGGCCAATGTTAAGTCTATGGAGACAGTACCAAGGCCGGTATTTTTTTGAAGAAAAGGTGGCAACCCTACTGATGTGCAATGTGATAAAGATGTGTTTCAAAACAGATATATATAGAGCAAGCAAGCATGGATATTCTTATAGTACTACTGTCAGCTGAAAATAAATTGAAAGATTGCATTTGAAATAGGAATTCTTTAATGAAAATAGAGCAATACAAAGCAAAGAGGTCTCAGTAAGGTACAGGGGGCAGACATGCTGTTTACAATGTTGATTTAGATGGATCAGCTTCTGCTGTATCTGAGTCAAAATGTAAAATATGTCTACCGACAGTATGGCTGACAAAGGCACTTTGTATTCCTTTATTAAAGTATTTCTATTTCAAATGAAAATATTTGATGCAATCTCTCAATTAATCATAAGTTAATTGTTTGTTGACAGTTGTCCTTTCACTTATAAAAATACCATTTCAGTCTAAGAAGGGTAGTTTAGTTAAAATTTAAGAAAATAAATTAGTAAGATAACTCTTTGTTTTATTATGGAAGGTTTCCAGCTTTATGTGTTCAGTTTCACAGTTCTTCTTTCTGTCATAGACAGTTCAGCAATGAAATGATGGGTTCTGGCATGAGGTCAATCAATGGAGTCCATCATTTTGTAATTAAATAATGAATTAAATAATGCAAGAATTAAAAAAAATATTTTTCATTGTTAAAGTTACCAAGAACCATCCCCCCAAAATATTAGAATGATATCATTAGTCTTAAAAACCATATGGAATTGCTATAGTACATTCATGGCAACTCCAAACATTACTAATGATGGGGTGACATAATGTTTCCAGGATCATAGAATATGTGTAATGTACGTTATGATAGGATGAGTTATGATAATATGTGAATCTATATCTAGTTAATGTTTCCAGTATAAGTAATAAACTTAGTCCGTTGAATATGAATTCATTATTTCAGTAACGCAGTGTCTACACAACATTATGTTATAACGGATCTCCTTACCTATATCCAAATACTTCTGAAAAGTTGTCTGCTTCACCTTTAACCAACGTTATATATTCTTTCGGGCTATCTGAATGCATTCCTGAACAGTAAACCTAAATTAAGTAAACATATAACAAACATCTTCATATGCACATTGTGCTGAGTTAATGTATGTGAATAAATATTTTTTGAAATGTAGCATACCTTCACTCTTCTGTTGTTAATGTTCAATGCATATTCACCATCTGCTTGAATGTTATTGGCTAGGTGTATTTCTCTGCAGCTTTTGAAATCACCTTAAGATATTAAAAAATGAAAGACCAATATGAAGTTCAGGCTGTAATGTGCAACTGGTCTATAAGTTGATCATTGTAAAAATGAATTAAAATGGTGTGCCATTCATTGAGTGCTGTTAAATATGTTTATAGAAATATATAAATGACACATTAAAGCTGGCCTCCCTTGGTCATGTATTAACTACCGGTATTTGTCATTGTTTGCATCATATTCTACCTTATTCTCTTTAATGTGCAAACCACTATGAAATCCCATGGGTCAAACTGTTGATTCATTTTTGCTTACTCCTATCCATTGTTTAGTTTTGCAACATATTCTGGACTTTCCATTAAGGCATACCTACCAACTTCATGGCATGGGCTCCTGGGACGCCAAAGGGGCAGAGCCTAAAGTGGGCAGGGTTATGTGATGTAATGCAATGTTCCATAATCCCACAAGTATCTGTAGCGGGTAGGATGAAAGTATCTATACCTGGTAGTCTGGAGCTAATTTCTTTGCATTTTGTTGTTACTTTTTGTATCAGGTGCTTCATTTTAAGGTACACATTTCAAATAGTAAAGTGAGTGATCCACATAGAGCAATTATATATCCATGTGTTATAACATTAAGAATACACAAGCTAAAGCTGATAACTTAGAGGGACTGTGTCAGCTAAACATTGTTTTTATTGTGAATGTAGATAATAAAAAAGGATCGAAAAGTATCTATACATAATGATACTAGGAATATCCTTCAATTATCTGATGGCTCTTTGTTGAGCTCTGGGTAAATTGCTGCAAAAAATCGATTTGACCAGAAGCCTGACAGGCATGGCATCCATTTTGAGAGAGGTTTAATCTAAAAAAAAAAACAGTCTTTCTAGTCAGACCATGAGGAACTTCCTAGCTTTCATTCAGAAGGTTCTCAAGAGCTTTGCAACAAGCTTCATCCCTGATATCCAAACTGTTTGGGCCACTCACTATTCCCTCAAACTCCATTGAACATCTTCAAAAAAACTAGAAGCCTAGCAGATAAATGCAGGTCCACTTTGGCCCTGAATTTGTCCAGCAGTTTTGAGAGAGGAGAAAGACAGAC
Source organism: Pelodytes ibericus (assembly GCA_036172795.1). Lineage (NCBI taxonomy): Eukaryota > Metazoa > Chordata > Amphibia > Anura > Pelodytidae > Pelodytes > Pelodytes ibericus. The sequence continues at coordinate 98,896,864 of CM069858.1, read as the reverse complement.
CTTTTTTTGTGGTACACATTTACATTTATTAACTGCCTTTGAATTTGGTGAGTGTTCACTATGCACGTTGCTGATATTTATTTATGTAGTGCTATTGTTCATGCATTTATATGTTTTTCTGATTTGCTTTTATATTCTGCAAGTATAATGAATAAATGACTATATTTTTGAATATTAATCGAATATATATTTGGCCAATTGTCTGCATCTCAAAGAGCGCTATCCAAAGGAGTACTCCCTCCTTTTTATTTTCCATCTTAGCACATCCAGGCTAAATACATATGTTACTGGGAAAGGGTAAGACCATTTAATTTATTACAGGGTTATATGAGCTATTTTTACTGGTTTGTTTTCCATTTTTTATAAACTTTGTGAAACTGTTCAATAAGACTTTTGGCTAAATGATATATTCGGTATTGCAATGTTCATACAATGGATATTATTTTTGTAGTCTTTAGTACAACAGTCTGTCACTAGGGGGCTGCAGAGGCCATTACATAATGTGTGAACATTTACACACTTTCGTGCAAATAATTTCTGTTGATTGTATTAGAATCACAACATGACCACAACACCTATATTGAAGAGAAGCTACAATACATTGTTAAGGTTGATTACATTTTGTCAATTGTATTTTTCATTCCAGTTTAAAATTAAAGGTTTAATATAAATCAATGTTTTTTTTTTTGCCTGGGTGTTCTTTTAACAGTTACAATACTGATACAAACCTATGCAAGTATCTCAGATGAGGATAACAATACAGTTATTAGGAACTGCATTAAAATAAAGATACATGAGTATCTATGTGACTTCTCAACAGCACACTGCACACAGTTGCAGTACATTTCATTTTAGTGTTATACTAGTCATGCTTACTCACTGCTATAATGAGGTGATTCTACTGTTATTTGCAGTTTCGTATATGGGTGCATAGCCAATCGCTATAGTAATAAATTACATTTTACATCATTGTACTCTTATTTATTAATTCTTTGCATACAATTCAAAACATCTTGTTTATCTTTTTGTTTATCATGTATCATGTGCAGTGGTATATTTAGGTTTTGTGCTGCCCTAAGCAGACAACTCAGGCACCCCTAATTTAAATATGCCCCTCCCCTTCCCATTAAGGCCACACCACTCCAATTTATAACCCACCCTTCCTCTTTAGGCTCCATCTGTTCCTATTCAGAATGACATTAAAAATACCAAGTAAAACGATCAATTACATTGATCAATTAAAATGAGCAAGTAAAATTAAAATAACCAAATAATATTACAATTACCAAATAAAATGTAAAAATAATATTAAAATGACCAGATAAAATATCCAGATAATATTAAACGACTAGAAAAGAAACTAGATAAAATGAGCAGATAAAATTAAAAAGCCACCCCCCCCCCCCCCGCCCCCCTCGACAGCGACAAAAAGGCATTGACGGCCTTCTGTTGACCCCGGGGCATATCAGTAAGTCTCTATAGCCCTTTGAGACCACTGGGGAATTTGGGGGCACTGATCCAATGTTTGGGGGTGCATTTCGCACCCCGTTGGAAACTGCTTCCCTAGGCATTTGGCTAACATGCCTTGCGGTAGATACTGCACTGATCATACGACCTTGTAGCAGTAAGCTGCTTTCTTTCTTTCTCCAATTTCCATTTTATTAGTTTCATCAAAAGGCACTCAGCCAAAAGATCCCATTAGTTAAGAGAGCATTTTACATGACCTCCGATATAATATGAGAATTTCATTTTTATAACTACCTTAAAAGTTTAGTACTTATAATTTAGTTAAAATGCATTATAATATATTTTTAGTGGTTCATCTGTTTTGTTCTACGTTTGCAAGTATTTAACAGTAGTGCCTACTGTGGTTTAATTTAATTAATTTATCTGTGGTCAAAGTGGTTCTTCCTGGTGTTTAAAAATATAAAGTAATGGCAGTTACATTGTATTGTGTTTAAAATTAAAATGATCCCTTTATTGAAGTATATTGCAATAGAAAAGTGTTATAGCAAAAACAGACAGACTAGTGCAAAACACTTATTCTGATGGCCTCACACATTTTGTACTTCGAGTTAGTGTGTTGTTTTGCTTGGGATGGAAGGAGTAAGTCTTGGATGCTGAAGCTCTTTGTGGCTACAAATGTGCGCGATCTTTGTGATTGGTCCAGATGACACAATACTTTATATGACTTATTTCTAATTCTACATACATGTCGAAAGTCAAAAAGGTGTTCAAATTTGGAACACCCAAGTATATTGGGAAAGCGCCTTTTTCCTACAACTTTAAATTTAATGGTGTGCAGACACTGAACTAGGAAGTGTCTGCACACAAACACTTCAAATTCAATGAGAATTTTCTTTCAGACTTGTGTGATGTACATGTTAAATATTTCTAATAAATAATGCTCACTACTTACATGTCTCAGACACACATTTCTTTCTGGCAGAGGGCTTCACATGGGATGGACACAGGTCACTAGGAGAACTGCTTTCTGTCATGCATACCACTCTTCTCTCCTTTATTCCAGATCCGCATGTTACAGAACACTGTTCAGAGATTATAACCAGATGTCCTCTTTCAAGTACAAGAACCAACAAGAACAGCATATGTTTATAGTACGCAACACTATGAGTTATGTGTATACAGTTACTTTCTCAGTAAAATTGTGAATCGCAAGATTTATTTCAGCTACTAGTACTAAACTCACAAGTAAGATGTATTTTGTGTATTGGAAGGACAACACCATATATCATACCTTTTAGATTTTTGTCATGAACTAAAACAACCGTTAAAACACAAAATCAATTACAAAATAAGTGTAATACAATTTAGCCAATGGTTATTATAGAAAAAATATACAATGTTAGAACTTACCTTGCTCCATTTTCCAACTTTCCAGTAAGCAGCTTGTATGCAACTCATTCCATTACACTTATGATCCAATACATTATGGCGGACAGGGCAGCTTTTATAACTTATAGATCTGACAGGAGCCGTGTATTGATTATGTGTGATTGGTATTTTTTTGCAATATGTTACTTTTTTCTTGTTACCAAACCAGCAGACATTAGAACACTAAAATAAATAGGGGGATACACACAAAATGGAGAAATGTTATTGACTAAATTACATTATGATTCCATATTTATTCATCAGATGCATACTAAAAATAATTAAAATAGAATTCATATCAATTATTTAGAAGAATAGAAATGTTTTCTGTGATGCTGATTCAATATTCTCAATATGAAGCAAGTGATTTTTTTTGCAGATCTATGATCACACAATGTTAAATATCTTTATTACTTTCTTCTGTATAAACATGTAAATTACACACATTTGACATATGTATAACGTATCATTAGCAGCTCCAGCTGTTCGTTTAAATAACGAGACCTCCGGAGCTACCTTCATTTTAATGCTTTTGTTAGTCTTTGTACAGACATACATACATATATTTGAATCAAATTGTACTTTTTCCTCTATCTCCCCTCCCCCCTCCCTCCCACCCCCCCTCCACTCCATCTACCTCTCAATAATTAAAGAATCAGTTGATCAACCGACACTGCGTTAGTTTTTCCGTTCTGTTCTCGCCTATCTCCCGAGTCCATCATTCGATCGGCCATTCATTCAACTCTTATAGCATTCACACTTGGCTTTTAACCTCTGCCCATGAGGGTATTTTTACTGAAGCGCAGTTCCTAGCTAATATCAATTTGACAGCTAGAAGTATATGGATTATAATCTGTAATCTACTCCCGTTAGGTATTTTATTTTCTGTCTTATTTCTTTCCACATTTTTAAGATTTTATCCCCCAGAATATATGTAATATATCTCCTCTTTCTGTCTCACATCTCCAACATCGGTCTGATCTATCTGCCTTCATATTGGCTAGGCGTGTTGGAACCAAGGCGTGTTGGAACCAGTACCATCGAAGCAAGTGAATTTAGTAAGTGTTAAAGATATATTTATGATGATGATGCACATGAAAAACATACCAATTTTGATTGTTCCTAATTCTTTCATGTAAGCAAAATGAGTGCCAGTTACATTGAAGAAAATTGCACTGGGCCTAAACTTCCGGGTTTCAGCATGCCTCCACGATGTCGTGACATCTCACGATCTTTCAGCAGGGACCCACATGCCATGTAAAGACCCTGATCGGGTCTCTGTCTGTGTGTCCCTGGATCATCACTTTATGATCAGGGCCAGGAACACAAAATCACATTTTTGGTGATTTTGTCCTTATGGACAACAGCACCATTACGGGGTTAAGCTATATGCACTAATAGCAAAATGCAACTGTACATGATCAAAATATACCTTTGACATATCATCTGTGACCACTATGTGCTTGCATGGAACATTCTTGCACTTTCTAGTGGCTTGTGGCTTTGTAGCAAGGTCACAATATTTTTCATCCACAGGTCTTCTACTGCTATCCACACATTTCACCTTCCTCGCATACTCCCCCTGCTTGCAGTCTGTCGAACACTATTTTTATAAGAAAATGATATAATAATTGTTTAGCATCATGAAAATAAAAAACATTTTTCTGAAGAGCTGTGCATACACCAAGTGTTTATTCATTTAATACCTTTTCAATCGTTGCAGAAGCAAAGACTTGAGGTTGGCATTTTACAGAGTGATGTTCAATGGCAGCAGAGATAGGCTCTCAGACACTGCACACCAATTCGTGGAACTGCAGATCCATCACATGTCATATGTCTTATTGAAACTTCAAGAGAATACTGAAACACTTTTGAGTTGTGCTTCAAAGTCGCATCGCTCACAAGCCCTTTAATCAAATAACAGTAGGCCTTTTGCTTGGAGAGGTAAATCCAGGGCCGCCTCTACCAACCCATTCACAGGTTCACCCATCCCACTGGCTCCCAGAAGAAGACTTAGTCTTCCAGCAGCCTGCTTGGAGCATTTATGGGGCATCTGATCTCTGTGATAAGCAATCACATGTGCCTTTAACATTTAAGGGTTATGCGCTATGCCCCATAGCGCATAACCCTTAAATGTTAAAGGCACATGTGATTGCTTATCACAGAGATCAGATGGGCAACTGCCAAATGTGCCCATGAATCAAGACGGTACTGGGTAAATCCCTCATTGACAGCAAGGCAGATACAACTACAAAGAGAACTTGAGGTAAAATATTCTGTAGCTAGTATATTAATTTTAAATCACATACTTTGAAAATCAGATATGTTTAATCAGATCTGAAGGCTAATCTAATTAGACAAAAATAGGAAAGATGTTAAAATCTCTTCATCCCAAGTGATGAACAGATTAGGAATTAGCATTTTTAAATAAAAATAAAACATACAAAAAATATCATTTTGTGTGTTATTTTAGGCAAACCCTCAAGTTCCTTTTGAATCAAAACATCCCAGTGACCAGGTACTCGTGATTTCAAAAACAAAATAAAAAACCTTCATAAACTTAGCATTGTTTAAATGTTATTTAAAAACAGTTTTATGACAAAACTTCACAAAATGTTTTCATAAAAATAAGGACTGACTATTTATTTAGTCCTTTCTGTTATATGGTAAAATATTAACTACTTCCACTGTGATAATCTAAAGAGCAACATGCAACTCTTAAGAGAGTGTTCTCTACATAGATAAAGCACAATACAATTTTTAAACCTATGTTAACATATGTACTATTTATGTCTAAGGCAGAAATTATACATAGAAAATATTGTTATCAATCACTCTTCTGAGGAAGCCTTAACTGGCAAAATGCATCAGGACGTTGTTTTTTAGTTGATTACCTCTTTGCATCCTTGCCGTAAGACTGTCAAGTACTATATTTTTCTCTTTGTGTCTATTATTAATAATATGTTAAAACATTTGTTTTATATTGTCTAAAGGACTTTAACCTATAGGAATTATATGATAAAGAATTAAATCTTTTCAAATTGTATTCATATTAACCCCTTGCCGACAAAGGACGTGTCAGGCATGTCCTGGGAGAAACTCCCTTTATGACAATATAGAAAGAGAAACTCCCTTTCTTCCTGCGGAGAATCAAGCGGTTTTCCCGATCATCGATCGCGAAAAACGCTTTAACGGTGCTGGTCTATTGCCTCGATGTCGAGGCAATAGCCAGCACCGAAATTTCTATTCTGGGGCACCCACGATCGCCCCATGGAGCGATCGTGGGAACCATATTGACGGAGCAGCAGGCTCCTTCAATATGGCTATGCCCTCTGGCGGTCTGAGCTTCGGAAGTGAAAGTAACTTCACTTCCATCGCTCTTAATATGCTACTTGACTGCCCCTAGTGGTAGGTAAGTAGCATAGCAATGGAAAAAATGTAAAGTAAATATTTAATTAATTAAAAACTGGTTATATAGTTAGATTAGCCTATAGGGTTAAAATTAAATAATTTTTAGCATAAGGGATAGGGTTAAAATAAAATTAAAATTAAAATATATTAAGGGATAGCATAAGGGTTAGAGTTGGGGTTAAATTTAGTGTTAAGGTCAAATTTTGGGTTCGGGTTGGGGTCAAAAGGTCAATATAGGAAAAAAACATACAAAAAAATACAGAAAAATATGGAAACATGCATATTTCTAAACTCAGGACAACATTTAGAAACTATTTAGATGGGGTCTTTTTTAATGATTGTATTTGTCTAAATTATATTTTAGGTCAAAGTTAGAAAAAGTGGGTATTTTTTAATTTTTCATCATATTTTATGATTTTTTTTTGTAGTAAATTATAAGATATTATGAACATAATGGTATCTAATGAAAGCTCTTCTTATGACGATAAAAACAACATATAATTTGTGTGGGTACAGTATCTGAGAAAAAAGAAAATTGCAGCTAAACACAAACACCCCAGAAATGTCAAAACAGCCATTGTCACCAAGGGAAAGTCAAGGTGAAAATGTCTTGTCACTAAGGGGTTAAAATAGGTTTACAAATGTATTTTTCAGGTTTACCACATAATGATAATATTGCAAGTGCTATATATCCTTCTTTTTCTTCTTCCTACTTTTCCTCATTCAGTCACAGCTAATATTATAATCTTTAATTCTATTTTGGTGATCAGTGGATGTAGTTGCATCCTTTTTCTGCTGTTTAGGTGCAAGGTTATTTGTATTTTTAAACATAAAGCTCTGCAATTAGAAAATAATGTTTAAATGTAAAAAGGAAATTCTTACACTCAGCCAGTCATCGGCAATCCAGGAATAATGGACACATTCAGGTAACCAACAATATTTGTGGCTGTCAGGGCGAGTACTAGGATTGCAAAAGTTTTCTTTTATTCTGCCTTGGTCTCTAAGTCTACAGTACACATCTCTCTGATGGAAACCCACACCACAGGTCACCGAACACTAAAGAAAAGGTAGTAGAGAATGAAGAAAACAATAGTTATGTAATACAGTGTAGTCAATTTTATTAGTTAAAGTAAACCTGTCAATGAAAAAATCCTTTATCTTTAGCACTGAACCCTAGAAAGAAACAATTTTTTGGAGGTAGATATAAAATAAAAAATTACGTGCTGTGCTACAAAATGTAAAATTCATATGCGTTTAGAGGTAAATTAGTTAATCATGGCAGTTCCTGTGTCTATACTTGGGACTTAGATGAAGATTAGATCACTAATTCATGCAGAAAACCATTACAAGTGAGTTCAAAAGTACGGGGTGTACCGAAGGATTCTACATTTTGGAGATATACTGCACTACTGGCTGCATATTCTGTTTATGTTCCTTGCGAGATGGCTCAATAAGAAGTCAAAATGAAGGGCTTTAGTTGGTTTATTGTATGTATTCATCTTTTCACGCTTCTCAGTAATGTATGCTCATGTTTTTTAAGTATTGTGTTCAGTAATTTTGTGTATGTGTATTAGTGATGTCATTGACATCCTGCACAGGTGCAGTAGATAACCAATTTATCTCTATGTGAGTGCTCTGATTGGCTCATAGGAGCTGCTAGGAAACCTTTTTTTTTTTTATCATTGTGGGACAGTCCCCCTTACCCATTACAAGAAAAAAAAAACGGCATATTTATTTTTAATATGCATTGATTTTGTAAAGTTTTTATTTAATCCTTTGAAATAATAAAAATATTTCAACCTAGCTGTCATGGTATTCATCATGCTGTGGGCATTCATAGTTTATTGTGTGGGGGATTATGAAGAGGAATTCTTGTGCCAAAAATATAGCGGAATGGAAACCAATTCAATGTTCCATGGTGACTGTTCCACTGGAAAAATGACCCCAGAATTCATCTTTCACCTAAGCCCTATTTCGCCCTGCCTCTTCACTCATGAGTTTTGCAGCAACTAAAATAAACATTTAATATTTATATAAGAATTGAAAGAGTAGCCAGTCAAGAGATGAAGATCAGGTAAATGTTGGTAGTGAAGAGCTAAAAAATAATTATAACATAACTTATTTCATGCCGCATTGATTTATGCATAGTGTGTGACAGACCTTTGTAATCCAAGACAAAGCTATCTTATCTTCATTATAACACTGGTATTTCTTAAAATAAGTGTGTGCATGTTTTATTATTTTATGTTACACATCAAAGAGATCAGAGCACACACTGAATACTACATGATTAAGAGCAGCTGTCCGACACTGGTTATTTTTATGTGATTGATTTTGTCTTGTACTGAAACTTAGAAATATAGATAATTACTGTTGTTAAGAACCTGATGTCTAACTAGTCTGTTTAAACATCAAAGTGTACACTATTCTTTAATGTAACATTGTTTACTTCCTTTGTTTCTCTGTGTAGCCTTTGACACACAGAGACACACATGGGTCCATTTTTGAAGACCAGAAAGTATTAAATACACTTAACTATACCCTTCCTTAGGGGTGGGCAGGAAGTAAAAACTGTCAATAAGTAGCGGATAAGACCAACAACAGTATTTCCACATGTGCTAGGATAGAACAGACCATAAGTTAAAGTTGTAGTACTCTGTATAAAATGTAGTAATGAAGCCCTATCTGCCAAAATTTTGAAGGAACAAAGGCAATTGAGGCACGGTTTAGGTGCAGACAGTCAAATTAATATTACGGTATGTGCCCAAATATTCCGTGACTTTAAATCTGTGACCTCTTGCTTTCTAACTGTGACCTTCTCTGACTAATGCTTTTCAATTTGTTCTTGCCTGTATCATGTACTCCCGACTAGCATTCATGCTCCAATATAACAGCAGGGACCACAAAGAAAAATAAGATGTGTTCTGAATTCACACTGTTATAAAATGTCATTCTCTAATGGGAGAGAAAGAAAAAACATCCTTTATATGCTTAAAGGTTAGAGTGCATCAGGACATTACCTTGGAGCAACCTGTCCTGGTGTGAGCCTGTTATGTATTTTTTAAAATGCAACTTTCTTGCATAGTGATTTTAATAATACAATGGTTTTTAACTGTATAACTGTGTGGATTCAGAATACATCTTATTTTTCCCTGTAGACTCTTCCATTACATAGCTCCTTGAGTCACCAGCAACCCCCTCTTTGTGGAATATAATTATTTTGGGGTGTGCCTTGTTATATATGTATTGTTGTTACTCATGCTCCTATGGCTTGTCTACTACACCAGCTTCCATACTCCAGGTTCCTCACCTGTCATTCAGACTACATGCCCCAAACAATTAACATTTGTGATAATTGGGATCAAGGCATGGATCTGGATATTTAGGCCATCTGAACATTTTTTGACACTAGTATCCATTATTGTATGTATTCAAAATATCAGGTTCAGGAAGTAGACATACTGTCTTGACATAGGGGATATGGGATCACCGAAACATCACATCAATGTTTGTAGAATCACAGCAAGCAATTATTTTTGTCTTTGACTCATAATATATGAAATTCTTAAAAATAGCAGAATAAGATATAGAGAACACCATATCATTTGCATGCCTTTTATACCTCTTTCCACTTTAAAGCTTTCCATGAAGGGCATCTGCCACTTCTACAAACTTTCTGCATATGTGGTTTTCGTAAATGTTTGCAACTTTCATCATCCACCTCTTGCTTATCTTTGGTAATGCAGGACACACTCCGATGTTTTACTCCTTTTCCACAGGTGACAGAACACTTAAAAAGAAAGAGAGGGATGTGATAGTTTAGAATATCTGCTAAACTGCATGTATGGTTTACATCTACTGTTTACTTTATTGTTCTGTATTATATTGTGATAACATAAAATATAGTACAGCTACATGTTTAGTAATTTTGTTTTCAATTAAAAATTCACAGACCAAATATAGCCTTATATGTAACTCAGATACACAAATGACAAGCATGCAGTCAAAACAGCCTTCTGGAGTACAGATGCTACCCACAAGTAAAGTAATTACAATCAGTTGAGTTGTCACAATTGATTACAAGCCAAATAACCTAAATAAAAGAACCATTCGCTTTTAACCAACCCCTTTTAAAGATGTCAGACTGAAGGAAATGTTTTGATATCTGTCTTATCCCTACTACAAAGAAATTCCAAATCGGCTAATAATTATTTGCAAAAGCCTTTTATCACAGTTCACAGTCAACATAATAAAGCCATTTAATTCCCACTCTCACACCATAAATAATAGGATACATAAACAAAGCTGAGGAAACATAAATTCAGAAAATATGCATACTAATCTCCTACTTACTTATCTGTTGTAGCATGCTGCCTGTTTCAGCAATGAAGTACAATCTTTACTCTTTTGTTAGCTATTCTATGATACCATGATTGCCTTGTTGTAGCTTGACTTCCTTGCTAACTATCTATGTAAATTTATTTCAATGGTCTACATCAGTCTGAATTCCAATGAGTTTTGTAGTAATGTGCCCAAAGGAATGACTTATTCTCTAACTTTGAATACAGATAGTTTGAGTGTCCCCATGTTTATTCTCAGTGAATGCAGGAAGCTTCCAATGTCCTACCGCTTTGGGATGATATATGAAAAACAGAAAAAGTAGGAAAAGGCGCTAAAATCGAAATGATAGTACTAAAGTGCTACAAAAGCCACCTCTGTGTCCTTTCCTTGAAATACAATATAATCATTTATCTCTTTAAGGTCTTGCAAGATTTATACGTGGAATAGAATAAACACAAACAAAAAAATACAATGTATATGTGTAAATTAGTGGAAACAGGATATAACCACTGCAAAAAGCACACACTATATGCCAGGGCCACAAATCCCCAGGTCAGGTTTGGATTACTTTGGATGAAAATCAGCAAAGTTTGCTGATTAAAAAAAAAAAGTAACTGTCATTTGAAAGTGTCAAGTATTACTACTAGGTAGTAATAAAATACTTGCATTCCCTGGATATGAAGAGATGTGGCTACATTATTGTAGAAATATAAGTGATCCCTGTACAAACCTTTTCTTTAACAAAAAAACAACTGGTCGTGCTATTGCTTCCAAAGACTTTCACTGTTACCTAGGCTTTTTTTTTTTACCAGGCTGTCGGTAAAATACTGTGTGGGCTGTACCAGTACCTTTAAATGCAGACCATGCCTTTAAGATGCCATTAATTGGGTAGGGGGCAGAGAGATGTGATGGCAGCACGCACCACCACAGGTGTGCCCAGTTGTTGCGAAGTCCTGACACACCGGCACTTGGGAAGGAATATTCCCTGTCCAAAGTGGGTACATAGGTTTGTGGCCGACATTACCATGGTGACATCCGAATACTGCCTGAGATAGCAGAAAAGCCTTACATAAATACATCAAAGAGAAGAATGGCTGTCGTAACCACCTGTGGGCGGTCTCAATGTGACAGGCCATTGATAATTGTCACTGACCTGTCAATCACGCCCCCCAGAAAACAGTCTGTCTTAGGCTGCAATAGCTGAGAGAGGCTGTCTCAGCCATTGAAGTTAGGATTGTGGCTGTAAAAACTACAGTAAATGATAATCAGTGTTATGTGAGGAGAGAAATCTACTGACAGAAATAAACACTTTTTTTGTCATATTTACACAAATGTTATACATTACAAAAAAGGGTTTAATCTAAATAAATGGTCTAAAAAGAAAGCCCTATCTATATGTGGGGATTCATTTAAAAAGCAAGTGTGCACATTTTTTTAAATGCACACAGCTAAAGTAGCAAAAAAAGCTACTGCCCAGAAGGACCTCTAACTAGGGTTGAGCGGACACCTGGATGTTCGGGTTCGGCAGGTTCGTCCGAACTTCGAAAAAACGTCCGGGTCCGTGCTCGAACTTGACCCCGAACCCCATTGAAGTCAATGGGGACACGATCTTTTGGCCACTAAAATGCCTCTAAAAAAGTCCTGGAAAGGGCTAGAGGGCTGCAAAATGAAGTAAAATGTGGGTAAGAGTAGGACAAGTGCGCTGCAAACAAATATGGATAGGGAAATAACTTCAAATAACATAAAATACATACAAATTAAAAATACAGCTGAGCCATAAAATAGCACTAGATGGAATCTTTGATTTTAGCTTTGGAATAACATAAATCTAAATCTAAAGCATGGCTGCCAGGAGGATCAACAGAATTATCCATTTGAGAGAGGGTTGTAATGCAGGGTATTCTCTTTCAGTTTATACTAAGTGACCCATAGGTTGAGGAGGCGGTGACCGTGGCAGTGTAGGTGGAAGCGGCGCTGGAGGAGGTAGCCCACACTGTTTTTTATTTGGTTTTGTTTTTTTAAATTGGGGTAGCCCCCAAAATATTGGGACATATAACAACAGAAAACAAAGAATAAGTGCACTTGAGTATAACAATGACTGGGTGAGGCCGGTATAAATGTCTATTCTGCACAAGGTACAGAGAAGTCTGGTGGGATCCATGCCTGGTTCATCTTAATAAACGTGAGCTTGTCCATGTTGGCTGTGGACAGGCGGCTGCGCTTGTCTGTGATAACGCCCCCTGCTGTGCTAAACACACGTTCAGACAATACACTGGCTGCAGGGCAGGCCAGCACCTCCAAGGCATAAAGACCATTTTTTGTTTTTGTTTTGTTTATTGGACTGCAAGAAGTGCACCGCAAGACGTAAATGTACTATTTAGCACCCAAAACAATTAGAATTTTTCAAAGTGCGCTGTAAGCACAGGATAGGACTGTTCTACTTGACTCTCAGATATGAAGTGCACCGCAAGACGCAAATATACTATTTACCACCCAAAACTATTAGAATTTTTCAAAGTGCACTGTAAGCACAGTATTTCACTGTTCTATTTGACTCTCAGATATGAAGTGCACCGCAAGACGCAAATGTACTATTTACCACCCAAAACTATTAGAATTTTTCAAAGTGCGCTGTAAGCACAGTATTTGACAGTTCTATTTGACTCTCAGACATGAAGTGCAGGACGCAAATGTAATATTTAACACCAACAAATTGCAGTATTTAAAAATGCCTAGATGTTGCCCACTGAGCTAACAGAATAGGATTAAAGTCATGTGCCTGGCACACATGCAGTTGCAAGTGCACTGCACTCTCTGTGGCACTGGGCTCAGGGCAGGGTACAAATATGTAGTATAGCACACACTAAAATAATCACTGTAATTTGAATAATCGCAGTAGTTTGAATAATCGCTGTAGTTTGCAGATTCAACACCAGAATTTTTTTTAATCTGTCCCTCACAGCTGCAGCATCCTCTCCCTACACTAAGAAGAGCTCATGTGATGTGCGTGACTCCAGCTTATATATAGAGGCTGGGTCACATGCTGCACTGGCCAATCACAGCCATGCCATTAGTAGGCATGGCTGTGAAGGCTTCTAAGGGCAAACGAGTCAAACGCTTGTTGATTGGCTGCCCTGCAACCTTTCAAAATGCGCCATTAAATCGCCGAACCCCGAACTCCAACACGAACATACAGTGAAATGTCCGTGTTCGGGTCCGGGGTCCAAAAACCTTAATGTTCGGTATGAACCCGAACAGTGCGGTTCGGGTTCGCTCAACACTACCTCTAACCAAACAAAACCATTGTCCTGAAGGGGTTAACAGACTTTACAAGTATCAGCAGAGAAAGTTATCTTCTATGGGTTGGGAAGAAGGAAGAGTGTGCTGACTTAACTGATGATGTATGGCTGGATATTGGAAAGGTCAGAGATAAATCTTCATGTTGTACAAATATTAAAGAAAATAGTTACACAATCATCATGGGATTGAATTGGACTGACTCCAAATGTAGCAAACGGAATCCATATGGTTCCACTAACAGTTGGAGAGGCTGAGGTAGTGAATGCATTTAATACTTGTTCTAGGGTCACATCTCATGATCTTAGGATTCTGAAGAGTTATGAAGTCCAGACGAAAAACAGGTAGGAACCAGAATAATCTGTTACTGTCCAACCAATAAAGACCAATACATAAAAAAGCTTTCTAAATTCCATAGCTTTTTATATCTATGTTTGTTATTTTGTATTTAAAGTAAATACCATACCACTGACGTTTACAAGTATGGTTTATGTGACTGTGGAATACTATCATTATACCTTGTTATTTATATTTGTAAGTACACCAGTGTTTCATCAAGCCTAGGGGGTTAAAATTCTGTGAATCCTCCACATAAACCTTGGTGAGGGCCGGGTCTCCATCCCCAACAGCTTGTTCTTGCACTGTTCGGAGTGGGAAAGCAATGGCTAGTTTTTTTCCCCCAACACCTATTGAGGCTAACACTTCCCATTTATGATTAGAGGAGAAGAGTGGGAATTGTTATTTATGATTGCCCTTAATAATTCTATATTTCTAACTGTAGTGTAATCTATTGTATTATAATATGGTTCAAAATGCTTCCCAGTATGTGCCTATGATAATAAAATATGGAACTAATTAAATAGACTCAACACTTCATGCAAGGGAATTTGAATATTAGCATGAAAGCAACAAACCTCAAAGTTGGAGGGCTCTTTAAAAATAAATCCAGCTATGCTGTAAAAGAGACAGATACATTGTTTATATAATGTGTTAGGAGGAATATACCAAAGTATTCTAAACTTCAGGTCCCTCCACCCTCTGAGATTTCCATCTGCCCAAAATGCAATTCCTTACAAGAAAAGACTAGCACACCCCTCCCTGTGGTGGAGTGGCCACTGCTGCAGCCCTGAAACATCCTCTGATAATCCACCAGCACAAAGAATTTACCACAGCAGATTCAGCTGGGAAGAGCCCACAGAGGTATGTTAAACTTTCCACATTTTGGAATATAAAACAAAACAAATGCTTAAGTTTCATAGACCCTAGCAGACTCCATTTTCCCTGGAAGCATTTTACAGTTTACACTTGGATATAATAAAGTCCAAACAAGTAAAACATATGTAGAAATCTCAGAAAAGTGGAATAAAAACATTACTCTACTTTTAGTTTTAGTTTTTGAATGTCTTATTCAGCTGTTTGTATGGTAATTGTGCTAAGTTATGCATTTTTGACATGCCATAGAACTGTTACCTCATTAAGTACATATATTGAGATTATGCACACAATTTAGCAAAGAACAGTTGTAACTGCACTAACATTACCTCAACCACTGATAGCCTAAGTTATGGAAAACAGGACTCATTGAATAGCCTTGAAGATGTTTCTTGTAAAATAAGTTTATAAACTCAATTCATATGCAGCTAACATTGATTTTAAAGCTTGCAGGAATGTGTAGTTAAAATGCTTATTAGTTTAAAATATATCTTATCACTTGATTTGATTTCTGCTTATTATTATAGTGATTTGATTATGTTTGGCCATTAAAGAGTTATGTTTGGTATTTAGGAATGGGTGAGATGTGGTATTTAAGAATAGGTTGTCATCCCCATCGTAACAATGTTATGGAACTCATTACAATTATCCAAAAATAGTAATAATCATTATCCTTGTGCTGGTAGTACTGCTGCTCTGAAATCACTATAGCTATTATAGACACATAGATTGTAAGGCAGATAAGAATACAATGGACCATATAGTTTGCCTATAGTGAAAACTTCCCAGCATAGAGTTAAGTGAATCCTATGCATAATTTAATTCCTTTGGGTTAGTCTTTACTACCTCCACTATAATAAAACTACAAGTATATTCTGTCATTTCTCTACAATAGCATGTTTGTAGATTATCATTAAACCTCTACACTGACTCAATGTGTCAGTAATGCTTTCTTCTTCATTCCTTGGTAGAAGGTTCCTATCAAGTTATGTCTCTTTATCTCCTATGGGGTTATAGAATAATGTTAGGTATTCCTACTGCTCAAAGTTGGGTATTTGGAAAGTGAAAACTTAATTTCATATTCTAACGTCTCAGAGTAAATAAGGGAAAGACAAACATAAGAGGTGTTTATTCTCAACTCAGCATTGCTTAGTAAATGTCTTAGGGCTTTATTAGGTAATTGCCTTTTATGACTCCATGTTATATGTTATATTCTAATCCCAAAAAAATTCTGTATTAAATTGAAAAATAAAAACATCCATAGTATCAATTACATCCATGGCAGGCAAGTAAATTAACATATACTATTAAGATTGTCCTGGCTGGCCCTTTTAAGATAATAGGTGTTGCACAAAGCATTGCTTCTGACTTTAATAAAACTAGTAAACCATAGTAATATATGTATTAATTTATTTGTAATGCTTATCTGAAAAATGATCAGTAAAATGCTTTCAAAAATATTTTTGTTTTAATTAATAAATACTTTTGACATGTCTCTACACCTGATAGAAACATATGTGTTACCAACATTAATTAGGTCAAGCTATTATTACTATACATCTGCAAACACTATATTGATCACTTAAGTAGCTGCTTCAAAGTAGTCAATGCGGCTTCTATCAAAAGTTGATCCTAACTGAACAACATACACATATTTGCTAAGGGCCTTAGGTGGAAGACATTACATTTAATTACTGACCATCTTCCACAGATGTTTGTGACTATTTGATTTAATGTACAGCTTCATTCACATCAGGGCTGAGTTTGTAATGCCTGCTGAACTAACTTTCCCTCCCATTCTCACAATGAATACACCTATGAATAAATTACACTATGGAAGCAATTCAGACATAACAACACACTTGGTTTATAAGATTAGAGTTCTAATATAGTCCAGCTGGCCAAAAATACTTTATCACACAAGAAAGACATAGTGTCTAGTTTCCAGTTTCTAGTGTCTAGTTTGTTCAAAAGCTTCAAGTTTTCATGAGAACAAATATCCATCAAACTAATAACTTTTTTTTCCTGGCACACTTACAAAAATATTTTGAAGATAAAAATAACAACTGCTGAATTCTATCCCTTACACAAATGATCTCCTTAAAAGTAAAACATGCTCTCTTTGCGTTTTATGTTAATATTCAGCTTCCAAATGTGTGAATATGCAATATTTAAATAAAAAAAAAATCAACAAAGAATAAAGAGATCACGAAAACAATATACAATAAACAAAACTAGTAAAACACATCAAGCGATATTATATGTAGGTATGTGTGATGTTAATATATTAGTTTGTTAACTCTTCCAAACTGTTTGACATGGCTCTAACACATTTTGATAATATACATATACATACCATAACCCTCGGACATGGAAGTATTAACAGAGCAAGTTAGTGAAAATTCATGCTCCTAAGAAAGCAGTTTAAAAAAAAAAGTTGTAAACCAAGGAGTAATACACACCAAACAGCCATAACATGACCACCTGCAAAATATTCTGTAAGTTCCCTTTTGCCGCCAAAACAGCCCTGAACCCTTGAGGCATGGATTCCAATAGACCTCTGAAGGTGTACCTTGGTAACTGGCACCCAGAGGTTAGTGGAAGATCATTTAAGTCCCGTAAGTTTTGAGGTGGGGCCTCTTTGGATTGGACTTGTTTGTCCAGCACATTCCATAGATGCTCAATTGGATTGAGATCTGGGGAATTTGGAAGCCAAGTCCACACCTTGAACGCGTTGTGTTCCTCAAACGATTCATGAACCATTTTTGCTTTGTGACACTGCGCATTATCCTGTTTAAAGAGGCCAATGCCACCAGGGAATACAGTTTCCATGAAATGGTGTACATGGTCTGCAACAATGCAAAGTAACACACATGAATGGCAAGACACAAGGTTTCCTAGCAGAACATTTCCCAAAGCATTGCACTGCCTCCGCTGGCTTGCCACCTGCCAGTAGTCATAGTGTTATGGCTGATACGTGTATATTTCCCTAATACTCACAGTGCACCATGGTGAAAGTCATTCCTAATCCACAGAAATCTTAGAAAGTTACTAGGGAAATAGAGATGTAATGTCTTCTGCCTGTGGTATTGAAGTGTTTCATTGCCACATTCTCTGTATTTTTACAATTCAGTGATGTAGGAAATATTTGAAACATGAAAAATGTAAAATGTTAGGTGCCTTAACAAGCAATATTTATCTTGTCTTTGAGAAGATTTGTAACATTCAAATTGTAAAAAGCCATTTACTCCATCTTTTGTTCACAGGACTTGAAAATCATTCAGCTGCATTAAGGAAAAAAATCCTTAAAAAAAAACTTTTACATCAATACTCCTTGTTGTTTTAATTCCGCAATCATTGAAAATAATAAAACTTTTTTTTAGTGTGTTGTCTTTATTTTCTTAACACTAAGGTTTGATAGATCTTTAGCGTAAAAGGCTAATTCTGAATAGGTTGTGACACATTCTTTTGATGGCAGACATCCTTCTAGAAACTGGACATCGGAGCAAAAAAATAATTTTATCAAGAAGTCTTCTTCTCCCTCCACAACTAAAAGAATATTATGAACCATTTAAATGAACTAGTTATATTCCTATTATAGCGAGGTGAAAAACCATAGTTATATAACTATAGTTATAACTGATGAATAGGTTTTAGCTTCATTTAAAAATTTCAGAGGATTTGTTCCATTTCTATACTTTTATTTTTACAGTATTTTTATCATAGTAAACTCTACAAACAAAGAGAAAGAAGACTGTTCATTATCAACATACATCTGCTGAATAAATAATATAGACTGTCTCCATTTTTAAAAATTAGTTATAGATGCACGTGCTGTATTTCATAACTATGTACAATATTCATAGAAAACATACAGATGGAGTTATGCTCAATACCACGTGCTTCTAAGAGCCAGTGGCTATAAATGGGTATGAACTATGTTTAAGTCAAGGAAAAATATGAGGAGTTGAAGCTCTATGATAAAACAGAGACTATGTCTTACTCAACTTTCATGGTAAAAACCCATGGTGGTGCTTGCGAACAAAAGTTAAACAATGCAAATATACAGAGAAATAAAGAGGTCCATCTGATTCCAACAGATTTTAAATGAACATGTATCAAAAATAAAAAAATATCAAATGCTGTAATTGCAGCCTTTCCCAACCACCCACCTAAATAGAATCAATAAACATTATAATGTAAATATTGTCTTTCATTAACATATACCCAGCCATATATAGCCATATACTACATAAACACATGTAGCACAAGCAAAAGACTATGGTTCCCAAAAACTTAGCAGACTACCAATATTGATGGGGAGCACCAGATCCACTATTTGCAAGATTCCAAAAAATGCTACCCAGAATATCAAGTTATACTGTGAAAAATTCCCACAGAATGCCCTGGAATGAGCACAGTGCCCCACAGGTAAATAAAAAAGGAATACATCCAATACAAACATTCCCTTTACGCTGCAAAAATGCTGATCTCCAAACTCTGCCCCAACGTGTACAGAGTGGGTCGCTTCGGTGAAACTAATCAGAAAAATGGAAGACTTGATCCTCACCTCACAAGGTAAAGAGTTGGATGCATATTATATTAAATGGCACTACTGGACCTCTTACCTAACAACAGGACCCTTTTCCCTATAGCAACCTAAACATAGCCACATAAACAGATCCCAGTAGAGATATTCCTTCTTTTTTTTTTAGAGAAGCCACACTCAAAATAAAACTTGTTACTCAATGAAATATTCACCACAAAAGTCACTGGCAAATACCCATGTTATGTTGTTATGATTTTTATGTTTAATTTTATCTTTTCTAATGCTATACATTTTCAAATTTACACTGAACATGCTGCATGTCCCATCTTACCTAAACTGCATTAGTGAATCCTGATATATTAATATATATCGTATATGTAAAAAACTGCTACTTCCACTAAAATAGAAGTTCAAAATAGCGGCACCTAAGAGCTCACATGGCGTCTGCCGTCACCACTGGTTAAGCCTCCAGGGTACTTGTATATCGATTTATTTATCATTCACATACACAACGCAGACATAATCACAGAAAAATAAAGTACACCCTCTATGACTTTTATGGTTTTACACATCAGGATATAACAAAAATAATCTGTTCCTTAGCAGGTTTTAACATTTATATAAAAAAAAATAAAGCCAAAATAAAAAGCCATGTGTGAAAAACTAAGTATACCCTTGTTGCTTCCACAGGAATTAAGAAGTTTAGTAGCAGACAGATACTGCTAATGAATGATTAATTGTTCATCAACAAGTGTGAGGGCTCTATAAAAGGCAAAGTTTTAGCAGTTTGCCAAGGAGGTAAGACATCATTAATGATCTTAGAGAAGTAATTGTTGCTGCCAGTCAAGCTGGGAAGGGTAATAAAGCCATTTCAAATTCAAGGCAACGTCCTGTTCCCTGCACACGCTGTTCATTTAAATCTGAACTTACTGGGTCACATGACCGCCCAGTGTTCAGTCTTAGAAGCGGTCAGAAATGTCAGCAGCATCAGAGGATGTCTGCCCACCCTAGACACCAGGGAGGAGCATTGGCAAGTCTGTTGGAGGATGACTGCAGAATGGCAAGTGTAGGGGGCATATTGGCAGCATATTCGCATGCACGCAGAGAGGCATCATATTGGCAAGTGGGGGCAGATTTGCATCAGAATACCAAGTGCACTGCCAACTAAAATAAAATAAAATAAAAATTTCAATCATAATTTTTATTAAATATGAAAAAGCCGTTTACATGTGAATTAATTTTTACTAGTAACACTTTTTTCTATATGGTAGTCCTATATTTAGGGTTTTTCTTATTTTCCTAAATTTTCTTAAATTAATTATAATCAAGGTCATCTTATCTTCGCAAATACATAATAAACTAGTGGGTGTAGGTGTATATATTAAAAAATACCTATTGGGATCATGTCCACTATTGATCCAGGAACACCAGCTTTCATACTGGTGAGATACTTTAAAACATTTAAAGTCAGTATTTCAGCTTGCTATCCTTCAAAGATTCTACTAACCAGTATTATTGAGTAAATATGATTATCTAAAGAATGTGACTTTCATTAACGGAAAACTCCAGCCCTCAAATGTATTTTAATACATCAAGTGGCATTATTAATTTGCTGATTGTTATTTATCATTCCATTAACCCCTTCGTGATGCTAGGACGTTCTTTGTCATCCTTTTTTTTTTGGTCCCAGAAGACGCTATGACGGCATAGAACACAACATTCTGTATTTAACAGCTAACCAGGCTACATTTGATTAAATCCCATCATGCCCGCACTTACAAGTGCGGGCATGACGGGATTATACAACACTGTTGTCTTTACACCCTTTAGCCTTTCCTTAAAGGAAGCAAGGGTTCAAATGCTTCTTCTAAGTAAGACAAACGTGTATCTTAACAAATAAACGCGGGTTTACTCTCTGCTGTGTCTCACAGATGAGACACAGCAGGTGTGGAGGTTGGTGAGCTCTGACACTCAGCACGAGAGAGCCGACCGGGTTGCCTACTACCCAGGGAACTATGGCAGCTACCGGTCTGAGGATAAACTGGTATGTCCTATCAAAAGAACATTCTAGTTTATCCTGAGACAAGGGGCAGACTTTAGTTGCCCTATAAGTAGGACAATATGTGCTCTATACTATCCAATCAATCTACTAAACAAGCACAGTCACCCCTATTAAAGAGCTAGATGGACAAAAAAGACTGGGCAAATAAGAAAGAAAAAAAGCACAGCAGGCGAGGGATACAGCACAAAATCATGCTAGATAGGATACAGCGAGCACTTGCTCAGGAAAATAGGGAGAAATTAAGAATATGAGGATAGTAATAGTTTGTTTTTCTTCTTTCAACAGTTACTTTCTATGAGGCTTTGATATTTTTGTAAATATAGAAGGGGGAGCTTATTAAGAGCCCCCATGGGACCATGGGAGTGGTTTGCGTCGGCATTGGATATATTTTATATGTTTTCTTTACAGACAACATTTCAACTTTACACATGTTGTCCTGCCATTCATAAATAAATGAATTCTATAGCCTGGATTCTCCAATGACTATAGCAGTTGCCTGCTTTGACAGCTATAATCTCTCCCTGCTCCACAGCGATCGTGGGGCAGGGAGAGACTAAATATAGTGCTGGAAGCCACCCCTGGTCCTCCCAAGCCCATACAGGCCCCCCAGGTTTTTTTTTTATTAAAAAAATTACAAAATATTTTTTATTTTTATATTTTTATTTTGCTAACCTTAACCCTTGGGTTAGGGTTAGAGATCATCAAAAGAGTTAGAATTAGGGTTTGTACTAACCATAACCCTAGGGATAAAGTTAGAGTCTAATATAAATAAAAAAGTAAATAAAATTAAATAAATAAATACAATTTATAAATAAAAATGCCTTGCATTGGCCCCCCAACAGTAGATAGGGGCCCGCAGCAGCTGGATATATTATCCATGCAGCCGCAGGATAAAAAGGATAGCAACAATTTGTGCTTCCTACTATAGACTGCATTCCCTATGATGCTATGTTCACGTTTGGCTGGCTGAGCATGATAGGAAACGTAGTCACAAGCATTACATAATAAATACATGTTTTAAAGCTGCAATGACCGTATCCTAAATTTGTCCCTTTACCTGCCACATAACACTAGCAAACCTATACATGTGGGGTACCGCTATACTCAGGGAAAGTTGCTTAACATATATTGGGGTGTTGTTTGGCAAAAAAAAACAGAACAACCCCTTTAAATTCTTACCTAAATACAAAACTTGTCAAAGATTTGTGGGAAAATTACTGCATGAAAAGTGTCAATATACCCCAATTTGAAAACCCTGGGATGTCTACGTTAAAAAAAAAATGTGTACATGCGGGGCTCATTCAGCAATGCATGTCTAATATCGATGTTACAATGTCAGTAACACTAATTTTGGAAAAAATGGTTTTGAAACGGCTAGGTGCTACTTGTATTTATTACACTACAACATTTTAAAAAAAGCAAAAAAACATATAAACATTGGGTATTTCTAAACTCAGGACCAATATTTGAATCTAATAAGCAGGTTTTTTTTATTTGCTTTTGTAGCTTAGTAAAAGATTTTACAAATAAAAGTCAGGAAAAGTGTTTTTTTTATACATTTTTCAACATATTTTTCAATTTTTTTCATAATAATATAAATGATATAAACAAAATCATGGCATCAAAAGAAAGCCATTCTTGTCCTGAAAAAAACCCAATATATAATATGGTTGGTACAGCAAATAACAAAGAATAAAATTACAGCTAAACACAAATACCTCAGAAGTGTAAAAACAGCCACGGTCATTAATGCACAACATTCCAAAAACAGTCTGGTCATGAAGGGGTTAACAAGTTCAGTGCAACTGGGGACTGTCAGAAAAGTACTGTAGCATTTATTTTTTATTTGTACATATGGTTAAATGTTTTAGATATGCTATGTCTATTCTATATTGGTACAGCAAGGTCATTTAACACATTTTTCCTATGATGATTCTCAAATCCAAGGCTATATATTGAGATGTCCCTTTGATGTCAGTTCCCTTTAATGTCAAATGAGGATGTGCAAGAATTTTCAAAAAATGTATTTGTTTCAGGCAGCAGATATAACTTGATTTCATTTACATGTATGCTTGCTATTATAAAGAACATTATTTTTGTGTACATACAAATATAATTAGATTACAATGGACCATACAATTACTATTACATTTTTTAAAGTAATATTAAGACTGCCACAGTTTTATATAATTCTTTTTTTGTTATACAATTGTGACATTATTTAATAAACAGTATGAATTCACTGATTGCTGCTATCATGGTACTCATTGAACTGGGGGACATATGTTAATAAGTACCTAGTACAGATAACCAGCTAGCATTAAAGAAAAAGTAATGCAACAATTTTACAACTGTAATAATGTAAATGATTTTTGTATGTGTTTTGCTACATTACATTAACATTTACCACATTTAACACAAATAAAGTATGCAGCCATTGATCCATACCTTCAAGGTGAGTTAAAAGCATGCTTGCATGTAGATAGAACAAAAGAAGAAATGATGACTGCACTCCCGATTCCAGTAGTGAAAAAATTAGGTGCTTTATTGTAGTACAAATAAGGATCCGAAAAATGAATAAAGTGACACAAATCCAAACACAGCAAGGAAAAATGCAAAAAAGGGACAAGGGCAAGTACTGGCCTTACGCGTTTTGCCTGTACTCACACTTAATCATAGGCTGATTTTTTTTTTTTGCATTTTTCCTTGCTGTGTTTGGATTTGTGTCACTTTATTCATTTTTCGGATCCTTATTTGTACTACAATAAAGCACCTATTTTATTCACTACTGGAATCGGGAGTGCAGTCATCATTTCTTCTTTTGTTCGTTCTCATGCCTTACCAGCTGGATGAAGCACCCTTGCACCAGTGATTTATTATCACAGGAGTTATTTCAATTGCCAAGAGTGGAGCCGGTTTGTGTTAGAAGGTGATTTCCTTCTGCTTGGTCTGCATGTAGATAGACCAATACCTTAAAGGACAATTGCCATAGGTAACGCTGCCTGAAATAAATAACTGCACTCTAATATATAAGCTGTCAGTTATTTTAACATTTAGCAGCAACTGCTACACATGTTGCGCAGTTAAAGGGACAGTCTAGTCACCTATCTGACTTTGGTGCAACTTGCAGGCACCAAAGAGTGAACTAGACTGTCACTTTCAGTTTTTTATTTTACATTTTTATTTTCATTAAAAAATTTAAAAAATACTTACCTATAGAAGTTCTCCACAGGTGGCAGCCCTCGGCCGCACCGGTCTTGCGCAAGCGCAGTTACCATTTTTTCCACCAACCCCCGCGCACATCTTCTGAAATCTCCCGGCACCCCGTGCACTAGCTTTCTCTGCCTGTGTTAGAGACGCGCGTATACAGGCACACTCATACCTCGCATCCACTAGCCCCCCCCCCCCTGCCGCCGCCGCCATGGAATCTGGAAGAAGAGGGAGAACATCTCCCTCGTCCCTCCTCCCTGAGAGCTGCTCAGAGAAGGTAAGATAAAAGTGCTGCTGTGTGTGTGATGTGAGTGAGTGATGTGTGTGTGATGTGAGTGAGTGATGTGTGTGTGATGTGAGTGTGTGGAGTGAGTGATGTTAGTGTGTGGAGTGAGTGATGTCAGTGTGTGGAGTAAGTGAGTGATGTTAGTGTGAGGAGTGAGTGAGTGTGGTACTTATATGGGTGCCTGCATTACCTATCATTCTAAGCCAGCTGGGAATTAGGGGGGACAGCACTGCCTATAATGCTCAGCCAGGCTGGCATTTATGGGGGACTGCACTGCCTATCATGCTCCGCCAAGTTGTGTTTTATGGGGGGGACTGCACTGCCTATCATGCTCAGCCAAGCTGTGTTTTATGGGGGGACTGCACTGCCTATCATGCTCAGCCAAGTTGGCGTTTTTGGGGCGACTGCACTGCCTATCATGCTCAGCCAAGCTGTGTTTTATGGGTGGACTGCACTGCCTATTATGCTCAGCCAAGCTGGCATGATAGGCAGTGCTGGATGATATGACTGACATTTGATGACTTTACTGACATTCATTATAGAGTGACAGGGCACTACCTTATAATGCTCTTGTATACACTAGGATCTCTAATGCAACACATTGCCTAATTACATCACTAAACAGGAAATCATATTCCAATTCTTATTGGCTGCTGCTGGGAAAATAAACTCCCTTAGAAGCCTAAGGGAAACGCACATTGAGTGGGCTGTCCTGAACCTCTGCAAATGTGCATTTTTATCTAAGTGTAATATCTTCATTTATTAAGTAATGCAAAATATAAATTATGCATTTTAAAGTACTTTGAAAGTACTTTAATATGCATTAACATGTTGAGGAGGGATTTTGGGCACTAGACAGTCCCTTTAATACAAGACTGTGCAGGGAGATCTTGTATACTGGGAGATCTCCCTGTAGCCCTGTTATCAGTATGCTTTATACATTTTAGTTATTTTACTATTTAGCAGTAACTTCTGCACATGTAATGGTTTCCGTCTTGCCTCCTAGCTTGGGTCAGATCTTGGGTCTCGCCCCTTGTATTGTAATACAAACTTGTGCACATTGGTCAGCTTTTTACAGGGACATTGTGTACACTTGGAGATCTCCCTGTAACCCTGTTACCAGTATACAACCTGGTTGATGTGCAAAGTCTTGTAGTAAGAGTGCGTGGGTCTACATGGGACGAGGTGGAGTCACATATAAATCAGGGCAGAGCTATACAGACCTGAGAGGTGGGAATGCAGGGTGCTTGGGTTAGAGAGTCAGAGATCCGACCCAAGCTAAGCATCAAGATGGCAGCAACTGAATGTGCAGCAGCTGCTGCAAAATGGTAAAATGATGGAAACTTTTGTATAGGTTTTTTATTAAATGGCACAGCTTATATTTTAGCGCTTATTAATTTATTTCAGACAAAGTCACTTAGGGCATGGCAGAACCTTGACCTGCAATCCACAGCGAAAGCACATAAGATATTGGAAAGACAGGAAAATAAGGGGTGTGTTTAGAAGATATTATTGACATTAATTTTAACATCGCTCCCTCTTTAATCCATCCCCGCCTGTAGGACGTTTCATGCCGTCCTACTTTTTAGTGCCTAGAGGCTTGTAGGATAGCATGGAACGTCCTACTTTAAACAGCTCATCGCGGCTTGCAGTGGGGCCTCACTCTGACACAGAAAATGTAGCTGACGCTCAAAGTGAGCGTCGGCTACATTTTACAGTAATAACCCCGCGATGAGCTGTACTGAGGATCCCGCTGCAGGGACTTGCAGTGGGATCCCCATTGTCAGATGATCTGACTAGGAAATGTAGAGAACACTCAAACAGAGCGTTTGCTACATCTCCGGCATTCCTGCATGCCTGAACGCCCAGGTTCGGGCACGCCTCCATGACATCATGCGTGAGTATGGAGTATCACGAGATGCCAGCATGGACCGACAGGGTCTATAGTGATCAGGTCCCTGCTTGTGTGTTCCTGGCTCCGATCTTTGTGAAAACAAGCCATTGATTTTTTTTCTCCTGCGATTTAAGATAGCATCTCTATAATGACCACGTCCAAACATACATGTAATTTAAAGCTCATGCTCCTGAATGAAGTAATTAAGTTAGAACTGTTATAACTACACTCTCCGGTCACAACACCTGGCGACCAGCTGGGCCCATGCTAGTCATTTACATTTCCGCAAAGAACAATTTGCTGATGCAATACAACATCGGTTTCAAAGAGATGTAGTTGAAAAATCATTTAGTGAGGTTGAATGTTATCAAACAAACTAGATTTGCTTGTCTGCATTATCAAATTTAGCTCACATGCTGACTAGCAAGCATTCATAATGTTGCCCGTCTTAACTTGCAGTCAGATTTCCTTTAACCCCTTCAGAACAATGTCTTTTTTTGTTTTGTTTTAATGTTCATTTGGGACAAGAGACATTTTACTCCTTTAGAAATGTTTTATATTGGGGTTTTTTAAGGACAGTTAGGGGTTTATGGTAAGACTATTTTTGAGACTTAACCCTTTGTGTACTGTATAAAAGTTAATGCAAATTATAAAAATAGCAAAAAAGTGTGTTTTGTGTTTTTTTTTAAAAATCTGATACACATAGGGTTGCCACCCAGTTGGTATTTTACCGGCAGGCAGGTAAAAATTGGCATCAGGCCAATGTTAAGTCTATGGAGACAGTAGCAAGGCTGGTATTTTTCTGGAGAAAAGGTGGCAACCCTAGATACCGTATTTACTCGAGTATAAGCCGAGTTTTTCAGCACAATTTTTGTGCTGAAAAATGCCCCCCTCGGCTTATACTCGAGTCGGTGGGGGGAAAAAAAAAATCCAAAACTTACCTCGTTTTTTTTAAACAAACTTTATTGACCGCGCGGCTGGAGGGAAGCTCACAACGCTTGCCTCACAGCCACTCAGCTTCAGAGCACCGGGGGACAGAGCAGGAACGAGGTAAGTGCTGGGGTCTGGGGAAGGGGGGGGAGGAGGGTGGCATAACGAGCATACTAAGGGGCAATATCCTGGCATATTGGGGGCAATATACTGGCATATTGGGGGAAATATCCTGGCATATTGGGGCAATATCCTGGCATATTGGGGGCAATATCCTGGCATATTGGGGGCAATATCCTGGCATATTGGGGGAAATATCCTGGCATATTGGGGCAATATCCTGGCATATTGGGGCAATATCCTGGCATATTGGGGGAAATATCCTGGCATATTGGGGGCAATATCCTGGCATATTGGGGGCAATATCCTGGCATATTGGGGGAAATATCCTGGCATTTTGGGGGAAATATCCTGGCATATTGGGGCAATATCCTGGCATATTGGGGGCAATATCCTGGCATATTGGGGCAATATCCTGGCATATTGGGGGCAATATCCTGGCATATTAAATGGCATATTGGGGGCAATATTTACCAGTAGCTGCCTCATTTTCTACCCTAGGCTTATACTCGAGTCAATCTTTTTTCCAAGTTCTTTGTGGTAAAATTAGGTGCCTCGGCTTATATTCGGGTCGGCTTATACTCGAGTATATACGGTACACAGTACATTTCTCTCTCTGATACAATATCAAAGTGTGTCAGTGAGAGAGAGGGAGGATTTTGACAATCAGTGTTCATACAAAACTGATGATTATGTGCTGTATTTTGTTGTATTTATAGCATGTGGTCAATGTGATTAAGTTTCACAGTGATTACATCAATAAATGCAAAAAATAATGGTTCACCTCACCACATCACCACATCAAATGTGGGGGAGAATGGCAATGGATTGTGATTATCCCCTAGTCTAATCAAAATCCTCACTGTAATGTTTGAGACAGCCTGTCTCAGCTATTGCAGGCTCAGATAGCCCTTTTCTGGAGTTTCCAGACTTGCTTCGGTCAGAGGCAGAAGATTTATGTAGATTGAGGGGGGCGTGATTGACAGGTCAGTGACGATTGTCACTGGCCTGTCACTTTAAACCTTCCATGGGAGCACTAGTACATGTGCAGCCATTGTCACCAGTGAATTGCATTTTGTACAGGTAAAGTAGTGAAGGCATTTGAATTAGCCTATAACTGGATATACCGTATTTGCTCGATTATAAGACGACCCTGATTATAAGACGACCCCCCAAACTTTGGATATTCCTTTAGGAAAAAAACTAAAAGCCTGAATATAAGACTACCCTATAGGAAAAAAGTTCAACTTGTATATATTCACATGTAAATTGCTTTTTTAATAAAAAATTATGATATCAAAAAATGTATTTCTAGTTTTTATTTCTTTTTATGTGCCAATGCTGCCTTTCTCTTTCCCTTGCCCCCATTTTTCTCTCTCTCCCCCCTCCCCTTGTCTGTCTCTTAACCCCCTCCCTCCCCTTGACTCTGTCTCTGCCCCCCTCACTCCCCCCGTCTTTCTGTCCCCCTCCCTCCCCCTGTCTCTCTGCCCCCCTCCCTCCCTTCCCCTTACCTTAATCCCTGGTGGCTAGTGGGGGCAGCCGGGGGATGTCTGCACGATACGTGCAGATATCCTCCATGCTGCCCGACACAGCAGTCTATTATGACGGACAGCTGTCCGTCATAATAGTCTGCCGTGTCGGGCAGCATGGAGGATATCTGCACGTATCGTGCAGACATCCCCCAGCTGCCCGATTTACCCTGGTGGCTAGTGGGGCAGCAGAGGAAGTCTGCGCGATGAGCGCAGACCTCCCCTGCTGCCGCCCGGCACGCTCGCCGGGACTTCTGTGACGAAAGCGGAAGTTCCCAGCTTCTTCACAGAAGCCCCGGCGGTCGTGCCGGGCGGAAGCAGGGGAGTCTGCGCTCGTTGCGCAGACATCCCCTGCTGCTAGAGAGGGTGATCCAGGTCCCCTGCAGCTCTGCTGGGGACCTGGATCCATGTCTTATAATCTGACCTCAATTTGAGGTCAGATTATAAGAGACCTCGATTATAAGACGAGGGGGATTTTTCAGAGCATTTGCTCTGAAAAAAACCTCGTCTTATAATCGAGCAAATACGGTACTTGTCATTTCTCAGTTTAACAAAAGCAAATCCAGTCCAATAAAAATAATATTATTTGTTCTGCTTCATAAAATTAATAAAAGGATGGCTTTAGAAACAACCAACATTTTATGGCAGTACTGTATATTTGACAAAATATTACTGGTACTTTACAGAAAGTGTAGTAGATATCTGATAGAGCTGGTAAAAGCTAACATCGTAAAGGAGTTCACAAATGCCTTGTAAGTGCATAGGCGGCTATCTGGAAGAGCATACAAGCAACAGGTTTTATCTTCTAAGGGAGTGTATGTTTTTCTGGTAGGCTGGTCAGATTGGCAAACTGAGTTTCCACATAAACCACAGAGACATAATTATGTGTCACACTTTGGAATAAAAGAACTTTAATTAGGTATTCTCATTGTAGATTATCAAGTTATGTGCCATAATGTAAAGTGGGAAATATATACATTTTCACAAAATGGTTTCTTGTGGCACCTCTATTACAGAGAAAGCAATGCAATAATTTCAATACTAAAAAAAAATTGACCCCATTTTACAAATTATTGAGTAGGAAAGAAATTAAGCACTTAGACTTCTTTTGTCTTAGCATAACTATTAAGAAGACAGACAAAAAATATATACTGCACATACTTTCTTTTGATGCTTATTGGCCACTGTAAGTGAATAATTGTTATAATTTCAATAAAATATTCTTGTGTCTGTGCAAATAGGGGACATGGAATAGTCAGAGAAAAAGAAAATGGCGCTGAAAGACTTGCTGGATAGATAATTGACACATCCTGTCAAGAGCAATAAATGCAAAGCGCAATAAGTCAAATAACAATAAAATGAGGTATACCTTTACATACATAGGCGGGTATGAGGGGGAAAGACGACATACACTCTGATAATATCTTCCACACTGTAAAGTATGATAGTGGCAGCATTATTTTGAATAGAATATATTGAATAGAATAGAATAGAATCTTCCATCAGTATAATGATTCTAAACAGGCAAGTATATTTACATTTCAGTCATTGTGGTAAAAATGAGTCTGTCCCCCAAAAAAGCTAATTGACTTTTACATTTTTATACTTACCAATGGTGTGAAGTATTTTCCGAAGGAGGTTTGATCTTCCATGTACTTACATAGTTACATAGTAGTTTAGGTTGAAATGTATTTGATTCTGGGTTACCTACACTCTTGAAAAATTGCATTATAAAAAATGATCAATGAACATGAGATAATTCATTTTACTATCATTTGGCTCATTTGGTGATGTATTAAAAGAGTGGTTTTACTACATGATTTCCTTATACAAGAGCTCCCACATATATTATTTCACATTTGAGCCATTGCCACAGAAACCAATAGACTGTTCTTACTGAGAGCTCCTCTTATACTTACTTGCCCTATAACAGACCTTAAACAACCCTCCCAAATGTCTTAGAATGGCCCAGGCCAATGAAGGTCTGTGATAGAACTTCAGTAATTTTGACATAGCTGTAACTCCTGCCAAAGATGCTTCTATCAATATTGACTCAGAGAGTGGTTATGTACCCAGCAAATGTCTTTGTATTTACAAAGTGCTATATATGTTATGTAAAACATACAAAAACATGAGCATTCCAAATAAATCCAACTTAATTATAGGTGATAATAGATGTTAATAAATTAATTGTTATGATAAATGACAATTTAATATGTAAATGGTAAAGTTGTAAAGTTATAAAGGAAGGTGCTCACGACTAATAAAAATACAAAATAAAGTACTGTGATGAAGTGCAGGTTTTGTTCATAAAATACAGTGAGTTACAGTAACATGAAATCTTATTATGACAAAGAGAAATTTAATATGGCACCAGTATGAATTTGATTCTTGCTTAAATAGCCATCTACTCAGATACAGGTCCATATATTATCCCTATTGTAACCGTAACACTGTTAAGATTATAAAAACTCTTCTCATGT
Organism: Pelodytes ibericus; assembly: GCA_036172795.1. NCBI lineage: Eukaryota > Metazoa > Chordata > Amphibia > Anura > Pelodytidae > Pelodytes > Pelodytes ibericus. Next base: position 98,864,645 of record CM069858.1, on the reverse strand, counting down.
TCCAAACTGCAGAGCTTGTCTTTCTTATTTAGTTAGTATTTAGGCCCTATCAATATAAGCATTTTCAGGAATAACATTCCTGCTTAAAAAAGTCAAATCTACTGCATGAGAACAGTTCAACAGATTAATATCACATGCTGGCAGCCAAAACTTAGTTACACGTGGAGCTCCTGTAAAGCAGATTTAATCTGTCTTTGACATCGGATAAACCTCACAGGTCAAGTTTTTAAACATTTTCCGTTTGCAATAAAGTCATAACATTCTTTCAACTTTGTGCATTCACTAAGATATCCTTACCATTTAATGTCAGCATGCACATTTTAATTGTTTGTTATACACAACATAGCTTGATAAGCATAACCAATTCAAAGGACATGCCAACAACTTTACTTTTTGATACAAAATGTAGAAGAAACAAATACTATTGCTGCTGGTGCACCTCATGTATTTGGTACTTTAGGCAAACGGTTATGCCTGTAATCATAAATTAATAACTATCATTACATGGTACATGGCTGCTCTCTACTAATAAGCAATATCAATTTAGCAGACATGTTTACATCTGTAACTCAATTTCCCATATTAGTTGAATAAGCCCACTTACATGTTACACTTTAAGCTTTTGCTGATACACACCAACTTTAGCCAGTAAGCTTATTTGAGTAGAGCCCTTCTCATCTTTTTTTTCCCCATTATGTATATACTTCTTATGTCACCAATGATTATGTGTTGTGTGTTGCCCATTGCACAGTGTTGTTGCATATATTAGCACACTTTAAATAAATAATAATACATCTTACCATATATTTCATTTAAATTTACATACCATAGTTTTTAATAAACCAAGATACATTTTTAAATGTTTTAATTAATACAAACTGACAGATGACTCATAACAAACATGGATGTTAAGTAACGACAAGAATTACAAGACAGTTTCAGAAAGTTTAATAGTTACTGTGACAATGACAAGAACAACACACATTTGAAGCAATGCCATTTTAGGAATTTAATGACAGACCCAATTTATTTTAACACGTAAAGCATTATTTATTATAAAAACAGATTCCAAATGTTAGAAAGTGCAGTAAAACACATTACATAAAGTATGCAGACAAACACAAAGGACAGACTTTATACAAACATTTTATAACTTAAAGATGAATTCTATTTTACACATTGTTTATAATGTCTTTAGTATATGGATTGTGAATGTGGTTCACAGTAGGGTTGTTGTCATCATACAAGTAGTAGATACACAGTGAACTCAATATAAATGCAAACAATATAAACTTTGACAATTGTGTTCTGCTCTACCTGTTTATGGGACACACAACTAGAAGACAAACTGCATTTCAAATGTCAGTAACAATATAATCTATCACATCTTTCAGGATAAAATATGCTGGGTACAAAAAAGCAAACACTCTATGTTTCTATCTGTACTAGAACTAGAACTAAGATTTTTAACCCTTAATATTGTTTTCATACAAAGCTATTATGGCAATACATTTTAATCATATACACATTAATTTTATGTGGTTGTTCAACACAAATTTAATTAATAATGTTATTAACACATATCCCTGGCTAGATGAGGATGGCTGTTTTGAATCAATAAGAGCGGAAGGAGTGCTACTTTTAACATAGATGGTATATGTGAGATTACTATACAAACTAGTGGCATTCCAGTTACTGTTGACTAAAACTCTCATGATTTTCAAGCAGCTAGAAGGGAAGAGTCACAAACGTTGGTATGCTTAATGTTACATAATAGAGAATGACTGTCAATTTGTGCTCCACTAGAACACTATTTAATTTGGCATGAATATACTTCCATATATTTATGTCCTCTGAATTTGGACGATTGAGGTTGACCTCAGAGGGCCCATGTTAATAATGTTTGCATATGCTAAATGTATTACAGACGCAATCACAGAAGGTATGCATAAAGTAGAAAATAATTCAAATAATGGGTTAAAAATATTATCCATTTCCATCCAATTTTATCCAGCTCTACAGACGTGGATGGGGAAAATCTAGTATTTCATAGTAAAAGCAACAAAAATTTGTAAACATAAAATCCCGTACCAAAATCTGAGGTATGTTGTAAGTAAAGTAAACAAATAACAAGCCTTACAGAAGAATATCTTATCAGGAGAATACGTCAGTATTCCCAAAGCTGCCGCATTTTACAATGCAGAATGTTAATTAAAAACCTATACTGTAAGTAAGGGTCTTTATATCATGTATTTTAATGCAACATTGCAGAATTTCCGTATCAAATTCTAAATACATAAAAATACAAATTCTAACTCCCTTATTCTTTGATTGTGTGTCACTGTAATCTAACACAAAGAAAATGTAACATAAAAACAATTTTACAGAACAAAATGAGATATTTATTTATGTATTTAATTAAATATATATATGGAGTAGATCACATTAAACAACACTTGCTGTGGTTTCTGCTGCACTATACTTCCTGCACATATTAAATCTTTTGCTTTTTCGATTTAATATTTAGGTGGAAATTAAGTATTAAAATACCTGTAGATGCCCCGTCATCTTTGTCTTTTCATGTATGAGTGTTAAAAACGGAGGTGAGGTCCCCAGAACCCTTAATAACCACGGGACACGTTGAATATCCCCCTATCCTTTCTTCCTATTCTATGAAAGTTAGGATGTAAGAATTACTATAGATATGAATTTGGCTGTTCCAAGCAGTTTGGAAATTATAGTTTGTTCATCATCGCAGCGGTCCAACAGAATTGTGCCAGTGGCCTATTTACTGCTGATGGAGACTGAGCTGAATTTCTAATGTTTCTAGTTTTGAATTAGCGGTTATGGACAACCACTATTAAGACCTTATAAAGTACGTGAGCTTAACATTAGACTGCATACAATATTAATCTAAAAAATTAGATTAGTACAATAGTACCTTTAAGCAAACATAGATTTAATTTACATTAGAATGTGGTAATCGTACAGTAACTCGTGTAGGTGTGATTTATAGACCAGAAAATCTACTAGTTGAGGAAATGGCTTAAGCACAGTGAAAGGGGGAAGTTATCATTAAGGGTGATTTTAATCTTGCTGATGTAAACTGGAAAAACACAATAGCAGTTTGTGCCAGGAGTACAGATATTGTAAAAGCTCTACTGGGATTATCTTTTAAAACAAGTATTTGAGGCACCAACTCATAAGGAGGCCATATTAGATTTAGTGACAAAAACAAAAATGTGTCAACTGGTTTGGGTGCTCTTCCAATGCACAATCAGCTTTTTAAATGCAGCAAAACCACCAAACAAATGTGATTTGATATAAAACAAGGCAGGGCGAGCATTTGGTATCAGATATTACTTTAGGTTAAAATTTAAGAAACAACTTTACACAGAAGTGGCCAAAAGATTAGGCAGGAAGAGATAAAGCAAGTTATAAAAGCTTCCAATGCATATGCAGAAAGATTAGTTAGATTAAAAAAAAAGGAAGGTATGTGGGAATAAAGGTCTAGTTGACTGCCTAAATTAATATTTTTCTATAGTTTTTACAGATAAAAATGAAGGTAACGGACTTCAGTTAAGAAAAGGGAGTAATGAGTCATTTGATAAATGGATTTACAGAGAAGAAGTTGTACTTGTCACAACCTGGGATAACAGACCAGGGAGGAGTCTCGTTGCAGGGCAGGGTGTGGGGGCTGTCTGCACCCCACGATGCATAACTGGGAAGGGCTGGTAGCTGTGACCGGGACTGAGACAGGACAAGTAACAGACTGGAACTGAGGCAGGACAGGTAACTGACCAAACTGAGACAGGACAGGTAGCTGTGACCAAACTGAGACAGGACAGGTAGCTGTGACCAAACTGAGACAGGACAGGTAGCTGTGACCAAACTGAGACAGGACTGGTAGCTGTGACCAAACTGAGACAGGACTGGTAGCTGTGACCAAACTGAGACAGGACTGGTAGCTGTGACCAAACTGAGACAGGACTGGTAGCTGTGACCAAACTGAGACAGGACTGGTAGCTGTGACCAAACTGAGACAGGACTGGTAGCTGTGACCAAACTGAGACAGGACTGGTAGCTGCTGCAACAGGTTTGGAAACAGAGCAGTGTTATTCACCTGAATGGTATTATACCCTATGGTTGAGCCTCAGGTAAATGACCACCCAGGACTTGTACACTGACTGCAACCGCACACTGAAGCAGATACACAGGGAGTACTGGACGAGAAGGATAGTCAGCAGGCCGGGTCATACACAAAACAGGAACAAAGTACAACGTAGGAATTCAGAAGGCAAGGTCACTAGACAGGCAAAATGGTCAAGGCAGGCAGAAAACAGCGGAGTCAAAATCAAGCAGGAGTCAGAACCGGGAAATCAATAATCAATATATAAATGCTAGAACAAGAAACAAGGCACTATCACAGGCTGCAACCAAAGCAATGCAAAGGCACTGATTGCCATAAGCTACAGGTTTAAATAGGGAAGGGCTGAGGATAACGAGGCAGCTGACAACAGGAGTAGAATTGGAACACCACAATAGCGGCCACTAGAGGCTGAAGACAAAAACAGCCACAAACCCAGAATAACCATGACAGTACTTCAGCTGTCTATGGTAAACACAAATACGTTAATGGGGCCTGATGGGATACACTCATTAAAAGGGCTTAGTGGCCAGGTCAGTTTAAACATTTAGTGAGAACATTTGGTGCACATATTCCATCCTGGGGAAATGAACTATATATTCTAAGTAATTTTGTTCATACTCAAGAATAGACTTGTATCTGACAGACAAAAAGAACAGGAATCGTCAATATCTGAAGATTAATTGGTACTATAAGAGCAATAAACTGATACAATACTCTCAAATAATTTGAAAGGCAGGAAGGAAACAAGAAGAATTCATAAGACCAGAAAATATTCTATATAACTTACCGGGAGGAAATAGTCAATTTCTTGCTCAACAATATTTTACCAATATGAAAATGCCTAAAGTAACTAGAGAGCAACTTAATTCTATCAGTACACTTGTTTTCCAGTGGAGATAAAATATGTTATAGATATATTGAAAATAAATAAGCCACCAGGGTCAGGTGGCTATAGCCATAGGTTCCAAAAAATATCTAGATCTGTTGTCTGAGCTGCAATTGTCCTAAATGGAGCTTTCACAGAACATATGATTTAGACAAATATTGTCCCCATTCTGAAAGCTGATAAAGATCCAGAGAAATTATCAAATTACCAACCTTTGTCCCTTTTGAATAGAGCTGTTAAGATCTATGCAGCTCTTCTGGAGGAGAGGCTTAAATTGGTTATTACAAACTTGATTCCAGAGAGACCAGCTTTGCTTTGTCCCAGTTAGATTGTCTACAAATAACATTAGATGAGTGGTGGATATGTGTGAATTAGCACATCACACGGCTGCCCCCCTTCTAACCCATTGGATCCAGAGAAGATCAGATGGGATTTTTTGGGAAATACATTGACGACATGCAGCCTAATGGTTTACAATAGCCAATGGCATGAGACATGGATACCCACTGCCACCCCCTTTATATATCTTGAAAATCAACTCCTTAGCAGCTGATATTAGAGATAACATAGTTATTATAGGCTTTATGATAAAAAGGAGGATCATAAAATATATCTTTATGTAGACGATATTCTGATCACTCTTGGGCGATATAGCACATTGCTGACTGAATTAATACAAGTAATAGACCACTATAGCAAATATTCAAATTATAAACTATAAGTAAACAAGACAACAGTTCTGCCAAAAATGTTAATCCCAAAGAGAGAGCTTATATAAAAGCTAATCTTGTTTTTTTCCAGGGCGAAGGAATACATACATTTCTGGAGTATTAAAATTCCAAATTTCCTTCCGTTTACAAAAAATACACCAATAAAGTATTAACGGAATAGATATAATATTGTGAGGCCCTGTATTCTACCTAGATGGTACTATATTTCCCAAATGATCCCAATCCAAGAGCCTATGTCTAGACGCCTTTTTCAAAGTTTATATGGTTGTGGGAAACACCTAGAATAAAGCATGCAAAACACAATTGCATAATTGATTATCATAATGCTTGTAAAATCTCTTATGCTATTTGTACCCAGAAAGAGGAGGCTAAATGAGAAGGATGGTATCAGATATGGTAATCTCTCAGCACTTATATGAGTGGTAGGTAAATCTAATAGTAAGCATGTTAATGCTGAAAAGTCTGCTGGATGTGCTATCAGAGAACATCAATAATAAATAGTAACGCTTGGAAAGTGGCTGGTATGCAGACTTTGCATGATTTTATATATTTTAAATGTTTATATTTTATAACATTTAATATCATAAAGAAACATTTTATACAACTAATAAATAGGTGTTACCTAGTTCCCCTAAGTCTACCTAAAATGTACAGTGATATTTATAATAACTAAAGCAAATAATTGTGAATTGTTAATATATTTCAGATGGAAGAAAATATTGGACAGACTCACATAATACCCAGTTTTGAGAGTGATATATGTATAGGCCAGATACATTAAATAAAGGCAAATTTTAATTTGGATATACATGAGGCATTTTGAAGTCCAATGGATCTGTGTCCCTCCATGTTTTAGTTTTTAATTTGTATGTCTTTTATGGATGATGAGTAAGGTTATTTACTAGTGGTATTTTAAATTATTAGTTTTTATATTTTGTAATGATGAATTTATGAATAAAAAAAGAGTTTGGTGGTGTACTAACAAACCTGTTAACAAAAAACAGAAATAGTGACCGGTGCGCTACAACCAACACAGATACACACTGTATAATTACCCTTTTCAGTAAGTGGAATCTTACAGTATTATATAAAGGGAAACAAAACAAAAAAAAAAAAACCCATAAAAAATAATATGGTGCAGTATATCAAAATATAAGTGGAACACAGCAAAGTGAATCGTGCCAAATGACCACTCACATCAGCTTGAGCATCATACTGCTCAGGGATATCAGCACAAGGGAGCCCGGGAGATGGGTATATGATGACCAGTCACTTCCTATATGACGACTCCAGGGATGTTTCAACACATGAGGAGAGAAGGCATGGGTGTCAGAAAAACACTGTTTTAATACAAGGCTAAAAAAACATAAAAATCTTTCTGCTGTTACTGCAACGTGTGCATCTTGACAAACAGTTGACAGAGGTGTCCCTCCGTTATTTTCTATCTCCCCCGCTCGAGAAATCACACCCCCTGCACTGGACAAATTCCATCTCCTTCAGACTACTGGTCTGAGGGGACGGAGAGATGTGAGTAGGGGGTGTGTAATAGGGAACCTATCAGGAGACGGAAGGGCAGAGCAAGAGTGACGCATCGCCATGGAAACGAAGGGGCGGAGCTTATGAAGCAAGTAACGAGGAGGACGGAGATTGAACGCGACAAGACTTAAAAGGATCCAAACAAACACATGAGGACACTTGAAAAAGCCTCAAGAGGAGGCAAAACGCGTTGTGCTGCAGGAGACACGGGACCTTAAGGCACTGGACACTTTTCAAGAGCTTCTTTGATTTTATGTACTGTGAAGATTCTTCTGTTTTTTAATGTAAGATTTTTATGTTTTTTTAGCCTTGTATTAAAACAATGTTTTTCTGACACCCATGCCTTCTCTCCTCATGTGTTGAAACATCCCTGGAGTCGTCATATAGGAGGTGACTGGTCATCATATACCCATCTCCCGGGCTCCCTTGTGCTGATATCCCTGAGCAGGTTGATGCTCAGGCTGATGTGAGTGGTCATTTGGCACGATTCACTTTGCTGTGTTCCACTTATATTTTGATATACTGCACCATATATTTTTTATGTGTTTTTTTTTTTGTTTGTTTTGTTTCCCTTTATATAATACTGTAAGATTCCACTTACTGAAAAGGGTAATTATACAGTGTGTATCTGTGTTGGTTGTAGCGCACCGGTCAATATTTCTGTTTTTTTGTATTTACCTGCCGGGCTGGACGTGAGACTCAGGCCGTGGCCTGGTGCTGCACACTCCACCACATTGAGGCGCAATAATTTATACTTTTTTCCAAACCTGTTAACAGATTTATATCAACCAACCACTGTTAATGTGAGTAGTCCTAGAAGATTGGAAATTAACAAATGTTGTGCCCATTCACTAGAAAGGTATTAGGGAGGAGTTGGGAAACTATAGGCCAGTAAGTCGTATATCACCATTGGAGAAATTAATGAAAACCATATTAAAGGAGATAATTGTTGAACAGATAAAATTAGTTTATTTCAGGAGATCATGCCAAAACTAGCTTACTGATCTTTTTTACTAAAAAACAGGTCACGGTGGTTCAGTAGACATTGCTTATAAAGATTTCAGTAAACTCTTTGACACTTTCCCACACTGAAGGCTTAGCAATAAACTGCAATGTTTGAGTTTGGATTCTAATATTGTTGAATGAGGGAAGTGACAGATTACAGAGGGTTACAGTCAATGTTGCCAGTGGGGTACCTCAGGGATCTGCACTCATTCTCTTTAATATGTTTATTAGTGATAGTGATTTTCCATCACTGCACTGCTGTATGGCTGGGAATGCATTAATCATAAACAAGGTGTAAACCATCCTATGCTTAGTGAATAATGTTATTCTATTTAAGTGCTAAATTTGTAACAGAATACACAAACGCTTTTGGATTAATGTACGGTGGAAAACACATGGCTTGATACCACCATTTGCCTACACAAACATTTATACATTCATTCTTATATGTTATATATAACATTTAAAATGTATAAAATCATATCTAGGAAGCCATTGCAAGTAGCACTGCCGGAAATTTTCTTTCCAACATTATAAAGTACAGTGGTGTAACAATTATGGTTGCAGGAGTGTTATAGACACGCATTTTATTTATGCTAGTTTGTTGATCTTATACACAGATATCACTTAAAAAGCAAAATGTGTATGTATATATAGGTTTATATGTGTGGGGTATATGCGGGTGCCAGGTGGTCTAAGCAACAGTGTTTCCAGGTAAATATATTGCCTATTGCTCAAGGCTGGACTGTAAACATCATGGAGTGTGACAGTTTCACAGTCTGGTCACTTGTCTAGTGTTACTATGGGAAAGCTGTACCAACAAGGGCCTGTGTCTAAAGAGATACACAGGAAAGAGATGTCAGAACTCTCTGGGGGAGCCTGAAGTGTCACCACCTAAGAAGAAGTTGCTAAGCCAGTCCTTCCATCTGTATAGAGTTCTCCTGGCTTTGCACATTGTCACCTAACTGTTAAGACTAAGTATCAGCTTTTATTTTATTTTACTTTACCTTCTTTTACTTGAAATAGGGTTTTGTTAATAGATTGAGTATTTTAGCATTATTTGTATAACATATAGTAGATATTGTTGTAGAGTTATCATTAAACTTTTTTGTGCTTTAACCTATTCAAGTGTGTGGATATTCTGTTATTATTATTGAATATAACTCTCAAATACTCTTATGGAATAATATTATCGTTATATGTTATATTATTTCCATTTATAAATTGGTTGTTGAGGTGATGCTCATTTGGCTCCTATTGTTATGGTAACTAAACTGTAACGTGTTAAACAGACACCAATTGATACCATATCTGGTATTAATTTAGATATTGAGCATTTATTAAACTTCACTTTCCAATACACTGCAATCAGATCCATCAGATTAAGTCATCAGCTACTAGAGAGAGTGGAGATCATCTGATCAGTTGTTCTCTTTCACACTCCCTCTCTGCACAGTGTTTTCCAAGTATTATTCAATATATAAACATACATTTAAGTTACACATATTATTTTTAAATAATCTGGGTACCCAGGTGGGGAAAATCATAATTTAAAAATTACAAATATCATATTTGGCAATTTAGGATGCATAGTTTAACTCTTTTTTCTCAACCTAAAATGCTTGTTCATTTGCTACATATCAAACCAATTTAAATAGCTTGACCAAATGTAAAAAAAAAACGAAAAAAAAAAACAGTGATAAAAATGTGTGTAACAATTGATAAGAATCACACTATATGACAATGCCATTTATGTGGTTTGCCGTATATTATATATATGCCTTGAACAATAATGTATAAAATATCATTATTTACTTCATATTAGTAAGTTATGTCTTGTTTTATTATATGTTTGTGTGTGTGTGTAAGTATATATGGTGGTATACAAGGTATGGTGCAAAAAAGTGTGTATTTAGCACCAAGAATATTGCATTTTTTTTTACCCTTCAGAGTGGGAAAACACAGCCCCAGGGAAATATATTTAAGGTTTCCTGCACCTTTTAATGGTAAAGTGTGTGTTTTGGGTCCCTGGGGTGGAGTATCCGGAAGAGCAGGGTGGACCAGTTCTCCATCCCACTTTCAGGGAGAGTGACTATAAAAAGTCCAGGCTGGGTTTTGTGTTAGACCTGGCTGCTAGAAGCAGGATTATTAAGCTCAACTGTGCCTATTAGAGGGAGCTATTTACCAGACAGGAAAATGATGGTCTGGGCCTAGTGTGTTGAAAAAACTGGAAGGAGAGGTTGACAAGTGTTCTGAAGAATGTTGTGATCTGTGACTTGATGCAACCTGAAATAAACAGAGCTGTGCATTTGGAAAACGTATCATCGATCTGCTTAGTATTTCTGAGAAAGACTGTGCGGTATCAAATATCCCAGATAAACCTATGCCAACAGGAACAGCTTTGTCACAATATATATATATATATATATATATATATATATATATATATATATATATATACACATAAAAACAGAGAATTTACCAAAGAGGCTGTGTTTTTAGCTGCGAACACCACTGCCTGGTTCAGCCCCAAAATTGACAATTCAATTACATTCCCACCTTAAAAGGACATTAAAGCATATAATACATGAAAAATATGTACCAATATAAAAACAATGTATTACTCTCTAGGTTAAAAGCATTTTAAAGGTTTATATGGTCTGGCATTATTGTGCAGCTGTTTCTGTTTACTAAAATAATATGGAGATATAGATTTAAACGTATCAGTCAGTTTTGGAAATAATTTAGCCAGTGGTAGTCCCTCCCTCCCGCTTGCTACCACATTATGGAACCCGGGAGGGAGGAAAAATGGAGCTTCACATAGGGGCTCCAGGAAGGTGTGTATAGCTTATGTGAACTGACCCTTATCCAACAACAACAAAAAAATAGTTTTTGGGGTCTTTTTGGATAATGGATCTTCGGATAAAGGATACTACACCAGCATAATAAAATAGTATAGTACAAATTAGAAACTGTTCGGTACATATTTTTGATGCAAGTTATACCGATATAGTTAGGTTATATTTACAATTATGACGTTAATAGTGGTTATTTTGTTAATAAAAATATTTAACCAAGAGTATATTTCATAACATTACATAAAAAGTACTATAGTTTCACACAAGTTTTCTAATAAATAAAAAATAATTCACATTTATTAATACAGTACTTAAAACAATTACATTTCTTCAGCCTGATTTGTACTAAAGTAAATATAGGCACCGTGAATGTATCAATATTTCATTCCGTGCATTTTTGTTAAACATAACAAAATTTGACTGCACATAATTTAAAATCTATGATAAAAAAATTGTTACACTGACTTGTCTAGATCTCAGCGGTTATAATAATATACAAAGTATGAATGTTTGCAACACCAAATACATTATTTGTGCAGGTGAGTGTATATACAGATATATCTATATCTATCTATCTATCTATCTATCTATCTATCTATCTATAAATATATATATATATATATATATAGAACCACCATTCCTCCACTTAATGAATTTTTATTATACAGATTGTGTATCCCTTATCCAGAATGCTTGGGACCAGAATTATTTTGGATAATGGATAATTTTCACCAAAACGACATATTAAAGTCTCTCAGCGCTCATGAAATCCAGTAGTATCAATGTAAATACTGTATAGCGCAAATCAATCACTTTTATTGTGATGTGCTGTATCTTTACTGTGATCTTCACTATCTCTTAGCTGTGATATGAGGCTTTGTTGGGAACCTGCCACTGGTGCCTCAGGACTGCACATGGCCAATGTATTACCCTTTATAGACATGGGGGAATTTGAGCATGCATGGAAAGGTGCTGGACACCGAATAAACTGTTGTGTGTGTGTATTTTGACAGGCATGTGTGGAATTTGAAACTTGTGTCAAAACCTAAATAATGTTTGGATAACGGATGTCTGGATAAGGGATACTCAACCTGTATTAATGAAAATTAATATAATTAATTTTCTTCAGAGACAGTTATTGTTCAAAAAAACTGAGAAAGATGGTCTCTGATCACAGTTTCACATCAGTAACACAGTAATAAATCAATCATTTTTCTCATTATATCAAGGAATGCTAGTAATTTCGATAGCTTTTTTGGATATTGGGTATTTGCTGGTTCACTGGTTAAAATGACCTTGTATTGTGCATTTTGCTTTGGAATGCCTCGGCTATATCTTTTACATGTACATATATATATAGTGACTAGTTAATACATTGCTAAACACAAATATCCACACCAGTCAAGCCATAAGACTTGCTTTTCCCACAGAAATCTCACTTTAACAGCGCTCTCACTACTGCAAGGGATTCTGGGTAGGTGTATGCAAATGAGCGCAACGAAAAACCACATTTATATATATATATATATATATATATATATATATATATATATATATAGAGAGAGAGAGAGAGAGAGAGAGAGAGACAGAGACATCTATATGTGTCTAGATCTAGATTTATATAAATCTCTCTATACATATAGATGTGCATTTAGACCGTATATATATTTGCTTATGTCTAGACAAATATATTATTCATATCTAATTACAAAATTAAATATATATACTTCACATAAAAATTATTCTGTGCACTTCTCACTGTAGAATTTACTGTACAGAAAATGAAGAAATAAGATAAATAATACTATCGTACCAATTTCCATGGTCCTGGATGCCATGAAGCATCAGCAGGGCAGGTGTGTATATTACACTGTGCCACATTTGATGGTTTGTTAAGGATTTCACAGTTTTGATCATCCAAAATCTGTCCAGTTGTCAGCTGGCAAATAACTAATCTTGTTTTCATTCCACCTCCACATGTTTGTGTGCACTATAAAAGAAAGAACAAAAATCTACGTGATCCACCTTCCAGTCATTTAAATTAAGAAAACAGCAGTGTTACCAAGTTCTATAATATAAACAGCAAAAATCAATAATATTGTTTGCAAAAAAAATAATAAAAATTTAAAAAGTTCAATTTATGTTCACATATATAATAAGTTAAATATGAAACGTTTTCTTACTTCTCCCCAAATTCCATGATTCCACCTAGGACAGGTTCCAGAGTCACAGTGCCTTGATTCCACAGGTTTAGCTGCCTGGTCGCAGAAATTACTACTTCTTCCCTCTTTATCTTGACACACCACTACCCTCCGCTCAAATCCCCCCGAACAAGTGCTTGAACACTACAAGAAAGATTAAAACATTTTTTACTGTTTTATCTGTATATATTAAGCTAAGATGTGTTCAATTTGTTACACAAAAAAATTCAATCGTGATCAGAATTCCTCTTACACCATACAGGTACCTGAGAACTATGCTGAGTTGGTGATCTAGCTTGCACATGTACAAACAAATACAAATAATAATGATAATAACAATAATAAACATACATGTTATTTGTGTAATTTAATATTTGTGTATGGATATCCAGGGCAATATATACAGCCTTGCTATGGACAGAAAAGCACATATTAATATCCCTGTCCCAACAATATAATAACTAAATTGGATATGGTATATATATACGATATTGCTTACTGCTCCCCATGGTCCAGTTCTCCATTGGGTACCATGAGAAGAAGGCTTGTTTCTTTGGTTGACATTGTCAGATACATCATATCCTCTGAATGTAGGTTGATTTTCCGGCTGTGGAACTCTTGCTGGGTGATCTGTATCTGTATAATGGTTATATGCTTTGCAAGGCGCCATGTTACATTCTTTTTCTTTAGGGGGCTGCTTCTCAGAATCACAGTTGGTATCCTCAACCCTGCCTTGGTAACTGACACAAACAACCTGTCGCATAACCTTTCCATTTCCACAGGTTACTGGGCACTGGTGAAACATGGCGACAAAAAATATTAAAAGATTCAGTGTTTTTAAGACGGTCGTTACTAACAACAAGAGATGTAATTATACTTACAGGAGACCAGTCTCCGGACTGCCACTCTCCACAAGAGATAAAACAGCTTGAAACTTCAGTTGGTCGAGGTAGATGGGCACAGAATGACTCATCTGCAACTCCACCATATATGTCTCTACAACTCACATAGCGAACACGGTTACCTCTTCCACAAGTAGCAGAGCACTGAAAAATAGACAAACATTAATATATGTATGCAGTATATATGACTTCATCAGAATCAATGCTGGCAAGCCAGTGCTATATTACTATAGATGCCATACATTTTGCTTTGGTTAGTATAGCAAGCTGTAACAAATAATTGTCAATACTGAAGACTAATTTTAATTAATGGATTTAAGCACACATACCAGCACAAGCATAAAACATCATATGGATGTTTTCATGCTGCATTCATATCTTAGTATACTATTGAACCATAGATATTATCTTCTTCCTGATCAAATCTTATTGTATGCCTGTAATGTATGCCTGCAAATGTTTGACTTTCATGTACATGGCAGTACGTTTCAAGTACTTTTTTTCCCCTCAATTTGTATGGAATCGTCATAACCCAATTCAATGAAACACAACATTGGCACCCATATAGAAAATAACAAATATTATTAAATATATGTACAAACAGATAAATAGATATACAGACATAGACGTGAATGTTGGCCAAAAGGAATATACTTTGAACTACAGAAACAAGCAATATAACATCCATTTTGATACCTTGGAACACAGACACACTCCACATGATCTACACAAAAGCGTATTACATGACAACTATTGTCATCATAGAATAAAACAGCCATAAATGTATGCAATAGTAATGTAGTAAGAGAAGAGATTGGCCTTGTCAGTGTCATTTTGGCAGGTGATGAAAGGCTCTTGTTCTAGCTGCATATTTCAGAAAGACTAACCGTATACATAAGACAGTACAGTTAAAAGACAACAAAACCATAATACATACTGGAGTCCATGAACCATATCTCCACTCTGTGTTTCTTTCCATGTGATTTACAGGGGGTAAAGTAGGTAATATTTGAGAATGGACTTGGCAGGAAGGCCTTTCACAATCCTATATACAGAAACAAAGGAAAACGTAACAATGAAAATGTCTTTGCGCTTTGAAATATTGAAGACTTTACATTACATATGTTACATTTTAATATTGTTTGACTTTAGTGCATCTTGTAGGCACCAAAGGGTGAACTAGCCAAGTCCTCCTCCAAGTGTCACACCTCCAGATTGCATTGGTGCAGGTGCAAATGGCCTCCGCATACAGAGTGGGTATTCCTCTCAGCAAACCTGCACCGCATCCATGTTTTCCAAGATTCTTTCATTTCTAAGCTCTCCCCACGCTGCCTTCTTGACGTCTGACAACAAGCACACTGAGCTGAGCAGAAGGCAGCTCAGTGTGCTATTCATTAGCTGTCACACTTGCTTCCTGACCTGCTCCCCTATCTGACACAGGAGCACGAGGTGACAGCAATACTGCTTGTTTCCTACCCCACCAACCAATAGGGATAAGACAGCGCTACTACTTGTTCCCTACCCCTCAGAACCCAGAACCAGAGAGGACAACACTAGTGCTTGTTTCCTACCCCACCAACCCAGAGGGATAAGACAGCACTATTTCTAGTTCCCTACAGTCCAACAGAGTGAGAGGACAGCACTAATCCTTGTCCCTTACACCCCAACACAGAGCGAGAAGACAGCGCTACTTCTTGTTCCCTACCCCCTAACAGATTTCAAACAGGAGAGTCATGAAGGGGTCAATATAAGTATATAAATTAATGTTTTACAAGTCCACTATTGTAAACAAATGTAAGCAAATATAAATAGCAAATGTGCATTAAACTTTCATAACAACTGTAGAATAGCTGAGAGGTTAAATTTTACTATATAAAGTTATATTGCACCTGAGCTGAATATTCCAAATGTACCCTCTTAAATAAGACGTTGTGGCAATCTGATGATTAGGCAGTGGAAATGTTGTTTGTAATGCATAACATACTTAATGCTTTTATATTAAAACAATACTGCAAGTAACTGTGTTTAAAAGTGTTATACTGTGCTACTTTCCAAATATACAATCAAAAATAATAAAAACATTACCTGGCTATCTGTGGGACGGGCAGCAGCATTACACTGACGTTCATCTAAAGTGATTCCACGTGTCCCAAGAATACACCGGACTGTGCGTAACTGATATCCACGTCCACATGTTACAGTGCACTGTTAAAAAATGTTGTTATTTATGTTGATCACTAGTCTTTTTATAACATTTGTCTATTTTACATGTACACAAATACATCATTTTACAATTCAAAACTTAGCAATCCAAAATGTAGCTAGCATAAATAGAGAATACAATTAAACATGTATCAGTGTTTAAATGGTTAACAAATCCAAATAGTATAATTTTCCAAATAAACTCTTTGTGAGCATTTTCAAACACCTTCCTGAACTTTTTAGTAAATGGCGATTAATATAAAAAATGACAGAGCACCAACAGTTTACACAGCGCTTCATACAATGCACTGGGTGTGATACAAAAAGACAGACAGAGACAAACTGATACATAGAAAGATGTCTCTGTCTGTAAGCTTACAATTACAAAGGGAATGGATGGACATATAAAAAACAAGGTACAGGGTAGAAGTAAAGATAGAGGATGTGGTAGGTAAAGATAAGACATGTAATTATATGGCGTTGAATGGTATTTAGTTGAGTACATTGTAGGCTTCTTCGAAGAAGTGTATTTTTAATATGAAGAAGGAGGGTGACAATGGACAGTGGTATTGAGCAGCTGTATACATTTTAAAAATGTATTACTCCTTAACTGTTGACTTTCTGGGTTATGCCATCTTTGTCTGACAAGAATTCTCCATAGACTTGCTCTGAGACATTATTTATAACAACTCTACAGCACCCACATTTTTTTTTATACATAAGGTGCACTGGAGCACCACAGAAATATGGCAAACCTCTGACATTTCTTGGCAGTTAGCATTGTACATTGTCACACATGACAATGGCAATGGTCTTATACTGTTATTAGTACAGGTTTGTTAAAGAGGACTGTATAGACATATAGCTTAATATTATAATTTGCACATTCTTTAGACAAATTAATAGTTGCACAAAACATATTGCTACAATAAACAGGGGTAGATTTGATTCTGATAATTAAATCAGCTTTATATTTTTTATTAATCGTTAATTTTACACTAGAAAGGTCTATATAATCTCATCAGTGATATCTATAATGTTCTAATATAAAAAAAATATGTTGCCTTAAATCCAGAAACATTGTACTTGATGCTACACATTGAAAAGAAAGGTCACTTTAATAATTTTCCTACTATTATTCAAGTCTGTCCTAAAATTGTATTTATATATATATATATATATACAAACTACCACCTGTCTGCAATAAGACTAAAATTATAAATCCGGATTAAAAAAAAAACAAGTGGAAATTCACTCTATTTGACTTACTGGTCCCCAGGATCCAATTTGCCAGGATGCACATTCTTGAAGTTCACACTGTCTGACTGAGACTGGCTTGGTGTTTGGGTCACAATAGTTGTCTTTCAATTGTTCATCATTTAAATGGCAAGACACGTGTCGACGTTTGGTGCCCTGCCCGCATGTCACCAGGCACTAAAAATGCAATTTCACTACTATTAGTTGGCATTTCATCATTTCATGTACATGACACCCAATCTGATTGTCAATGCATATGATAAAATTAGGTAAAGGAGTGGAACTGTATTAGCTGCAGAAATATAATAAACAAGTGGAGTACAGGCCTCCAAGATAATTTAAGTGTCATCCCTAAAGTTGTTTTGAATTTTACACTAACTTTATCCCCAGTTAACTGATAAATATAATCTTTTCATGTGATGTAGAGAATAAAACAATTATGAAAATGATGATCTATACATTATGTTAGCAACCAAATGTATACATTAAGAGGAAAATGTTTTAAATGTGTGTGTATTGTCTCCTACTTATGACAATAATACTGTCATACTGTCTTAGTAATAAATATGCCGTTCAAAGGCTAATGATAGAAGCGTTCCTGGTGTACATTATTTATATGTGGTTTGGTATGCATGTATGTGTAGGCGCACCTTATATAAAAAAAAAAAAAAAAGTATAATATACACTGCAAAATATATTGTCTGTCAAATAACCTCATAGCTCTTTCACCAACCAAATCTTACCTCACTCCATTCACTTGCAGACCACACAGGGCAAGCATGTTCATTGCAGTTCTGCATCACAACCTTATGATGTTCATTACATTCTTGGTCAGCCAGACGGCGGCCAAAGTTGTTCATGCAATAGGCTTCTCTTACTTGCATTCCTCTCTCACAGGTTTTCGAGCACTGCAATTTGTATGTATTAATATCTTCAGAATGCCCCCTTTTATAATAACTGGTCACAACTGCAATTTCTCCTGACACAGGGGGTTACTTTGTACTGTAAGTGTCTCAAAGAGTTGCACTGAATGTATCACAATTAAAGTTGTATTTTCCTAACCTGTCTATATAAATTAGAGAAACATTAACCTAACTTTAACTTTCGATACTTTTATTTATAAAAACGTTAAAAAAAACAGTAACAAAAAATAAGCTATATCAAGTCTCTGGCACAGTGAATAATAAATACAAAAATTCATACTATATATGCATATGTTAAGTTATAAAAGATGCAGTAAAGAACATTTGGAACACTGAGATCATAACTGTCAGCGTGTATCAGATGAAAAACAAAAAGAAAGGGTGTTTTTGTTTTACTTTTAAGTACATTATTACATTGCAAGCTTTGGAACTAGAGGGAATCAGTATAATTACGCATTACTTATGTCTATTGTCAATATAAACAAATACTTAAGGAATCACACGTGAATAAATTATCTGTAGAATGTAGTTGCATAAATAACATAGCTTTATCAAGTATGACTTGTAGATTTAAATTATCTGACGTGTATACAAAATTATCCTACAAGAGTAAACCAGTTATACCACAGACCTGAGACCACTCTGTATAATGCCAGCTTAATGAAAGGCAGTCTCCATTACACCGTTCTCTGCTTGCAGGTTTGGGAAAACTTCCACAGAATTTATCATCCACTGGAGTAGTTGTGCCTTTGTCAGAGGAATATTTCATACACCGTATGTCTAGTGTTCGATGGCCTTGTCCACACTGAGAGGTGCATTCACTTTTGCCAGCCACATACCACCTACAGACAAAAACTGGACATGGAGCTAAATATGTTTGCAGCCTAATATATTATCGAGAAATTAAAAAAAAAAAATGAATAATTACCCTTGACATGTTTTGTAGACACAAATTAGATAACAATAGCTAAATAATTTCTGTATTGCTGTAGTGGATTATGATTTAGCTATTTTTGAACAACCATAAAGTTAAATAGTACATCTATTTGAATTTAGTTAAATGTCTATAAAAGCATAAATATCAAATTACATAAACATAATAATTTAACAAAATGTGCTTTTTTTCAGGCCAAACTACACAAAGAAAAACAGAAATATTTGGTTAATGTACTTGAAGGAAACAATTCATGAGTAAAAAGCTTTTAAAGTCAGGTTACGGGCGAATGTTTACTTACCAAGCTTTTCTTTTAGTTCTGTGACAATAAGTGTGAGTATGTGTGGCACTATAGGTACGAAAATATGCTAATAAAATATAAGATGAGTTAAAACAATAGCTCTGTTATTTTACCTTAACTGACATTCCATATTACATATTTCAGTTACTGACTCTGGACGAGTCAAATGTTCACATCTCTGCTCAGAAACGACAACCCGGTCACTTCTACGCATGCATGTCATCTTCCTTCTTCTCATCCCTAAAAATATTTACAGATCATGGGTTTATTAGAAATCTTGCAAATTGTGTCTGTTTATCCAAAGGTTAATGTAAACCTCCATCACATCAAAACTAAAAACAAAAAAAGACACATGTACCTTGACACATCTTGTTGCAGGTTTGCCAGGGCCCATAGGGATCCCAAGTAAATTGTTCAGTTTTAGCTTCAATTGGGATGTTAAAAGTGTAGCGCACATCAGGACTGTATAAGTTTCCAACACATAAGACCTTGTAAATAAAAACATTTATTTAAACATTTTATATACAAATAAAGTATGTACAGTCCACAACATGAACTATAATTATTAGAACAATAGTATACTCCAATGGTATTTATAGATAGCAGATATAGAAAATAATAAGTCCCTAACTACCGTATTTGCTCGATTATAAGATGACCCTGATTATAAGACGACCCCCCCAAACTTTGGATATTCATTTAGGAAAAAAACTAAAAGCCTGAATATAAGACTACCCTATAGGAAAAAAGTTAAACTTGTATATATTCACATGTAAATTGCTTTTTTAATAAAAAAAATTATATAAAAAAATGCCTTTCTTGTTTTTATTTCTTTTTATGTGCCAATGCTGCCTCTCTCTTCCCCTTGCCCCCAGCTTTGTCTCTCTCCCCCTCCCTATGACTCCCCCCTCGCCTCTGTCTCTTCCTCCCCCTTGTTTCTCTCTGCCCCCCTCCCCCCCAATTTGAGGTCAGATTATAAGACGACCTCGATTATAAGACGAGGGGGATTTTTCAGAATTTTTTTTCTGAAAAAAACCTTGTCTTATAATCGAGCAAATACGGTATATCATATATATAATATCCAAAATAGTTTATATAAACAAAGTTGTTTTATTACTGTGTGTTCCTAAATTTCTGACTCCTTTCATGTTCCTATGTTTGACTTCTGCTAGCACTGACCCTTTGGTCTGTTCTGGACTTCATTTCTGCCTCTGTGCTTCCCTGTACTGTCTTTTGCAGCTGCCTGACCCTGGGGGGTATTTGTTAGGTAACTTGCACTTCTTCCATTAGTATCCCCTTATCAGCATGATACAGGGACAATAATCAGTAGAATAAAAAAAATATGTTTGGCCTCAATGCAATTTATTATATTTGGAGAAAAAAAAGCAATTAATTTGAAGAGAACGACCTTATCCCAAGTGTGGTATTACGAATGTGGTTATTTGTTACTGTTGTATTTTTCTTTGGGATTTGTTTGGCATCACTGACTGTGGGTCTCCTTCAGATTTTATACATGAGGTGTATAAAAAACAAAACAATGAACCTAAACATACAAAGAGATCTATGTAGGAATCATTGTGGAAAAATACATTTTGGAATCACTTGGTGAATGTACTGATTAAAACCCTGCTGAAGCAAGTCATCCATGCAGGACAGTTTCTATAATGGTTGCTTATTCCCCAAAAGTGATGTGAGAACACACACACAGAGGTCCTCCCTGCATACGGTATTCCCCTAGGTACATTGACACACTGAGATGTGTTTATATGAGACAGCATTATGTATGTGTGTCATTTGTTTAACAATGTTATATTTATATATTAATAGCACATATTTAATAATATTATACTGTAACAAGTGTAAAAACATGTGACAATTCTAAGGCGTTCCAAAAGTCTCTCACATAATTATAAAGTTTTTACTGTATTCACACAGGTGTGAAAAACATTTGTTAATAAACAAGCTTTACATGAGCATCACTAGAAACATTATATGTGTTGAAGGTTTGTATGCTAAAGGTATGCATTTACATGACATTCTCTAAGCTGAATTGTAAGCTAATTTACATTAAAAGACATGCATGCATTTTAAAGTCAATGCTTTAAGAGTGAAGCATTAATATAACATTTAGATGTATTTTTTAATTATAAAACCGACTAAACTTTCTATGAATGAAATGGTACCTGCAGAATAAGCTCTTTTTCCAGCCGATCAGTGCAATTTATGCGTTCGATTATGTTGTCAGAGCCACTGTATTCTAAAGTGGAGCTTCCAATATTGATTTCCCTTTTAAATGTGGTCACAACAAAGTTTCCATTGAGGACAAAATTGCCTTGGCTATCAGACAATGCTGCAATATACAAAATAAATGAAACGTTTTTTTTAGTACATTTTGTTAATGAAGTAATGCATATGATAGCTAGCTATGACCATAGAATCAAATGTGTATTGTGAACTCCCAACAGGCCTAGCTGAAAACATATGTGTATGGTAAAACTGCAACAACAAACGATTTATATCTACAAATAAAGAAGACTAAATGCTATACGTTTACGGAGCAAAAACATTTTACAATATTGATAGGTGACAAGATGGAGATCTGCTTCCAGATAAGCAAATGTTAAAGTGGAAATGTCACCTGAAATTGTATTTACATGATTTCAAAATGACCAGGTAAAGCAGTATTCAAAGTGCTACATGATGGAGGACAATGTTTTGCTGATGACAGATTTGTTTTAAGAGATTTTTTAAGCATCTATAACTGGTAGTCACACAGCAATTTTACATGTTTAAATATTTCATATTCATTTTCAAATTTCATACATGTATTCAAGAAGGAGACTATGCTATGACATAGTTGTCCTCTTTTGCACTTTTACTACTAAAATGTGTTTTTAATCTTTCTTTTTATCTAACTTCATGCCATAAAACATAATTAAGAAGTATGAGAAATTACTAAAAAAGCCAATCACCTTATGTATTTCATACTGAGAAACACTGCATTGCTCTTGGCATAATCTGCCCATTATGTACATTTTACACACCTTTAATCAAAACTGGTCTTGGATTTTGTCTTATGTTCAAGAAAGCCTTATTATTATTTCTGGGTATTTTATGATGGAGGTTATAAAAAAACTAAAAAGTTATGCTTGGTTCCCACAGCATTTAAAAGATTGAACTACTACAATCATTATTTCAGTTAAGAATTATTCAACCAATGAAATGTTTTGAAGAAACTGGTCTCTTTACTTGGAAGATTTACCGAGGTAGTTATCATCTGGAACTCTAGAATAGCTATGTTGATGTATGTCAATATTCGTTGCTCCAACCGGAATTCTCACAATAGTTGTATAACCTGTAATTAGAGAAAAACATAATTGAAAAGACAGAAATAAAACACACACTGCTGAAGATGTACCAAATGTTGATGGTTTCCTTAAATCAAACTTGTTTTTAAAGATTGCACTGTAACATAGCATAGTGAGATTCCATATTATTGAATGGTGTCTGTTGGTCTTACACTTAAATGAGAAAAGAATAATGTCCCAAAACATATTCATCCAGATTGCTACTCATTGTTAGTATGATTGAATTCTAGAATAATCACAAGCATTATTCACTCTAGTAGTTTATTAAGCCTCAACAATATGGCTAAAACATTTATTTTTGTAATAATCTTTCTTTATCTTTTTATTTGTATTGTTAGGACATCTTTTTTTGTGAGAGGTTTCTATATTTTGTTTGATCATGTGTATTGTATAATTGAAATTGTGCGACCAGTGTTTCATATGTTCCACCTTTCGTATTATGTATTTTATAATTGGGATTGCCTAATCAGTGTTTCAGACGTATCCTCTGTTCAGGTCTCTTTCATTGCTCTGGGCTTTAATTGTAGTGCATAGTCTGAGGTTCCAGGGGCATGCATCTCGAACAGGACACACCTCGTCTCCATATTGGGGATGGGGGCGTGTCTAATGGTCTGCGCTGTAACTCCCAGAGGTGGTGGCCCATTTAAATGCATAAATGCTTACTTTATATTTTTTTATATTTTTGGCATGCTCCAGTTACTAGCTGAGTTATGAAAATATGAAGCATACAGCATCAGGGACTCATTTGTATATAGAGAATAATAAATGATTTATACATTGCATTAGCAGAATTGCAAGCAAATGCATACATTTTAATAAAATGTTCTAAATGTGTCTGTGGGATCTTCTGTTTATAATATCACCTGTCGCTTGATATGCAAATTAATTACTTTTAATCAGAACGGTGTAATTTGCATTTAAGCCAAAGGGGCTGTCATAAACAGGAGGCACCACGGACACATCTAACATTTTTTATCTTAAGCAATACAACTTAAGATTCCAATAAATTGTATACACCATTTTTGCTTATGTTTTATTCTCCTTAGTCCCAACAATTTATATTTTCCTAGTGCTAGTATTTATTTGAAAATAATTACAAGCCAAAGGTCAAATTGACACATTATTTCATTTATGGTGTGCAGTTATTTGTTAAAGGGACAGTATAGTCCCCAAATTCACTTTGGAGCATGTTGAAGACTACTGCTTGCATAGTGCACAAACATTTTTCTAGTGTGATTTGATGCAGGCACATGTTTAATCTTTTACTCAAGCCCTCCCCCAGTGATTACTCTGCATGTATACTACAGGTGATGTATAATGCAGCACTGATTCATTTATTTGCTTCCTGTGCTGCTGGAATAGAATACATTGTGTGGAATGTAATAAGCTTGCGCTTGTACACAGTTCTTAACAGTTCAACATATTATCTGATGAAAAAGGACATTGCATTCATTCGAATGGCATTAACTGGTGTGGGCAGTCCTAGTTCCTTGAAAACTTCTGTAATTTCATAAATTCATCTAGGTGTAAGATTTTCATATTTTAAGCAATGCAAAATGTAAAATACACTTTATGAAGTACTTTGAATGTACTTTAACCCTTTAAGGACCAGCGATTTTCCAAGGCCAAGGACCAGAGCGTTTTTCAATTTTTAATATGCGGTTTTTGAAACATAATTTTCCTCTCTCTCATGTAAAGCACCCATACAAGCTTTATGTTATTTTTTAAAGGACAGTTAGAGCTTTCTTTTGATACCCTATACATAAAAATTATTTACATTTTAGTATTAAAAAATACATATAAAGTTTTTCCCCATTATTTTCCCAATAATAAGCTACACAACTAGTGCAACACTAACCCACTTATCCCCCCTAATTAACTAACTAATAAAAAAGAAAAATATTGGTTCCCAAAGCCCCCTAAACAAAAAAGACAGAAAAAAAACTCTGAAGAGTACGATGTCAGATCCATAAAAATCACACAACATGCATGCAGGGGTTAAATTTTATTAAATAAATATATTAAAATTACCTTTATTTATTAAAAAAAACCGTAATAAATTGCAAAAATAAAATTAATTGTAAAAAAAAACAACTAAATGAGGGCCATAAAGTGGAAGGAAACTGATCACAGTTACAAACTTTGATCAGCATTGTAAGGGTTAAAAAAAAATTTTTTTTTACCTCTGTGTATGTTCTTTATTTATTTATTTTTATTTACAGGTCACTCTCTGTACTTCACTATAAGAATGTGAAGCACCGAGAGTGAATTAGAGGCAAAGTCAGTGTGTGAACACACTGACTTTGCATCTAATTTGCATGTTATCGCGGTGATTGAGTCACATGCCCGGAAATTCACCGATCGGGTCCAGGAGCTTTGCCTCGGGTGCGAGGCTTAGTCCTGGACCCGTTGCAGACTGGCTGGCGGTGCGCACGGAGCGCACCGCCGGCTAGACTGCATGAGCCTATGATTAAGTGCCATTTAGGCACGAAACGCGTAAGGCAACCTGTCTGCCTTCCCATGTCCTCACGTCTCCATGTATTCCTGTGATTTTATTGAATAAATACTACATCTTTTTTCCACCATCACGTTACGGATATTCCTTTTGTCTAAAACCGGTGAGTGCTCGAATCGACCTTTTTATCTTGTTACCTTACCTGCTGAATCCACAACACATTCAGAGCACCGCCTGACATAGGAAATACACCCATACTTTGACGGGTGGAGCCGGCTATCCCCTTATGGGGAACACCTTTCTTCTACCTGCATGAGGAGTTAACTCGTCATAAGGTCGCAAAGGGGTTAATATGCATTAACATTTGGAAGATGTATTTTGGGCACCAGATAGTCCCTTTAATTAAGGAACCAGCTCCATTATGTTGTGAAGCTAAAATACTAGGCAAATGATCTTCTCACATTTGAAAAAAAAAACATTAATTTAAAAAAAGAATCTGTGTTGATTTTAGAAGTTACGAATTACAGAGTATAACTGATTGTTTTTGAAGAGAACAAAATTAAATAACCACCAGAGGGCAGTCATCTCAAAATATTTTATAAAATAAGTTAAATCAACTTGATACCTTTATTAGCTAACTAAGTAGCTAATTAGAGTAGGTTTAGAGTAGTCATTAAAAGGAGAACTGTGATCTATATTAAATCACCAGTGACTAATCGAAGATCTCTCATCTGGACTCAGTTGATATTATCTTCTTTCCACTCTTAACAATGTGATGTGCACTTGTATTTAAGAGAGATGCTTTTTACATTTATTTTGTATAACATGCCTGATGAAAAGACCTGAGTGGTCTTCAAGCTTGCACTCAAAACATACTCAATTAGCCAATAAAGAAATCATCTGACAGCTCGTCTCCTGTGTTTCTACGGCTAACACGGTACCAACTCAAGAGCTTTGTACAAGTATTAATCTCTCTATCCATCTGATATTCTATGAAGACTCTTCACTTTGAATCTAAAGTTCCTTGGAACAACACTGCAGCTCATGCATTTCCATATCCTCTGAAACATTCTATTGCAACACACATTTATAATATAATAAAAATAAATATATATATATATATATATATATATATATATATATATATATATATAAATATAATAAAATATATCACAAGATTCATATGAGATTGCTACAGATGTATGTTTAAAGGAAAACTTTCCCAGAAATGCTGAATGTCTTATCTTAATCTATTCTTCAAAATGTGTATTGTAAGTAAGCACTAATTAAATGCAATGAGTGATTGATTCATCATTCTACAGCAATTAGAATCCCCATTGCATTCAGGAATGATTTACACACAAGCTCTTTTAAGAACAGTAAAAATGAACATACCATATTGAGCAGTATTAAAAGTGCCAGCCTGGGCTTTGCAGGAGGAATTATCACCCCCACAAACACCACATTTATCTCTCCGTGCTTTAGAATTCAATACATGGTCACAGCCAGCTTGCTACAAAAGAGAAACATTAGTTCATTAAAAAAGATAAATGCAAAAGCACATACATATTGTATATTTTCAGTAATATGTATTTATTAAAAATCAATTACATTTCATGTAAGTATATTTTTAAAAAGTGAAGAAAGCATATTTTTGAAGAGACATTTATAAATTGTAGTGCAGCATTAGTAAGAGTTTATCTGGGTTAAAATCCTAGACTGACGCTTGTTTTCGAGATCATTTTTAGCTATACATTGTGCTACCCAAGTGGCTAACAAAAAATCAATCTCTGAAAAACAGAGGGAAAGAGGAGAATTCAGGATCTATGTTAGTTTGTGAGTAGTAGAATCCCACCTACATTGAAAGCTTTATTTGAAAGGAAAGACAATTAGGATTTGAATATAAGACAAAATTATAGTATTGATTGATAATAATGCTGTAGGTGAAACTGAAAGAAAAGACAGACTTAATGAAATACCCTGCATAATCCTTGAACGCACACGTCATCTGTTTCTGGTCCACAAGGGGTGCCGTCTGTGACTCTGTCCTTCAGAGGATAATAGGATGAAGTTCCAGACACACGGCAAAAAAGTTTGCAGCGATCTTTCATTAAAACTATAATAGTGTAACAAGAGGTTTTATGTTATTCGCACGTGTAATGCTTTTAAAAAAAAAAAAAATAGAAATAGTAATAAAACTTACTTCCGCTATATTTTGGAATCCATCGAACATTGGTTGTTAGCCCATTAATGTTGAAATGTTTGCCATCAAAATGAGAACATTGCTCATCTCTAAAATCTATCTTTCCTTTGGGGCAGGAGTCTGTGTTGCAAGATCTAAACTTCATTCTCCTTCCTACACAATATTTGCCTCCATTTCTTGGCCTGCATAAAAATGTTATATAATTCTGTATGAAACACATCTATAAAATAATATTTTTCCTCTCCACCGCACCCCCACAGTGTTTAAGATATTTTAAAATTATGCTACATTGATGCCAAGCAAAAATGAAATAAAATTCTTATTGTACTTTTATAAGGGTATATATCTTGCTTTGATGAATTATTCCATTAATGCAATTTTGCATGCAATAGACATAAATGGAACTCATTTTAGAAGCATGTCTCCAACCAACCAACAGCTCTCACAGTACTAAACTGGATTGGTACACTAGATTTATATCCCCTCTCTTAAAGCATAGCAGACACTTATATATACCACTATACATTTAAACCACGTATAATTCTCTGCACCAAAACCTTCAATAAAACTTTTTTTATATATCAGCACAATAATATAGTTAGGCTAAAGTTGTCCAAACTAGTGTACAGTGGTGCAGTTTCCGTTTTCAAACTGGTAGCAAATCCTTTGCAAATGTCATGATTGTGACTATGGCATTGTTTGAATGAAGAGCTTCAAAACATCCTTGTGACATTTGATATTTTTATGTTTCATGCCTTCTCTCTAAATCATCATTCATTTATAGCCCCGTGCTTGGGAAAACCTGATTATTCATAGAAGTTGGGAAGGAAATTTCAAGAATTCTTAAGTGTATTGATGTATGTGTGTCATAAAATAAACTGCTAACTGTACTAACTGGTAAATAGAACAAGAGATTGGCTATACGTGGGAATGGTTTGATGATTGGGTGATGTGGAAAATCCTGCAAAGTTCTACTGTGTAGTCAATAGTAAAATGTGGAATATTGCAGAATACAGATCAAAAGATGATTCACAGGCAAAATATCTTGCAATAAATGCAATACGTACATCTTGTAACTCCAGCACACATAACATAAGAAATACACAAATTAAAAATCCATATACAAATAAATTTAGTGCCAAAAGTAAAAGAAAATTTAAATATTTTTAGGTTTATTATAATTAAGTTCCACATAATGCCCACCAGATGATGGCTTGAGGAGTTGTCCCACTCCACAGAACCTGAATTCGAAAAACACTATTAAGGATTTTCCTGAAGAGATAATTAATTCTTGGTAGGTAGGTGTTAGATTTTATTTTTATGGGAGTGTATTATTTGTTTTCCCGCTGCTCAACACGATGTTCTAAAAAAATCTCCCACATCAAGTAAATTGGCAGCAGCGATGTGGTATAAACAAAATAGCATCAAGTTCAAGCTTAAATTAGCCTTAAATGAGATCCATTAATCATGTATCTAGTTGACTATCCAGGGAATAGTTGGCAGCACCTGCCAGGGACAGTAGCTTGGTCGAAAATGTCCTGTCTTATTTCAGAATTCTTCATGAACACAAACTTTTCCATTACTATAATGGTGCTGCTAAAATAAAGCATATACAGTCATGGGGAAAAATAAAGTACACATTGAATTCAATGGTTTTACATATCAGGGCATAATAACAATCATCTGTTCCTTAGCAGGCTGCCAAGAGAAAGACTCCTTTCTCTAAAAAGAACATGGCAGCACAGCCATGTTGCATATGAAAAAACCACAAGACTTCTGGAACAATGTCCTTTGGACTGACAAGAACAAAGTGGAATTGTTAGGCCATAATACACAGTGCCATGTTTGGTGAAAATCGAAAACAGCATATCAGCACTCACACCTCATACCAACCGACAAGCATGGTGGTGGAGGGGTGATGATCGGGCTTGTTTTGAAGCCACAGTACTTGGGAAACTTGCATTCAATGAGTCGACCATGAACTACTCTGTTTACCAAAGTATTCTAGAGTCAAATGTGAAGCCATCTGTCCGACAGCCAAAAGCCTGGCCGAAATTGGGTCATGCACCAGCAAATCTACAATTTAATGGCTGAATAAGAAAAAATGCATGAATTGCCCAGTAAAAATCCAGACCTAAACCTGACTGAAATGCTGTGGTGAGACATTCAAGTTATTGCTGCCAAAGGTGGTTCTACAAGCTACTGAATCATAATACATACTTAGTTTGTCACACATGGCTTCTCCATTATGGCTTTATTTTTACTGTGTAATACATCATGTGTTCTTGTTCATTTGAGGTCGGATTTACCTAAGACCTGCTAAGCAACAGATGATTGCTTTTCTGTCCTTATTTGTAAAACCCTAGAATCCCATCACTGTACATGCTTAACTCCCTCCACAAGTAAGCTGCATTTTTAGTTGTATTTTCTAATAGACTACGGTATGTTTATTCATTTTCAAACCATGTTTTACGTCATATGACATGATACACATCAGACAAAACAAGGAGCACACCATAAATTATCAGTGTTGTCAAAAAGTATTATTGTTTCCAATATATTTCAGATATAGTTTGCCTAACTTTCTTTCTATTTCATGGGCAATATAACTCATAGCTATTTCCCTAAAGGGACTATACACAATGACCTTAACTGCAAAATGGTTTCAGTAATTGTTACCTTATTGATAGGTTTTCTCTTTGCGTATTTCTTATATTTCTCAGCTATTCACATATGGATGTGCACAGTAATTGGAAATGTTTCAGATACACATAGCTTGTTACATTTTTCTTTGAAACTATTTTCTAAGTGTTTGTCAGCTAAACAAAATGTGTTAACCATAGTATAACAACAAGTCTTACTCGGGTCTATTGCAGCCTCTAGCAGAACTTTTAATTCCACCACCACAAGTTCTCGAACAAGAGTTGTAAGGTCCCCATGTTCCCCATTCACCATCCACAGGCCGAGCATCCATTAGTTTGTTAACACAGACACCACTGCGACAATGCTGTTGATTGAAATATGATGTAAGGATGAATATATCAAATCATTGAGACAATGATCTGCAGTAGAGGCAGACTACAACACCTTATGGAAACATTTTTACTTAAATCAGAATTGTGTTTTTTTATAGTATATATGGAGGAATGTTTGCATTTTTTAAATAAATAATGTAAGGTTGTTAATGTATTCTCACGAATCATATTAGCTACTTAACATTATTTAGACTCACATTCGCTTTATACAAAAGCACTAAGCTGTCCTCTCCTTAACTACATATTTTCTGCAGCTCCTATGAACACCTCTATTAAAGTGGAGTATTTGATAAGTGTATTTTTTATCACACAGTGTGTTCATTGATGTGTTAATTTTGCCATTTTTGCCATAATAGCATATTAAAACTTTTACCATGCCAATGAAAAATTGATTTGTTATATTTTTATTATAATATATATATATTTTATAAAATATATAACATTAATATAATTTTCTTTTACTTTCTTAATTTATTTCAATGTGTTTTTTAATATGTATTTTTTTATTTAATTTATTTTTATTTAACTTTATTACATTTTAATAAATGTTATTAGATTTTATAATATTTTTATACATTTTTATTTTATATAAAAAAAATGTATTCGTATTGTATTTCAGATTGGGCAATTTGGGGAGGACTTAAGCTATTTTTGCAATAACCAAAGTAAGCCCATTGACTTCTATGGTGAGATGCTCTCGATATGACCCCTGAAATGGTTCCGAAGCCTTCCCTGTGGTATATCACCAACTATAAAATATAGGTCCATCTACTTTTACAGATATTTAATAAGTGATAAAAGAACAGTAACATACAATAATTAGTGACAGCCCAACATACAATGCAACATTCTTCCAAGACTAATATGTTACCACACTCCCCATAGACGTTTATGGGGAGGACCGAGGCTACCATTTTGGCATCCAAAGCCTGGGTGAGTTTGACTACCGAAGTGTCAGCATGAAAATTGGCCACAATGGGCGTTTCGGGATTATTTGGTGGTCTTAAGAGTAGCCCAAATTTTAGAATGCTGCATGACGACTGTGTATATATCCTTTAAAATAAGCTATTAAACAAGGCTTACTACTCATATGTTATACTGTAACAAATATTAATTAACCTTGACCAAGTGCTATATCAATAATCTTACCATTCCAGGGCCACAATAACTTCCATCAGCCAGGGGCATATGCTGAGTGCGACATCCACTACTGATTCCCTCCTTACCAGTACACCACAGTCGCATGCACTGTTTCTATGGGTAAAAGAATTAAACACCTTTAGAAGGAAAGTAGCATAAGACACTCATTAAAGGCTACAAGTCAACATGACCATCAGCCATCTCATCTCTATTTATTCCATGTATGCCTCAACATGCAAAAACTGAATTCAAGTAATTTTCTGCATTCTTTTTATGCCAAAGTGAAAAAATCAATTTATTGGGCATAGTATAGGCATACTCAGTGAAACATTTGCGCATGTTATATACCAATTACATAATTAGGCAATTAATCCAATCAAAGCTTTTTACCACTAATGATGTTTGTCAATTGGTTTTGCACAATTAAAGTTCACTGTGTTTAGAAAAAGACTTATTAAACAGACATGAAAAAACAAACAAGCAAATAGTGATACATAATGTAATGTTACTTTAAATTTATTTATTATTTGGTAGTTATGTTAAAGTTATTTATTAAAATCAGTGAATGTGAATTAAAACATATCTTGTTCATTTAACAAGAAATGAGGGGCAAATGACATAATCAAGGAATATAATCTCTATACAGGGCATTTTAAATGGTAAATTAAATATTATGGTTTTGTAAATTAATTTTACTCCATTTTTTTCCTGTTATGATAAAATTGTATATATATATATATTGTCAGTGTTGTATAGATCTATATCATTTCATCTGTTTATGAAAGCAATAAAATCATGATTTGAAGTGGGAAGTTGATGTTGCATTTTGGGCTCTGACAGATACGCACAAATACAAAACCACCACCATATTTGTAGTTTTTAACCACTATGTAATAATATTTGGCTATCATAATACATAGACAACTTTTTATCCTCTGTAAAGTGTTAATATACTACTAAGGATTATATCCTTTTTAAGTGGTTATCAGTAAGGTTTTGATTAGTGTGCAATGCAGGTATATCAATATAAAAAAAAATAGAAAGTGAATTGGCCAGAAACATATGAAGTTGGCTGGTATATGGGGCTCAACTGATAGTTGCCAACAGTCCTGTTGAGACAAGCTTTGTGTCTAAACTATTTATTTATATATATTAGGCATAAACAGTCTAAACACAAAGAATTGAGCTCCAGACATCCAGTACCTGTACCAGAAATGCTGTAGCTCAATCTTGTGTGGTCACACAACATCGAGTGATGCCATGTGGTGTCATATAGCCCTTTCCTTTTTTGTCTCTGCCCTCTCATAATCCGCATCCTGCAAATTTGCCAGGCATGCAACCCAAGTGAGGAGTGTGAGCAATGAGTATGCACTTCCACTGGACTTTGTATCAGTACGCATGAAATGTACCTGATCTAAACTATAGTTGTTCCTTATAACATGATTTTCAGGTTGTTGTTTTTTTTTATAGATATTAGACCATTGTGTATAACTACAAATTAATCATAGGAAAGACTACATACATTTTACAGGTAATTGTAAACAACATATGTAGTTTGCAATTTAATTACAAAAGCAAAAACTTTTTCCAGAGTTTATGTGTAGCTATACACTATCACCAGTGATATACAAATCACTCCGTCGTAAACGCACAGTGTAAGGAATGCTGCATGTTTAGAACCATCGGGGAATAATTGCAGCACATTCAAAGTGTGCCTGCATTCACTCATGCTAGCTCCCACCCGTGAAAAGAGTGTATGTTTGCTGCCTGTTAGCGTACATTGATCTGTTAAGCCCCAGACTTATCAACCAGGATGGAAAACACTCTTAATGTTACATGCTCACTGAAAACCTAAAATGAATTCTCTTTGAATCTTTAAGTTAAAGAAAGTACAAATATATTTTAATGAAAAACTTTAATTTATGAATTTTAGCTAGTAAAGTGTACTTAATATTTGTTTTTATATCTGGTTCTGTACTTTTACATAAATATATTATCATAATATCACTCTGACACAAACTCCTAAGATAAGGCCAGACTGAGATTAGTAGGAACTCATCTTGGGCAAACAAAACACACTCCCAGGAGTTATTCCCTTTAAGTCTATCAAAGCAAGCAAATTGAAACTCCTAAAACAAACTTTAAAAAACAGTTAATGGAGCATGTGCAAGAATATATGACTATTCAAAATGGTGGCACTCATTAACCATCCCAATTACCGGAGGTTACTTGATTTTATGTACTATTCTGCTTGCTGTTAACAACACCACATAATTATAATAATACAGTAATTAATTAGGAATAGTGTTTATGGGGATCAATACATTTTAAAGCATCAAAAATTGAAATGTGACATTGTCCTGTCTAGATCTACAGTTGCTTGACCAAGCTACAAATCACAGATTGAATATTTTATAAAAGCTATCTTTTAAATGTTTCCCGAAATATGCAAGCAAAGTTACAGTGTGAACTAGGTCATCATAAGTTCTAAATGTGACGTCATGTGCTGAAATCCTTTTTCAAGATTTTAGCTTATTGGAATCTTGCCTATCACAATCTGGAAGTAATCTTTAGAAAGAGATATATGTTGATTTCTGGCCCTCATTATAGCTCAAGCTAAAAAAAAAAAAACGTATAAAGTATAATTAAGTTTATCTCTGGACGCTGGACAGTTATGCTGAGAATGCAGTGAAAACTGTTGTATTTTTATTTGATATTTAATAATTATGAAAGCAAATATACTTGAGATTTCTATTAATTAAATTGGTGAACAAATAAAATATATGTATTCTGTTTCTATTTATAACTGCACATATGGGTCTATTCACTAAAATTCAACTTTGAAGGTTGACCCGATTTGACTTGAAAAAAACCCAGGTTCAAATCTTCCCCCTTGAAAGTAATGGGAAGTGAAATGATCAAAGCTATTTTTGAGACTAAGTCAAATTCAGCACCTGGAAAAAAAAACAAGCTTCATATCTTCCCCATAGAAAGTAATGGCGGGCAAAATGAGTGAAGCAATTTTGGAGACATGGGTGCTGATTTTGACTTAGTCTCAAAGTTGACCTCTTAAGTCAAATTTTAGTGAATAGACCCATTAGAGTTAAAAAGACAAACCAATGAGAGCAAACCTTTCCAGACACTGATATTTCTTGTCCAACCTTTTTAATGTGGAAGGCCACCTATAATATAAAATTAGTATGTCACCTGTTTTTTGTAAATTTAAAAGGCAGTACAACAGAACCAGTGGGCTTTTTAGTCACGAGAGGAGTCACAGTAAACCCCCTACGAATCTTAGCCAGGAAAAAAACAGAGAAGAGTTTGACCCACTGAGCTGTACAAACTGCAGGTCCATGTAATTCAGGGGTGCAGGGATGATGACTGCGTTATTAGACTAATGATCTATGCTGAAACAGAGCTGCAGTTCTATTTTCTTTATTGTGTGCTCTCAAGTCTCATTCATGGAGCATGCAGAACTAATGAGACCAGATAGCGGGATATGAAGCCATATCACCACACCCCAACCCAGTATGTGGCAACTTGTGACCACATGAATAGGCACAGGACTCTGCCAGGAAAAAGGAAATGACCTACATTTCCACTAACACCACTGATCCCTAGATATAATTCACAGGGGCCACTAGTGAGGCAAACAGTAACACAAAAACGGGGAACAATATTCTATCCTTGCCTCAGGTACAGAGAATGCTAGACACGGCTTTGCCACTGATAATCCCTCAATGTGTTTTTTTATTTTACCTGACCCCTTCTTCGGTGGTCCTATTGTTTAACAGGCAGAACAATTACATATTGAACAGTTTAGTTTGTAAAACTAATTTTGGAAAAAAAAAACAAATTTGCAAGACTTCAATATCTGTAATATAATATTATTATTTTGCCCCTCACATAATGTGACATAATGTTACACTTCACTTAAATTAATATTACTCCATTTAAATCAAACCACTATAAAACTATATTTTTCAATAGTGATTATGTTCACTTGCAGATTTTTAGCCCAAACAACAATGCATACTGCTCAATAACTCACCAGGTAGGGACATACTTGAGATCCAATTCCAAACATTAATTCACATTGTTTGTTAACATCATATAGTGCTCCTGGTAGTTGTTGTGAAAACTCATATACTCTTCCACTTGGCTTATCAAGGAGGCATTCCCCATAACCAGTGCTATACAAAAAATGTAAAAAAAAACAAAAAAAACAAATAAAAAAAGACAATTTTCACATAAATATTTGCCAAAACATAATCTTAATAATGTATAATTAAGAAAAAAATGTAATGTATAAACTGAAGTTCAAAATATATGTTAATGTGTATAATTCAGCAAAACCCATTTTGTGGTTGTGTCCCACTCTATTCAGTGGTGTAAATTTGCTGAGGTTGTAAATGATACATTTTACTTGACATATTCAACATGCTTATAAATCGAGTGACATACAGCACTGTTTTATTTTTTTTTAATTTTAACAAATTGCTAATTGAGAGATATGATAATGCAACAGACAAAAGATTTATGGTACACATAATCAGTTTGTATTGTTCTGCAAATTAAGTTAAAAAAAATGTTTACATTATTCAGCTCAATTAGTTAAAACATGTGGTTCTGGATTATTTAAAACTATTAGAATAGATATTTTATGAACAAATGTTTAGCAAACAGTAGCAATAATCTATTTGAAAAACAATACTTACTCGAGAAACTCTGTAATATATTTCTGACTGCATTTCGACCAGGTCCAAGGGCTTGTGTCGTAATTTAATGTTGCGGCCATGACGTGAAATTGGTTTTTAAAGCCTGCTTCCTTGCACTTGAAGCTGTCGTCGTGTGGCATATTCAATCTTGAAACAAAAATAACAAATAAAGTTTTGTTCTTTGCCTCACTAATAAAAAAAATAATGGACAGTTGGAGCCTAGGGAGGCGTCAAACCCTAGCATTCTAGGATCATTTTTGAAATTGTAACTAAACAATTGCAAACAGATTCTAGGCATTTTAGCAATTAATATATTTCCACAATGTTAATGAATGTGTACACTTTGTGTTACTATATGCAATATATCTAGGCAACAGATATTCAGGTTACAGAATTCTTTCCATATTATAGCTAATAAAGCCCATGAAATATATATAAACTATCTCTTGTAGTCTGTTATAAGTTAAAGCATTCAACTCAACAACTGCTCTAGTTAAAGCCAATAAAGTATGCAATGAAAATGGTACAAAAAAAATAGACAGAGGTGAAATGGAATAGGAAAAAAGAGATATAAAACAGGCCATGCGTCATAACTACACAGTTAATATTCCATATCATTAACGGCTATATGACCTTACATTATCTTTCAATTGTTGCCAGAACTCTAAGGATTTATTGCATTTCCTTCTATTTATAGAGCTAATTTTCTCCATGATACAAGTAAAATTTCATCTGTGTATCACATCTATCAAACATAATGTATTTTCCACTGGAAGGTTATATGTCTTAGATAAATCTGAGTCGAATTTTAGCACTTTAGTAACATACAATTTATTCACTGAATGCCATATGGCACTGAATCAGCCTAGCCCCCAACACTGCTTGTATCTGTCACAATAATAATAATTATGATAATACCATTGGACATATCATAATAATACCAATACAACATATGCATAAGAGTTTTGTGTATCCGAGGGTCTCAGTTGGTAAATTAGTGGCAGCTACTCCCAAGTTTCCTTGTCTGCCTTTTTATTCCTGTCCAAAGAGTCAATTGTGTAAACTCTAAATGTATCAGTCACCATTTGATAACAAATTTTTGTTCAGTCACAATTAGTTCACTCACAAACTTGACTATATGTCAGGATCCAGGCCATGAACAACAGAAAACAAGATCCTCCTCCTCCTATACCTGTCCAAGGTACTGAAGAGTACAAAGCTGCAGAAATACTA
Source organism: Pelodytes ibericus (assembly GCA_036172795.1). NCBI lineage: Eukaryota > Metazoa > Chordata > Amphibia > Anura > Pelodytidae > Pelodytes > Pelodytes ibericus. The sequence continues at coordinate 98,826,607 of CM069858.1, read as the reverse complement.
CACTCTCGTATTCGGTATGGTTGTCTACAATATTTAGTACACTGGAAGTGGTATGGTCCCGAAGATTGTTCCTATTTCCACGCCCCAGCCAAGATCCGTGCATTCCACAGAGCTCATCCTGGGGGACCAACTGGCAGACGCACCTGGAGGTTGCATGTAAGGGGAGGGGTGTGTCAAGCTCCGGGCCCTTCTACCGCCAGGCAGCGGGACCCCCACCTGTGGTACTCTCCTCCGCAGCTCCATCTTCCCACGAGGGGAAGCGCATTCGCGGATTAGGCCGTATCTCCAATCTTGAGGAGTGCATGCCTCGCATATAGTGATCGTGCATATTCTACAACCGGCTAGTGCCGTGTCCTTGTATCCTGAGGTGTGGCTTCCTAAACAGACATTCAGGGCAGTGGGTGGAAAAGTAGGCTGTGCCTTCCAGGCACACCTGCTACTCAGCATCTCAGTAAGGGAGGTACTTGTTTCTGGTGGGAGGGGTTATGGTACTAACTCCCTATTAAAAACTCTGTTCGCTTGTCATTCCATTCCCAAGCTAGTTCCTCGTTGTGCTTATTCTACCTGTGTCTATTACAATTTTTGGATTACCTGGCTTTCTGACTATGTTGCCTTCTCATAGCCAGACCTTGGCTTTGCTCCTTTTTCGCTCAAGAACATTATCTGCCGGTCCTGACCATTTGGACTCCTTAGACTACACTTTTTGCCTATCCCTATTGTTGTGAAGCCTGGTTTATTTTCTTTGGAGCTCCCCTGCGCTACGCTCCCCTTGTCAGTCCCGACACTATAGTTTAAATGTAATGACAATACATAGTTTAATCTACTTGGAAAACACATATAAACTCAATATAGTTAGCAATTTGGTTAGCACGATGCACAGAATTTCTTCCCCTTGATAGTAGAAACCTATTATATTTTTATCAGAACAGATACACCTGGGATGATAATAAAACATATATATTTTCTATTTTGAGAACTTCTATAAGGAGGAGCAATTTCATTTTTCAGATGTCATTTCTATTTTTTAATCTGCATACCTAAACTGTCTCCAGCTGAACGTCTTAGCTCCCCTATCACCACTCAGGTCAAACAAGTAATTTTCTCTCTACCCAATGGCAAAACCCCTGGCTTGGATGGTATGTGGGCAGAGCATTATAAGATATTGACGCCATATCTGATACCGTACCTGTGTGATCTGTATAATAAAATCTTGTTGGGAGATACCCCCCAAAGTATTTTAATACCTCACGTATTGTGGTTTTTCCCAAACCAAAAAGGATCCTTCCTTCATTACCTCATATCGTGGAAGGCACTCAGAATGCTTGTACATTGTTTGCAGCCATTGCTCACACAAAAGCCACAAAGGCTAGGTCAAATATAATTATAAGCTGTGATGCGGACAAAGCGTTTGATCGTATGTCATGGAGCTATTTAGCCTGTTTTTTCAAATTCCATCATTTTGGTCCCACTTTCCTTAATTTGTTTAGAACTCTTTATAATATTGCAAATGCAACTAACTATTAACAACAGAAATTCAGAATTGTTTCATCTACACAGAGGTAATAGACAATGACGCCCCCTATATCCACTTCTTTTCGATCTAGCACTTGAACCTCCTATTCGTATTTTAGAAAACTCATCTGAATAAAGGGCATAAAAGTTGGTTGAAAAGAGATCGAGGTAGCAGCTTTTGTAGATGATTTATTGTTCTCACAGCCCCAAGCCTCCTTCCCTTTTCTTAAACAGACCCTCAACATTTTCCATGAATTATCAGGCTTCTTAATAAATCCGCAGAAAACAGAGGCTTTTGCCATCTACCCGCAGGCAAATAAGGGTTGGAAAAATAATTAACCGTTCAAATGGACAACCTTTATAAGTTGGTATCTTTTCCATGGCTATTATATGTATGTATCTTTTCCAAGGCTCGAGGTTGTTTGAATATACCAAATCCTGATGACCACAATTTAGCAGCTAACATGTAGCAGATTGGCTCACATGTATGTCTATCTACTCAACAAGAGACTTATAACAACAATTTTCTCCCACTATTAATTAAGTGGCTTTATTGCATATGTCTCAGGCATCTTGGCCAGGGACTGTCAGTCGAAATCCTCGAAAATGTTTAAAGTTAAATAATGCAATCTCTCTTTTTCTGCCATTAACTCATAACCCAATTTTTCAGCATGGGAGATCTGACCCTATCTTCCGAAGTCTACATCAACTAGGGGGCTCCTTATTATACAGTGTGGTAGATGGAGACACTCAGAAGCTGCTAACTCATACTCAACTGATAAATACATTTCCGACTCTGGCTCTCCAACCTACACATTACCTACAACTAGAGAACTATTTTAATTCAATCTAGACAAAGTTAGTCCCGCAAGATGTGCATAACGTGCTAGATACCCTTGTACTCTCAACACAAAATAAACCATGCTCTATAGCCTCGCTGTACAGTATTACCAGACCCACTATTCATTGGGATAATTAAACAAAAGGGCTAGCCTCTTGGAAAGTTGACTTCCTTAACATTGATATTGAGACATTGCTGGAATGTTAGTGGCCAGATATTACACTGAAATTACTTCATTGCTTCATAGGGTTTACTTCACATCCAAACTACAACATTATATAAATCCCACCATAAATGGGAAATGTCCCAAATGCGAAGCCGTATTAGAAGATCTCATGCATTGCATGTGGTTCTGCCCTCCTATCCAACAGTTTTGGTCCCAACTTCATAAATACGCTACCGGTATCTTAAAGTTGAAGTTTGCCCTCTTATGTTTTTGGGCCATCTTTGGGTGCCTTCCACAGGATGAACCCAGTTCTGTGACCGCTAAAGGGAAAGTTCTTCTTCTTATCCTATCATCAACAGGTAGAAAACCTATTTTTTCCCAATGGATCTACTCTACCTCGCCTACGCTGGTTATGGCCAATACATTTTTAGGATGGACTGGATAGAATCTACAATTCATAGAGAGACAAAAGCTAAAAGTGTTTTTTTCCACAATGATTGCCATTTATTAATACTCTTGATGCATCAACACAGACGTATTGATGCAGACATTTCAATATACGGAATGGTTTTCATCACAGGTTAAGAAAAGCAGACATCCTCTTACTAATTTGGTGCCCCCTAACTAAAGACACTATTCCATATGGTAATAAAACATTATAGGTGATAAATATTGCTTATTGTATTGTTTATATGTCTACCTTACTTACAAATGCAAAGGAAATTGTCTACATTGTGATGTTTAATGTTGAACGATAATGTGTGAGTCATTTGCATTCAAATTGTAAGACTGCCATTAATGTCTTCCTTTATTTGCAGAATACCTTTCCTTCCAAGGTTAATAAGCCATCATTTTTGGTAATTCAAGGGTGGAGTATACTTACACGTGTCCCACTTCATGTGCTATTGTGAATGCTGCTCCTAGGCCATTTTCTTCACTTATAGAGCAGCTTCTGTGTGGGTCACACATTGTGCCTAGTTCAGCCAGCCCTAAAACCACGAAGAGAAACATGAATGTTCCTGGATTATATACAAATAAGTTCTTACCATTTAGAAACAAAATAAACACCAAAATGTGAGAAAAAAACATAACATTAACAATTATGCAGGGCTTGATAAATTTAATTTTAGGAGCCAGAAAATGGCACATCAATCACGCAGACATACACACACAATCATGGAGGCAGTCGCATGCACACAGTTACACACACACAGAAACAGTCACATACACAATCAGGATGTAACGTGACACCCAGTGCTCAGACACTAAAGCACAGTGAGTGAAGGGGCAGAGCTGGCAGTCTGTGCAGCGTTGCGCTAAAAAAAACCTGATTGCAGCAGCAAAGAGATCCATGCGGATAACTGCCTCCCAGGCGCCAGGTCGCCATAGCGAGCAGGAAATTAGACCTGGCACCTGGGACTTGTCAAGCCCTGCCATTATGTATTATCATATTACAAGTCTTATGGATGCTACAAGCCAAATGACACTTAATTCAAAGCCATTTGGAGATAACAGTGCTCAACAGATAAGTACAATAATAGTTAAAATATGTAAAAAAAAAAAATCTAATAAATAAATTATAAGATTTTGCCTATATTTTAGTTGTCCAGTTTCATGGAACATTCTTAGAAATTAATATGTTACTTCACTAAAAAAAAGAAAATACAATAATTGAATATCTACTCCTACTATATAGAGAATTTAATGACTAGATTTGTACAGCTCATACACAAAAATGTTCTGTCTGCTGTAAGAAATGTTAATGCTAAAATTAGAATAAAAACCAAAAGATAAACTAATCTAACATAACTTGACTAAAATGCATTAAGGGTAATATATTGATAAACTCTTACTCAATAACTTTTCCATTACATACACATAATGCTATAAAACAAATAATTGATATAAGGTATGTATACAAGATTAATAATTCTGGTTACAAATAATTTAATATGTTATATCATAAGTTTTATTTGATATTTGTAATGATTTAATGTTAAAACACACAATCTCACAATGTCCTAAAAGGAAAATGAACTCACCCAATGTGTCACACTTGTCACGGGCTCTGCAAATGTCTTCTCTAAAGAAAACAAAATATACATATCAAATGACCACACATAGGTATTAAAGTCTTTAATTATTAAAATATAGCATTATATAAGGACTTAACTTAAATGTGCACATGCAAATGTGAAAAATAAATAATTTAATTAAATACTTTTTTAATAAAATCTGAAGCGGGAAATGAGTGACACTGGGCATTTGCCATAACACTGCCTCTAATGCAGGGATAGGCACCAACATTGTTCACAGTGGACATTTATTGGACTTTGTGATGGACAGTTTAATAAGGTTCTATGACCTTCCCAGACCTTTCCATGGACACTAGTATCCTTGTATACGTAAAGTATAAACAAGAATCCAGTTAATATTACCACACTATTTTATATTAGCTTTACAAGCAATGGGGCCATCATTGGACGTATATTTCATAATCTGAGACATTGTAGATGATCAATATTATCAAAATAATTCTAATGCTAGCACACATGCCTAAATATTACTTCTTATGTGGGTGGATCAGCAATAAAATATGTGGCCATTAGAATTATTTTGATAATATTGATCATCTACAATGTCTCAGATCATGACAATATACGTCAAATGATGGCATGCCCCATGCATTTATGGAGGTAGTTTCTTCTAATTTTATCCATTTTACCTATTGTGTTGACTAAAGTATAAACCCATCTTGATGGTTAAGGGGCTAATACGAGAATAAACAAGAGCAGTCCAATGATGGTGGTATCTGCCCTAGGTGGTGGTATTCACTGTATGAAGCTTTACATATCTATCCATATATTTACTTAAATAAGGAGTTTTAATTTGATGGGATAAAGGGCCACTTCTGCCTCATTAGAAGTGCAATTTAAATGGTGCAATATTTGTGCACCTTTCAAAAATATTCACCTTGTACTAACTAAATATTCACGTTATACTAACCTTAACACAACAAAATCTAAGGACATCTATTACACAGAGCAGTGCTAACTGGCAACAGAGAGACAAGGGTTTTTATTTGCTTTCATTTGGATCATCAGCGGAGATCCCAACATGGGATTGGAAAAGGGTTGAACTTGATGTTTTTTCAACATAAACTACTATGTAATTATGAAACTATAGTCAAATGATAGTCTCTCCTTCATTGGTCTGATTTGCACATCATTCGTGCCACACTGCCAACAGCTGGGGAAGAGCTGACTAGCACTGTGGGACATGGAAGTCTTTATTTCCAGAAGAAATGTGAATTGTTTCTTAATGGTGCTGCACTGTTTAGAAATCTTTCTAATCATATAACATATACCTCCTGTCTGATTGTCAGGAGGGTGTAGTCCCTTTTTAAATTTAATGCTGAAAGTTCTTTTATACCAGGTATTTTTTAAAGGCACCTACAAATGTTGTAACTATCCTACAAGGTAATAGGTGTTAAGGCAGACAGAGTGGTGCTGGAGCCCACCTGCCAACTGTCTCTTCATCACCTGGGTCAGATCGATGCTTTGTTGGTGCCCTTATCATAAGAAGATGATGCGTGGCAGATGATACCTTGTGAGAAGAACAGCTGTATCATAATGAGAAGGATGAGAATCATCAGGAACATTTTGTGATTTTTGCCATACACAAAAGTTGTGGAGTGTTGTAGCAGCATTAAAGCTGATTATAGGTCCATCCTGCACACAAAATAAAAGCGAAACAATATTATTACTGGAATATGTTAGAATTTTAATAGCACACTAGAACGACTGAAAGTTAATTACATTCAGCTACTATGTAGGATTCTGCCCGTTTCCACTAAATATTTAAATAGTAGACTGCGGTATTTAAAAGCATGATATGAACAGAGAACTATTCACTTGCACTATTTTTACATGTAAAGCAAGCTCTATAAATTTAAGCATTTTGCCAACACTGGCTGATTTCAAAGCTGCCATAACATCATGAAGTCTTATGCCACCAGCTCAATTCTTATTGAGCTACTACTTATTCTAATAAATCCCATTAATCAGAGTTAGACAGTTTAACTATTTCAGTAAGCATTTTTATTAGAAAAAACACAAAAAAGGTAGTTAGCTTTCTTCAAACCTACCTGTTCATTGTGAATTATAACGAGCTTGACAATCATGATGTTTATGAGATTTCCAATACTTGGATCCTTATAAATAGCAGCAACCTAAAAATATTTTTTATTCAAGATTAGTCAAGTATCATATTTACATCTAGCATGCAACATATATCAATGACATACTATATTTTAACAAATAGGGACACTAGTGATTTTCCTAGTCAAGCTGTTTTGTCCAGGACAGTGGTTGATCACAGTGGTTACCACGCTAGGAGGAATCAACTGAATATCTAGCTGGGTTAGAATATGTAACAGTAGAATAAAAAAAAATGAATAAATACAGCAAATATAGAGCTGTATCATAGAGCCTACCTCCTCTATTATGTAATTTAATGCCACCTGTACATGATTTATGTATTTTTTTTTGTAAGTTTTTGTAGTAAGAATGAAATAGCAGGAGAGCAGGATTTATTATAAGAACGACAGGGGCATGTTTATTTAGTCCAATTTATTTCAGATGTTGGAAATGTTTTCCAGTTTAGCCATTTTGATTTAAAGGGATTACACATTGTTTATACAGTAAATATAAATAAACAAAATACAATTACAAAATGAGCTATACACTGTGATAGCAGAGCTGCAAGCATTGCATAAATTAAAAGACTCAGTTACCTATGTTTTAAATGCAGATGTGGTTCTCCTTGTTCGTGATATCACTACATGGCTTAAATGGACAGTCTAGTTCCCAAACTCACTTTAGTGCATGTAAAAGACTACTGCTTTTATAGTGCACAGGCTTTATTCCAATGTGATTTGATGTAGACTGATCACATTTTTAATTTTTGACTTAAGCCCTCCACAGTGATTACTCTGCATGTTTACTGCAGGTGCAGCAGCACTGATTATATAGAGGGTATAAAGTGTTGTTTCATGTAGTCACTTCCTGTGCTCCTGGCATTAAATGCATTGTGTGGACTCTAAGTGACCTTGCTCGTATACACAGTACAATCTTTTAACAGTGCAACTCATTGTCCGATGACATTACTAGTGAGACAGGAAATTCCATGCATTTGAAATAAATTATTCTCATTGGTTCCTGCAGCAAAAAATGGGCAGTCTTGGTTCTTGCAAACTGCTGTAATTTCACAATTTAATGTTGCTGTAAGTATTTTATATTTTAAGCATTGCAAAATGTAAAATATGAAATTTAAATTAGTTTGAAAGCACATTGAAATACATTAACATTTTGCACACTAGACAGTCCCTTTAATATGCATATTACATAGTCTCCATTTGCACAGAAAGACTGGAACTAATGTTATAAATTGAAGAAAATGCAGACATATATTTTTATATTATGTTATACATTTGGTTGCAATTAAACAAGCACAATATATAAGTAATTATTTATTCGTTTTTATTGTCTTCCTTGACAAAATAAACAATGTTTAGGTGATGGGATCCCTTAAAGATAAAGATCTGTTCTAAATGTACTTATGGTCTGATATGCAAATGTATGAATTCCAATGGGTTATGTGTAAACCACATAAAAGCCACAAGGTGCTTTCACTTTTCATTTAAGGACAACTCCTTGAATAATGACCTATCACAATCATGTATATTAAAGTTAAGTAATTATAAAAAATAAGATGTGAATATCTCTATTCTAAATATGTTCAATTTACTCACAGATTTGGGGTTTGCAGCTGTTAGCTGGGTTTGCAAGGTCAGATAACGTTTGCTGAGCACATATTCAAGTGTTAATTAAACAAGAAGTGGAACCCTTAGGAACTACCTAACTTGAATGTCCTGTGTACTTGTAGAGAATATAAAATGACGACACATGATCTACAGATTGTGTTAGCAGAGTTGCAGGGAAAAGCATGAAGTAAGAGAAAAATGTGTTTTAAATGTGTCTGTGGAGTCTCCTCTTTATGACACCACATCTGACTTGATATGCAAATTAACTACTTTTCACTGGGAATTGTGTAATTTGCATATTAAGCCACAATTTTATGTTATAAACAGGAGACTCCACAGACACATTTAAAACACATTTTTCTCTGGTTTTGTGTATTTGTATACAATTGTGCTAACAAAATGTACAACATTTTTCTTATAATTTTTTATTCACAATATAAGCAACGTTTTTAATGTTTTATGTATGCTCTAGTGTGCATAAAGAACCCTGAATACACTTTTAAAAAGAAAATAAAAGTTAGAATTTAAAGTTTAAAGTTACATAGTATTCTTTTGAGATTTAACTTTATATTTTGGTGTATATATTACTTATTTTTTTGGAAAGGACTGTACATTATTTTGATTTGGTAAAATGAAAGGTAAAAATTGCCAAGTGTATTAAAATCATTCATGTCAGTTTCAGTCTGATAGCGGTATGCCTAAAGGCATACTGCGATCAGAACTGAAGGAGGTGCCAGACACGACCTATGTTGGAAATGGAGTTCTCCCTGGTCGTTCATGGCATGTCATAGGCCGCAAAATGGTTAAAACAAATTGTCCTCATCATTTATATTTTTTATAAATTATACAATGTAAATTTCATTTTTCAGCATTTTGTAATTGATACAGTATAAACAATAAAGTCCCTTTATATATTTATTTTATTTAGAATACTTTGTGATTTTTCTCGTTTTCAAGTATCTCCTGGGGCCCAAGTTCAGAACAGTATTACACAATGTTTCACATTTACCAGCATATTAATATATATACATGAATACATCTATTGATACAGGAATTTTGGGGAGAGAACATACCAAGTAAATCACTAATGATACAAAAATAACAGAAAGAGAAAACAACAACAAACATGTATGGTATTACATTTTGTATTTAGGAGCTGGGAGACACTTCTTTCTACAGATTTTACTAATCATTTGTCATTTCACCATAATAAACTGTTTAGTATGTCATGACGGCAGATCCAGTCAAGTAAAAACAATTGAACATGGTTATCAGGTCTCTTTCTTAACAGAAAAAATAAATGATGAATCTTTGAAAAAGTGTTTTGTGATAAGATACAGGCATATAATACTTACAATACAAGAGATGACTGTGACAAGATAGACAAACCAGGTCTTATTTCAGGAGTGGGATCTCTGCCCTCTAGTTGTTTTATTATTTTAATACACTTTTGATAGACAATGTCAAAAGAAAGTGCATTCCTTTCAAAACACAAATATACAGAGAAAAATAAAGTTCAATTTTAAAAGAAATTATATGTATCTTTAAAAGCTAACTTTCCCCCCAAAAAAAATAAAAAGTGTATTCAGGGGTTCTTTACTCAAACTAGAGCATACATCTAAAATATGAAAGTACATAAATAATTTACTAAAATGATGAAGTGGCTATTAACAATTTTATTTCATTTGTGAAAATATACAGCTCTGCTAAAAAATGAATTGGTAAAAGAGGCTAATAAAGGCCAGAAAGGACCAAAACTCCCAAAAAGTAGTACATATGTTCTGATCTATATAATTTAAAATCTTTTTTTTTTTTTTATTAGAGTGTGACTTTAAGAAGTAGGCGGATGTTTAAACTGTTTACTATAGCAGAACTAATTTACCAAATATTGCTAGCATCTGAACTAATACTATCTTGGTAACAAGTCTAAACATTTGTAAAATATATAAACACAATACTTAAAGTGATTGTGTATAATAAATACAGAACTACATAAATAAGAGTAACCAATACAAAATAAAGAATATTCCACCTCTCAAAATTAAATACAAATCAGTCAGGAGGGATTAGTCAAATAATCTCATTGTCCAAAATAGAAACAAAGCAGATTGTCCTGCAATTCTAGAACCTCCACAAAAGGGAGGAAAGCCTAAAATAGAAGAATGAAAAAAATCGCAAAAAACAGCGCTTTATAATAAAAATATATAATTTAATAAATGTACTTAAATAAAATAACATAAATAAAATATTACTAGAATAAATACAGTACAGTGAATATAAAAATAAACAGAAAAATATTTCTGCAATGAAGGTACTATAAATTCTGTGTACTGAAAAGGACACATAATTACCAATAAAGGAGATAAATACTTCTGCAATAAATATACTAAAAAAAACTGTGTGAAAAGGGCACCTTACCTAGAAGGTGCATGGCCAGGTTAATGTTATAAAGAATGTGTTTAGAAAAAATCTTCCTCAGCTGTGTGTGCGCGGTACAAAACAGAAATGGGGGAGGCCCTCTGTGTGTGAGAGCAGATATGTAGCGCACAGCACCCGGTTGTTGTGCTACATCATCCATGAGAAAAAGATGCTGGTGTCCTCTGCAGTGACGGACACCAGCAATTTTAAGGCCACCTGAAATAGAGCAATAGAAGGAAAAGAAATAAAAACAGGTAGCACTTTGAGATTATTAACTTGGTTTTCTGTTAAATAATGGGCACTTGGGATCAAAAACCTTCACCATCACAGCACTAGAGCATAATAATACATTTGAATATTGTATTATTTGTTCATTAGCCCTACCATTCCTGATTACTGTTAATGTTTTTCACTCAAAAGTGGCCTCAGATGACAGGTGGGATCCCGCTGCAAGTGCCTGCAACGGGATCCGAAAACAGCTTATCGTGGGGAGCCACAATGAGCTGTTTAATACACAACGTACTATGCCGTCCTAACAACTTTAAGGCACTTAAAGTCAGGACGGCATAGTACGTCCTAACGTCGGGAAGGGGTTAACATACTGAACTCTATAAAGGTTCAGACACCATCTAAAAACATGACCAAACTATGAGAAAGAAAGAGAATGTACACAGAATTAAAAAATAGAACAGAGCTACTGAGGCCTTAGCAGCAAAGGCTGACACAGTACCCTACCGCAGAATAGAAGGCCAGAAACAGTCAGGATGCCAGGTAAAGTTGTGGCACAAATAAGACAGTATCTATGATTAAAAAATCAGGGCCAGCCTTAGGTGGGTGCAACCCAACCGACCGCACACGACACAACACCCCACTTTAAAAAAAAAAGTTTGCCGGCAGAAGATCTCCCCTCACAAGCCCTGTGCTCTGCCGCAGTGCAGAGGAACGTGGGGAGCAGATAACACACAGAGCTTATCCTGGCCACTTCAAGTAAGAATGGAAGGGGGCGGGAAGGAGAGAGAGAACAGATGGGGGGGGGATGGGGAAGAGAATAGATATGGGGAGGAGAGAACAGATATGGGAAAGGGGGAGAGAACAGATATGGGAGGAGGAGGAGGAGGAGGAGGAGAGACAGACTGACATGGGGGTGGGGAGAGGAGACACATGAGAAGGGAGAGGAGAGACATACATAGGAGAGGAAAGAGAGAGCCATGGAAAGGGAGAGGAAAGAGACATACATGGGAAGGGAGAGAGACATAAATTGAGGGGTTGGAGAGAGTCATACATGGAGGGAGAGGAAAGAGACAGACATGGGAAGGGAGAGGAGAGAGACAGGCATGAGGAGGATGAGGAGACAGGCATACATGAAGGTAGAGATGAGGGGGGCGCCACAGAGGTGGTCTGCATTGGGCGCCTGAACACTAAAGTCTGGACCTGATGGCAGGACACTATTCACACATGCCTTAACCTGTTGCCACATTTTTGTCTATTTTGCAGTACAAAAATGTTCTCCTCAAATTCCCATACAACTTAACAGTATTGTTACATTTGCCCACAAACAGCTGGCAGCAATATGGAGCACAATTATACATTTATTTTTGGTTCAATATATGTAAGCTTTTTGGTATGTAGGTGGTTTATTGCAAAACTATAAGCATTCACTTAAGTTTCTCTGCATAAGGCTACAACACTATAACAATAAATCTGTCAATTGATCTGCCTTTCTTTAATATTTTGTAGGTTTCATCTGGACAGTAAGAATATTATGTTCTGTATTTAAAGGACAACTACAATTTTCAGTTGTGCTTCTAATATAGAAGCAAACGTTTAAAAAACATAGTGTTTCTAGTAGGATAAACTGACATGTACTTTTTATAGTACATACCAGTTTATCCTCAGGCCAGTAGCTGCCATACTTCCCTGGGGAGCAGACAGCCTGCTCTGTGGTGACTGCCTGTCTTTGCTAGTGCAGAGAGAGTCCCTTATTTTCAAATAGGCTAAATTTAACTAGGTCCTCTCTGTTGATCCACTTTGAAAATGAAGGTATCTCTCTGCCTTACAGAACCACGATACAGACCCTGATCAGACAAGCTCATTGGCTGTGATGATGAGCCAAGTGTAAACCCATGTGTATCCCTAAATTACACGTAAGGTTTACTCCAGAGAAGGAGGATACAATTTTGCGTCCTTAGTTGTCCTTTAAGAATCCTGTCTATGCTACGTTTGTGTGCACATTTAGTTTACATAAACATTTTAATTGTTTAAATCAGTATAGAGACTTACTATTGACATTAGAGTTAAAATGTAGTGCTGTAAGTTTGGTCCATGATGGCGAACCATTTTTGCATCCGCTGTAACCATGAGTTCCACATATCTTGGGTAGGAAAGAAACCGTTTTTTTCTGATATGTTTCTGGCTCACGTCATCTTCTTGAGTTTTATTTTGCAGCAAATTGTGAGAAAATGCAGAATTTGAAAAATCCAAAATATTTTGTTCTAAGCCGCTTGTAACACGGAGTGAGGACAGTTCTTGAGACAATGCATGCTCTAGATTAAAAAGACAAAAATATGCAAATCTTTAATCAATTGAAGAAGCAATTATTTCTAAAACATAATCCAGTTTGTTTGGTATATTCTTAATTTGAACACATTTGCTTGAAACACTTTTTCAGAACAATAAGGACATTCAAAATGTTGAAGAATTCCTGTATAAGACCTGCTGTTACATGTCACTCCTTAACATCTGACACCTTTAATCTGGCACTTACAGTTAACACCAGAGATAACATTGCAATAAACACTTCTAGTTTTCAGGAATGTTTTGAATTTGGAATTTCAACAGACGTAGTGACACCTTAAGTGTAGTGTCCAAAGAAATGTAGTATGTACATAAGACAAAGACATTCTTAGGGGTTAATTCAATAACTGCAGATATGGGCCAAAATCTGCCATTTAGCTTTTCAAAATGGCCCGATTTTGACAATTTATGAAACCCTGCGAAACTGACCCATATTCGATAAAAATTAGCATATCATATTTAGAGAACTGAATATTATAGGGTTCAGATCATAACATGTGATCTTATAAAGACAAATATTCTGTACAGAGTTTTCAAGGGTTTAAATATAGTTAACTGTTATAAAGACATCAATCACTGTTTTAATCATATTGAACTGTATTTAGCTTCCAAATGTAAGTACTTGAAATGAAAACACTTAAAAATACTTTACTATATGTTTAGATGTAATCAGAGATTTGGAAGTATTTTAAGAAATCTGTATTACGCTCTAATATAACCAAGTGTCCTCTGTGAGAATTGACAGATGGGAGTACCAGGAATCCACTGTACTTAATCTCAGAACTTTCCCACAATTTCATTTTCAGAACATTACATCATCTGTGCTATCCAGTATGTATTAAATTTAGTCACAAAGCACAACATGCAACCAGCTGCCAATGTTTTTAAACAAAACCATTGCTTACCACAAGCTGTAAAACGTGTTGGTTCTTGACAGCTGTTCACTATTTTCATTTCTAATGGGACAAACCTAACCTTGTTATTACTGTGACAGCCAGTAGCAAAGGCTACTAGCTTACTCAACATGCAAAAATGTCGGCTTCTTTATTTCACAGAGTAGCAGTTTAATGTCGTTCAGTGTCGATATTAGATGCTTTTAACGTTTTACTGATGAGAACTTTTAACTGTCAATGCAACCAACCTAAAGCTGAAGGCAAGCTTTGACTTATTGTACTCTATAACATTTGTTCTATATTCAGCATTTAGAAAGTAACACATTTTCATGAAATTTCATCTCTAATTATCCCATATATAGTTAGTAAATTATTTTATGCTATCATTGTTAAAACTTACACTTAATGTAAGAAGTCCATTTTATTCCCAATCTGAGATACAACACATTTACTGCAAGGCAAAAATCGAAACTACTTTATCTGTAAAAGGTCATAAAGGTCATAATGGTGTCTCTAGGGGTCAACCTTGATTTTAATGATGTTTCTCTATCATGCTATTATGCAGCCCTCTAAATTACTGTTATGTTAACATTTATTTATAAAGCACCATCAATGCAGAACTTGGTACACAGTATAAAAGGGAATTACAGACTACATTAGAAAAACATAGACAGGCCAATACATGTAGTACAGAGCCTTTCTCGCAAGCTTTTAAGTTAGAGTTTGTGTGTGACAAAATGATGGTTCTATTAGTCAATGTCGAAAACATCCGCAGCCCTGATGCTACCTATGGCTGCCAGTCAGAGGATAAACTGGCATGAACATTAGAAATACATGCCAGTTTATCTTCATACTAGTGCCACTCATTTTTCCCTTTAGCTTCTATATTAGAGGCACTAGTTGGGGAAAATATTAGTAGAACTTTAAACATGCTAACTTGCATTACATATGAAATATATTGAGTGTTCCCTGGATATGTTAGTGTTTTTAAGTATGTTGGTTTGAAGCTTTGACAAGGATTCTGTAGTATTGGGCACTTTCTTTTACAGATAAAATAGGCATTGTGTTGGCCAGCCACACCTTTTAATCAACTGGGATAAGAGTCCCAAGAGAGACCCAACATATAACTTGGAACTGAATTTATACTGGGTATGTTGGTTCTGTCCATAAATTCCGCTGATCTTCTTTTTCTACTTATGCTCCAGTGTCTACCTGGTCTCTGGCCAGATGGATTAAATGGATACTAAGTGAATCAGGTGTTGATACTACTATTTTTGGGCGAGTATTATATTATGTTTTTGACATGTTGCCTTATGATATTTGAGGTTATAGAGTGTTTATATCATAGTCTTGATACTATTTGGTATTTACTATATGTTATTTACATCATGATGATTACCTGTATTTTTTATTTTCTTCTTTTTACAGTATGAAGTATTTGCTGTCATGAGCACTGCTACTCCTGTAGTTTTTCTTTCCTGATTCAGTGACCTTTACATCACTTTTTCCTTAGTGTGGATTTAGAAGATTTCAAGTTTGTTCAACCCCTTCCTGACGCTAGAAAGTACTATGCCGTCCTGATTTTACAATGCCTAAAAAGACGCTAGGATGGCATAGTACGTCCAGGGTTAAACAGCTCATCATGGCTCCCTGCGATGATCAGTGCTCAGATCTCGCTGCAGGGACTTGTAGCGGGATCCCTCCTGTCAGATGAGACCAGTTTGAGTGGCCTCAGTCTGACAGGGAAAATGTAGCCAGTGCTCAAAGCAAGCACCTGGTACATTTCACTAAATTGCGTTGTGACGTCCGGAGGTCGTCCGGAGGTCTCATGATCTTTTGGCAAAGACCCACAGGGTCTATTAAGACCCTGATCGGGTCTATGCCATAGTGTTCCTGGCTACCAATTGCCTTGTGATCGGTGGCCAGAAACAAATCGTGACGTTTTGGTGCTTGTGTTGTCTGGGACGAATGCACTATGCGTCACAAAGGGGTTAAGAAGATTTGAGAGGTTGGTGTCATTATTAGATTGCACCTGATTGGTTTACATTTTTCATGTTCATTCTATGTTAAATTCATTCTATGTTAAATCTATGCTCAGGGAATAAAGACATAATTTATGTATAATAGGAACCTCCGTGTATTTAATAATCATGACTTTACGTCATGACTTAGCAAAAATCCTAAAATTAACTTTTATAGAGCCTAATGGTAAGAAACACTGGTAGTAAGTGCACACTTCTGACAAAAGTTACTAAATCCTCAGAAATGTGTGAAGAGGTTTCCTTTCTTTCTTGACAAATAATGTACATTATGTAGGATACTATACATCAGTAAGCTGCAGGTTTTTTATTGTAAGGTCTTTAACCTTAAAGGGGCTGTCTAGTGCCCAAAATGCATCTTCCAAATAGTAATGCATACTAATGTGCTTTCCAAGTAGTTTAAAATGCATGTTTTACATTTCTTAAGATATAAAATACTTACAGCTTGATGAAATTGTGAAATTACAGCAGTTTGCAAGAAATCAGGACTGCCCACACTAGCTGAGTAAAGGTAATTTCCTTTTTTGATGCAGGAACCAATGAGAATAATTTCATTCAAATTAATGGAATTTCCTGTCTCCCCAGTGATGTCATCAGACAATGTCTTGCACTGTTAAGAGATCCTACTGTATACAAGAGCAAGGTCACTCAGAGTCAACACAATGTATTCAATTTGAGGAGCACAGGGAAAGACTAAATGAAACAAAACTTTATATGATCAGATCTATATAATCAGTACTGTCACACCTGCAGTATACATCCAGAGTAATCACTGGGGAGGGCTTGAATTAAATATTAAAAATGTAATTTATGCAGAAATGCCTGCATACAATAACACTGGAAGCCTGTGCACTATAGAAGCAGTAGTTTCCAACATGCACCAAAGTGAGTTTGGGGTTGTGATTGTGTGTATGTCCTTTTGTCTGGCTCCTATACTTTTTTTTTTTTTGCGGGCTCCTAAAACTCAGTTAAGTTTGTCAAGTCCTGGACTAGACTGTCCCTTTAACAATTTTATGAATACACTTCACTGGGGTGATTGCAATCCGAGGCATCTGACTGTAATTAATAGTTCACTTGCAGCTACTTTTTACATGCATGTTAAAAATAATAAAAACTGGAATGACACTCATTTGTCTTTGTTTTTGTGAAAATAAATTTCAAAAGTATAAAACAGCCTAATATGTAATACATGTACTGTAGCTTAAGTCAATGTCATAAATGGGCAAAAAGTACTTTTCCATTCTACAAAATTACTGATCACAACCCTGACATTAAATGAAATGCAAAGCCAGATTTCGAGACACATATATAGAAGACATGTTGGCAGTGAGCATAGATATTTCAGTTTCTTGCCAACTGCAAGGAATCCTGTAATCAAACTCACAGAGGCACGTGAGTTCCATCTGAGGATGTACCAGCATATTATTTACTACAGCATTGAACAGACTATTCATTTTCAAATATTCATTTTCATGGAAAAGTGAAACAGGCCTATGCAATATACCGATTTGCCCCAAATATGATTCAGGTCAGGTCACAAATCCGTGAAAAACGGCTACTCGGTATCCCTCAATACAGATCTAAATCAGCATTTTGTGCTGTTTAGAAAACAAAACATTGGAGGCACTCCGATCAGGACATTTTTCCTCATGTAAACCATACGTTTGTCTTCTTAATATGCCCGATCACATCCCAACATTCTGCATTTTCAACTAAGACAGCTGCATATCGAGCACGCAACTGCCGCTAACCTCACCAATATAATAAAAAATTACTCGAGCTTAAATTAATATTAGGGAGGGCCAAGGATAGTAGGGGCAGGGAGCCACTTGGCTAGCTCTTAGTCCAGTTTTTGATAGGGGAGTAAGGGCTACCTGGCCCTCTATGTGTATTCCAATGGCCCTGGGGGTATATTTTTTTATTTCAGGAGGATTTTGAAAATTTTCACAAAAGCCAACGTCCTCCCGATATGAGTCTCTATCCTCCCCATAGAAGCATATTTTGGTTGCGCATCATTTCAGTAGGGGTTGGCGTGGAATCGCTCTATGATGTCCAGATTGCGGACCTATTCAGAGGCACATTGGGGGCCAAAGATGGGCGCAAATTGAGTAGACATTCTAGATTAAATTACATATGTGCATAATCTACTATGGATGCAGACGTAATCACACTACTGACGATCCCAGAAAGCACAAAACATCTCACCAGCATATCTGTAATTAAAAGTCTATAGTATCTGAGAAGGTTAGGGAAAATTAAATAGAGAAAATTTAATTATTTATGTTTGTTACATTTTTACTTAGCCAACTGCAGAGATAAAATTGCAACCATTTTAAATAGCATGTTCACTTTTACAAAATCCTGCCTTTGTAAATTCAAAAACCAATTGTACTTAGCAGTGCAAAAATACACTAGTCACGTTTATAAGGAAAGTATTTCATAGATTAATTTATTTAATGGGTACACTCATTTTATTTCTGGTTTAACAACTGTATTCAAGTATCTAACCATGCCCATTCCCTTTATAGCTAATACTGTCACAGCACCACCTGTTCACAGTGTAAAAATGAGAGGATTGAACTTGGGCCAAAGCTATCGGGTCAGCAAATGTCACAACCAACTTCAGTTTCAAAGCATATGAATAGTTATGATCATTCAAGCCCAGAGGAAGGAAGGAGGTGTGTGGTGTTACAGTATGTAATAGTAGGCTTTATGCGCTGAATGGATATGCAGTACAGTCAGGTTTTCTAAGAGCAAGCATCAATCATGTCATTTAAATCTCAAAAAGCCAGAGACAAAAATAATTGCAAGATTTGCAATTACAAGTATAATTACTAGTTTTGTTTTGCTTTGCACCACTTATTTAATGGGGAAATACCCTCTTCATTTGTAGTTAAAGTAACAAATTCATGCAATACATTGTGCTCAGTCACGTCTTTGGTAAAAGTTAATTCTTATCTATCTGGGGATTAGAAAGACGATCACACATGCTGTTGGCGTGCATAAATGGAATTCATTTTACAAATTCAAAAGTCTTTCATTACAGCAATTCCTATTCAAAACGTTGTAGTGTGATACAAAGAGTGAAAGGCAAATAGAGCCTTTGTTAACATCAATGTAAAAGACATGAACAATAATGTAATTGTTTATTTAAAGAAAGAGAAGTTACATTTGTAGGAAGAAAGTCATTGAAATAACAGATTCATAACTGGTCAGTAATGTATATTCAACAAATAAAATTGTGTATTTTAAATTTCACTTTCAAATATATTATTATTGAAAGACAATATACCTATAACTGATCAATTTGAGAATCCAATGATGGACCCATTATTGGAGCAGTTCTATGAAACTGGATTGCAGGTTTTATGGCAGTAAAGCCCTTTCTAACCAATTTGAAGATTTTGTCCAGTCATAATGTAGTATTTCATTAAAAAAAAGTGTGTCCTGTTCACACAGGAAAATGTCCAACCAACCTTTTAGAGCTAACTAAATACTCACTACATTGTCTTTTTTCTTTAGTAAGGAGAGCACTGCATTAGCACTCCCCAAATTATGGCCTGTTAAAAAGTAACATAGCAGTGCATGTCTACCTTTTTTATTTGAAAAAAACTGAAATTGATCATCCTAAGTAATTGTGGGGTTCTGGTGTCATCATTTGGGGTTAGAAGGTTGTTTTCCCTGCTATTAGTGGATGTAATGGTTGATGGCACAAAGGCAAGTATCAAACAGAATATATTAGGGAAAAAAATGTCTATACACTTGCTTGTACTATAACTAGCACATTGTATAGACCTTTTCTTAATTATAAAGCTATAACAGTTAAAATCACCATCCATTTCATTTAAAAACATCTACATGCAGAAAATAAGACATGCACAGGAAATTGCTATAGAAAAAAGACTCCATGAAGCTCAGTGACACTTACACATCATCAAACCCTGTCTCTCTTAGCTCTTTCACATTCCGATTAGCTAGTTTATATTAAAGCCAGCCAACCACAAAGCAGCCTTCAGTTCCCATAGACTTTAATTCTCTAGGAAGTCTAAGGAATGTTTAGGCTTCTATCCAATTGGAATGGTTCTTAAGTTGCAGGAAAGGGTAGAGCCACTAATCAATGTACGTACAACACTTTTTCCCCGTAAAGAAAATGTTTAATTGCAAATTGGTAACACAAAAGAAACCTAAGAGCAGGCCAAGAACAACATTAGTATTCCTCAACAAATGGGACAACACAGTATTCACAAACGTGTCACATAAAAAAAACATTTAATCTATTCAGGCCCATATGATTTTTAATTTAAAAATAAAATTGTATTCAGAGGGAATATAATAAATGATTATCCTTTGCATCATATATTCATCAGAATAAGTTTCCTTTCAAATTCCAATACAGCTAGATAGAAAGTTTATTTAATGTTCCATTGAGGCATAAAGAGAAATGTAAAAAAAAAGTTAAGTAAAGTAGGTCAGGTTGTTCTGAAGCAGAAAATTAGCAAGTTCTAAGAAATTAATACGATCTTCTATTTATTCCATTGTTTATAGCCTCCAAATATTTATGCTAAGTAGCTACTAGCAAAAATACTAGGTGTAACACAATGAGACCACTGAGATAGCAACGTTTTATTTTAATACTTGCATTCCTTTTACAGCAAGTGCAATACATTAAACTTAAAAAAAAAGGAATAAATCATGGTGCATGCTTTCAGTTTTATGATGCAAACTATATACTAATTGTCATTGTAAAAATGACCAATATTTTTTAGTGTAGAAAACTAATTATCACTACCACAAGTGGTAACATTAAAATGTGAACTATTAATGGTCTTAGACATGTAAACTTAAAGGACCACCCAGGCGGAAGTTCAGTTTAATTGAAAGCTTGTATCAAGTGTAGACATTTTAAATAGAAATGTTTTAATGACAGAAACAAATAAAGTACCTTATTGAGCCCTGCTTGCTTTGTATAGTGGACATACATTGTGTGTCAGAGGAAGCAAGGCCTGAACCATCTCACCCAAGATTCTAAACAACATAGCAGCAGATTTTGGGATCTTCCAGGTATCTGTGTGGTGCATAGAAATGGAACTCCTGCACCTTCAGTCTCATTCAACATATATAGTAGTGGAAACTCTATAGCATATTTTCTTAAATATTCAGCATCTTATTTCCACAGACAAAAAATATAGATATAGAAACAATGAATGTGTCATCAAATCAGAACCATTCGGCCCTTCTATGGCGCCCTGGGATTCCAGACCTTCAGGGTGTTCAGCTATTTTCGTTCTAGGTAAGGAAGGCAAGATGGAGGTAGATATTGAGCCAACCATAGCCAGATGAGTCGGTTGCTAAGATAGACTAATGTGTCACTGACTTACACTGACTGGAGAGACACACACAAGTCTTAATTGGCTACATTTATACACAGGCCAAAAACTGGCTAGGAGAAGCTAGGGCTTCACAAGAATTCTAAAGGGGAGAACTGATGCCACGGCAACAAAAAAAAAGCAACATTGGGAGCAGACCAAGTGGTCAACTCATGAAAATAGGGAAATACACCCTTAAATTCCAAAGGAGGAATGACTCCATCAATTGTGATAATTCCTCAGATGAAAATAACACAACATCTGTGCAAGCAAATCAGCGTCTTGATCAGATAATAGTGTTTAGTCTGATGTATTTTTTTTATAAAACAAGTCAAGACAGCCCATGTAGGTATTCACAGGTTATACTAAAGATTAAAGCTTTAGTATATACTAATAATATGTATATCAGATCAACTCTACACAATCTAAACTAAAGAATCATACCAGGGCTGAATAAAAGCTTGACAATGAGATGCATATTAGTATTTAAAAATGAATATGTATTTCTTGATTTTTGCATTACTTACCTTGAAAATTAACTTTTTGCAGGTTTTATGGTCCAAAAATGACACACCCTGCTCTGTACAAAAATGCCCAGAATGTACTGGGAGTCAGTGAGAGTTGCCCACTACACATATGCAGCTGTCAGCGATGTTTTACAAAAAACGCACCCCCAATAACTGTTCTCAATATATATATAAAACAAGGAGGTGGGTACCAGCTTATGAATTAAGCTGACCTCTGAACATGTTCAGTACAAGAAATACTATGCCAATAAATCAAATTGTTATTGGTATTATTTAAATTAGGGATATTTACCCTAGTGTGCATTTCTGTGTTCTCTAAATACCAAACTAGAGAATACAGTCTACTTGTTACTCAAGTCCCAAATCATAACAGAGGAAACATATACATTTTTTCTGATTGTAGAATCTTCATATAATATGCCAGGTCTATTATAAAGAAAATATATATATATTACGGCTAATGAACAAAAGCTTACTGTGGACATATGTAAGCCATGTGTAAAGACTGAATAAAAACCAGCATGCAGATATGTAGAAAGTTTAGACCACCAGATTGCAAAATACGAACAAAAAGCTATGCATTACAGCACTTAACCAGTAAAATTCTTATGACCAAACTACTTTTATGGAGGAGGAGGAAGATGGCTTCTTTTCAGATGGATTTTTTTCATAATGCAAACAGAAATGTCAATTAAACCTGTTGCAAAAAGAATGCAAGTGTGTAGAGTTTCCCTTAGTTCCTTAATAATCCACTACATGGCTAACTACTACTATATACCCATATTTATCTGGTTAGCAGTTAGTCACACAGATGTACACATCTGTATCTGTCCAGCTTTGTGTTTCTAAATCTCTCTCTGTCCATTTGGCCAGTTGAGCTTCATAGAAATTATAGTGCCATCTGAAATTCTGGAAATTAGTTATCACTGGATTAGTAAAATAAAATATTAGGTAAACAATTGGCTCCCTAGCACTTACGGACAACATAGCCAGTTATGCTCAGCCAGTAAAATGGTAGCCGCCGTGGAGCCAAATCGAAAGCACTCTATCACCCATTTCGATCTAGTGATGGATAAAAGCTCTTGGGGCCAAAAAGCTCTTATGAGGTATAGTTCCATAAACACTGCTGTAAATCATTGCTGGCTGAACAGTATATAAGATGTAATCTACAAAAAAGGGTGCCAAATGTTAGCCATTGTTGAATTAGGGAAGGAAGATATTAGGGCAGTGATGGCAGAGCTGTCACTAGATCTTTTGTTGGACCTGCCCCATACCTGCCTCATACCACTGTCCCATACCTGCCTCATACCACTGTACCACAGCTACAATTCTAGCACCTCCTAGCTTGAACCCACAATACTTTATTTAAATACACATTTCCATATGTTAAACCACCTCCTGTTTGCCTTTATGGACACCATCAGGTGTGGTAGAAGGTCTACCACACAACAATTTCCCAGAGCAAACCCATTGCTTCCTTAACACATAAAAAATAGGTTTGAACTGCAAAATCAATATCTAGGACTATGTCTAGAGCAACAAACATACTACTAGATGGTCAGTGCTGTATTTAGCGCGAGGCAAATGCCTAGAATGTGCCTTTTTTGCCTCTGGGGGCGGCACAAAATTAAAATTTAAAAAAATCGGCTCCCCATGCAGTGTGACGGGGAAGTGCTGACCGATCACGTGACACAGCGTTATCATGGGGGTGATGGAGGCATGTAATGGGGGGAATGATGTCAAGTGATGGGGGTCATGAAATGGGGGTAATAGAGGCATGTAATGGGGTAATGATGTCAAGTGATGGGGTCATGGAATGGGGGTGATGGAGGCATGTAATGGGGTGATGGAAGCATGTAATGGGGTGATGGGGGCATGTAATCAGGCAATGGAGCATGTGATGGGGACATGTAATGGGGGTTATGGGGGCATGTAATGTGGTGATGGGGGCATGTAATATGAGTGATGGGGCATTTTATGTGCATTTTATGTGTGTGCATGTGGGCGATGGGGCATGTAATGGGATGATGGGGCATGTCCTGGGTGAGCAACATGGGTTATGGGTCATGTCTTAGGTGTGCAATGTGGGTGATGGGGCATGTCCTTGGTGTGCAATGTGGGTGATGGGGGGTGCCCAAATGTTGTCTGCCTAGGGCAGCATAAAACCAAGATACACCACTGTAGATGGTATTGTACAAACTATTGGCTTTAGATAATTGCAGGTTAAGGAAGGAGTGATTTTGGCACAATGGCACTACCAGACTAAATGTAATAATTGCAAATCTGAATCAAGCCTGTCATCAGGAGTATGCTTCTTGGAACCAACAGCATTAACTTGTGCAGTACCACACATACTTATCTTATTTTGAATAAATCCAACTGTGCTGCCTACAGACAAACAACCTCTCCGCTTATGGCATAACCGCCAGCCCATCACAGTTGTTTACACGCTTGTCTATCAGAGTACTCTCCTCTCTCAAAAGGAGAACACAATGGGTGCCAGCAAGGGTCACTCTTATTTGTGTAGAAAAAATGGTAAAAGGCTAATCCATTTAAACATTTGCTGCAGGGGAGTCAGGAAAAATCTCCTTTGGGAACTTGTCCCTTGCTACTATCCAATGCATTTTATTCCCCATGTTATTTGCAATATAACCATTAAATTCTATAATTTAAAAGCATGATCAACGACACCATTTATATTCAGATATACCTTGAAATGCGGACAGTAGTTAAGAAGGTACAAAAAACTAAGGTCTACAGAAGTAAGAATTTTTAGCATGCTGCTGGGTTGTCACATTACCTATTTTGTGCTTTCTGCTGTAAAAAAAAGTGTACTTTTTTCATCTGAGAAACATAGCCAAAATACAACCCTGAATTCCACAGGAAGATATGGAAAACTTAAATTTTATCCGCTCTGGACTGCTACTTACTCCTCTTATTATGCTTCCGAGAAGATGTACTTATTAACTTGTAGAATTTTAAAAACAAAGCAGCCAACCCAAAAGTTTTCCTGACTCCTTACGTTTTACCTTGCTCACTTACATTGAGTTACTGAATAACTGCAAAAATGTGGTAGTGCACATAAAGTTGCTATCCTTTACAAGTTCCAAAGGGGTCCACACAGTGTAAAGAGAATCAACTTTATAACACATTCATAAAGTGAAAACCTAAATCAAACATTATTTGAGCACTATGCAGAACATCAGCTTATATATATTTTTAAAGCATTCAACACTTTCCCAAAGGGAAACCTATGAAATTTTCAGGGCCGTCTTTAACGCGGGCAAACGGGGCAGCTGCCCTGGGCCCATTTACTCCTGGGGGGCCCCAAGGCAGCTGTCCCGTGGGCCCCCAGACCCTGCTGCCGCGTTCACAGCGCATTGCGCTTGTGAACGCTTTTTTTCCGGCAAGCCGCATCCGATGGATGCGACGGCCGGAAAAAAAAAAAAAAAAAAACTGACGCCGGATGTGACGTCGCGTCACATCCGGTTTCTGTTTCCCTCCTCCGTGCAAAAGGGAAGACTGCAAGGAGGAGACATCCGGCGGGGGACACGGAGCAGCTTCATGTAAGTACGGGGGGGGGGGGGGCTGGCTGGCACAATATTCCTGGTATCTGACTGGCACTATATTACTGGGTATATGATTGGCACTATATTACTTGGTATCTGATTGGCACTATATTACTGGGTATCTGATTGGCACTATATTACTGGGCATCTGATTGGCACTATATTACTTGGTATCTGATTGGCACTATATTACTGGGCATCTGATTGGCACTATATTACTTGGTATATGATTGGCACTATATTACTTGGTATCTGATTGGCACTATATTACTGGGCATCTGATTGGCACTATATTACTGGGTATCTGATTGGCACTATATTACTGGGCATCTGATTGGCACTATATTACTTGGTATCTGATTGGCACTATATTACTGGGTATCTGATTGGCACTATATTACTGGGCATCTGATTGGCACTATATTACTGGGTATCTGATTGGCACTATATTACTGGGCATCTGATTGGCACTATATTACTTGGTATCTGATTGGCACTATATTACTGGGTATCTGATTGCACTATATTACTGGGTATATGATTGGCACTATATTACTTGGTATCTGATTGGCACTATATTACTGGGTATCTGATTGGCACTATATTACTGGGCATCTGATTGGCACTATATTACTTGGTATCTGATTGGCACTATATTACTGGGCATCTGATTGGCACTATATTACTGGGCATCTGATTGGCACTATATTACTTGGTATCGGATTGGCACTATATTACTGGGTATCTGATTGGCACTATATTACTGGGCATCTGATTGGCACTATATTACTTGGTATCTGATTGGCACTATATTACTGGGTATCTGATTGGCACTATATTACTGGGCATCTGATTGGCACTATATTACTTGGTATCTGATTGGCAGTATATTACTGGGCATCTGATTGGCACTATATTACTGGGTATCTGATTGGCACTATATTACTGGGTATCTGACTGGCACTATATTACTGGGTATCTGATTGGCACTATATTACTTGGCATCTGATTGGCACTATATTACTGGGTATCTGATTGGCACTATATTACTGGGTATCTGATTGGCACTATATTACTGGGCATCTGATTGGCACAATATTACTGGGCATCTGATTGGCACTATATTACTGGGTATCTGATTGGCACTATATTACTGGGTATCTGATTGGCACTATATTACTGGGCATCTGATTGGCACTATATTACTGGGTATCTGATTGGCACTATATTACTGGGTATCTGACTGGCACTATATTACTGGGCATCTGATTGGCACTATATTACTGGGTATCTGATTGGCACTATATTACTGGGCATCTGATTGGCACTATATTACTGGGTATCTGATTGGCACTATATTACTGGGCATCTGATTGGCACTATATTACTTGGCATCTGATTGGCACAATATTACTGGGCATCTGATTGGCACTATATTACTGGGTATCTGATTGGCACTATATTACTGGGCATCTGATTGGCACTATATTACTTGGCATCTGACTGGCACTATATTACTGGGCATCTGATTGGCACTATATTACTGGGCATCTGATTGCACTATATTACTGGGTATCTGATTGGCACTATATTACTTGGCATCTGATTGGCACTATATTACTGGGTATCTGATTGGCACTATATTACTGGGCATCTGATTGGCACTATATTACTGGGCATCTGACTGGCACAATATTACTGGGCTCTGGCTGGCACAATATTACTGGGCTCTGACTGGCACAATACTGGGCTCTGGCTGGCACAATATTACAGGCATCTGACTGGCATAATATTACAGGCATCTGACTGGCACTATATTACTGGGCATCTGATTGGCACTATATTACTGGGCATCTGACTGGCACAATATTACTGGGCTCTGGCTGGCACAATATTACTGGGCTCTGACTGGCACAATACTGGGCTCTGGCTGGCACAATATTACAGGCATCTGACTGGCATAATATTACAGGCATCTGACTGGCACTATATTACTGGGCATCTGATTGGCACTATATTACTGGGCATCTGACTGGCACAATATTACTGGGCTCTGGCTGGCACAATATTACTGGGCTCTGACTGGCACAATACTGGGCTCTGGCTGGCACAATATTACAGGCATCTGACTGGCATAATATTACTGGCACAATATTACTGGGCTCTGACTGGCACAATACTGGGCTCTGGCTGGCACAATATTACAGGCATCTGACTGGCATAATATTACAGGCATCTGACTGGCACAATATTACAGGCATCTGACTGGCACAATATTCCTGGCCTCTGACTGCACACTATTACAGGCATCTGACTGGCATAATATTACAGGCATCTGACAGGCACCATATTCCTGGGCTCTGACAGGCACAATATTCCTGGGCTCTGACTGGCACACTATTACAAGCATCTGACTGGCATAATATTACAGGCATCTGACTGGCATAATATTAGAGGCATCTGACTGGCACACTATTACAAGCATCTGACTGGCATAATATTACAGGCATCTGACTGGCATAATATTAGAGGCATCTGACTGGCACACTATTACAGGCATCTGACTGGCATAATATTACAGGCATCTGACAGGCACCATATTCCTGGTATCTGACTGGCACAATATTATTGGTATCTGACTGGCACAATATTACTGGTATCTGACTGGCACATTATTACTGGGCTCTGACTGGCACAATATTGCAGGCATCTGACTGGCACAATATTGCAGGCATCTGACTGGCACAATATTACTAGGCTCTGACTGGCACAATATTACTGGGCTCTGACTGGCACAATATTAGAGGCATCTGACTGGCACACTATTACAGGCATCTGACTGGCATAATATTACAGGCATCTGACAGGCACCATATTCCTGGTATCTGACTGGCACAATATTATTGGTATCTGACTGGCACAATATTACTGGTATCTGACTGGCACATTATTACTGGGCTCTGACTGGCACAATATTGCAGGCATCTGACTGGCACAATATTGCAGGCATCTGACTGGCACAATATTACTAGGCTCTGACTGGCACAATATTACTGGGCTCTGACTGGCACAATATTACTGGCATCCGAAAGTTACAATATTACTGGCATCTGAATGGCACAACAATTATGGCATATGTGTGTGTGTGTGTGGGGGGGGGGGGGGGGTAACATTGCGATGGATGGCGGGATTGCATGCAGGGGAGGGGGCAGGGTCCAGGGGGCCCAAGCAAATGCGTGCCCAGGGTCCAATCACTATTAAAGACGGCCCTGGAAATTTTAAACACGTTCTGGATGATTGTAAATTATTTTTGGAGCAATATAAATGTCACTAGCTTTATGGTTTTCATTACAATGTTTGTGTAGATGTTTTTGAATATTCAGTGGGGGAATAAGGTGGACAATCCCCTTTGCTGATTAATATCTGTTTAAAACCTTTGTAGAATGAAAGTTAAACACTAAATACATTATCCTCATGGTACTGTCCTGCTACCATGAAAGAACCAGCCATTTGAAATGTATAAAAACTAAAGTTAGGTTTGCCACCTCTTCTACAAAAAAATACCAGCCATGCTGCTGCCTCCATAGACTTAACATTGGCCTAAAGCAATATTTTTACCGGCCAGGTGGCAACCCTAACTAAAGTCTACTTTCACAAAACTCTGAACACGTTTTTTCATAGCCAGAGTGTCTTTAAAAATGGCAGTTTGAGCTTTTTTAGAAGAATGTTTAACAAACAAGTTGTTCACAGGATTGGATATCACTATATCTCGAAACAGATGTTTTCTTGGATTATCAACACCTACAATCACAAATTCGTTCTAATCCTGCTATATTATCCATTTGAACTTTGATGGAAGCTGTATGTGTCTTTTTTTCTAAACAGATTTGCATGCCATTCAATAATATTACAAAAAGAAAAATAAAGGACTTGGAAAAAATATTATACACAAACAAAATTTGTCATATATTTCATTTACTTGTGCTTAACATCCATTACTTAATTAAATTAAACTGAACTTTACTTACCGTATTTTTCGCTCCATAAGACGCACCTGACCATAAGAAGCACCTAGTTTTTAGAGGTAGAAAATCACTCAATATGCCAGATTTAGCCACTCAGTATGCTAGGATTTTGCCATTCAATATGCCAGGATTTAGCCACTCAATAAGCAAGGATTTAGCCACTCTATATGCCAGGATTTAGCCATTTGATATGCCAGGATTTAGCCACTCAATACGCCAGGATTTAGCCACACAATAAACCAGGGCTCGACAAACCCCGGGCGCCAGGTCGCCATGGCGACCAGGAAATCAGACCTGGCGCCCAGGTATCGTGAGCCCCGCATGGTGCCTTGGCAATAGGATTTTTTTCTTCTTCTCTTTAATCTATCGGTGCGCGAGGGAGCAGAGTGAGTGCACCGGCTGCACAGACTTCGTGCTCCGCCCCCTCGCGCACCGATCACCGGGGAGCTCAGCAGGAAAGCAAAGCTGCTCTCTGCCACTGGGCTGGAACACGCGCCCCCACCCCCCTCCCTGCATTGAGGCTGGAACGCAACCCCCTCTCTCCCCCCCCCCCCCCCTCCATTGATGTGTTATAGCAGGGAGGGGGGACATTAATAGGTGAGCTTTTTTTTTTTTTTTTTTCTTCAAAAAAACAGAAAACCCTGCTGCCGTGTGTGTGTGTGTGTATATATATATATGTGTGTGTGACTGGATGTGTATGTGTGTGTATATATGTGTGTGACTGGATGTGTATGTGTGTGTATATATGTGTCTGACTAGATGTGTTTGTGTGTATATATGTGTGTGACTAGATGTGTTTGTGTGTATATATGTGTGTGACTGGATGTGTATGTGTATGTGTGTGTGTGTGTGTGTATATATATATATATATATATATATATATATATATATATATATATATATATATATATATATATGTGTCTGGATGTGTTTGTGTGTATATATGTGTCTGGATGTGTTTGTGTGTATATATGTGTCTGGATGTGTTTGTGTGTATATGTGTCTGACTGGATGTGTTTGTGTGTATATGTGTCTGACTGGATGTGTTTGTGTGTATATGTGTCTGACTGGATGTGTTTGTGTGTGTATATGTGTCTGACTGGATGTGTTTGTGTGTGTATATGTGTCTGACTGGATGTGTTTGTGTGTATATATGTGCCTGACTGGATGTGTGTGTGTATATATATGTCTGACTGGATGTGTCTGACTGTGTGTGTATGTATGTGACTGACTGGATGTGTATGTATATGTATTAAAACAAGGTGTAGCGGGTTTCGCACTCAGAAGTGGAGGGTGCACGGAGAGGATTTTCACCCTGGTACTCCAAATTAGAATAAATTATCCTTTATTCTGTATGTATATGTGATGGACTATGTGTCTGTGTGTGTATATATGTGACTGACTGACTGTGTGTCTGTCTGTGACTGCGTGTGTTTATGTGCTGTTGTCTGGCTCCTAGATATTTTAGCTGGCTCCTAAATCTCAGATACATTTGTCAAGCCCTGCAATAAACCAGGATTTAGCTATTCAATATGCCAGGATTTAGCCATTTAATATGCCAGGATTTAGCCACTCAATTTGCCAGGATTAAGCCACTCAATATGCCAGTATTTTGCCATTCAATATGCCAGGATTTAGCCACTCAATATGCCAGGATTTGCCACTCAATATGTCAGGATTTAGCCACTCAAAATGCCAGGATTTAGCCATTTAATATGCCAGGATTTAGTCACTCAATATGCCAGAATTTTGCCACTCAATATGCCAGGATTTTGCCACTCAATATGCCAGGATTTTGCCACTCAATGTGCCAGGATTTAGCTATTTAATATGCCAGGATTTAGCCACTCAGTATGCCAGGATTTTGCCCCTCAATATGCCAGGATTTAGCCACTCAATTTGCCAGTATACTGTCACTCAGTATGCCAGAATTTTTCTTGTTTCAAGAATGCCCGTCAAATTACTACTAATGCCAGTTTAATGTTGATGGCCGGTATTGAATCCAGACCAATATCTATTACGAATGGCTTGTGTTTGACTAACAATATCCATTAAAATGAATACTTTGAAGAAATGTATAATGTTTTCAAAATAATGTAACCAAATGGTTCCTATGTATATGTAGTCAAAAACATGAATCATATATATAGGATTTCACCTGCAAGATCAATATACACTGGCCATTCATTTCAGTCTTCGGTGGGAATCAGAAAGATTTAATAATAGCAATTACTATCTGCTGGGGCTGGTACCAGAATCCAGAAGCAAAACTAGTGAACTCACGAATGTATGCATTCAAAACAGTAAAAAAACACAAACATTTTAGAGCACCACTCTACTTTTTCAAAGTGTAAACATAACGAGAGTTATTCCTCATGCCAGGCAGCAATTACAAACTGAGAAAAGAGAATGATACGCCAAGTAAATGGTGACTTGCCGAAATAAATGGTGAAAGTATACATGATTCATGCATCAGGACATCATTGAGCGTCCAGATCTTTGCTGTACATCAGTCTTTAGGACCCACTAAAAACAGCAGCCAGTAATAATCCTTTACTCATCAAATAAACACAGTAGACATATAAAATTATAAGATTACTATCACTATTAAAACTCCATACTAGCATTAAGATGTAATCTTTATTTTGCACCACATATTGTTAGTACAGTCTAGTACCCTTTAATTTAACTAATTAAAGATAATTATTAGAGATGTCCACAGCACATTCAATATTATCAAATATGCTGTACTAACGTAGTCTAGTAGTCTGAAACTACAAATATAAAGCTACGGAAGAAGTGAAAATCACGTGCCTTCCACTGATGTTTAAGGTGTTTTGTTAAACTGGTGGAGTTGTGAACACTGAGGGACACTTTGTTAATCCAAGACAAAATCCAGATCAGAAAGAGGGAGGCAGATTCCAACTTTCTACGAACAGTGCAGTAGAAAAAAAGGATCTCTGCACATTTGTGATGATGTAAGAAATAATGCATCCATCAAAAGGCCTGCAGTTCAAAGTGTGGTGAGGACACATTTAAAGGACTTCTTTGTGGAAAACACATTCCGAAAGAAAAACGTCTGTGCATTTATATAAACCACAGTCAAAGTTAACCTTTGCTGAGCCTTTAAGATTCTCAATAGCCCATATGGAAATTATAAACTTGTAAACCAAACATCTGCAGTGGGGAAGATACTTTAAGGATTTATCTGGGGTAATATTCATGATAATACAAGAATAAGTAGTATTTTATGATAAACTTGTTCAAAATGAGAAAGAGA
Source organism: Pelodytes ibericus (assembly GCA_036172795.1). Taxonomy (NCBI): domain Eukaryota; kingdom Metazoa; phylum Chordata; class Amphibia; order Anura; family Pelodytidae; genus Pelodytes; species Pelodytes ibericus. Next base: position 98,793,573 of record CM069858.1, on the reverse strand, counting down.
AAAGTGTAGGGTAATTGTATTAATGCTGTAATAGTTGTAATATGCATAGGTATTTCTAAACCTTTTTGGAACATTGCCATATAGTAGATTAACGTATTGTATAAAAACATCAGTTTAAAGAGATTGTAATTCATGCCTATTCATCCACAGTAACATCTGGGTACTACCAAATACTGCCCGGCTTGTCCCAATTATATGACATCAACAACCTAGCCTGTTTAACATGCTCCCACGCCACTGACATAAATGGTTGCCTACAACAATTCAGTGCTGTATCCTGCAATAAAGTATTCATGGAGCATGTGCATAAAATGCTACTTGCACGGTTCTGCTCTCTATCGCCATCATAGAGCACATTCCCTGATCCTATGGAAGAGTAAGAAATAGAAGATATTGAAAGGCTGGGCTAAAATAATGTGGAAATGTAATTTAGCTAATTGCAGATTTAGCTTTCAAAGAGTTTCAAACCATAAGTCATTTATTAAGGTATTAAATTGAAATTATCAAAGCAAAGATTAAAAACTACTTCTAGCTTGCAATTAATGATAAAAACAAACATTGTTAATGGGAATAACAATGTTTGTTTTTTATCATTAATTCCCATTTACTTGACCAAATTATTTAATGAGTTTATAGGAAAAGGTAATATTCCAGAAGACCTTCTACAGGCAGCAATATCGCCAATTCTGAAACCAGACAAAGATAGCACGAACATTGCTAACTATAGACCTATCTCGCTCATAAATAGCGATTTGAAAATATACTCTGCAGTATTGGCAAACAGGATGAAGGAAGTAATCCCACATCTAATACATAGAGACCAAATAGGCTTCGTCCAGGGACGCCAATCTAGTAATAACATCAGAAGATTGTTGGGAATATTGGAGGAGGTGAATAAACAGGGAGTTCCCCAGCTGGCCCTCTCGTTGGACGCAGAGAAGGCCTTCGATAGGGTCAGCTGGGGATTCATGGCACAGGTCCTGGAAAGATTCGGGCTTCATTTTGAACGTTCGGTTTATAGAATAGCCATAGGATTACATGTATTACATAAGCCGAAAGTCTATAAACCGAACGTTCGGTTTATAAGCTGTCGACTTTTAACTATATGGAGACAAAGTCTCCATTTTTAAGAATAAAACACTAACTTACAAGGCATAGAGAATTAACAGAAAACAATATTTGTATCATGTATAATAGTGTTTTTCAGGAACAAATGTGAATTCCCTTGTTACATATTTAACTGGACAGAGATTAGTTTATATGTTTAATTAAAACTTTACCTGATGTGTCACAGTTTGGTTGTACATCCCTTGAACGATTTGCATGTGTTATTTCGTTTCTATAGAGGAGGTGTGGTTTGCTGTGCTCATCTTCATATTCCCCTCCGACAGATTTCATAAGAGGCTCTAAAAAATATTCGCCATCATGTGCTTTAAAAGTGCCAATCTATGTAACAAAAAAAGTTGATGCGTTTTCATTAGAATAATATCTGTATTATGGTTAGAATTATGACTACAAACCTTGAATTCTTATATAGTGACAGGCAATCATATATTGGATACATTGTATTTTAGTATTTAATCTATTAGAAGATCGTCCAGTGCCTTAAAAGAGATTGTAATTTAGCATCCACTAAAGTCAAGAAATGTTTAAGTAAATATGAGTTGGAATAGTAATTAGAGTAAAAGGTACTTAATTGATTTTGTTTAGCAGTCAGCAGGTATAATGACAGATTTTTCTTATTCAACCCAGTTACTTCTACCCATCCATAATAATTGTAAAATACCAACAGTCACAATTTAAGAATTGGCTTTCCTAACAACAGTAATTGAAAACAGACATAAAACTATTACGTTTTTTAGCACCTAGTCTACAGGCAGAATTTGATGGCACACGCACACCATGTAGCTTCCCCTGGGTCTACACACAGAATGAAGTGTAGAGGAAGCTTCTTCAACGTGGTCCCTTTGGAGGTTGTGGAAGGAAGAATTTACAGTTCTAGACCAAAGTGACCACTGAGTTGCATCATAACCCATGTACACCAACGTATGGTAGTTACATGGCTAGCGGTAATAAGAAAATAGCCATGGTCACTCATAGGTAATTAACTAAATCATACAATTGTATTATCAATTGTCACAGGGTAAATACAGCAAATAAAGCGTATTACAAACATAATCTAGCAAAAGCATGCATTTCCAAGATTGTTCTAATATGCAGTGGAAATATACCTTCATTAATCTACATTGCAAAAGGGAGTGCTTTTTAGGTCTTAGTTTAGAAGATGTTTCTAACAATTCATTATACTGTTCTGAAAGTAACCACTATATGGTTCTGAGAGTTATAACATTTTGGACAAGCATATATACTAAAATCCCGTAAACTTTAAAATCCCAAAACAGTTGAAACTTAAACCACTCTTTTGTAGAATATTTTCTGTGGACAGATACATTATCAAACAATGCACAAATATCAATATAAGTACAAATAATAGTAACACATACTTTATTGATCATTTTATTGAACAGGTCAAACAAATTGTGTGCAAACATTTATTATTCAATGCATTTTGTACTCAAGCCCAAATATTTTGTTGTTGTCAGAGGGGCTGCAATGGGGACACTGTTTGACCCCCATGCACACATTTCTTATATTACTTGTGCTTGCAGGAGGAGTTTATCAGTTATACTAATAAACAATAATGGGTTTATCTTTTACATATGTACAAAATGATTCTCAGTTGGAGTATTTGGATGTGATAATGTTCCAAGATGGTATCACCACATAAATGGTTATTTAGAATCTATCAGTAGGTATTTACAACATCTGATAAACGACATCCCATGTGAACAATTTGTAGCAGACATGAAGACTGTCACTAGGCACAATTATTGATTAGAAGAAGATTCAAGAAAAAAGCTACTAAGAAGCGGTGCTCTAAGAAGCCAAAACCTAGGAGGGACAATCTGCCAGTAGTGATAACTAAACATAAAATCTGAAATGAAACAATAATACTGAAGATTTTAGCAAATAGAAAAATGTATTACACAGTATATTGAAGGGGCACCAAGCATAAAGTAAACACTACAAAAATATTAGTATGTTCTTATTATACTGTACAAGCAAGCACTGTTTCCCCACAAATGTGCATTATGATTCCATGTGTAGAAGTAACAGAGATAGCATTTTTCTAACTGAAGTAATGATCTGAAGATATAAGCAATCAAACAATGTATTATTTGCACAGGCAAATGTGTCATATAACTTTCTGAATGCTCTAACAGCTCTAGCATAATATGTGGCCACTACATTACCAGGTCATTTTAATTTGATGTGCTCATTTTACTTGTTAATTTTAATTATATTTGGTCATTTTACTTGCCCATTGCTCATTTTAATTGTATCTGTTCGTTTTAATTTTAATTGGTCATTCTAATTTTACTTAGTCAGTTTACTAGGTCATTCTAATTTGACATTGTCTTTAAAATTTTCATATAGGGTAGTCTTATATTTAGGCTTTTAGTTTTTTTCCTAAAGAAATATCCAAAGTTTGGGGGGTCGTCTTATAATCAGGGTTGTCTTATATTGGAGCAAATATGGTACTTTGGAAGAGGTGAAGCATAAACAGGAAGGGATGGGTCTTACACAGGAAGGTTGTGACCTTGACAGGAAGGGGAAGGCAAGTTTAAATGAGAGGTTGCCTGAGCCTCCTGCCTAGGGCAGCACAAAACCTAAACACATCACTGCCTTTAATACAGGTGTATACTACATTCTGCAGGGAAAAATGTAAAGGGTATATGAGCCATGTAAAAAAAAAGGCATATATGACTACCCTAGTTGTACATGTTGTGGAAAAAGCCTGCAGATGCATAAACAGTGCACACTGAAAATAAAGTTAACCCCTTAAGGACAGAGCCTTTGAAACATTTTTGTCCTTTCTGGACAATGCCTATTTTAACATTTCTGTGCTGTTTGTGTTTAGCAGTAATTTTCTTCTTTGTCATTTGCTGTACCCACACATATTATATATTGTTTTTATCGGGACAAGAAGGGCTTTCTATGGATGCCATCTTTTTGATCATATCTTATCATATTATTAAAAAAAATAATAAAATATGGTAAAAAAAAAAAAAATACACAAATTTATTTGTTTTTATTTGAAACAACTTCTCCTCATCGACAATAGCGAACGAAAAAACATGCTAAATAGATTCTACTATTTCTCCTGAGTACAGGGATACCACCCATGCATAGGTTTGTTGGGTTGTTTGGGGGCTAAAATGCCAAATTTGTGAGGTGCAGTTTTTTGTTTTCCAACTTGAAATTTTTACATGCAGACAGCCTGCACCCATGTCCCATTTGGGACATATTTGAAGCCAGCTAGTGTATTTTACCCCATCAACCCATATATTTTTTAAAAGAAGACACCTTAGACTATCTCAAATGGTGGTATTTTTACACTTTCCATGCACTAATTCTACCACCAGCCTTTGTCAAACTTTGTGGTAGTAATTTTTTTGTGGTTTTTTTCCACAAACCTTGTACTTCAGACATGAATTCACAGATTTTGGTATGTGTCACTGCCAAATAACACCCTAATAAGTGTTCAGCAACATCTCTTGAGTACAGGGATACCACCCATGCATAGGTTTGTTGGGTTGTTTGGGGGGTAAAAGGCCAAATTTGGTAGGTGCAGTTTTTGGTTTTCCAAATTAAAATTTTGACATGCAGACCGCCTGCACTCATGTCCCATTTGGGACATATTTGAAACCAGCCAGTGTATTTTACCCCATCAACCCATATATTTTTTAAAAGAAGACACCTTAGGCTATCTCAAATGGTGGTATTTTTACACTTTCCATGCACTAATTCTACCACTAGCCTTTGTCAAAGTTTGTGGTAGTAATTTTTTTGTGGTTTTTTTTCACAAACCTTGTACTTCAGACATGAATTCACAGATTTTGGTATGTGTCACTGCCAAATAACACCCCAATATGTGTTCAACAACATATCCTGAGTACAGGGATACCACCCATGCATAGGTTTGTTGGGTTGTTTGGGGAGTAAAAGGCCAAATTTGGTAGGTGCAGTTTTTGGTTTTCCAAATTAAAATTTTGACATGCAGACCGCCTGCACCCATGTCCCATTTGGGACATATTTGAAACCAGCCAGTGTATTTTACCCCATCAACCCATATATTTTTTAAAAGTAGACACCCTACGCTATTTCAAATGGTGGTATTTTAACACTTTCCATGCACTAATTCTACCACCAGCCTTTGTCAAAGTTTGTGGTAGTAATTTTTGTGTGGTTTTTTTTCACAAATATTGTATTTTAGACATAAATTCACAGATTTTGGTATGTGTCACTGCCAAACAATAACCCAATATGTGTTCAACAACATATCCTGAGTACAGGGATACCACCCATGCATAGGTTTGTTGGGTTGTTTGGGGGCTAAAGGGCCACATTGTGAAGGTGCGCATTTTCAACTTGGAATATTGACGTGTAGTCAGCCTGAGCCCATCTTTCATTTGGGACTTTTTTTTAAGTAGGACAGTGTATTTTACCCCAAAAAGTATATATTTTGTAAAAGTAGACACCCTAGGCTATTTTAAATGGTGTTATTTTAACACTTTCCATGCACCAATTCTGCCACCAGCCTTTGTCAAAGTTTGTGGTAGTCATTTTATTGTGTATTTTTTCCCACATACATTGCACTTTAGACACAAATTCACATATTTCGGTATGTGTCACTGACAAACAATACCACAATATATGTTCAGCAACATCTCCCGAGCACAGGGATACCACCCATGCATAGCTTTGTCAGCTTTGTTAGGGGTTGAAAGGCTACATTTGAGAGGTGCGCTTTTTGATTTTCAAACTTGGAATTTGAACATGTAGAGCAAGGAAGGGGTTAATAGCTCTTATAAGAGCCTTTGTAGTACTGTACAAAAAAATTAACCCCTAAAAATGCACAGACAAGAAAAAAATTTCTGCTGTGCAGTGATCAGTGGCAGGGAAGGAGTTAATACACTACACTATACAAAAGGTATGGCTTTTATAAAAGCCCTTGGGACTCACAATTTATTAACATTTTATTTAATTTATTACAATTTAAAAATTATGTTATCCAGATCTGTCTCTTTCCCTCACTAAAACTCAAGTGAGGAGAGGGAGGCAGATCCATATGGGTCAGAACAATATTTACGAACCAGACGAATGGTGATGCTCATCTGAGAAATCACCAAACCACCTTTGCCACTGATCGGCTGTTACTGATCGCTATACACGCGTTCAGACAGCTTCAAAAGGAATACACGTAATCCCCTAGTGGGTATAATTAACCCCTAGTGAGTCTGACAAAAAAAATGCTGATAGCACAAAAAAATCCTTCGGCGACTAGATTGCTCCATATGCGCTGCTTAGGCAGTGACCATATGCACTGCTTAGGCAGTGACCATATGTGCTGCTTAGGAAGTGATATACGGCAAGGAAGGGGTTAATAGCTCTTAAAAGAGCCTTTGATATACTGTAATAAATCAAAGTAAAAAAAAATAACCCCTAAAAAAATGCACAGACAGCAAAAAATGTGCTGCTGTGTAAGATCACTGCGTACACAGCGATCAATTGCAGGGAAGGGGTTAAATAGTTAAATACTGGAAACGGCTTTTATAAAAGCCTTTGGGTCTCAATTCTATTAAATATATTAGAATTAAAAACTTACATTATACAGCTCTGTCTCCCTCACTAAAACTCAAGTGAGAGGGAGGCAGATCTACACGGGTCAGATCAAATATTTACACATATTGATCTAACCAGACGAATGGTGATGCTCATCTGAGCAAACGCCAACCCGCCATTGTCACTTATTAGCTGTTACTGATCGCTATACATGCGCTCAGACAGCTAAAAAAAATTTTTTACGTTAAACGTAGTCCCCTAGCGGGTATAATTAACACGTGACGGGTGTAATAAAAAAGTTTTAAAAAAATTAAAAATGCTTCTGCAGCAAGATTGCTGCATTTGCGTCAGATCGCTGATTAGGCAGTGATCTACGGCAAGAAAGGGGTTAATCTCTCTTAAAAGAGCCTTTTTTTATACTGTAATGAATTACAGTAAAAAAAAATAACCCCTAAAAAATGCACAGACAGCAAAAAATGTGCTGCTGTGTATGATCACTGCGTACACAGCGATCAATGGCAGGGAAGGGGTTAAATGGCTTTTATAAAAGCCCTTGGTGTTTAAAATTTTATTAAATATTTTTTTTATTATTTTATTTTATTTTTTTACTTGATCTGATCTGTCTCTCTCCCTTACTAAAAGTAGTAAGGTGAGGGAGGCAGATCAATACTTGTCAAAGGCAATATTTACTAATATTGCCTTTGACAGTATGATAAGTGCTCATCAGAGCACTTACCATACATGCCTGCACACAGATCACATAGATCTGCTGTGCCGGCATCGATTGGCTCCCCCTAGAGCATCGGAAGTGAAATACTTTCACTTCCGATGCTCTTGCCATTAGAAGGGAAACGCTGCCTGTACAGGCAGCGTTCCCTTCTACTGAGCCGATGGGGTCGCTCAGGAGAGCGACCACCATCGGCTCTGGGGAGCAGCACGGTGTTGTAAAGTGCCTCGCTGGCGAGGCACTTTAACAACACCGGAGATGCTTAGAAAGCGAACGATCGTTCGCTTTCTAAGCACATGTGTGCAGCGGGCGCAGCCATTTTTAAATGGCTGCTACGATCACTCCGTGGAGTGATCGTAGCGCGCCCCTGCACATTTGGGGGGTGTTGCACAATGCCTCTACCTAGAGGCATTGTAGCAACACCGTTAGAGTAAAGAAAGCGACCGCTGGTCGCTTTCTTTACTCCATTTAGTGCATGACGTGCCAGGCATGTCAGCTGTCGGCAAGTCCTCGATTTGCCGTGACGTGCCTGGCACGTCACCTGTCGTTAAGGGGTTAAACAGTTCAAATGTTATTAAATATGTTGAGAATACATATTCTCAAATTTTTCTGTAGAAAAAAAAAACAAATAAATTATGTTTAATTAAAAGATTGCATCAAATGTAGACAGGGACAGCAGACCTATTGTATATGGCAAGAAAAGGTGGTGGCAGAAAGTGCCAGATTAAATGAATGTTAAACAATTAAGAGAACCCATTCAATGTGCATGATGTAAGGTCCTTGGGCTTTTAAAAGTGCTTAAGTGCAATTCTGTATAGTAGAACATAAATGAAAGTAAAAGGGCTGGTGTACATTGCGTTTCCAACTTTATAGGAAGCAATACAGCTGTATTTCATTTATCGAAGAGAGACTGCATTTCATTAGCAGACGGAGACATGACATCTTCCTAAATTTGTATTATCACTATTTGTTAAAGGGACTGTGTCACCTAAACATTGTTTTTACGGTGAATGTAGATAACCAGTTGGCATTACACTGGGAGTAAAAGAGAGGTATGAGACAGTGAAGAAGAGGACACAGAGACTGTGGGGGTGATGGCAAGGGGACTGCATAGCAGAGGTGGCCTGAACACGGGTTATTTGCTTGCAAAATTGCTACATTTAGGAAGATTTCTTGTTTTCATCCCTTAAAGAGACTATCTAGTGCCCAAAATGCATCTTCCAAATATTAATACATATAAATGTGATTTCGAAGTACTTTAAAATTCATGTTTTACATTTTGCATTGCTTAAAATAAAAAATACTTACAGCTAGATAAAATTGTGAAATTATAGCATTTTTCAAGAAGCCAGGACTGCCCACGCTAGCTGAGAAAAAGTAATTTCCCTTTTTTGCTTCAGGAACCAATGATAATGATTTAATTCAAATGAATGTAATATCCTGTCTGTCAAGTGATGTCATCAGATGTATTGCACTGGTAAGAGATCCTGCTGTGTACAAGAGCAAGGTCACTCAGAGTCCACATAATGTATACAATTGGAAGAGCACATAAAGTGACTAAATGAAACAAAACGTTATATCCTCAGTGTCTATGTAATCAGTGCTACCACACCTGCATTAAACATGCAGAGTAATCACTGGGGGGAGGGCCTCAGTCAAATATAAAACATGTGATTTATGCAGAATGTCTGTATCAAATCACACTGGGAAAAAAAACCCTGTGCACTAAACAAGCAGTAATCTTCAACGTGTACCAAAGTGAGTTTGGGGTCTAGACTGTCCCTTTAATGAAATGCACTCTGTCTCTTTATAAAGGAAACAAAGCTCCCTACAATGGTGAATATTACAAAGTGCATCTGGCTATTTACTTTATATTGCATTGTCAGTAAATATATAGATTTATTTATATATATTTACTCTGTGAATTGTTATGCTGCTTCCTCTGGCTGGACTGCAAATTCTACCAATGATCCGCTGCTTCAACCTGCCCCTAAATGGAGATATCACCTTTCCACAGTGTACAGGTGATAGCAGCATTCGGGCAGGCAGATGCAATCACATATGTTTCGCCCTCATCTTTGTAGTTTATGACTGTCGTGACATAGTCAATCCAATACACCAGCCGTTTTCTAACTAACCCCACCACCAACATTCCCTCCTCACTTCTGACATTTATTATCTCCCCAACACTCCTCTTGCCCCAAAAATAATTGAAATCATTTAGCTCCCTCCTCCTTCTGCTAGCTCAGGAAGCAATGGTTAAAAAGAAAAGTTTATTTGTTCTTTAATGATTGGGCATTGGATGAGGAGCAGGGAGTGTGAGGCAGCATGGAGATGAATGGACATCCTGCTTTGAACATCATATAAACACTGTAGTTCCCCCCCAAGCAGCCACTTAATTATTTTATATGGTAGCACCACCACCAGCAACAAGGAATACAAATTAGCTTATTGTATGGCTATTTCGTTAATCTTAATCTACAATAATTTACAAGTAAGTTAAGCAAGTAAATGAAATATCTGGTGTGTGTCTGTAATTAAAACAAAGGGTGGTTATAACAATTGTCAATGTTCCTCACCATAGTATTGATAATCCTTATCCTTTGTGTTGTATTTTCATTTGACTGGTATTGCATTTTCAAAACAAAGAGAGTGGTGTGCATGTGTGCTTGATGTGTGTGTTTCTTAATCAAGCCAATTAAAGGAAAAGGTAACTAGACCAATACAGTTCATGTTCACATTATTTCTTGTGTATTTAAATTTGCATATGTTGATATGTATATCTGCAACCTTGACACACTGATAAGCCCACATGACTAAATATCCATTTATTTGTTAAACAATATACAAATTTGCGCAAACCTTTACAGATTAGGGAAGTTAAACAAGAGAAGAAAAAATACCGATTTTGAAATAAATAATTGCTATAAATAAATTAAATAGTACTACTTAGATTATATTTAGTTAACAGCTGCTGATACTGGGCATTTCACACTGAACAAGGATGGGCATGTCTTAGAAGGTCATCAAAGGATCAGATAAGAAAGTCAAATGACTTCATAATATAAAATGTCCTATCAAGTGGGGCTCTAGGTAAAAAAAAAACTATCCCAGTAGACCAATTCCATAATGTCCATACCAAATGGTATTAGTAAAACAAAATTGCAAAAGACTCTGATCTTCTTTGATTTTTGCTATTGAAATCTTCTAATACATAACAAACACATAATTTAGCCGGCATTATGGTTAATCCCTTTTGCAATGTATAGTATGCACCTGCCCTTTTGATAATATCTAACTAGCAGAATAGAATATACTAAATTTTCCTTAAACCGAAGATCCTGCTGAGTAAAAGAAGAAAGAATTTGAAACACCTTATGATTACCACAGAGCAGTTCCTACCATTGGGCTAATGTTAAAAACTGCTGTGCAATTCAAAAGGCATGAAGCTTTTCTAATTCCTTATTCTATGCCTCTGAATCCCCCTCCCCTCACTATTTTTTTTTTTTTTATAGATCAATAAACAAGCTCACATTACATCATAAGAGTATGTCTTGTTTTACCCTTGGATGTTCTGGCCCAGCATCACTGGTTTAAGGAATATATCGTATGTTCAGTGGAGATGCTGTCTGTCTAGAAGAACATTGATTACAAGAAGGGTAAGGTGATCTAGACCTACATGTGCTGTTTCACTTGTAATAAATGGCTGCTGCACTGTAAGGGTATCTGAATGTATGTCAGAATAGAAGATGGCTAGAAAGAAAAATGAACATCTCCAGGCCCAGCGGCGTTACCCAAGAAACACATTGGGATCTATTAATCAAACATTGAATTGTGGCGAATTAACACAAGAATGGTAAAACTTCAAAAACATGATTTTAACATTTCTGCATTAGCCTAAAGGACAACTGTAGCAATGAAGTTATGTTTCATTGAAAGATTGTATCAAGTGTAGATGATTTATAAAGAAATGATCTAATAAAATAATACAAATAAAGTAACTTATTGAGCCTTCTTTACTCCATATAGTTCTCTCAGGGGGCAGACATGTTGTTTAGAATCTTAGGTCAGATTTCCACTCACCTTGGTTCAGATGAATAAAGATCTGAGTCAAAGCATTTGCTGAGTGAGCTAAGCTACAAGGGAACAAACAAGTGGTCTGGATGCAAAGATTCCTTTGCTGTGCCTTCTGATTCAAATTTGCCTTGGGAATATCAAAGGCAGAAAACCAATGTCATTCTGTAGAAGGAATCACCATTGTTTAATAAATCCTTTTAGAGTAAGGGATGTCCATCTGCCCTGGATCCCAGCTGACCTCCTGGACTTATTCCATTTCAGGGATGCTGTATGGTCAAAATGTAAGCAAACTGGCTCTGACCAAGGCAACTTATTTTTCTGATCATCTAAATAGAAATCTAGCCAATCCGACCATTTTTTGGAGTGTCATTAAAAACAAGTATGACCCCCCCCACCCCCATGCCGTTCAGAACCAACCACAATTAAAACCCATAATGAAGTTAAACAATCTCCAGTGGCAATAGCAAATTAATTCAATAACTATTTTGTAGGATACGGCACCACAATGGAGATCATGGCACTTTTCTATGGAAGACGAGTCACCACCAATATCACCTCTAGAAAAACCCTGTGCAGAATTTGAATTTGTTCCTATATCTAATAGCGAAATAGCAGTGCATCTCCTCAACCAAAAAGTTAAATTACAATGTCGGTCAGACCTATTTCTGTTAATGCTACTGCAGCTGAATGCAGGTCCAATGATCTAACCTCGCTTCAATCTGGGTTTCGGTCAAATCACTCCACGAATACTGCCCTAAAGGTGAGCAACGACATCCAGAGTGGTATGGAGCGCTAAATTATTCCGGTATAAATGAAAGGCCGCTCTGCTGGTTTCATTCATACTTGGCTGATAGAACTCAATATGTGTCCATTGCCGATACTGCCTGCCTCACGTTGACAATCAAGTGTGGAGTGCTAATGCTGAGCTACTTAAATTAAACAACAATCCTCAAATAAACATCAAGACCAAATCCAGTTATAACCTGACTTAGGTAAATTCATATAAGTATCTTGGTATGTGGCTCCAAACTTATCTTTTGGTCTCCATATTGACAAGCTCATGTCAAAGCTATATCCTAGGATTGTCTCTCTCTATATGAACAAATCAAAACTATATTACACAGTAAGGAAACGTATTGTGCAGCAAATGTTAATGCCTATCTTAGACTATGGATATGTTGTGTACGATTCTGCGCCACAGAGTTATCTCGGTAAACTCGAAACTCTTTACAATACATTGTGCCCTTTTGCAATACAGTGCGATTATAACATTCATCATTGTAAAATGTTAAAAGAGTTAAACTGGCTGACGCTTGCCTCCAGGCGCACTCTCCACCTAGCGTGCTTAATGCATAACCACTTCTCTGGAAAGCTCCCCCCTACCTGAGCAGCATGATCACTCTTACTCCCTGCACATCCTACAATCTCAGATCCTGCAACAACCTTTCACTGGCAATTGCTCACTTCAAAAAGGAAGCAGGTCGAGGTGCATTCTCTTTCAGAGCTCCTCATATGTGGAATAGCCTTCCTGATTCTGCCAAATCATCATCTAGTACATGTTGTTCTTTTTTTGTATTAATAATGATTTACCCTGTATGTTCTCTTTACAACTTGTAGAAACATATGTATGTATGTATTTTAATCTACTGTTAAATGTGTAATTCTGTGTAATTCCATTCTGGACTGGGTCCCCAGGAGATACTTGAAAACGAGAGAAATCTTCCTGGTAAAACACTTTCAAAATAAATAAAAAGAAATAAATGATAAATGTGATTACTATAGTGGTAAAAAACAAACATGTTCAGGTACTCTGAATGTGACTACTGAAACTTGCCCAAAATTATGCAAAAGGTAAGAAAGATACTTTAGTCTTGCTGCTTACAATGTGTACACCTTCAGGCATTTAGCAAGCTCCTATGTATAAACGATGGTCGGTATTACAAGTTAATAAAAGGAAAACTGGATCGGACAGTGAAAGGAATTCCTCTTGCTGACAGTTTTCACTACAATTTTGGTCGTTTTCAAGTAAGTTTAAGGGAGACTTGATTTGTGAAGTTGCAACATGTATTGCTAAAATGATCTGGTCTAATCTCAAGTAAAGGGTTTTGACCTAAACATGGTATCCCCTGCTACAATCCTCTCTTCTTGGTGAGTCTCTAAATTTAGAGGCACTGTCTACTAAACAATATTCTGAGTTCACCCTAGATGTGTAAGGGGCAGATAGAATTCCCTGTATCCTAACCACCATATAGTTAATATTCCATGAGATAAATTGTTGATACTTATGTATCCTATCCTTTAAGTTGAAATAAGCACCCACAGTTGCAATAAAGCCTTTCCATGCAGGCCTGATGTGCCATCAACAGATTTCCAACGATGCTTCACATCACAGTAAAAGTGATGTATTTGCTCTATACAATATTTGCATTGATACTACTGTATTTCATGAGTGCTTAGAGGCTTTAATATATCTTATTGGTGAAAATGATCCATTATCCGAAATGATCTGTTATCCAAAATACTGCTGTATAAATAAATTGATTATTATTACCTAAGAAACAAGAGAGAAACACACTGCGCCCAATTGTGGTGGAAACTGCTGCAGCAAATTCTACCAGTGTCTCACTCCAATAAACAAATCAAAACAACACACAAGTGAAAAAGTGCGCTGTGACCCAACACTTCAAAACACACAACTCAGGAAAAATAAATAATAAATTGTTACCCTTAAAGTAAATCAGCCTTAAAGTAAATCAGCTCAATATTCAATCCGAAGGGAAAAAAAAAATAAAACAAAACAGAACAGAAATAATATAGTGTAGTATATCACATAAAAGTTCTGATAACAAATAATAAGTGAGAACACACTCACATCTTCCTGAGCAGAGATCTGCTCAGTCTATACAGCATCCAGGGAGCCCACCAAGGGGTTAAAGATCCAACTGCTTCACAGAGGAATCCTAGGCAGCTTATTCAGGGTAGCAGACCCAGAAGGTACTCCCAGCAGTAGTATAAGAGAGGGTAAGGAGGAGACTATTTAGCTTCAACGATTTTAATACCAATAAAAACATATAAAGAATCTTACATTCAAAGATCCACTTGAACAGTACATATATAGAGTCCCAGTAGCAGTCTCCTCTTGTCCACAACGCGTTTCACCCCCAAAGTAGGGCTTTTTCAAGTCTTGAATACCCTGAATAAGCTGCCTAGGATTCCTCTGTGAAGCAGTTGGATCTTTAACCCCTTGGTGGGCTCCCTGGATGCTGTATAGACTGAGCAGATCTCTGCTCAGGAAGATGTGAGTGTGTTCTCACTTATTATTTGTTATCAGCACTTTTATGTGATATACTACACTATATTATTTCTGTTCTGTTTTGTTTTATTTTTTTTTTTCCCTTCGGATTGAATATTGAGCTGATTTACTTTAAGGCTGATTTACTTTAAGGGTAACAATTTATTATTTATTTTTCCTGAGTTGTGTGTTTTGAAGTGTTGGGTCACAGCGCACTTTTTCACTTGTGTGTTGTTTTGATTATTATTACCTATCTCCTTAAACTCATCCATCTTTATGATGAACTGCTTTGCTTGGGCATAACTAACCTTCCTTCAAGTTCTCTTTTTATTCTTATCTTATGTTTTTTAGTTTTTTTGTTAAATCACTCTATACATCCAAAAGCTGTTAAGGTCACAAATGACATGTTTCTTATGTCACATAATATTTTATTGAGCATCTACCTGATCGTAAACTTATCATATTGTACAGAGATATGGCGATACATGGCATTTTATACAAAAGAGTCAACTATAGCATGTGATGTACATTGAAATTATCTGTATTCCTTTAAGTGGCCCTATAATCTTTCATGGAGTCCATTAAAATATTGGTGGCTATGTTTAATCATTGCATGTGAAATGTGTTTCATATGTGATTTTAAAAAAGTACGTAGTATTCGATGCAAGAAGGTAAATAGAAGATAAGAGTTTATGAAACATCTAATCTCAGAGTACATTTCTACTTTATCAGTTATCTCTGTATACATACTTCAAGTTCAAGTACATCCCAACAAGGGCTCAATGTAGTAGACATGCAAGCAAGATCAATTTTAGAACCAGGTTGCAAGCCTCATGAATCACAAACCTCTATATTGGTGCTTACATGAACATATAAGACTTGCTACAATATGTAATTCTGCAATAGGGCTGGGGCTTCATGTGTGTATGCTAAAGCAACAGCTTACAAAGAGCAATCCATTGTCACATCCAATGCCATTTTAAAGAGTAAGAGTCTCTCTAATAACTCCTATACTTGAACAGCTGCTGTCATTTGGAGATTAGTTAGCTTCCATTAGGACCAGAACATAAGACCTGATATCATTAGGGACATTGTTTTAGTCTTTAAAACAAAAATAATAAGAACAAAAAAAGAAATATTGCCGATATATTAAAACAGTTGAACAATATTTACATTTATTGTATATATCCATGTATTTTGTTCCTGTTGTATATTTTCTGCCAATTTTGGTAGCATTGTAAAAGAAATATGTAAAAGATTTTTTTTTTACATAGACATCATCCTAGTGGCACAGTGGCATCATTACTAATACCGTCATTAAAAATAAATTCCCTTAGCAGTAAAAGTACTATTGGAAAGCATCAAAATGGACATCAAGACAATTGCTGGAAAGGATTTAGATGTTTGAGTGGAGGCTGGAGCTACTAAAGCAGTGCTGTGATTTAGAAACCTGATAATGTTCACTTCCTCCCACATCACTTTCTTGGCAAAGCAAGAGAGGTCAATTCACTAACAGGTGAGTTGCAGGGAAGTTGAGATGCATTAAACATTCCATCTCACCAATTTATGTATTCATTGTGGAGGGACACACCTGGTGGGTTTCCCCCATTAAGCAAACTCACCACATTTGAACATTTGAGAGAGTTTGCTCTGAAAATCAAAATTTAGCATCATGAAAGTCAGGAAAACTCCACCTAAATGGTTTATAATATTAAATGTTATAACAAATCCCAAATTTTGGAGAGCAAACATTTGTAGAAATAAAAGGTAAACTTACCATGCCACCACAGAGGCTAAAAATAGCTGCATGAGTGTCCACACCATTGACATGCCCGCTGTAGAAACAGTGCTTGAGGTCCATGGATTCATGCTGAGAGTGACTTTGGTTTCCAATATGTATAACATTGTAAGAATCACCAATGAAGTTTGCATTGACACTAAGGTTAAACCGGAACATTTGTCCATAGGCAGTAAAATAATAATGCGTCCGATTGGCATCTGAATATTGAAAATTAAGACTCCTTTTTCTTCTGCGGAAATGTTGTGTGTGGTGGAAAACTTCTCCAAAATCATTTACCCGGGAAGGTATGACAATTTCATAAGATGAAAGATCCTTAACAAAACTGTCTGTAAAACAATGAAAAATGTCAATGATAATAAAGATAGCTTCACATTTAGTGGCAAACTGATAAGAATTAAATATCTAATAAACTCATGAATGAGATGCGTGGACAATGGAAGAATCGATGACAAGCTAAAACATTAAAGGGTCTACTCAATAAAGAGAGAATTGTGGATAACTGAGATGCAAATTTCAAACTTTATGTGGGAGAATTTTTCCAACTCAACTACTTTGGCATTAAATTTGAAATTACCATATTAATTATATCTTTATTGAGTTGACTCTTGTGTCAAATGAACAGGTTTTTGTGGGGGTTTTTGTTTTAAACTCGTCTTAAAAGAAATTAATTTATGATGAAAATGAGGAGAAGTGTGTTAAGAGTGAATCTTGGCTGAAATCAGTGGATTAACACTTATATGACACCTTCATGTCTATAGTACAACTAATTAATGGAATTCAAGCAGCTTAAAATGCACCATGGCTATAGACCATTATTTTTTTCACCAAAAAAAATATACCCAAAGCTATCAAAGAAGCCACCTTGTTCCATTTAGATGACATCCAAAAACTTAGCAAGTATTCTAAAAGCCTGATTACATAATATCAGGATCCTGTGTTGAAGATCAAGTGAGCCCAATTGACATGAATAATGTATACACATACTTTACTATAGAACATGAAAAAACATGCTTTATTACATTTCTGAACACAACAGAGAGTATAAAATCAAACTTGTGTATTATTAAACTAATACCTATGCACTGAAATAAGCTATGAATGTCAGCAGATGGTAGGATCTCAAGTGGAAGAGTCTTTCGGGAGACACATTAAAGCCAAATATATTGAGAAGTAGGCACAGGGGTCACTTCCATTTATATATTATTTGGCGGTGTTATTCTGCTAAAGTGTTTTATAAACACAATCCACGTAAAGAGGTCCTACACACAGTACAGGAAAATTTGTGTATTCATTGTGCTGCTGTTGTGCTCTAGAGCAGAGGTTACTGTGAGTATTCACTTTTTATTCGTATAAAGAGCAGGCCTCAACACAGATGTTTCAAAATGCCCACCACCTCTTTTTCAATGTATTGAAAGAGGACTTGCACAGTGAGATCTTCATATGAATAAAACATGATTACTTTGCAGCATCAGTAGTATTTGTTTTAAAGTGTTTTGTAAGTGACTATATGGAATAACAATGTTATTAACATATTTTTTTATTTTACTGGGATCCAGCCTGCGGGGAGCTTTATTCATTCTTTCATAAAAGGTTCTATTTCTTCTGACAACCCATTTATCCTGACAAGTTTGTCCGGTTCTGGATTGTGTGTGAGTGGAGAACCCATATTTTGAAAAAAACTTCACAAACCAGTGGCTGTTTACATTTGTCTTCTCCTTGATCACCTTTTATGGTTGTTCTCCTATTGCTCCTGTCTTATGCTTCTAACATGTACTTGCTAGCAAGGAGGACACAGCGGCTTAAACAGCCCATATTTAAAAATGAGAGAAATCTCAATGTATTTTTCATGGACTTGTGGCGTCTTCTTCACAGGACAAAGCAAATGGGAACAGTGTATGCTGAGATATGACTTTTGTTCTGATTAAATTGTTATATTTAGCATTTAAATACTATCAGAGTATTTTGTTTCTACAGGGCCAAAAGTGTTTTGGCTTCTAGAGTTGCCACCCAGCCAGTATTTTACCGACTGGCACGTATCAAAATGGCACGTATCATAAGGACAATGTTATCAATGATTCTCTGAATGTCCATTAAGAGATCACCAATAGTCAAAAAGATCCTGGCCTTAGCCAGTTGGGGTGATCATCCTCTCCCTTGCTCGAAATGTGTGTTGGTGTCAAAGATGCTGGTCATCATTCAGGGCTGCCAAGTCATAGAGAACCAGCTCCACAAGATGACAGCCTGGAAGTCTCTAGGAGACTTCCAAAAGACTTGGTAATTGCCTCTGAACAATGAAGCAGGACCAATGCCTCCTCCAGGTGAAGGATGCGCCAGCCTAGGGTGCACCTCTACTGGGGGCACAAGCACACAATAGATCCACACACACTATGGTGTGTTCATAGTAGTGGCTGCCGTGTGAGGTTATTTATCTCATGTCATTCAGACTACAATAGTCAAATTTAAGATAAAAAGCGTTAATAAGTGATAGTCTGCGTCACTGAATCAGGCGCAATATCTACTATGAACATTTACTCTTATGTTCTGGAATTAAATTAGCATTTTGAAAATGTTTACTTATGCATCAATAAGAATATACAATGGAGGGGGTCACATAGTAAACCAGTGCAGTGGGAAATAAAAAATGTGTAAAACATGAGTGTAGAGCAATTTTCAATTATACAGAACATTGTTTTGATTATGAAAATTACACCAGACTGTAGCAAGTGCAAATAAAAATGGTCAGCAGAAATATTCACAAATATGCCTTTTTTTATTCACAAATGTATTTGTTTTATTTATATTTTGCTCATATTTAATAGCCAAGTGTTACATGAGTAAGCAGCAAGAAAGGGAAAAGAATATTTTACATTTATATGTATTTGCATTTTCATTTCATGTCCTATAAGTCAGAGATGAATTTTATTAGGTATTAAGGTTTTGCGTTGCCAAATAATATAATTAGAATTAAAAAACAAACAAAGCTACGCTAAATAAAAGTTTTTAGGTTCTCATAGGTGACATCCTACAATCACAATGGGATTTAAGGACCCAGCTGAGAACACATGAGGACACTTGAAAAAGCCTCACCAAAGAGGAGAAACGCGTTGTGTGCTATAGGAAACAAGGGATGTGCAACACTGGACTCTTTTTCAAGGATTTTTACCATTTTTACTGCTTTTAATGAAATTGAGGACTCTTCAGATTTTAACTGTAAGAATTCTATGTTTTATTTGTATTACATATTAAACAGTGTTCATTAATATCCTTGCCTTCCTTCTTCCTCATGTGTTTTGTGGAGTCTTCATGGATGAAGTAACGGAACATCATTAACCCTTTCCCTGGGCTCCCTTATGCTGATATCCCTGAGCAAGTAGTTGCTCAGACGAATGTGAGTGGCCACTTGGCACAATTCATTCACTTTATTTCACTTTTTCTTTGATATATTACACTATTGTGTGTTTTATTCTTTTATTTTTCATATTCCCTTTGTACAACACTGCAAGATACATACTAGTTCTAAGGGTAAATATAAGTGTGTGTAGTGTTGGTTGAAGCGCACTGGTCACGTTTTTCTTTGTACAATGGGAACCCTGTCAACTAATTCACCTGAAATCATTCTGGGCAATGATGTAACAAGATAGTAAACGTTTCAACATTCATTGTACATTAATTATATATAATATTTATTAAAAAGGTATTTTTACCCCAGGATGTTCTGAGTTAGTTTTTCATATCCTAGTGGGTGAGACATGTTAGGGATTAATCCATAGAGAGAAATATTGGAACAAATCACCATGGAAACCAGTGGCATGCTTTTGCTTATTTTAGACTAACTTTTCCTTAGAATTTCCATATACATATAACAATCATTACGTCTATACATATAGATACACATGTGACGTTTGGCCTGACTCCCCAGTGTGAGATGTGGAGTCCATTCATTCACAGTATGTGACACAGACAGTAAGAGGAAGTTAGCTGTTTCCATGCACTTGGGTTATATAGTCTATTAGTCCAATGCTGCCATTGGCTCTATTTAATTACCTTGCTCTGAGTGAAGCCGGGTTTCCCAGGACCGCGTATGCAAAAAGCAAAGATGACAGAACAGCCCCGCCAACCAGTTTGCAAGCAGCATGTTCCTTTCAATGCTGCAGGGAAAATAAGGACCACACAGTCCCTTTCTCTCCCACCCCCCTCAGTTCTCTCTCCCCCAACCTGCGCCCCTCGACTCCCCGGGTAGCCCTCACAGCTGCTCCCGCTTCAGCAGCCGGGCCGGTGTGCAGAGTATGTCTAGCCCCTTGCTGCCTCGCCACCCTTTCTGCATCGCTTCCCTCTTGCCCCTTTCTCTCAGTAGTATCTCCTGCACCTCGCCCAGCGGGGCATACACTAAGTCATGAACATGTGTGTATGTCAGGAACAAGCAGCGGCACTTTCTCCAAGCAGAGAGAGAGAGAGTTGGAGGAAGGAGCTCTGCCAACAACTCTGCTGCTCTCTGACCATCCCAGGACCCCGACATCAAAGAGCAGAGCACGCCTCTCGGGAGAGCCGGGGGCCAATCACCATCAGCAGCACACTTCACATGGAGCTGTGCCTATCTCCAGTTCAAGCCTGCATGGCACTGCATATACTCCTCCATCCCCGCTGCTAAAACCAGCTGTTACCAAATGCTAAGAGCCAGCTAGAGTTGTAAATACTCCATACACATCTGGGTCAATCAGCACTGAAGTCTATGAATTGCATGCCACATTTTTCATGCAGGGTAATTTGATGATGGCATTGTCTCAATCAGTTATACAAATATTTGATTCTCTTCCTAAATATTTCTAGATTTTCTATTTATTATTGCATGGAATTTATTCCAGAATGCCTTCAACAAACCCTCCATTCTATTGCACAAAACAACTAAAAGGAGAGCAATTATTTGACAATGTAGACAGTAGCATAGCTTTTGTTTTCCTTCCAATTCCTCTCACAATTGATATACATTGCATAATATGGGTTACTTAAATGCAACCAAAATTAACATTTATTAAGACTGCATTATTTGTATTTTGATATCAACACCAATGACTATTATTTTTTAAAACGTGTTTAAGATTATTTCACGTACAGTAACTACGTTCACGATTTGCTATAGCCATTTCCTTGTATGGGTGTCCGCAGGATATTTTCCAGAAGTGGGGGGCAAAACATCCTCCCCAGTATTCTCCTCCCATCCCAATAACTATTTGTCTACTCCCCTCCTCCTGCCTTTGTTCACGAGAGGCGTTTTCTGGGGTGCAGCAAATGTTAGTTACCTATAAATAGGAAAATATATATATTTATAATTGTGGTAGTAGCTGCCCAGTCTAAATTTTCTATAGTGTTTAGTCAGTAATGGTACACTGTTTATCACTGGAGCTACAGTCAACAACAAGAAAGTTAGTGTGTGGTGTAGGCCATCATAGACCAGTCTAACTCGGCTACTTTGTCCTTTAGTTTTAAATTCTCATCTCAGTTTCCTGCAATTCTCTCTTTCATGATTAAAGCACTTAGTTTTTGTAGTGTAGCATTTCCCCCTTCACCCACCAACAGTTAGATACTATTCCCATCAATAACAATGTTTCTTGATCAACATCTCTGGAGTTTCAGACAATTACAGTTAATGTGGTGTAGTGTTGGTGTGTGCTGCATAGCAAAAAAGAGAGTAAAAAGGGACATAAAGGCTTGTAAACAAAATAGGATACTTTGTAGTTATTCAGCAGTGGTAGTAACCTTTGGCACACCAGGTGCTGTTATTACATTTCTCCCGATATTTAGTCAACCAAATAGATGGCTGAGAATGACCTGCGCTCCACAGCAGCTGCAGTATCAATCCATAATGATATAATAGATATCTTAGGCACTCCAGTTGTTGAGTTCTCACTTTCACATGATGCTAAACATACCAGACTGGCTGAAAAACATGGGACATGTAGTCTCAGCAGCTGGAGCGTTAACTAACCCTAGCTGCAATACATGTTTCAATAAACTACCTTGTGTCTCTGCCCAGATGGGTGCGCTCTGTCAGTAAAGCAGCAGAAGCTAGAGTGAATGGGGAGGTGATCAGCTGCTAGAGAGAGAGGAACAGAGCAGACTAAACTGCTCTGACAGCAAGGAGGTACATAGAATTAAATAAAAACTTTTTTTGTATTCTAAAAAGGTAACCTACCCTAAACATCCTACTGCTTCTTGCTGCTGCTCTAGGGGGCCTGTTTGGATTTTGTGATGTGTGGGTGGCAAGTGTCCCATCCCCCTCCTTCCAGACATCCATACCTTTGTCATTTTTTTAGTCACCTTTTGCTCTTTTCCATTAATTAATAACAAAATAAAACAGTTTTATTAACATCATTGTTGTTTTGCAATATGATGTTTTCAACTGTAATAATAACAAATGTTTAACCATAAAATGTACCTTCAGATATTCTCTGGTTTTCAAGTAGGTCCTGGGTATCTTACTACCCAGAAACAACACACTAAGGGTGTTCCCAAGGTTATTACCCAATTTGATGGTATTCACAGACTGTGTTACCTGCTCAGGTCAGTGTTTGACCCATTTGCGACAATAGACTTACCCATGTATGTAATGGAAGGCATCACCTAGTGACAATGGACATACCTGGTATGTCCTGCAGTCAAACCTGCAAAGGCAGCGATCACCTGTCGCTGCCTATACTTAGCCAGTTTTTCTATGATGCTTCAATATCGAGTTCATCATACAACACCAAAAACTGCGATCACATTGGATGGCATTGGCAGCATGCCCCTCCAATATGGTGCTGCTCTGTATTCAGCAAGAGAGACAGAAGTAATCTGAAGTCAACCTTCGCTTTGTTGCGCTGACTGCCCCTAAACGCTTTCAGCAACATTGCATTGAATAAAACAAACAACAAACTAACCCTGGATCTACACTTAGGGTTGCATTTAGGGTTAAAGATGGGTTGGGTTAGATTGAGGATCAGGATGATTATTAGGGATAGAATTAAAAGGTCACTGTAGGAGAAAATGGTTAGGGAAAATAACGCTAATTTGGGTTATTGCTCTCTAACTTGCAAATAAAAACATCGGAAAAACATATAACATGGCATATTTCTAAACTCAGGACAAATATTAAAAACTGTTCATATAGGGTCTTTTTACCGTTTATAACTGTGTAAAAAAAAATTCAGTTTAAAGTTAGAAAAACTGTCTTTTTCCAATTTTTTTTTATCATATATTAGGATTGGTTTTATAGCAAATTATATGATATGATAGCAGTAATGGTATCCCACAGTTGTTGTAGTTGATCTCTACTCAGAATAGCTATTTAGTTCTCATGGCTTTGATCAATAGGATTGTGTCTTCGCGTGCTGCAGCCAGGTCGACCATCAGCAATTTTGAGGATCCTTACAGAACAAATATTCTGGGCCCCTCCCCCACTCCATTTCTCCAACCCCACTACTTTCATTATTGCCCCACATCCCCGTAGCACCACCTTGCAGTCCTCACGGCACTTGAAACAGCACCCAGCTACCAGAACTTTCTGGATCTCATTAGTAACAGCAGTTGTATAACCTGCTGTAATGCTGCTGTGTCTTTTTTTCTTGTTCCATTTTTTAAGCACTGTCTTCACAAATAACACAAATTCTACCCAAAACTACCACATCAAGGCTCTGGATAATATTCTAAATATCAGCAATGTGCTATTTGCAATAACAGATCCTATTTTACAACGTGAATTCATTTCATCAATATACGTCAGTGTTACAAGAATAAACATCCTGCAGAAAAGAGCCACATTTTCTAGTAACACTAGATCGTAAATCTAATAACAGTGTATGACATATTCATTTTTCCACTTTCATTAAACTAAAATTTTTCTTAAGATTCATGGTTTGTGACCCATTGTCTTCAGACTATTTCCATACAAGAAATCTCAGTGCACTTCATCTAGTAAAATATTTTTTTATAAATAAATACATACATAAATCATAATGAAAGCTAGTTAGAAGGAGTAAGGCATTCAAGCTCAACATTCTGGAGTATTAGCATACGCTCTCTTTAAAAAATACATACGTAAACAAAGTATCATGCTAGAGTACAAGGTGTTCTAAAACATGTATTTTTAAAGAGCATGTGTTTTCCTAACACATACAGGCCCGTCATCTGGGGGTGATGTGCGATACTGGCATCCCGGGCACGCCAGGTAAAAAAAATAAAATAAATTATCCGATAAAAGCCGGTCGGCGACTGTGAGGGAAGCGCTGTGCGCTCCGCTCCAGCCACGCGGCTGCAATATAGTTTTTTTTTAAAGTTTACACAGCCACGGACCTTCACCGGGAGACAGCAGCAAGGAGGTAAGTACTGGCTGGGGAAGGGGGAGGAGGGTGGCATAACGAGCATACTGAGGGGCAATATCCTGGCATATTAAATGGCATAATCCTGACATATTAATTGGGTAAATCCTGGCATATTAATTGGCATAATCCTGGTTTATTAATTGGCATAATCCTGACATATTAATTGGCATAATCCTGACATATTAAATTGGCATAACCCTGACATATTAATTGGCTAAATCCTGGCATATTAATTGGCATAATCCTGACATATTAATTGGCTAAATCCTGGCATATTAATTGGCATAATCCTGGTTTATTAATTGGCATAATCCTGACATATTAATTGGCATAACCCTGGCATATTAATTGGCATAACCCTGGCATATTAATTGGCAAAATCCTGGCATATTAATTAGCATATTGAGGGGAAAAATCCTGGCATATTGAGGGCTAAATCCTGGCATATTAAATGGCTAAATCCTGGCATATTGAGGGACAAAATCCTGGCATATTGAGAGGCAAAATACTTGCATATTAAATGGCACATTGAGGGGCAAAATACTGGCATATTAATTGGCAAAAGAACAGCATATTGAGGGGCAAAATACTGGCATATTAAATGGCACATTGAGGGGCAAAATACTGGCACATTAAATGGCATATTGAGGGTCAAATTACTGGCATATTAAAAGGCATATTGAGTGGAAAAATACTGGCATATTAAATGGGAAAAGAATGGCACATTGAGGGGCAGAATACTGACTTATTGAGTGGCAAAATATTACTGACATATTGACCAACTGCTCCCAACCACCTCCATATTACAGTAGACTGGTATAACATGCTTGTAAGGGTAGGTGGGGCGAGTGGGAGATATTGTCGGGGGGGGGGGGGGCAGAAAATTTGTTCAGTAAGGAGCCCTGAAATTTGAAAAGATGAGTGTGATTTGCTTCTCTATATTTCTTTACTGTGCTTTTTATATTTGTACCCCAGGAGAAGACTGTTGGTACTTTCTACCCTGTTCTTCGTGTGTTGTAGATTGGGCTTACACCACATTGGTTGTGGTTTAGCGAAACGTGGATGGAGCATGTCCAAAATAAGGAAGGATATGAGCAAAAAATCATCAATTAGTCAATTACAATATAAATTAAATTGCTAATTCCAAAGCCATACATTGGTTATAACAACAAAAAGTGACAGTGCGCTAAAGTGCTCCAAAAAGTGAAAATATGTGACTGGGTAAATATCCAAGCCGTGCAGCCTGTGGCTGTACTTTAAAACAGAGATATTACACACTTTTTGGAGCACTTTAGCGCACTGTCACTTTTTGTTGTGATTTTATTGTGTTGTATTGGGCACTGAGGGGTAGGTGCCTGACAGTTTGTCGCTTGTGCAGATTTGAGACAAACGCCACTAAACCTCACCACTTTACTAGATACATTGGTGATCATTAAAGTTAGATTTGCAGATCAGAAATAACAAGCCACAACATATACCCAATTCAACAGCCTTGTATCTTGGTCGTCAATAGTTAACCCTACAGACTTTAGACAGAAGCAAATGAGTAAGGGTTGTATATTTATTAAATGTACCAACCCCACCTTTTTTTGCTTTTTGTGTTTTTTGTTTTGTTTATTTGTCTGTTGTTTTATTTTGTGTTTGTATATTTTAATACTTCTTTATTTATGTATTTGGTTTTGAATCTTTTAATATAGGATGTAATTATAACTTATATTCAAACAACCTAAACTATTTATTGAAAGAAATGTATCAGCCCCAAACGCTGTAGTTTGTTTTTGGTGTTGTTTTGTTCTTTTAATCCTGATCAGTACCTGAAAGCATTTATCGCCAGCCTTGCTATGCAGTGTAGGAAATGCCTAATTAGTCCAAGAGTTTTCAAAGCTTAACCCCGGTGGGGGAGAGGTGCAGCATGCCAAAATCTATGGCTTTCTCTGTGTGTTATAAAACAATCTACAAGCTTCTATCAGCTGGGAAATGCTATAAACAGGATCATAGTTTTTTGGTTAATGGGATTCAACAAGAAAAAAAGAATACCCGGTAAATTGTCATTTAATATAAAATATATACAACTGAGACATGTATTACAGGGTTTACTCAATAAAAGGAAAATTGCAGAGAATTGAGAGAGGAATTTAAAACTTAAGGCCAAAGTATTGGAGTTGGAAAAATTCTCCCACTCCACTGCATTGGAGAAGAGTTTTTCCAACACGGCTCTACTTTGGCCTACAGTTTGAAATTCCCATCTCAATTCTCTGCATTTATCACTTTATTGAGTAGACCCTTCAATGTAACTAAACAAGACACTGCTATATAAATGCTCAAGAACATTAAAACATGATGTGCATTTCACTTTAAAAAACATAGTATGTGTAGTAAAATTCCATGCAGATTGGTGTCTTACTGCACGCTGTTATGTGCTGTAAGACATTACTGTGACTAGCATTCTTGGAAGAAATCCAGCAAATAAGATAGAGTGGCCTTCACCCTGAATTGTTTATCCTTTCAAACAGTTGTAAATAATATTTTTTTAGAAAAAGTTGGAACAGCTTACTTTTTTTTCCCTTTATTCCTACTGAATTTTGGATGTTAAATATCATAAATTAAGATGATTTAATGTACACTGTTAGTATTGTGCAAACAATATGCAATCTTGTAATGACGATAAAACTTGTGTTGTAATGCAGGAGTATGCGCACTGCTTCCACTCACAAAAAAAAGTGAGTGAGTGATCCTGCCTGGTAAGCAATCAGGCTATGTTTCACAAGATCAAATGTTGGCAAAAAGCTTCCACAATGATTCTGCCAAGCTAGTAACAGCAACCCAAGCAATCGGCTTCACCCTTTTTTGGTGTTCCATCAGCACAGTGCAGCTGTTGTATCAGGCACGGGGAATGTCAGCTACAAGTGCAAAGAGACTGAAATGTAGGTCACAGCTAGAGCCACTGATGAGGGAAGTTAGAAATCTCAATGCTGCTCTAAGGAAACAGTCACCACATGCTTTAATATCATATATTAGATATTATATGGTCATTTAAAATATAAGGCTGTCCATTTCAAGAAAAGGAGAAGGGGTCTGACACTTTGTGGGTCCCTTTCTGTCTGCTGACTGTCCCAAGGAGCTGTACTTATGCATAATTATTATCATCCAATTTTCTATACAGATTCAGTGTTGTGTAATGCAGAATGTTTACAAATTGTGAAATGTAAAAAAATACAATACAAGCAAACATACGTAAGGAATGCAGCCAAGCGCACACTAGTTGTAATCCTAAATTACAAATGTAATAATCTGGAAATCAAACAGAACCTGTGTTGTGCAAAAAAGCTAAAGTGTCAACAAATATACACACATTCTTCCAAAAGAAAACAGTTTTCAAAACTTAATGTACCAAAATATGTTGCATGAAGCATAACAGAAAAAAACAATTCAACACATAAAACACAAGTAAAAAATCTGTTAGACTTCACTTTAGATTAGACCTGTGCGTCACCAACAGTGATAAGACTGAAGGTTGCTTTAAACACCAGGACATCCTTGGAATGTATGAAGTGCTCTTGCTAATGACAGACAAATATTAATGCGTAAAGTTGGGTCTGGGGCAAGTCCTGAGGGCAAAGTGGCTTCTGGGCAATTGTGAATATCCCGCAAATGATTTGCAGACAAACATCAAAGGGCCCTGATCTGAAAAATCAATCACAATGGCAGAGGGAGTATGTTCTCCCTTGGATGTGACCTGAAGCATTTCTTTTTCTGAAATATATAGAACTGAATTTGTTGCCGATAAGATTGGTTGTGTTACTAATCATGTCCGCTAGTGTATAAAGGCTAGAACTGAAAGCTTTTGCTCTTTGAGCTTCTAAACCAGGAACCTGTTAAAAGATTAAAATATGTATATTTTGTTTGCTTGTACTCCTCTTTCTTTAGTTCTATTCTCCACAAATAAACTTACAATAGCTGGCAGTGATAGCACCTTTGCTAGATGGCCAGGGCCGCCATCAGGGGGGACGGGCGATACACCCATCCCGTGCCCACGAGGCCCTCTCGGCCCTGGCCCTTTAAAAAAAATGTTTTAAAAAAGCGTGGGCAAACGGGGCAGCTACCAGGGCCCATTCATTCCTGGAGGCCAAAAGCAGCTGGCCTGTGGGCCCCCGCTGCCACACGGAGACAGTCACAATCAGGCAGCCGGAAGATCCACAATGGATGTGGACCCGGCTTTTAGTCACAGTGTACCGAAATGACATCATGTCATATCTAGTATTTCTTGCACGCAGCGTGCATGCGTGCAGTAAGAAACCCTACAGAGGAGACGAGCAGCATCCAGGTAAGTACTGCGGAAGGGGGGATTAATGTGCCACTTAACAGTGCCACATTAATGAGCAAATGATCAGAATTTTTTTTCAGTAAGGGGCCCTGACATTTCTGATGACAGTCCTGTAGGTGCCCCTTCTATATCCTGGCCACTCACATGTATCATTAATGTAGAATCCCACACACCATGTAAATACAAATTCACAGATAGTGGGAAGTTCCTGTGCTGGTGTAAATAAAGGTCTTAACTTTCACTGTCATAGTGCTCTATAGTTACTTTAAAATGGTATAAAAACTTCAGTACATTTCACTTAGTGCTATGTTGGTCAGGTCTCACAGTGATTGCACTGTCACCATTTTGGCTTGCATACCTAGATATGAAGTTCAGTTTTTCCTGACACCTGGTTTCTGCATGTCCACAAATCTATAACGCCTGCACTAATCTGTAAATAGTACCAATTATGTATCTTGAAGCTTGGCACTGAAAAAGTCAGACTCTGATAACTGGGTTGGAAAGTAAGACAACTTGGAGATTTTTTTAAGCTTACACACTAATGATTTATCGTTGAAGTTCACTTGTAATTTGCCACAGTTTTAATAATTAATTTTTAGACCACAAAACATCTGTCTGTAGTTTGACTTACTATGATAGGACTGTCCCTCACATCCAGTGCCTGAGAAGCTCATTCAATCTTTGAACCAATGGCCCAGTGGCAAGTGACAATAATAATAACAATAACAACATGTTTAACCAGGAAAGGTACATTGAGATAGGCTCTGGTTTCATAGTACGTCCTGGTGATGTTACTTTTGCCCAACGTTAAGGGGATGTTACTATCACTCCAGCTGACAAGAAGTGCTTGCTTGATTTTACTTATGTGCCATGTGTGTATAAGGATGTTTAGAAAATGAGAAATATAACTGGATGGTTCATTTCGATGATCTCACATGGGAATGGTGACGATATAGTGTGGTTGTGGAGTGCACATGATGTAAAAATGCATTATGAATAATATGTAACAGAGACATCTATATATTACCTACATTTTATGTTTTTCTCACAAAGATAAAATATGTTTATCGTACACCACTTAGTTGACAGGCTTTTTTAAAAACTGTTAATGAAATAAAAAGTTAATGAAGTAAAGTAGAGAATAAGCCAGATCTTTGAAACACTACTACATGAGTATTTGACTGCTAAATTATTAAAATACAACATTGATTGTCTAATGGGCGGAAGGTATCACATTAAAAGAAATTAACCCCAACATTTTTTTGTTTAATTGCCATATTATTCTTGATTTAAACATGTTAAGCCATAACCCAATATGCCCTGATAATCGCCTCCTAAATGGTGTCTCTGAACTGAGGATGGATTCAGGGCACACCGATGGCACATCGGAAACAGGATTATGAGCTACTTAGGCAGCCTATTCATGGCCTATTCCATGTTGATATCGCCTTACACCGAATGCAGCCAAAATGCACAGAAACAAAGTAGTAGTCTCAGATCTCCCCACAGGTCCTCCCAAAGCAGTCAATAGCCAAAAAAGCCGAAGACTTCACAAAATGGCCCAAAGTTTAAAAAAAAAAAGAAATAAGTCAAAATAAAAAATAATGGTATACTAACTAAATACATAAAAAAATTCAGCAGATTAACCTAAATAATATAAAACTTTTTTTAATTAAAATTTAAAAATGTTTATAGTCATAGAAATATTTATAATGTATAACATTAAATGGACTTTATTGCACACCTAGTACTTTCCCCTACCACCCAAGGACACGCCCCATCATTCACATTGCACACTCGGGACTTTACCCATCACCACACTGCACACCCAGAACTTACCCCAGCACATGCCCCAACAACACAATGTCACAGTTGAGTGTAATGCAAATGGCAATTGCCTCTATACTTTCTTTTGGTCCCAGGCATTAACTCATCATAAGAGCCGCAGCATTAGCGACCTTATGACGAGTTAACTCGTCATGCAGTCTAGCCGGCGGTGCGCTCCGTGTGCACCGCCAGCTAGTCTGCAACAGGTCCAGGACTAAGCCTCGCAGCCGAGGCAAAGCTCCTGGACCCGATCGGTGGATTTTCGGGCATGTGATTGCGGTGATTGAGTGATCACCGCGATAACATGCAAATTAGATGCAAAGTCAGTGTGTTCACACACTGACTTTGCCTCTAATTCACTCTCTGTGCTTCACGTTCTTATAGTGAAGCACAGAGAGTGACCTGTAAATAAAAATAAATAAATAACATACACAGAGGTAAAAAAAAAAAAATTAACCCTTTCATTGCTGATCACAGTTTTTAACTGTGATCAGATTCCTTCCACTTTATGGCCCTCATTTAGTTTTTTTTTTTAACAATTTTTTTTATTTTTACAATTTATAAAGTTTTTTTTAATAAATAAAGGTAATTTTAATATATTTATTTAATAAAATTTAACCCCTGCATGCCTGTTGCATGTTTGTACGGATCTGACATCGCACTCTTCAGAGTTTTTTTTCTGTCTTTTTTGAATATTTTTCTTTTTTATTAGTTAGTTAATTAGGGGGATAAGTGGGTTAGTGTTGCACTAGTTGTGTAGCTTATTATTGGGAAAATAATGGGGGAAAACTTTTTTTCCCTCAAAAATTCCTCTTTTATATGTATTTTTTAATACTAAAATGTAAATCATTTTAATGTATAGGGTATCAAAAAAAAGCTCTAACTGTCCTTTAAAAAACAACATATAACTTGTATGGGTACGTTAAATGAGAGAGAGGAAAATTATGTTTCAAAAACCGCATATTAAAAATTGAAAAACGCTCTGGTCCTTGGCCCAGGAAAATCCCAGATCCTTAAAGGGATAATTATTATTTTCTGTGAAACAGAAGCTGTTTATGTTAACAGAAAAAATATAAACAGTATTTGCAAGAAACAGACTAATTAAGGCTACAAATACCAAAGAAAAATCTAACTAATGTTTAAAAACACTTAAAGATACAATTACAATGATCTAGATACAAGTAACTGATCTTTTGATTGACTCTTTACTTAAACTATATGGTGCCTGTATGAACTTGAACAAATTACAAGCCTCACTGCACAGAGAAGAGAGATTTTTTTGAAGTTGTAAATTAGACTTCATTACCATCACAATAACCTGTCACTCCTTACAGTTCACTGAAAGGAAATATTTGCAAGGGGCAATGAAATATCTTGGCACTCAGCCCAAACATAACATTACACCCTCTCACGTACTTGCAAAAGTTAGACTGCTATTAAAGTACATTTACAGACTTCAAAGTATGCATAGAACATATTAATGATAAGTGGAGCATAGAATATTTGATATGTTATTATAGATTTAATTTTTTGGGACCCCAAAAATGGGCACCTTTCCCTGTCTGTCATGTGCTCAGTACAACAGTATATTGAAAGGTGATGCTTTTTATCACTAGATAAAATAATAAATTCCACACTAGATTTCACATCAAATTTTGTGATCTACATCATAAGACCACCAGACCAATAAAGACTCGAATTGTTGAGCATGAGAGCTCCATTCAAGGTGCTATAGCCTCTGCAAATGATTTAGCATAGCCAGAAGAAAGACACTATAAACAGTGTGAAGTCCCAATACCAGCTCAGAATCCCACTACAAAAGTTGTCTTTTGGACTTACTTTCATTCCTCTGGGTGCTGCAATGTCATCAGGCCTGGTGTGTAGTCCACCCTCATTGTTCAGCAGGACACCAGCTTACACCAGGAAAGGAATTGTTGAAGTAGTCCAATAGGAAAGTTATCAATAAGCATGCATTTATTAATTGTTCTTAGACCTATCATCAGCGGCAACAGGTAAAAATCAGCAGACAAAAAAATTGATATGCCTATTAAGCCCACAACTAGGAACATATTTCTCAGCAAATCACTTGCCAGTGAATGTGCTTCTAACTCATGTCTCTTTAAAGGGACACTCCCACCAACAAATTAAAAGGTTTTTTATTTTATTTTTATTTTGTTGATTTCAGATGTCTTTTGTTTTTGTTATGTGACTGTATTTAATAAAATATGTAACTAAACTTGTGTGACTGGGCGCCACCATAATTAACAAATGCTAGCATTTGGCAAAGATGTGAGACACAAGGAGCTCAGTCATTGTGTGTCCATCTTTGTTGGTGGGCATTCTCTGCATCTTTGTTTGTGTCCTCCTCGAGGTCATATGAATTCTGATATAGCTTAGAAAGGAATATTTGATACTTTGGATAAAAACCTGTTCTGAAACTTATGAAGTATATTCTCAATCCTATACTGATGATATTAAACAATCTTTTGGCCTAACAATTTTTGCACACATTCCTTTTTGAAAGAGTTCAGTCCTATGTACTATATTTAGATCCTATTTTTTAGATGGGACAACAAATGTTGCAAACCTTTATACCGAAAAGACCAAAACACTCTATTACCTGTGAATTGTGATGTTCAGATTTTAGCAAATGCCATAACTATGCTATTAAATACCATCTTCCAAAATACTATATTCACAGCAACTGGTATATGTCAGGGACATGTACCTCATCACAGTCACACCAGCTATTGCAGCAATTTAGGTTATTAATGGTTAATTGCTTGGCCCTATTTAATAAGGTTGGCCTCATTTAATGTAAATTATATGCACCAGAGTAACTAGTTTAATACACTCAACAAACATGATAAAAACATATATCTTTACCAAAAACTAATATATGAAGTAGTAATAAGTTGTGAGTGAATTTACAATGTATTTGTAACAGTTGGATCCGCGATGAATGGAAGCACTGTCACCTGTAACCCATCAGCAGCTTGTATGTCATCATATCAAGGCATGCCTTCATTGTAGATTAAAACAAACTTTTATTTACAAATTCATTCAGCAGAACATTAGTAAACATATGAAGTAGTTCATCAACATCTTTCTTTTCCCTATTTAATAAGGGTTAGAACCTTTTTAAAATTTTGGAAGAAAATTCCTAGATTTTACTAGTATTATGACTAGAGTTGAGCAGACACCTGGATGTTCGGGTTCGGCAGGTTCGGACGAACTTCGAAAAAATGTCCAGGTCAGTGCTCGAACTTGACCCCGAATCCGAACCCCATTAAAGTCAATGGGGACATGAACTTTTGGCCACTAAAATGCCTCTAAAAAAGTCCTGGAAAGGGCTAGAGGGCTGCAAAATAAAGTAAAATGTGGGTGAGTGTCCCCATTCATACGAATAGGTCAATTGACATATTCGTATGAATGGGGACTCTATTTCGGTTTATCGAAAGCCAATAGCCATGTAATGTGAATGTCTTTTAGAATTTAGAATGTAATAAAATATTACTTTAACTTTAGAATGTAATAAAATATTAACCAATCACAATAGATCATGAACTCCCTCCCATTTACTATATTTATCAACATTCCAGTATAACACTTCCTCTTTAATGAAGTATAACAAAAAGTCCATATCAAAAAGTCAGGAAAAAAACAGCAAATGATATGATCCAACATGAATCAGAAAATCAAACGGAGACCAGAGAATCGGCACCACAGGAAACAGATATCAACAACTGAAGATGAATCTAGAAAAAAAAGAGAAAAGATTTATGGTAATCAGTGGCTAATGCCTCTGGATCTGGCTTCTAACTGTAAAACAGAGAGAGTTGAGTGTTGAGGTGAGATGCAAAAAGGTCTAATACTAAAGGTCCCCATAGACGCTGAAGGTATTGAAATGTCCCGGCATGAAGAGGCCAGTCGCTGGAATCTTGTAAGTAGCGAGAATTCTAATTCACCTCAGTATTTCTCAACCCTGGAATATGTTCGGCTTGAACAGAGATGTTGTGAGCCAGACAAAAGGTCCAGAAATCCGTCGCCAATAATGACAGGTCATAATCAGCTGCGACCTCGTGCCTCCCAGGTGGTTTATGTAAACGTTGTCCATCCGCAGAAGGATGGAACAATTGTGGGATTCTCCAGTGAGTCTGCGTATCACAAAATTCCCCGCCTGTAGCTCTACGCAGTTGATGTGGAGAGCGGTTTCGTCATGCGACCACCTGCCTCCTGTGGAGATAGAACCACATTGCGCACCCCAACCTAGAAGACTGGCATCCGAATCAATGACCAAGTCTGGGGTTACTCCAAAAATCGCCCTGCCATTCGAATGTGTACGAGACACCATGACAGCTCCTCCTGCATCTCACAATCCAATGGTATGACATGGTCAATTAAGAGCCAGCTGAGCAGAGACCTACTCCGCAGTCTCTGTAGGGCTCGGTAATGTAGAGGGCCCGTAAATATGGCCTGGATGGAGGCTGAGAGGAGGCCAATGATCCGTGCTAGGTGGCGAATCGTGATGCCGGCCTGTATCCCCTTCTTGATAGATTTGACTTTCCCCACTGCGAGATGAAGAGAACCGTGAATGGAGTTTATGGTAAAGCCTAGGAATTCCATAGTTTGAGATGGGGTAAGTATAGATTTTTCCCACTTTATAAGGATCCCTAGGTCTTGAAGGAGTGACATGCACCAAGAGAAGTGAAATTTGAGGGTACGTGTGTTCTGTGACATGATCAGTAGATCGTCTAGATAAATAATCAAATGTACTCCAAGGCTTCGAAGATGGCTGATTGCCGGTTTCAGCAGCTTGGTGAAACACCAAGGAGCCGATGAGAGACTGAAGAAAAGGCATGTGAACAGCCAAATTTGAATCCCCCAAGTAAATTGAAAGTAGTGTTGGTGTTCCTCTGCTATGGGAACAGTGAGATAAGCATCCTGGAGGTCTAACTTGACCACCCCATTTTTAAGTGCTTAGGCCACAAATGTATTTAGGGGTCTTAAATTACTGGGCGTACACCATCACCTTTCTTGGGCACAGGGAAGATGTTGCTTAGGAAACCTGAATGCTGAGCATGAGCCGGTTGTATGGCCTCCTTTGCTAGGTGATTTTGAATCTCTTGTGATATAAGTGTGCTGTCTGCCCCTGAGAAACGTATGGGAGAAGGACGGTAATGCTGACTGGGATGTGACAGGAATTCAATATGGTAACCTGAAACCGCTTTTAGGACCCAAGGGTCAGTAGTAAGGCTGCCCCATGCCTCCTGAAAATGACGTAATCTGCCCCCAACATCTGACATGGATGAAGGGTGAGTTAGTTGGATACTTACCCTAGGGTCGTTGGATTTGTAGGATCTGCAGTAATTACGGGAAGAATGCTGGTGGTGCGGGTCTGTTGTCCTAAAAGGAGGACCTGGAGGTGTTGATTTCATGGCCTGAGTTACAGACTTGCTCACTGTAGTGTCCAGAAAAGAACGAAATTCCTCAGAGTTCATAAAATCAACTGAGGTGTCATCACCTCTGAGAAAAGCTGGGTCCTTAGCATTAGCAGAGATGTCAGAAGATAGATCTCCAACATCATAGAGCTGTGACTTAGGCATAGTATACAACACCAGTGAGGGAATCACAGGATACAGAAACAGCCAGACAGTAGTGAAGCTTGCAATAGTGAGTAGGCTGTATAATTGCAAGATGGGCATGTCCACCATGGCATTTTCGTGCCAAACCGACTGCTAAAACATCCGAAAATGGGTAAAGAATGGTGCTACACCAAAATGGCTACCGAATAAACTTACCATATACAAGCACTTGTGGCTCTGTTAATATGGCCACCGGGAGTGGGAAAACGCGAAGGACAACAAGAATATGGCCACCACGCTGCAACTGCAAACGTGCGATGGCCGAAAAGTGGCTAATAATAGAGATGGGGGGAAAAGGTAAAGAAGGGAGAGGGGACACCACAGACCACAGAAGTGAGAAAAGATATTGACAGTGGATAATAGATAAAATCTTACAAAATCACACATCAATGGTTTCTTTAACCACTTTAATCTGTGGTTATAGAAACTTTATAGAAAACATTTGTTGCTCTCATTTAATCTGTTAAGTTAAGCCCATACTTGAAAGGACAATTTAAAAAGTTTTTAAGTGAAAGATCAATAACAGAGAGGAAAACCTTCGAGGCGACTTTACGTTATAGAGGGGGGGGGGATTAAAAAACGGGATATAGATATATGTTTGTTTTAATTATGTTCTTGTCTGTAGCCTGTATCCCTCTTATATAACTAGCATAATCTGATGGCAATAAGGTGTTGGGGGGATATAGAAATGGTATGTTTTTTATATGTTTTGTATAAGCAAAAAAAAAAATGGAAAAAAAAGTTAAGCTTTACTTTCATACTTGAAAGGCCAGTCAATTTTGCTAAATATTTTGTATATATCCCATTCATCTATATCAACCTGAACTCATGGCCTTAATTTGCCAAATTTAGGGGCTATAACCATGCAAATGATGGATTAACTTTTGCTTTTGACTGTCTTTTATTTTCAGAACGATCCTTTGTCTAGCAATTCTCCCCCTAACACATATTTATCAAGTCTTCTACATGATACCCTTTAATATGGTTTGACTTCAGTATGTCACACTGACAATTACTATAAAGTGTATTTTTAAAAAGTACAAATAAAAGATAAGAAGCGCTGATATCATGCAGTAATCAATATTTAGTGATTACTCTAAACA
Source organism: Pelodytes ibericus (assembly GCA_036172795.1). Classification (NCBI taxonomy): domain Eukaryota; kingdom Metazoa; phylum Chordata; class Amphibia; order Anura; family Pelodytidae; genus Pelodytes; species Pelodytes ibericus. The sequence continues at coordinate 98,755,733 of CM069858.1, read as the reverse complement.
AATCCTAACAGCAGTTTCAACTTAGCACATTGTATCTGATCACATGAGTAAAGGATATCCATCTGGAACAGCCAAATTACCTTGTTGGATAAATTGTGAGTATTTAAAATGCCAGGATAATAATTTGAATGAAGCTTGCTCATTCATAAACCTCTAGAAAACTAGAAAAATCTTCAAATAGTTTGAATCATGTAAAAAAAACATTCAGACGGGATTCAAACTTTTATTTTACCACAATTTATCTCACAAAATTATTTGGCTTTTTGAACTATGTACAACAACAAAAAATGTGTTCATTACACACCACCAGAGTTCTGAAAAAGTCAATAACACATCCTTTTATGATTTTAGAACCTTCAAAAACAATTTAAGTACAATGAGTTGAAAATAATACTAAAAATCTGATTATTCATGTTTTAAACGTGCTGTTTTATCTGTTGTAATCAAGATTATGACATCAACCTATTAGATTCCTATGGATATAGAAAAAATTGCTGCCACCTGTCAAAATTTCATGATCAAAGATGACCCACAAGTGGTCCAGATGTTTTTAAGTATGTTTCTTCTTCCTTTCTGATGAGCTTCTATGGTCTGTCACAGCTGTACCATGTAGCCATGAACAAATAAATTATGGCATTAAGTAGCTCTCTGAAGTAAAAAAGAATTACCTTTTGAAATACACATTTATAGTATAGCAACCATTTTGTCATTATGTAATTTGACTATGTGTGTTTTGTTTCTGCTAATCAAATTTTTGTACAAGCTCAGTCATGTATCTCAGAAAAGGTCAGCACTGGGCATATATCTAAAATATGATCACTTAATTTCCCTTTTCCTTTTGCTCTTTATTGAAATTCACTGAACACTATAAGGTCTACTATACACCAATTTTTCCTGACTTGGATTCCGGTTGGGCCCTTTAGCCAAAATTTACAAATCTCCGAAATGCGGCTACTCAGTATCCCTCAATTGGCATCAGAGGCATCAGAGGTCTTCGGTTGGGACATGTTGGATATAAAAAGCATACAGTTTTGCATACAAAAGCATACAGCATACTACCCAATATGCACCCATCAACCACAAACACATTTCGGATTCAGGTAAGATAGCCGGAATTCGCCCATTTCAATCGTTTTTTGGGTTGGAGAATTCAATTTTAAAGCTCCTTTCCAGGTCATGACTTCACTCTTCCCATTAGCAATGAAAGGCCCAATCCTATGTAGACTATACTTACAGAATGATACAACAATACATCTGTGATTACAATTACATAAAACCTGATAATAAAGAACAATACCATTGATCATGTTATGTCAGAATGAGAAATAGATATATAGATGAGAAAGAGAATTGGAAAAACGAGTGAAGAGAGGCGTGGAAAAAAGAAGGAGGCAGATATATGATAGACAGAGTTGAGAGAGAGACCAGAAAGAGACAGAGACTGAAAAGATATAGATTAGAGAGAAGAGATAGAACTGAAATGAGGGCCTGAGAGAGATGAGAGACAGAGCAGAGAGAGGGCAGAGAGAGAGAGACTTTCACTCCTATTCACTTCTGCAGTCTCTTAAAACCTTAATCTTGGAAATGTAGTTTCCATTGATTCTGCTGGGTGAATGACAGGGTGCACACGCACCTTTATCGCACATGCGCGCTTTGTCGTATTTTGCTCCTTATCCCAATTCGTCATCAAAATCAGCATAGCCGACACAGGAAGTGTCGGGAATGCTTTGCAAATGGTACAAATCAGCCACAGTTGTGTCGGCGACACAACTGACCCTGTAGCAGATCATGAAAGAAAGAAGGAGGGGCTGGGGACTGGGGATAAAAATTTCACAGCAATTAAGTGACTTTTGTGAAATAAATACAACAAATTAAATCAAATATGAGTCATTATTGACACATTATTTGACACAAATTGATATGTGTCATTATTGTCCAAGTCAAAACAAATTAGAAAATGTTTAAAAAAATAAAATAAAATAAACTATAACATTGCTATGCTAATCAGAAGATCCCATCTGATCACATAGTACAGTGGGTAAGCCAGCTCCATTCCTGGTAAGAGTTTCATTACATATCAGAAGAGATTGTTTGCACAAGTGCAATGCCCTTTGTGACATGTCTGGAAGGTACTCAATGACCTTGTTCTGGCGTGAAAAAGTGCAAGTGTGTTCTTTCTTGCTGCACTGTGGAAGCTATCCTGTCTTTTTTAATTTTAATTCATTTAATTAGAAAGTGTTTTACCAAGAAGAATACATTGAGATTTCTCTCGTTTTCAAGTATATCCTGGGGACCCAGTCCAGAATGGAATTACACAGAGATACACATTTAACTTATTAAACCTTACTTTTATCCATTTTTGTGCTCCTCAGTTGCCTGACATTCTTCCAGTGGATTGTGCTTGATATTTGCCATTTATGTCAGCGCCTCAGGACCTCTTAAACACTTGCTGTGTTTTACTGGGGAAGCATTTTGCCATGACTCCTCCACGTTTGCCACTTCATTCACCCTATGAAAATTTTTCAATAAGTAACCCCCATAATGATGTCAACCAGCTAAGATTTTGAATCAGTAAATCATGTACAATTACCATAAACAATAACATAATTATGCCCATGATAGATTCAATGAGGCGTAACTTTGGATAGTTTACTTATTTTACTAGAGTGACCTTTGTATTAAAAGATAATATGAACAGAAGTGTAACATTGCATTCTAATACACACTTGAAATCCTGTTATATTTAGACACAACATCTGAATTACATGAATATTTTGTTACATGAGTTTGAGAGGAAATGTAGTGCGAAAATGTATATCTTTTTTCAACTCAAAGGTTAAAACCAAAGAAAGTATTAGAAGGGCACACATGTGTTGGATAGTGTAGCTGAACACAGCTCTCAGGAGACATATTTACAGAAGAAATTATGTACATTTGCACCATATTTTGACACAATTTTGATTATGTGAACTGAAATTCACATGCTACCATGCGGAATCAATTTGCACCAAAGACGGACATATTTACAGTTGGTCTCTCTATGTCAGTAGAAAATTATAGTTGTATAAGAAAAAGCTTATACAGTAAATTAAACCTTTCTAACATGATTTCCTGGTATCCCATTTTATTTGCTATTGATTGTCCTATTACATAGCATACAATTGGCATGCAAAGGTGAGAAAACATTTTAGAACCCCACTGAAATTAATGAAAATTAAATATTTTTACCATGTATAGGAATTAGACAGCACTTACACAATAAAAGTCATGAAACCAATATACAAATATATAAATGTTTTTAATAAAATAGTATTATTTAAAAAAATATGCACAAAGAAAAAATATATACATACATTAAATAGACAGGGATACGCAATCTTGCTTCATAATTAACAGTTTAAAATACACAGATGTTCTGCTCACATGTATAGTAAATAGTATATATAAATAGTATTCCCTCCTGTAAAAAAAAAAAAAAAAGCTGCCTAAATAGCCATAAAAAGCTCCATAAAAAAATCTGACAATAATTATATCAACAATATACCCACCTGCTTATATAAGTTCAACCTGGCCAGGTACAATCTTAAGCAGAGATACAAAAAAAGATGTGCATTGTTATTTATTTTTAACCTTATATTTTTAAGGTGGTGGTATAATTTATTCACATTTTTATTAATTTTTTTTAGTTTTTGAGCACTGTGTAACGCTTACATAAAATATTTTTTATCATGATAACCTTCATAAACCAAAGGGTCTACTCATTATAGAACAATATAGCCCAAAATGGGGCCAGATCGGTCAAAGAATATTCCAAATTTTGGCTGTTCAATATAGCTGATTTCAGCCCCACATAATAAAATATTCCCCTCAGGGCCAGCAGGCTGTCCTGCTGGCCGCACATGATGAAGAACTGGCCCTCCGGGGCAACCAGTCTATCCTGCTGGCCCCACATAATAAAAAAAATGGCCCCCCCATATTTTAAAATAGTGGCCCACAGAGCCAGGGGCCAGTACCTTGCCTCTTGCCTTTACTAACTACAAACAGTATATCTAACAGATTAAACTTGTGGTATACAGCCTGTCCAGTAGAGCAGGGATTTCGCTCTACTGGACCCAGAACTTTGGGCACGGCGCAATTCAGCAAAATGTAGCTGCTGCTCGCTTTGAGTGTTGGCTACATTTTCCCTGTCAGACTGAGGCCACTCAAAATTAGGACGGCATAGAATGTCCTAGCTTCACAAAGGGGTTAAATGAAGGCATATGATTGGTTGACTATCAGACAGTCAGAAGCCTCCTTATTCCAACCCTACCATTGGCTCCGTTTTGAATTCCCTGCCCTCCTTATTTTTGTATTTTATTTCAGGAGGATGCCGGCTATTTTTGTAATTGTCGAAGTTCTCTGGACATGAGTCTCTATCCAGCTTCATAGAATTCTATGGGGAGGATAGCGCCTACTATTTCAGTGACCCGAACTCCTAAGTATCCTCCAATTTTGGCATGAAAATATCCCACAAGGGCAAATTTTTGTGCCTATTCAGAAGCACTTTGGTGCTTCCTAAGTAGCCCGAATTCAATGTGAAAATTGGAGCTACCTGAGTAAACCCCCAAATATTCTTAAATGTTAAAAAAAAACTCCTTCTTTCTTGCACTTAATTTTTTTTTTTTGTGCTATTGCTCAGTGGACTTTGCTCAGAAGCACATACAATGAGAATCTGACCAAAAAGATCAATGACACAAGTTCTTTGTTCCATGGCATTCATGACTTACAGTGGTTGGCAGAAAGTAATCCTTGCTAAATCTTTCCACAGTCACAAAGTGTGTATTCATTTCATCCTAAGCAATAGTAATGTTGTCACAATCTGTAAGCTGTCACTCTTTCACAGTCTTAAATGATAAATAAAGATTTTACTCTCTAAAACAAAATAAAATTATCACCAGCACATGCAATAAATATATAATTGCAGTGTAACATTACATTTTGCAAAGAACAGACTCAGCACACATGACATGGTCAATATTTGTCTGGTCCGGATCCATACATCAAGAATCCTCTCAAACTTTCCCCACTTGAGATACCTATCTGACAAGCTCTGTGGCAAAGCAGGTGATAATCCTTAAATCCTGTCATAAAAGTGAATACCTCTGAATTAAAGAATAACAAAAGCCTAACCGACTTGTTGACACTCTTCTGACAATTACCTAGACTCCACTCACTCTTCCTTGATTACTAGGTACTAGAATAGAACTGGCCTTCAACAGAACTTAAAGGGGCTCTGACCAGAATGAAGCATATATAAATAGCTAAAGAAGATAGGTAGAGAAGAAGGAAATGATATTGCAGATCCAAAAACAGTGTAAACTGTCACCAAATAAAATAATTTGGACAATGTGCCAAATTCTTCAAATGATACCCATGGACTTCAGATAGCTTCCATATTGCCTAATGGGCTGGGCTCTACGTAGAGCTGGTTAGCATGCAACTAAATTGCATAACAATTTGTCTATGTTGAGCTGGTGCCGCGTGATGACGTAGCGAGACCACGCTCCACACGCTCCGAGAGGCGGGTCAACGGAATGGTCAGGAGTCCGACAGAAAGTTAGCCGATTGAAGCGCTTCCGATAGCGGGCCAACGGTGGATGCCAGTCCAGATCAACGTACCTCAAAACAGGCATCCTGGGCTGAGGGCAATGGATAAACTTTATATCTGGGACGAAGTGGTCCATTAAGGTTCTCACAAGCAGGTTTTTCGCAACCTGGCTCCATTGTGGAGACATCATCTGTATAAGAACAAGGAATAAGTGATTCAGAGAGACTGCCATGCATCAACCCAATGAAAGCGCCATAGTGGGGTAAGCCTCTTTCTGTTTTATTTTGTATTGTACATAAATGTGCTGGAGAAGAACATACCAGTATTGTACACAACTATTAAACACACCATGAGTATTCTAATTGGCTATCCACATGCCAGTCCTGGCGAGAGACAGAACAATTTAAAAACAATGGCCTCACAAAAATAGTGGAGGTTAAACCCACCAATAGAAGGGTAAGAAATGTTATTAAAAAAACAGGGGATAAGGGATAAGTAGGAAAAAATACTTACATTTTTTCCCCCGTATGGCGCTAAAGGTAATATGGGCTCTTCCCTGTTGGAGTTTTCTACCTCTCAGGAGACCTCCCTGAATGGGGAACCACAGACAATCAAACCTGAGCTGTTAAAATCCAGCCTCATGGCTATACTTAATGAACTCAAGGCAGAGATGACCAACAATGCTCAAGCAATTAAAAATGAGTTACAAGGTTTCTCTATTAAGCTCCAAGCAGCTGATGACAAAATTTAAACTCTAACTCATCAATGTAAAGAAGTCCAAACTTCTAATTTTTGGAGAATGAAATCTGATATGGAGGATTGTTCACAATCTCAGATTTCGCAACATCAGAGAAAGCCCTCAGCCAGAAGACACCTATGCTATTTTATCTAAATATTTCCAAGTGTTAGATCCTGGATGGGCACAGCAAAATACTTGTTAGGTGCCACAGATTGCCCAGACCAAGTAGCCTTCCCCTGGAGTCACCAAGAGATATTATCGCCTGTTTTCACTCATTTCAAATTTAAGGAACAAGTATTTAAAGCGTCAAGGCAGAAGAAAAATAAGGAAGGGAAATTTATGGATGTAATAGTCCTTCTGGACCTTTCACCATAAGAAGGAACTTTGGACCAGGGATAAATATCCTGAAGAAAAATGAGATCAGATTTTTTTTTTTTTTTTTGAGAAAGCCCTAGCAGCCACGATGCATATCTTAAACTGTTGTACCAGGAATTGAAAGACTATTGTATAAATTATTAACTTAAAAGTATGCATGTAAACAATGCTACTGAGACACCCTTTCCCAACGAGAATGGATATTGTCTGCAGGAAAAAGATACTTAATTTAATAACTATAGGATTGGGGGTCACAAGGTATGGTGAAGACACGGCTCACACTGAGGCAAAAACGTAGTGTTTTGTGGTAGTGTAACAACTTATCATCTCTACTTAGCTACCTATGGGATGGAATATGGATAAGGGAGTTAGAGAAGTTTTTTTTTTTCTTCCTCCTCTTTTTTCCTTAATTATTTGGGCGTAAGATCCAGCTGCCCAGATGCACATCTCAAATGGAGGTACCAGGAAGGGAGCGGTCGTTGTATATTTGAGTAATTTAAATGCAACTAAGCTAACTGAGATAATAAGAATCCCTCTCAAAACGAAAAGAGACAAGGTCTGCAAGAAACAGACATTCGACCCAATAACGAATGGGGGGGGCACTAGAAATGCCAAAAATAGGGTATACAGCGGATCCTAACCTAGTGTTATGATGTAGCGCATTACTATACCCCTTCTACCTAAAGATTTATTCATATGACGTTATAGAAAATGCAAAGAGGAGGGAGAGAGAGTGGCGAGAGAGAGTGGGGAGAGAGAGGAAAAAAGAAAGATTTATTTTTTATTTTTTTAATATTTTACTAATCACCTTTTTTTTGTGACTGTGAACCAGTGCTGGTTCAATTATCGGTAGAAACACCTACCTGCCCTGATGCACACCCTGAATGGATGCACCAGGTCTGGAAAGTATTTTGGATACAAGTGTTATTTAAATGCATACTGGTTAACAATGATATAGATGGCATAGTGCAGGGGTGTCCAAGTTTATTCTGCAAAGGGCCACTTCACTAGAAATGTATGCGTGCGTGGGCCGCATTTTTTTAATTCATTCAGAGAATAATATATATAATTATATACATGTGTGTGTATATATATATATATATATATATATATATATATATATATATATTATAGGGGAAAATTTATTCATACTTACCGTAATTTTCCTTTCCTGGTCATAGGCCATGGCAGCACAACAATGGGTAGCTCCTCCCCATCCCTAATTAGACAGGAACCAATTAAAACAAGTGCATAAGTACCCCCTTCTACCCCTCATACCCTCAGTCTTGTATTCCAGCAATATCCCAGGGCGGGATTCCTGTGCTGCCATGGCCTATGACCAGGAAAGGAAAATTACGGTAAGTATGAATACATTTTCCCCTTTCCTGGCCATAGCCATGGCAGCACAACAATGGGTAATACCCAAGCAAAACCAAGGGAGGGAATAAAAAGAAGAAATTTTAGTAAGGCACGTGTATTAGCACAAACAAGGTGCAAACAAAAAAAAAGACAGACACTATTTGGAAGCGGAGAGGACACTTAGGCCAAAGGTGTCCTGCCGGCCTGCTCTGACATCCAGTTGGTAATGGCGGATGAAGGTGTTCACCGAAGACCATGTAGCTGCTTTGCAGATAAGTTCTGCAGAAACTCTGCAGCAGCCCAAGAGGAAGAAAGGGACCTGGTCGAGTGAGCTCTAAGGCTGTCTGGAACTGGAACCCGTCTGAAACTGGAACCCCTCTGGAACGGTAAGCTTGGATGATAGCGGAAACAATCCATCTGCTCAAGGCCTCTTTAGATGCTTGGCAACCTCTCCTAGCTCCACTTGGGATGATGAAGAGCTGATCCGAAGAACGCCAGCCAAGAGATCTGTCAATGTAGATTCTTAAGCACCTTACCAAGTCCAGAGGCGCAGGATCTCCTTCTGGGGGTTGATCCGCTTGTGTTAGGGCAGGGAGCACTATGTCCTCATTTACGTGAAAGGCCGTGGTTACCTTGGGGCGAAATTCAGGGATTGTACGCAGAATCACCCTGTCCCTCTGAAACACCGTAAAAGGTTCTTTCACTGGTAAGGCCCTGAGTTCCGACACTCTTCTCCCTGATGCTAATGCCACCAGCAAAACAGTCTTGATAGTAGGAAGATGTGGAGAGATGGAATCCAGGGGTTCGAAGGGTGTTGACCCCATGGCTTGTAGCACCAGAGGTAGATCCCATGGGGGAACAAATGGCCTGATCGGGGGTCTGATCTTCAGTACAGCTGAAAGAAACCTGACTACATCTGAGTTAAAGGCCCATCTGTGGTCGGTGAGAGCTGACAGAGCGGAGACATGTACCTTTAAGGTGTTGTAGCTTAACCCCTTATCCAGCCCTGCTTGAAGAAATTCCAGGATGTCCTTAACCGCAGGATGTCGTATGTCGACCTGCTTAGGAGAAGCCCAGGAAGAAAAGGCATCCCAAACCCTATAGTAAGTAGAAGAAGTGGAACGCTTCCTGGCCTGTAATAGGGTATCTGTGACCGTAGCAGAGAAACCCTTCTCTAGAAGCCTTTCCCTTTCAACCTCCAAGCCTTCAGGTTGAGAGCTTCCGGGTCCGGATGTAAAATGGGCCCCTGGTGCAGGAGAGATGGAACTGCTGGTAGGTCCCAAGGAGGTTCCTGACAGAGGCTCAACAGAAGAGGAAACCAAGGCCGGCGAGGCCAGTATGGGGCGATCAGAATCATGAACACCGGCTCCTGCCGAATCCTCCTCAGTAGAGGGAATATGAGGGGCGTGGGAGGGAATGCATATCCTGTCGTGAACTCCCACCTGCATGAAAGGGCATCCCTCTCCCGGGCCTGTGGATCGTGACCTCTCGAGAAGAATACCTGTAGCTTGTTGTTGCTGCTGGAGGCCATCACATCCACCTGAGGGAGACCCCATCTCCTCACGATACCCTCGAAGACTCTGTCTGAGAGGCTCCATTCTCCTGGGTCCATCTCCACTCTGCTGAGGAAGTCCGCCACCGTGTTCTGTACTCCTGGTAGGTGAACTGCCACCAGCCCCGCAAGGTTCTTCTGTGCCCAGGACATTAGGGGAATCATTAAACTGATCATCTCGCGGCTTCGGGTGCCCCCTTGGTGATTGATATGGGCTACCACCGTGGCGTTGTCTGTTCTCACCTTTACCCACTTGTGCTGTAAGGACTGCTGAAAGTGTTTCAGTGCTTTGAAGACCGCCAGTAGCTCCAGAACATTGGAGTGAGTCTCCTGTGCGGGAAATTCCCACTTCCCCTGAACCAGATCGTCTCGCATGTGGGCTCCCCAACCCCAGAGACTGGCATCTGTCGTAATTGTAACCCAGGGGATGACCCCCAGGGGAAACCCTGAGAACAGGGCTCTCTTGTTCATCCACCATACCAGGCTTAGATGGACCGAAGCGGGAATCTTGATGGGCTGGAGAAGACTTCTTCCTATGTATTGGGAGAGAAAATTCCTCTGGAGTGATCTCATTCTCCATTGAGCCCATCTTGTCAAGCCTATCGTTGATGACATGGAGCCCAGGAGGCTCATGACCTTTCCTGCTGCAGTAATCTTGTTCCGACGCATCTCTTTTACCTTCCTGATGATCTTTAGTCCTCTTTCTCTTGAGAGCTGAACCGTCCCTAGTGCTGTGTTGAACAGAGCACCCAGATACAGCATGGACTGTGAAGGAAGAAGATTACTTTTTTCTGCATTTATCTTCCAGCCGTGCTCCTGCAGGAACTGAATGCATATACGTCCCTGCTGACTGAGAGTGCCTCTGTCCTCTGCAAGGACCAAGATGTCGTCTAGATAATGAAAGACGGCAATGCCCCTCTTTCTTAGGTCTGCATTGAGTACCACCAGGATCTTGGAGAAAGTGCGTGGAGCCGTACTGAGTCCAAAAGGGAGTGCCCGAAACTGGAAGTGTCCACCTTCCACTGCAAATCTTAGATATTTTTGGTTCAGCGACGCAATAGGGACATGGAAATAGGCGTCCTGTAGGTCTATAGACATCAGCCATTGCCCTGGGAAAACCGCCTTGATGATGGACTGGATCGACTCCATCTTGTACCTTCTTACGCCTAACCGCTTGTTGAGGGTGTGAAGATCCAGGATGGGTCTCCATGCTCCCGAAGATTTTCTTGTGAGAAACAGGTGGGAATAAAACCCCTGTTTCCTTTCCACCTGCGGGACTTCCACGATGACGCCTTGTTGCTGGAGGGAAGACATAAACTCCAGGAGAGCCAGTCTTTTGTCTTTGTCTCCTGGCCATTTTGTCATCAGAAAACGGTGGGGCATCCTTGAACTCTAGCAGATAACCCCTGTGGATGATGTTCAGTACCCACTTGTCCTTGGTAGATGACTCCCATCTCTTTCGGAATAGAAGCAGGCGTGCTCCTACCCCTCCAGGCTGGGAGATCAACCCGTCATAATGTTCTTGGGCTCTTGTTGAAGGCAGATCCTCTGGATCTTCCTCCTCTGGTTGAAGACTACCCCCCTCTCCAAGGCTGAGATCTTCCATACTCCCTACCTGGTCTGTAGGATTTGAAGTCCCGAAAGGAAGAGTGGTCAGAGGGTCTTTTGTACCGGAAAGATCTTCTAGGTCTGCGGTCTTGAGGCAGAAAGGCATTTTTGCCATCCGCTGCCCTCTTAATGCATTCATCCAAGTTCTTCCCAAAGAGCATATCGCCATGGAAGGGTAGAGAACAGAGGCTATTCTTGGATGAAGCATCTGCTGACCAGGACCTCAGCCACAAAGCTCTTTTCGCTGAGACCGAAAATGCCATGCACCTGGCGACCGCCTTAACCATGTCCACTGAGGCTTCGGTAGTGAAATCTACGGCCAGCTTAATGTCCTGCAGACTGCTCATAAGGCTGGATCTGCTCCTGCCTTCTCTGATATCCTCCTCCAATTTCTCTAGCCAACTTTTCAAGGCTCTGGAGACAGAGGTAAGGGCGACAGCGGGGTGAAGGCCTGTACCAGCCGCCACATAAGCCCTGGACAGGCTAGAGTCCATCTTCCTGTCCATGGAGTCCCGTAGGGATCCTGCATTATCCACCGGCAACGTGGTGCGTTTGGCCAACCTCACCACAGCTGCATCTACTTTAGGGGCTGACGCCCAGTGGTCTGCGTCCTCCTTCTCAAAAGGATAAAGGCGGGAAATTCTACCCTGATTCGGGAGTTTTCTCTCCGTCCTGGACCATTCCTCCATAATAACGCCCTGGATCGCCTCATGAACTGGAAAGGTAACCCTTTTCCTTCTGAGG